>CM077827.1:4856210-5531210 GCA_039720395.1 Liquidambar formosana | reverse complement strand
AATATAGCCAACTACACTAACGTGTAGTTGCCTATATTGTCAGGCAGAAGCTTATTAAACCCCATATAAAACTAAAATTGAGTGAAAGGACCGACTTAAACCCAAATCAATCTACGTACACGCATTATTATTAAAAGGGCCAACTTGTAAATTGTAATGCTATCTCATTTGAACGTGGGAAAAAAATGCACAAAATGGTATAAAATGATAAACACAATCATTTGATTTACTTTGTTTTCTCCATACATGTGGTTACTCAAATTGTATCATACCAACATACTCAGAATACCATCATAAACAAAATGTACATCTTCCCAACCTCTATTTCAACAACACAAAAAACCATTATAAATCCATGAATACTAAACTACTCATCATCTTTATCCCCTGTCTTCTTCTTTTTCCTGGGTGGTGGAGGGTTATCTGGCTTCGGAAAGACCGGTGGGAATGTAGCTTGGTATGGCCTTGCATTTGGCGCGGGAGCTGGATGTGGCGCGTGGGCTGGTGGAGCCCTACCTCTACTATGCCAAGTTTCAAATGCTTCACTCAATACCCGAGCAGCATTGTAAACCTCACCTCCATAAAATTTCATCATATTCGCATCATCTTCTACAGTAGACATCTGCCGCCCCATAGTTGATACCCGATTCTCCAGTCCTAACAATTGAGCATGCATGTCCGACATTCGATTCTCTAACCGACCCGGTTTACTATTAACATCAGATAAACCTTTCTCAACAACCTCTCGACTACTTAATATAGCATCCATAACAACTTGAAAGCTGGGTGGAGGAGTTGGTTGATCAATAGGTCGAACAGTTTGTGGAGAATCCCTTACCTCAGCCCGTTCATCTTCATCTCTATGGATCACCCATGTGTTGTTGCCATCCAACTCAAAGCCCATACGCTTCAATGTTGATGCACTATATATATCTGTTTGCCTTGCAACAAACACATCTACCTCATTGTCCAATGGGACCTTAAAATGCTCAAATATGGTAGTGAGCATCATCCCATATGGCAATACCCCTGTCCTAGACGAACAATATGCTATATGTTGTATAATGAGGTGTGCGAGATCAATTTTCTGCCCATGCATAATGCACCACATAATAAACACATCAAAATATCCCACATGAACCCGGCTACCAACACGCGCGGCAATATACAATAGGATAGGATGCTATGTATGATTCTTGTCCCAACATTCAGTTCACTGTACATTGGTGGCCTACTCGCATTGACGTTATTCGACAAGTACATTTCTTGTAGTGCCTCCTCCTGGTCGAATCCATCATATTGTGGCCAATTGTGTGTGTGAAAGGCTTTGAATGTATCGAACTAAGGTAACCCAAGTAGGTGGTTCAATGTAGTACAATTTAAAGAAGTCTGTACTCCCTTAACGTATGATGTCAAGTGCACGGTTTTAGGATCCATATTTAAGTGTGCGTAAAAACATCGTACCAGTCGCGGGTACATTACTTGCCGTCGGTTGAGAAAATCGAACCACCCAATTGCGCGAAACAACCCCTCGAGTCGGAACCCATATTTGTTGAAAAACTCAAAATCTACATATCTGCCAAATTGAATATTGCGCCCCCTGAATTTCAAATTATACTCCAGCCAAATTTCATCGTTCATGAACAAATCGTCCTCACCCGAATTATTGACGGTTGTGGGGTTGCATGTATTCCGTTGGGTCGATGATCCCTCACCACGTGTGGTTGGTCTACTGGAATGGTGTGCTCTTTGTGTTGTTGGTTTGGGTGGGTGACTTTTGACGGACATGGGGCGTTTCCCTTTTAATGTCAATTGTCGTGCTTGACTGCTTTTCTCGAATGTCTCTCTTTCAATCCTTGGTCGGTTCCCCTGATTGTTGGTGGTTCTAGTCCGTCTCGCGGCGTCTATGGATGATTGGAGTAATTTCTCACTTCGCCTCGTCATGGAAGATGATTGAGTTGCTTGCAGCTGCCAAAAAACAAAACCAACTTTTAACAATTCAGAATTAAACACCTGAGGTTGTTGTATGGTACTTATAAGTCCCCACGTAAAATAGATCAATTAAAGAGAACTTTCCAAGTGTATAATTTGTCTATTTAGTTAAATAAAGTTATGAATGCACCTCAGAGGCCTAAACAGCCTCTTACACTTGCAGGAAGGGTTTGGCAGAATTTTTTTTTTATAAGTCTTTTTCAATAAGGTTATCATTTGGAAATTGTAGAGGTATGGAGGATTTTAACACACACACCCACCTCCACTATATTCAAAAAAAAGGGGAGAGGGGGAGGGAGGAGGGGGGTTTGGAGGTTTGTTACACTTCATCCAAAGGTGAAACGTGGGAAAAAAATATACATTTCTTTACGAAGTGTTTGATAGTGACAGAGATATTGGAGTTGATTGAAGAATATGAAAAATATTTTTGATTCATCTTATTCATCCATGCACTAACAAGGGATGGGACCACACTATGAGACCAACATTATGGGACTCAACTCCCATTTGTGCATAGATGGGTTAAAAAGCATGATAACCACAACTAATGAACGTAGAAATAAAAAATTATATATTCCCTCTTGAATTGAAAAATTTAAGAGAATGATATCATCTTCACAAATAATAAACCTAACAAAATTTATAATAATAGCATTTTATTAAATTCTTAGAATTTATGCTACAAAGATGAATGACTTGACTTTTTTAAATAGTTGCATTTAAGGTAATCGATGTCTACTTTCACTATTCATTACAAACAAACCCTTAAATACCATTTAGACGATTAACTTCGCATAATAATTGTAGGATGTTGTAGATTTGATAGTTGAAGAATTGTTTTAAAAATTATACATAAAATTGGTCTTTCTTTTTATCTTTTTGTCCTACACTTGATAATTGAAATTGTTCTTTTATTCTTGTAGAGTTGTTCATTTTTGTACCGGATTCTACATCCTACACATACGTATGTCTCCACGTAGACCACCTCTACCCAATTTTTATGAATTGACAATGATAGATCTATTCTTATATCCCAAAACTTTTATCATTAAAGTAAAATAATTAGAGATACCACTAAAATAGGCGTCTGGGGTTATTTTAGTTTCAAAACCCCTTTTTGAGAATTAATCAATAATCAGAAGTGAAGCAAAAGACCTAATGAATGAAGCAAAAGGCCTTGTTCCTGGTTACCCACACTCCATCGTTGATATGTTATGGAAATTTTTTATAAAGTTGAACCCAAAATCTCTCACTCAACAATTGAGGATAATACCTATAGGTTACCCAAACCAAATGATCGAGATCTAACATTGTTGGAAAAATACCACATCCCACATTGGGTAATTATAAAACTTCCTATGACTTTATATACTTATTGTGATCCTCCACCTAATAACCTTTGCTATTATATTGAAATTACATAGTATCAACCCAATGGATTAACAGCAGATGAACATGCAACAACGTAAATTCAAATCAAGAACATAGTATGGCCACACAATTCTAAAACCAAATCACCTTGGTTCGTGATAAAATATTGGTAAAAGAACATTTCTTGCCAAAGAAAAACATGATTTAACGGATAAAACCCAAAGCAAAATAAAAAAGTGAGTTAGGTACGGTGAAATACATGATTTAATGGATAAAACCGAAACTAAAATAAACATGATCTAACAACCGTGAGACTGGACCGACTATGAAGCCGTGTTTTCTTAACCTTTTCAAACTGGACTAGTCAAGTGGTAGAGATATGGCGAGATACGGTGAAATATAGAACGGACGCACCTTTTCAATGTACAACAACGATGGAAGTAGATGTTGGTGTCATCGGCGGCAGCGTCTGCGTCGTCTTTAGCAGCCTTACTTCGTCGATGATAGGAATAGAAGTTTTGGGTGTGATGGATGGGGAAGATGGGAAGAGGGTTTTGGGTGTGACGGTTTCGGAAGATGTGACGGTGTGGGTTTGGGATGTGACGGATTGGGAAGATGGGAAGATTGGGGTGTAATTTGTGTTATAAGGTATGGGTTTGTGTGTTTATAACTAGTTGGATAACCCGCGAAAGGCTATATTAAAAAAATTATTATTTAAAGTGTGTGTAACTTCTTTTAAACATGCACTATGAATTTCACGTGTGAATTAAGTTGACTATTTTATAGTTATAATTGACCAATTTGTACTGTACTGGTGGTCAATCAGCTTTACGAGTTTCATCCCCGTGCTACGCACGGGAAACTTTAATATAAAATTCAAATTAATGTAATTTCATGTCGCCACATTTATAGGGTACAAGAGTTCACAATAAGCTACAAGATCGACTTTGGCAGCAAAATAATGTCCGTTTTTTGGGTACATAGAATGAAATAATATCCAATTATGAAGTTGTTGAAAATTAATTTTTTTGATACACTATGGCCATGGTTATGCGCCCGAACTAAAGATAATAAAATTGGAAGTAAAGAAAGTTTTTTTTTTTTTTTCATATCAATGCTAATAAAAATAAATGTTACAAAATATTGGGTTTTTTTTTTTTTTTTTTTTTTTGTGCTACATTACATGATAGTTGCCCTCGAAATAAATGAGACAAAAACACAGGGCTCGGCCCAAGCACGGATTGAAATATTGGGCCACACTACATTTCCTGTGGACAGTGGGCCTAATTACTATGAATCATATTTATTTTTTTATTATTTATCAATTTTTGATAGTTAAAACCATTGTTATAGGCTCCAACATGTCAGGAGTAACGTATAATTTCTTAGGATTTGTCACAAAGCAAGTTCGTTTCAGAGAACTCATTAATTCTTTACATATTTGGTTGCGACGGGGGGAATTTAATTTTGTTTGATGAGTTGAATTGAAGGTTCGAATACTTTATTAACAAAATATATTCATGTTCGGGATTGGGTTTGCTTTGCTTTGATAAGTATAAAGTTCAATGACGTTAAAAGATAAATCAATCCTACCCATTACGTTAATTCTATATAAATAGAATATGTGATAAAATATCTTCACAGCTAATCCCAAGCTGGAAAAGGCAAGATAATCCCAAATTTGATTCGATCTATAGAGTTAGGATCAAGGCTTGGTCAAGTTGGGTATACATGACTTATTATTAAGTCGTTGATATCTTAATTGGAAAATTCAGCTCCCTCACTTCCCATCCATCAAATTTTAAAATGGGAAGGCATACAATTAAGATTTATTGTTACCATCATCTATAAATATAGAGGAATTGAAGATAGATTGAAAATTTATTTACCAAATTAAAATGGGATGGCATACAAGTCTCTGCCTTGCAATATAGCCAACTACATGTTAGTGTAGCTGACTATTTTATGGGACTCATGACTAGGGCTGTAAACGAGCCGGCCCGAGCCGGGCTTTTGAATGGTCAGCTCGAGCTCATTAGAAAGCTTGTTCGTTAGTTAACGAGCCGAGCTTTAAACGAGCCTAAATTTCAAGCTCGAGCTCGGCTCGTGAAAGAATAGCAAAGCTCGAGCTCGGCTCGATCAGCTCGTTTAGATTAACAAGCCAAGCTCAAGCTCGAGCTCGAGCTCAAATTCAAGCTTAAGCTCGAGATCAAGCTCGAGCTCGGCTCGTTTAGATTTTTTTTTTTAAAAAAAAAATTTCCCCCTCATCCCCACCAAAGCCTTTCCCAACAAGGCCAGCAGCCAGCTCACGGCCTCATTCCCCACCAAAACATCAACCAGCAAGCCCAGCAGCCAGCACACAACCTCATTCCCCAATCCCCACCAAAACCTTCCCAGCAAGGCCAGCAGCCAGCACACCTCATTTCCCACCAAAACCTTTCCCAGCAGCCAGCACACAGCCTCATTCCCCCCTCCCCCCAAGAGCTTGCGATGAACTGTCGGCGAGAGCTTGCGATGAACTATCGGCAGCGAGAGCTTGCGATGAAGCGTCGGCGGCGAGAGCTTGCGATGAAATGTCGGCGAGAGCTTGTGATGAACTGGTGCAGGCGTGGAAAGCGTGGCTGACTGGCTGGCTATGAGATTCGTTTGGATCTGGATGGAGGGTTGGAGGCTGATGCGAGACGAAACAGAGACAGCGAGAGAGAGGGAAATAGCCAAAATGGGGAAGAAGGGTTAGAAGGGCTGATGTGCTTACCGAAAAAGAAAGCTGATGTGACTTACCAGATCTACATCTCAGCCGTTGATTGGAGTTGAAAACTTAAAATGGAATGGAGGGCTAAGATGGCTTTAAATTTGTCACTTGTAAATGGTAGACGAGCTCACTAACGAGCTCCCTAAACGAGCTTCTCATCGAGCCCTAAACAAGCTTATTATCGAGCTCTTAACGAGCTTGTTCACGAGCCTAAACGAGCCGAGCTTTGATATGCTCAAGCTCGGCTTGTTTACTAAACGAGCCTAAGGTTAAGGCTTGAGCTTGGTTCATTTAGTTAATGATCGAACTCGATCCGAGCCTTTATCGAGCTTTCTCGCGAGCCGTTAACGAGCAGCTCAGCTCGTTTACAGCCCTAGACTCATCTCATTGAAGTCTATGCCTTGCAATATAGCCAGCTATACTAGCACGTAGCTGACTATATTTATGCTTCGATATCATCCAAGTCTCTGCTTTGCAATATAGCCAACTATATGTTAGTGTAGCTGACTATTTTATGGGACTCATATCATTGAAGTCTCTGCCTTGCAATATAGCCAGCTATACCAGCAGTAGCTGACTATATTTATGATTCGAAATCATCTAACTCTCTGCCTTCTAATATAGCCACCTACACTATTATATAATTGACTATATTGAAAATTTTAAAAACAATTAACGATCTGCCTGGAAATACAGCTTATAATAATGCCATGGAGTTGACTATTTTATGGCCTTCATATCATGGCAGTATCTGCTTTGTAATATAGCCAACTACACTACCATTTAGTTGACTATATTGAAAATTTTTAAAAAATTGCATGATCTGGCTGGAAATACAGTCTACTATAATAGCAGGCAGTTGACTATATTGAGGTTTTAAAACACCATTTAGCCATCATACAATGGATTATGGCTATCATCAAGATGACAAAAATTTAGGAACTTTTTAACTGATCATTAGTACCTGATACCATAAATGGAAAAAAACATGTATTCATAAGCAACATTGCAATAAATTTGGTTGCAACATGTTGGAAATTGCTAAGTGAACCTATAACATGGGTCATGTATATCAAGAAACCTAGGTCATATACTCAATCATTAGCAACACCTACATGTTTCATTTTTCATTAACCAAAACATATGGTATATAACCATATCAAGGAGATCAGTCCAATATTCACAAGTCAGATCTGATAAGTACACATCACCTATTTAATGTTTAATCGCCCACATGATAAAATATGCACAGTGACATCAAAAAGTTAAACAAGTAGGTCGAAGTTCATAATCTAATTAAGTCCATGTACGTAACTCAACCCGTACGGGTATGTCTTCTCAGCACCTCAGCTACCATCTCTTTACGCTTATCATCGGGTAGATTGAAGAACACAGCGGACATATATGTGTCAGCACTAATGTCTTTTCCTGCATCCAAGACTTCAGTAAGAGTCAATCCAGGGATTTTCTACAGCTCCTCGGTCACCTGCTTTTTTGTAGTACTCTCCTCGCTCAATGCAGTACCTAGCCTATCCAGATAGACCATGGTTCTGTCAACGAGCTTCTTGATAGATGATGAGACCTCAACAATCCCACGTGCAAACCCATCTGCGCTCTTACGTTTGTGTTGAGACGTCCCCGCTTGAGACACCCCCGCGGGTGACGATTGGGGTTGAGCACTCGAAACTTCAATGCCCTCAAAACCCCCCATCATCAAATTGCGTACTTGCATTGCATTCATTAGCGGCAGCTGCTTCAATTGCTTCCTCATCTGCAGCAGGGGTTGTAGCACCCAATCCATTTGCCCAATTCTTCCCAAAAATCTCCAACAACGTATCGTAGTGGGGGAAAGGCTTATTTTGTAAGCCTTTTGCAGCTGAATGAGTCTACACGTATATTAAAAATTATCAACTTGAATGTAACTAAAGAAAATAATAAATGTTTAAATAAACACGCACATATAGCATTACCTTCACCCATAAATCGAATACTGCCTTCTCTGCTTAAACCATTGTATCTTCTTCATTCCATGAGAAGCCACTTCCAATTGTGAACATATCAGCGATGGCCATTGTTTGTCTCTTCGATGTCTTAACACGAGATTCAATGTGTGGGCAAGCTTTAAGACCCGATCCAGGAAGGGTCTGTGCCAGCATCTTCTCCAGTTGAAGTAAGTAACCGGACTTGAAACCGGTATCACACTTCCAAGTCCCCATGGTGTACAACTCGTACAAACCCTGCACTAATGTTTCATCCTCCAAAGGTGTCCATTGATGTTTTAGTCTTACAACAGGTGTGCTAGCAGTTGAGTCTTTGTCTCGACTAGTAGAGGCCATCCTATATATGTGAAACACAAAATAAAGCATATGCACTATAATTTTTATAGGGTAAATAATATATGAAACAGTTATACATCATCATATACTGTAATGTTATAACATATATGCTGCATGGTAAACACAGATAAGATGCACTAAGTAAAATAGTCGATTACAAACCATTAATTAATAACTGAAAAGTTAGTTAGACATAAGGTCGCATGTAATCGAAACAAGGAATATTGTTCAATACATAAAACAATCTACAACAAATGTAAATTATGCATTTCTAGATGCACACCACTCGTTGAACATTTCATTTGCCATTGCATCCCGCCATGTTTGCCATTGGTCAGATGCATCAACATATTCAATTGGATCCCCCGCTGGCTGAATATAATTCTCAATAAAAGGGATCTCCCTAAATTGGTCTGTCGGCATCTCTCACGTTATATGGTTGTGTAGGAGAACACATGCGACAATGATCTGGTTGTGGGTTTGCACGGGATAAAAAGAAGGACTCCTTAGAATAGCCCACCTCCGCTTAAGAAGCCCAAAGCATCTTTCTATGACATTCCTAGCACTCGAATGTTTCATGTTGAAAACTCTTGTAGAGTGGTAGGTTGGTGACTGGTCCTCCAATCATTTAAGTGATACCACTGGCCTCTATATGGGGCAAGAAATCCCTCCCCATTGGGATATCCAGCATCAACAAGGTAATAAAAACCTAATAAACGAACAAAGTATGATATTAGTATTGTATATACTACTAACGTCACATTATTTGTATAACAATCGCTTGTAACGTACCACGAAAGACCTTAAGACCATTGTGAACCCCAGAAAGTGGCCCACAAGGGTTTGGCAAAATAGGTGAAAGACAACAAACGAAAAGGAGTCGCCACCTCAATTTTTAAGGAAAAGAGGAAAACCGTAAAAATGTTTTATTTTCAAAACCACATGATTCCATTTTGAAAGGAAAGGCTAAGTCTTTAAAACCAGAAAATGGATTCGGGGGCTAAGTTACGATGTGGGAAGGTTCTGGGCAAAGCCCATAGGCACCCACATCGCCCGAGTTGGTCTCTTAATTTGATTGGGCTAATTTAATAACTTAATCACATGCAAAACAGTATCAATCAATAAAATACAGCATGCATAACATATATCCCATTCATCCATTTCATCCATGCATAATCAAACAAAGAAAATAAAATAAAACAGAAAAAAGAAAAGAGAAGAAAAACCTAGGATACTTGGATCCTAGAATGGACTTGAGCCTCAAAACGAGCGCTTACGTACCATGCAGTGAAATACACGGATCAAAGTCCACGTAGTTCGAAAAGAATAGGGTTAAACCCTAATAGAGACTTATGGTAAACTTTAGGTTTCCTTCCATAGCAATTTTTGAAGACAAATGATTCTCAATAAGATTTCAATGAAAGATATAGATTTTTGAAAAGGGGTAGAAAGAAACCCTAGAATTCACCATATCCCTCTATTAGAAAATAACCCTAGGAGGGAGAAGAGAGAAGAAAGGTTAGGAAAAGTGAATTGGGGCACTTCATACCCTACTTACCTTATGCAATTTTCTCCAAGCGACAGCAAGCTCAAGCGATAATGACCTTATTTGCAATAAGGCAATTATTGTACCTGTTTGCACCCTTACAAGTGCTCAATGCATATCAAAAAGGATAACATAACAATCTGGACAGAATAGTATTAAGGCTCAAAGTCATCCACTAATCATGTTATCAACAAAAACAGTGAATAAATAGAGACCTTAATGTAACCCTAATCTCATGTCATGTATAAAACCCTAAAAATCCACTGCATGCATGCAAAAACTATCATAGTTATTCTATATATATCATATATATAATAACCATGAAGAAAAATAGAAAAGAAAACCTATTTTATCATGTTATAGGAAACTTGTGTGAATTTAGGGTTGTCGAAAACCTAATTTCACAACTATGCATTAAAACATATGAAACGACTCTAACACATGCTCAAATCATCATGAATATCATTTATATCATATGTATTAACTAACAGGAGCGTCAACTCATGCCAACAATCACAGCGAATAGACTATATGAACTATGCATGATTTAAGAAGACAAAAAGAGTAACGCTTTCAAATCCTTAGTAAACTAAAGATTATCAAGCACATAGAACCATGAATCATCTTAAAATCATTCATATCATATCACAAAAGCATGGAATTAACTTAACATGTGAAGTTACAACATGCACTAGAACTATCATAGAAGAAGAAGGAGAAGGAGAAGACCTATATTCAGTATTCAAAAAGAGTGCTTACCTCTTGTAGAACCTCCCTTGCCTTAAAAGTCCTTGTTTTCTCTTGTTTGCTTAGGGTTGAAAAGCCTTCTCTTGATGTCCTTCTAGCTCTTCAAACTCGTAGCTCCCTCTCTCTCTAAGTGTAAAGTGTACTTGTGGCCCCCCTATGTACTGAATATCATGTTCTTTATATAGGGGACTGACCTAGTAAACCAATGGCTAAGATTAATTCATTAAATAATGATCTTAGGGCTATTAGAGACTCTCTTGGTGCTTAAACAACTCAAAGTTACTCACTTTTAGAAGGAAACAACTTGTAAAGGCAGAGGAAACCGTCACAGGAGGAAGGAAGAGGTAGAATCCCACTTAAAGACGGATTCCCTCGGGTGACTGTCCAGGCTTGGACGGCTGACCGTCTAGCCCTGGACGGTCACCCGAGGGCTCCCATCAGCATACCTCAGTTAGACTCCTTCGTCTTCCGGAAGTCTTTCGGGAGTCAAATTAAGTCCGATTTTGATGAAATAAAAGCCAAAACAACCGTGGTTTGATGAGAAACACATTTTTAGACATTTTAGGACAAAAATACTTAACCATGGGCACATGGTTAGGTCTTACAAAGGTAGCTAACCGTTGTGCACCACCGTCGCAAAGCTAGGGTTTCCACACAAGGTTGAGCCAAATGCTTTCCAAATCAAAAATCAACCTTTCAAAACATGTTTATGATGTAAATAAAGCCCAATTGAAGTTAAATGGGAATAAATTGAGTGGGTCACATGAGTCATTTTGAGCAAACCAAGAAAGGGTCTTTTAGCCAACCTGAACCGTTATGAGCCGAATTGATCTTAAACCATTAGTTCATCAAATCGAACCTATATATAGACTCTATATAACTATATGAACTCAAGGGAATGACTCGGGATTCATTCCAAAGTCAAATGGAAAATATACGGCTTAAAAGACGATTATGCCCTTAAAGTCGCAAAAGTTCTTATTGACTATTGAAATGAACTCCAAATCACTTCAAAATTCATACACATGATATTCAATGCCATAGAAACTCAATGCGAAAAACTAGACTAAAAAAGAACTCAAAATCCTACATGAAATGATGTACCCTAGTTAAGGTGACAAAAATGGGGTGTGACAACCATGTCTTCTACTAACAGCATCTCTTAGTACCCGAGAATCAGCTGCAGAACCTTCCCAACCTGGTAGAACAAAGGTGAATTGCATGTCTTGGGAGCATACTCCCAATACATTAGTTGCAATATCATTTTTCCTTGTTCGGTACCGAGGTTTGTCAGCCTCAGGCACATTCACCCTAATATAAGTCCCATCTAAAGCTCCCAAACAGTTCTACAAAAAGAAAGTGTATCAAAATAAAACATCAATGACTACAATCTTAAATACGACTTAACCTATTTTAACTTCTTACAATAGTCTTATTTGAAATAGGTTAATTCAATATAGATGTATTGTATTAGTGTTTTCATCAGTTGAGTTTTCTGTAACAGCTTCTGGTTGTTTAAGTAAATGACTTTGCAATCGGATAACTCCCTTCAAAACTTCATTGAAATGTCTACTTATTGTCTCACCCGAACGCATGAATCTATTTATTATCACTCTATTCTTCACATGGTGAGCAAGAATGTGTACAAACAATGCAGTCATCTCCTCCACTGTCACGTGTCTAGTGTCTTTTAACTTCCCTATGGTGTGAAGTATACCACATAATTTGGAAAATGTATACCTATTCATACGCAATTGACTTATGCATGTTGTGTCATTATGAAATATGATATTATGAAGGTTCAACATCCGGGATTCATGGGTAAAATAAGATTCCGACTTCAATACATGGTCTTTGTAATGTTTGCCAATAAGTAGGTATAATACGACTTCAAGCAAGGAAATAACATTCAATAGAGAGCGAAGACTTTCCAACATACACATAATTTCTTTCTTCTTCGACACCATCAATCTAGCCATATCTGTACATCAATAATTGAGAGACGTGGGTTGACAAACATATTGTCACTAACTAATCCTTACTACGTATAAGCATATAAATTTCAACCCACTTGAGATGCAAACCAAATTCTAATTAACCTTGTATTAAACTATTAAAAGTGTCAAAATTTGGTACAGCAATCGGGGTAAGGCTGCTAGTATAGCAATCATTGTGGAAATATAAAGGTAGAAGAAAATATTCGTTTGTTTTAGCAGGGAATTCCCCATCCCAATCTTCACATAATTTGACCATTCGATCAACAACAGATTTTTGGTGGGCACAGTAAGAATATAAGGGAAAATAGAAGATGAAAATTAATTCAATGTAAGAATATAACTATTGTTATACTTACCAAAATTTAATTGCACTTACCAAAATAATATATAAGTATTGTTAGTGGATTAATAGGTTTAATGTAGACGGCTGCGTCATGAGAATTCAAACTCAAACTCAAACTCAGACTTAAACTCAAGTATGGGATAATAAATCGAGTACCCACTTTACCATTGGACTTGAACATTCATGCCAACTCGCCTTGTACATGCCAAGGCACAAACATAATTTCCTTTCTTTAAAATCTTGTTGGCACCCTTGAATTTTTGGATGACAAGACAAAAAGAACATATCAACAATAAACAACAGATTTTTGGTGTATTGGCAGGTTAACAAAATCAGAATCAACTGATTCCTCACCTGCCATGTTTAAACAACAGGGTGTGTATGGGAACCTAATCCAAAACACGATATATTCCCAAAACACAACATGAGGGAAATAAATTGCAAGGCGTGAACATCTTTTAATTTGTGAATAACCATATATAAAACCCAATAAGATACAATTATCAGACAAATGTATGCATTTGCAGGGAAGTGGACAATTTAAATTTAGATGAAATAGCAGAAAGAACTGACTCAAAAGAAATTCTTATGTTTAATGGCTTTCATGCCAAGATTAGATCCATGAGGTGATCTTTTTTTACAACTCACACGGATTCTTATCAAAAAAGTAAATAATACAAGTTTGGTGGAACAACTACTCTCTCTTCACCGTGAAGCTCACATACACAGCCACTCTCTTTAGCGGACGGTCACTTTTCCGTTTAGGGAGCACTCTCTTTGAGCATTTTTAGACTTCCTTTACCCCAATTTCCCCCTTTAACAGATCACATATTAAATCTCTCCAGTTTCGGCCAAAAAAGTCACCCCTCTTCTGGTTTAAATTATTTGGGGAATTTTTAATTCCAAATATTCGACTTTCATTATAAAACTACTTTCCAGAGTAAATATTGTATTTGGCTGTTGTTTTTCTCTCTTTTTGCATATCATGCTTGGTTGTATCTGTTAGAAGATAATATAAACCAAACACCATTAAAATCAAACCTAGGGTGGGACTCGATTTTAGACAAACTACTGCTAAGCTAAAAGCAGTTCAAGGTTAATTAATTTTTTAGTTGAATTAAATAATATTGGACTGAACTAAATCCAGTTTACAAGTTTCCCAAGCATGCTAAATCTAAAATTATATATTCTTACGTTTTATTTCATAAAGTGTACAATGCATCAAACAGGGAAAAACAAGAGAGAGAGAGAGAGAGAGAGAGAGAGAGGGAGAAACAAATATTAAGCGAGTACATTTTTTTTTTCCTGTCCATATCATGAGATGCATATTTTTCTTCATAACTTCCCTGCAAACCTAGCCTGTTCCATATTTACTAGTCTGCCTATGTGCTAGTAATTGTTGGGTTATTAATTAGATGAAATATGCTACTCGTGTGCAGATTAGACAAAAACCGAGCAGAATGAACAGATTTAGAACACATACTTGCATAGTTCTTTTGACTTTCTAGTGACAACAATGAAAGATTGACATATAAAGACTCCAAAAATAGGAAAAAAAAAAAATTCATGAAATTTTTATTTCTACAGAAATCTCTTTCACAGTGCTGAAATCAGAGCACTCACAAACTTCCAACATTTAAAAATAAGGAAAGGGGGAGGAGAAGGAGAAGAGTATGAATAAGAAGATAAATGAAAATGAAAATTTTACAAGACATCTACTACACCAGCTGAATATCAGAGCACTTTTAAACATGTGCATAATATCAGTGTAGAAAAATAAGGATTTTAAAATAAATCCGTAGAAATATAAGGAAATGATAAAATAAGAAATGAAAGCATGTATGAGAAGGTAGGAGTGACAGCAATTAAACATCATGTCTCAGTAAATCAAACACAACAATGTAGATCTACAAGAGAGGATAGATCGAGAAGGAGTTGTTGTGGGTCGACGCGCAAATGGGTATATCGCAGATTTGGTTTTCAAATGAAACAATAATGTATGTATCGCACAATAAAGCAAGTAGATCAAAGAAATCATACCCACACAATCGATTTGTGGAAATAAGGGTCGTCGGAAGTTAGATCGAGTTCTTCCTTCTCTCCTAATATCGTTTTCTGTTGGAGAAAAGGTACGGCTCCAGATGCAAATTGTCGTATTGGGCAGGAGTCATCAGAGGTTAGCAAGAAACAACATTGTAGATCAAAGAAATATTACCCACACCATCGATTTCTGGAAGCAGAGGTCGTCCGAGGTTGCGGCTGCTCTTCGTTCTCTTGCCATCGTGTATTGTGCTAGGGCTCCAGATCTGCATCGTGGTATAGGGGGTTGAGGCTGGACACGGTTGGGATTCTTATTTGTTGTAGTTGAGAAGCAAGGGCAAGGTTGGCAATATGGAAAGTCATAAATCACTTGCCCGGCATCATTTTTGCAAAACCACCTCGAGCTCGTCATTCACTTGCCTGCCTTGCGTGAGAATCTGGAGTGGTGCGGGAATGGAAGTTGCCCACTTAAGGGACGTGCCAAACAGGGTAAAGGGGAATCAAACCCCTTTCCTGGGCATGATTCCCCCCAACCAAACGCACCCATAGGGATTTGGGGGAAAATTTGGTCCTATTATAGGAAAATAATTACAGTTCAATACAGAGAAGTACTAACTTCGTAATTAATGACTACTAATTAAACTAAAAATGACTACTAACTATAATGATTTCCCCTAGCCGAACCAACCTGTATGGATTCATCTTTCCGGTCAACTCATCCGAAGGAAGGAGTCCATCATGTATGCGGTGTGGTTTTCTTAGCCGGTGAACACGTGGCGCGTCCTCAATGGGCCACAATCGAAGCCTATTTGTCGTCTTCGTGGCGGGAGGAACATGAAGGAGGGGTGACTGGCGGATAAAGAGCCGTAGCAAACTGCGGCTCCACCAACAATTTTATCTCAACAAAAAAAAAAAAAAACAAAAAACAAAAAAAATAAATTTGTGGAATTTCAGTGTGAGTGAAAATGGGGGATTTATATGCCTTGGATTTCGATGGAGTCATCTGTGATAGCTGTGGAGAGAGCTCTCTCTCTGCTGTCAAGGTTTGCTCATCTCTCTCTCTCTCTCTCTCTCTCTCTCTCTCTCTCTCTCTCTATATATATATATATATGGTTTTTTTATCTTTGATGAATGATAGGCTGCTAAGCTGAGATGGCCGGGACTGTTCGACGGTGTGGATTCGACCATGGAGGATTGGATTGTTGATCAGATGCACATAGTAAGCTCTTGCTTTGAAAATTAACTATTTTTACTTTCTGAAATAGTTTCTGCCTCGTTATTCTGCTTGTATTATTGTAATTTGGCTACGGAAAACTGGGAAAACAAAACAAGGAAAAGGTACATGTTGTCAATATACCTACTGTTTGGCTTCCGAGAAAACAGGGGAAAGAAAAGTGAAAATAAATAAATAAATAAATAACAAGCTTTGCCACACAAAAGAAAATGAAGAAGCCATCCTAATTCATGGTTTTACCAAATTAAAAAAAGAGGACTCATTTCATGGGAAAAATTTTGTGCTTAGCTTTTCTCTTTTCCCCAATTTTTCCTGGAATCTAACTGGAGCATAATGGATTTTGGTAGAGTAGTAAGTGTGTGTGTGTGTGTGTGTATAGATATCTTGTATAATGTTGCTGCTGAGAATTGCTGTAAATCCATTGCTAATTGCTACGATTATGTATAGTAAATTTTTTTCTTTTTTTTCTCTTTTGCTAGGACGATTATATATAGTTGATAGCACAAGGATGTCACTTCATTATACCCTTTTGAAGGAACGAACACCATAATTGGTTAATTGAAAAACTTTGCAGATTCGCAAAGCCAAATGATTGATGTTAATCTTGGATTTTGCTTGGTTGTCCCACCAAAACTGATATTGCATAGCATTGGAAGTTATAAACAAACAATTTTGAATGGGGCCATTGCCGTCAAAGTGTTTGGTTATCCCACCTGAATTGATATTGCATAGCATATGGAGTCAAAAACCAACAATTTTTAATGGGGCCATTGCACAAGGCGGAAACCATCTTACAAGGGTAAAAAAATAGAGAAACTATCCTTATTTATTTTTATTTTCATCTTCTCTTGGGTGGTGGCCTCGTGGGGAGAAAACATTCAAAAAAAAAAAAAAAAAAACAGAATATTTGTTTACCATTGATGGTTTCCATTTTATTGCTTGGCCCTGTTATGTTTAGATATGTGCTTCCAAATGCTAAGGAAACACAAGCCACTAACATTCCATGGGACACCCTAAAGTTTCACAGCCATTTCTTCCCTCTGATAGACCAATACTCTTTAGAGTTACTCAATCTAATTATACTAAAAATCTTTTGCAATAGTGATTTTTGTCCTCAACAACATGCGGTTGAGTGGAACGGTGCATCTTGTTGTAAACAGTAATTAAGCAGTAGACTCTTTCATACCTAATGGTGCTGCCATATGCCATAATCAATTTCTTGTGATCTTGTCTCACTGCGCCACATCCTTTCAGTGCTTTCTGTCATCCTATACTTGGTACTCTTGCTCATGAAATGATGATTGGATATTTGATTTGAACATGAGGAATCCAACTCAATTTTACAAACAAGTTTAATTACTATCGAAATGGGTTTTGCATCAGTTGATTTACAAATTTTCTTTATAGCTTTCTCCATCTTATTGTGACAAGAAAAAGGGATTCGAATTGTGAGCTTGTTTGTTTAAGCCTAATCTGGAATAAATAGAACAATAAGAATCCCAGACTTGGAATAATTCTCATCTGCACATCATCTGACAGTTCTTGATTAATTTTTAATCACCTCTTAACCGAGAGAATATTTGCTATATAAGAAAATCAGACTAATATGTGATATATATATATATATATATATATATGAAAAATAAAACTCCATTGCAAAGGTTACTTTTGAGCTAATTAATGTCGTATACTGTGGTAGGTACGACCCGTTGTAGAAACTGGATATGAAAATTTGTTACTCGTGAGGTTGCTGTTGGAGATGAGAATGCCTTTCATTCGGAAGTCCTCGGTGGGTATAAATACACATACCTATGACTTGTATTATCTTTAAATATGGAAAGCCAAGTTATATCTCATCATCTCAGAATTTTTTCCTTACGCCAATCAGGATCTTTAATTCATTTTGTTGAGTCCTGATCTGGGCCTGAAGATCATAGTTATATGTGCAAGGTTTCAGAGGGACTCACAGTTGAGGAGATACTGGAGAACTGGACAAAGATAAAACCTGTCATTATGGAAGAATGGGATGAGAAAAGGGATGCTTTAATAGATCTTTTTGGAAAGGTCAGGGACAAATGGATGGACCAGGACTTGGCATCGTGGATTGGTGCAAATAGGTAACACTTTTCTCCTAACATGATTAATGAGCTGTACTCATACATGTTATACTACAACACGACTGCATGATGAACAAAACCCAAAGCAAAAGACAATTTTACCTTTTAAATTGTTGTTAATTTCACCTTCTTTAACCAAATGATTATTGTACGAAAATGCATATCGTATCCCAGTGGGAAGTTTTGAAACAAAGTTTGTAGGACATGATTTTGAAGTATGATAGCCTTGATTTACCAATTCAGTTCCTAGCTATATATGTATCTATCTTAAATCATCAGAGGGAAAATCACATATTGCAACAACTGATAAGAATCTGGAATAGTTCAGTCAGGGCATATAGGCAAATATTCTTAGTCTACTATCCCAATAAATTTCTTTCATCAAGAATCTACATGAATAGATGAACAGAAATAAATAGTAGTGGTTGGAACTAATGGATGAAATGTATATTCCAAAATTTTTAAATTTGTAGATTTTTCATGCTTATTCAGTTAAGACATAAAAACATTATCTAGGTATATTATATAATCAGAAGGAAGAGATACGCACTAGTCTCCATCAAAGCAATCTATTTAAAAAATGAAACTTGCTTGTTATGCCTGTAATTAAACACCTGTTGTGTTATTGGCATCTCTTTGCATCCAGTCAATAAAGGTGCTTATTAAGTTTGAGCTTTGAACTGTTTTGCATAATACTAGTCTTATAGGATGCATAACTTCATCATATTTCGGCAAGTTAATTTACACTTTTTTTTTTCTTTTGGTAATGAAGGGATGCAATTGAAATATCAGTGTGTGTATGTGTGTGTGTATTGGTATCTGTGAGTTTCATTGCCAAATTTACAGTCTGGATAGTTTTTACTTCCAAGACAATTATTGGAAATCAAAAACTGCTTCTAGCGGAGGTTATTTATATGATTTAAATATGATTTCACACTAATTATGAGTTTACTATAGTTGCCTCTGATGATGGATCATAACATATAGGGCTTCCTCCGATTTCTCTGAAATAGGCTACAACGTTTGATCCATTAGTTAATTCTTGCATTACTTTGCTTGGCCTCTGGTATAGAGTAGTGACCAGACAATCTCAGGCCACCATATGTTTGCTAGATGTAAGATTGCATAGGCTAATAACATGTCAAGTGGTACCAATATTTTAGGCTGTCAATCAATCCATTGTTTGACATTTTTTGAGCTCACTGCAACTCCAACTGCTTCATTCACCAAACATATTGGCATCTTGTAAACCATTTATGTTAAATAAAACCTTCGTTTCACTTAATTTTGTTATGAGGGCTCAGTATATATAGACCTGGAAATTGGAACTTTAATTAATGGGTCAAGAGATGCTTTCCCTGCAGACTCTATCCAGGCGTTCCTGATGCTCTGAAATTTGCAAGCTCAAGGGTGTATATAGTCACCACAAAACAGGTGCTTCTTGTGACTCTCTCTCTCTCTCTCTCTCTCTCTCTCTCTCTCTCTCTCTCTGTGCTTGGTGGGCAGTGGTGTTTTTGTTTTTTATTTTTTAGGCGGGGAGGGGATTTTAATTGAGGCATTAATTATGGCATTAAATCATTCCCATCGATTAGAAAGTGAAAATAAAATGAAAAGGGGAGTGAGAAGACCAGTAGAGAATTCTAACTCAATCCTATGTAGGATTTTGAATGCTGTAAAGTTCTCAAGTTTTCAATTAAGGACTCTTTTATTTCCCAACCATATGAACTTTCAGGTTGAAATAACATTTTTTTCCCTTGTCTTTCCGCTGTTTTCCCTCATTTCAGGGCCGATTTGCAGATGCATTACTGCGTGAGCTTGCAGGAGTGAATCTACCACCTGAAAGAATATATGGTTTGGGAACTGGGTCAGTTATATTTAACTCAATAGTGATAGGGAGCGAATAATCATTGTCCTTGGTTGACATTGTTGCCTGTGGTTTCTTTGCTGTAACACAACTTTTCTACTACTTAATTCTGAATATTCCCTTCAGTCCAAAGGTAGAAGTGCTGAAGCTGCTTCAAAAGAAACCAGAACACCAGGGGCTGACGTTACAGTAAGATTGCTTGCTGCCATATAATTTCTATGGAATTAATGCTTAGTGATATAATCATTTTACTAACTCATACTAATACAGTTTTATTTAGTTAGGTACTACTTTGCTCCTATGAGGCATCTTATTACTTTGACAGAAACCTTCTTCATCTCTAATAAAATGAATTAACCATACTTAATCTTTTAACAGTTTTGTTGAGGATCGACTTGCAACCCTAAAAAATGTCATCAAAGAACCTGAATTAGATGGATGGAACTTGTATCTAGGTAATTTTTTTCTTTCTTGCTTCTCCACGTGCTTGTATCACGTGCTCCCCTTCCTTTTTTCTTGTCTCTTGTGCTTTATTGTGGTTTCTGTGGATGGGTTGCTAAGCTGGGTTAATTGGAGCAGGGGACTGGGGGTACAACACTCAGAAAGAGAGAGAGGAAGCAGCTAGTATACCCAGGATTCACCTTCTTGGACTCTCTGACTTTAGCAAGAAGCTGAAATAGCCATCTCTTCACTACGTTGTTCCCTTCCATTATTGATTATCCATTTCGCTCTGGATGAGAATGAACCTTAATCTTCGTAATCAGTTATGCTTTAGTTTGATTTGCAATGATCAAACCAAGATAATTCTTTGTCGTCATTCCAATACAAAATTATTGAAAAAGAATTAGTTGTCTCTCTGTGAATAAAAGAACTTGGCATTGCTGAAGTTATTATTAGTATTGTAAACAAATAATTTATGAACTTTGACACCTGATTGATGATCATATAATGATATAAAGTGAATTTAGTTGTTGAATTGACACAAGGTTGTACATTACAAATGGGAAAATTCCAAGTCATTTCTATAAAGACATTTGCGCCCAATTAGCAGAGACTGCCAATTGTAATTGACTAATTGTACCTGCTCAATAATTATCACCTCTATACCAGTGACTAAGTAAGCTAACATGGTGAATGGTGGAGTTTTTTTATATCCTTCTAAATCACTTACCCGGAGCAGAGATTTTGCTGCAGCCAACTGCCCTGCATGCTTTGATTTGCATGTGCATTGAGTACCAGCATTGGACTTCTGTGTTATGATAAAAAGGCTACTGCAAGTCGGCAAGTGCAAGTTGCAAATTGTGGTGCTTAAGTTGCAACTTGGACTCGAGAACTCAATCCATGTGGTTGTGGGGGGTAATTAACTGAAATTGCCTAAGTTTGGTTACTGTAACCCAAAAGTCAGATTTAAAGTTCATATTTTCCGTACACACACAAGTTTCTGTCTTGGTCCATCATCTAGTTTGTCAGTATAAGCTTCATTGGCAAACTCGTATACCTTATACATCCAACCAGTTAAAAAGTCTAAACTGCATCATTAGGAAAGATATATGATTTGATATTCAACTTCATATACTTGTATGCCCACTATGCATAGTTGTAAACTGTTATGCCAACCAGGAATATGCATTGGGTAAAATAGAATTCAAAATTTGCACTAGTAATTTATCACATACTTTTATACGAAAACTGTATCTGAAAGTAGGTTGAAGAAAAACTTTAAACAATGGATTATTCAATAGGGTTTGTTGGTTGACATATGCAAGGTAAGGTAACCACCACATGCACCCCCTTCGCCCCAGGAAACAAAGAAAAATAAAAATTCTGCTCGTGGAGTCTATACAGTTGAAATGAACTGCGTACTGTCTAAACAATAATACTACACAGTTGTATGTTAGGAGGATCTTGCAGCTATAACTCATCCTGTAGATCCCCGTCATCCTCCGTGATGACTGTATCATGTGCTTTGTTTTTCTCGCTGTGGAGCATCTCAAAAACTTCCTCCAGGGGAGGATCTCCAGGCCTTCGAAAAACTTGATCTCCTATCTTGATTTCATATGCCTCTGGTTGGTTCAGTACGAACTCTTTCAACTGCGAAAAAAAATGGGAAGGATGGAAACAATGTGAATATGAGAACCAGGAAGTCAGGATCTAGATACATATTTCTACCAAGCCATAAAGAGGATGCTAGAAATTTAAACAAATTGACATCAATCTAAAGCCAAAAAATTAACTATTGAGCAGTACTATACTAGCTGATTCAAGCTTCTGAAATCTAAATTCATGTTCAGATTGATTTGGCTGACAGGCTTTTCCTTACATTTCAAAATAGAAGTGGCTGCTGCGATTGTTGTGGAATTTCTCACAAAGTGCCACTCTCACATTAGGAAGAACGAGGACATTTTTATTCCATAAACCCATATGCTCCAAAGGTTTCGTATTTTTTTTTTTTTTTCCTTTTTAGCATGAGTGCCAATGGGAAAGGAATTTATGTTCCTCACAAATTTTTAGCCACAAAAGAAAAGGTTGCCATTGGTTTGTAAATTAAATTGTGAAAAGCTTGTCTTTCGAAGTTCTTATATCAAACAGCTAAAATTTTTCCTCATCGTGGATCATATAAACACCATATAAAGTCAAATTGATGAACACTTTCTTCAGTAAGACATGTCACAAAAATAATAAAATAGAAGTAATTAGATGAGTCTTAACCTTCAATTTGGAGAGATAAGTCATAAAACATACCTCTTCTGTGTCTTGGCCTCTTTCCATGGTGAACATGATTGTGCTCACATCAACACCCATGAACTTTACCTCAATAGATCCGGTTTTCAGAACTTTAGTCCATTTCATAGCAATCTCAGCCACCATATCCTGAAAATAAGGGCAGAAAATCATCAATTTTTCAACTATCCACTTGAAGCTTTACCACAAGCAAATCTCTATTAGCATAGTATATCACAAAGGATTGAAGAAAGAAATTCTCAAATTTTTGTGTGAATTTCAAATCCATCAGTTTAACAACACTTCAATAACCCTGAACATAAAGTATATGGTCTATAAATAACGATGAGACTACGGATTTTTATTGCACAACTTAGGAAATCGCACCACCCCCCCCCCCCCCCCCCCCCCACAAAAAAAAAAAAAAAAAAAAAAAAAAAAAAAAAAAAAAAAAACACCCTAAACCAAACTTGTCTATATTACCAAATAAGTAGCTAAATTTGGGCAGCCCCAATTTTTCACATGTTGTAAAGTGTAAACACCATTTTTTTTTTTAATGAAAAAATGTGTTGTAAATATCAGTCCCATTTCGCAAATCACACTGAATTTAATAATGTACTTAGCCAAACTAATACAGATATTGAAACAGGATGAATTATCCGTATTTCCTGAATTCCTAAATTTTTTAAGTTCGAATTTAATCTCCATTCAATGAAGGCATTCCATTCCAATCAAAGCTATAGTAACTTTTATCTGACCAGAACTAAATTTCAAAACCATAAAATCTGGGGATTTTCTTCTTCTTCTTTTTTTAAATTTAAAATCCGTATTCCTCTTTCACAATTTAGTTTCACTGACTAGCTCAAATAGCCATGAATATTTACTTGAATTTTTATATTGTGTGGCACTTTCACCAAAAATATATATATATATTGCATATATATAGCTGGAACATAATAGATCAAACCAGGTTAGTCTGCTATTAAAACAAACCCTAGGTGATAACAAACCAAAACCCAGAAGGCCAGAAAATATCACACAAAAAAACACAAACCCAATTCACACCCCCAAGACTCAAAACCCATAAAAAAAAAAAACTTAAAATTCAAAAATCAAATAAGGCGCGGAAAAACCCGAATTTCATTACCGGAGTCCGATTCACGCCCAATCGAAGCTTAACGAACCCAAACGCCGGCCCGAAATGCCGTTTCATCATTTCTGCCTGAATCTCCGTCAAGTCCATCTTCGACAGATCCTCGGGCGGCGGATCGAACTCCGCTGACGAGGGTTTCGTCTTCTTGCCCCATTCTTTCCAAGCATCGTCCTCCTCGTCGTCGACCACGTCGTCGAGGTCGTCGGTGATGTGGATTCTTGCCTTGCCTCCCTCGGCGAATCGGAGGATTGCGGCATTTTCGGCGACGATTAGGGTCAGAAGTAGAAGAAGAGAGGGGAGGAGTGGGGAAGAGAAGGTGCTGTGGTTGTTCATGGTGGCGTGTCTGAAATAGATAAAGATTGGCAAAGATTTTTCAAAGAGGATATATCTAGTCTAGGGGTATATATAGGTTTTGAGGTGTGCTCAGTGTCTTAACCTACGCACCACAGGAGCAAATAAGAATATGGCATGTGTGACATGAACAGCCTAACACACATTTAGCTGCTAGACTGTCAAATTGTATTGTCAATGGTATTGTTATTATTATTTTAGTAATTAATTAATTAATTAATTAATTTATTTATTTTTAAGTGATGAAGGGGGGGAAAGTCCTATTACAAAACCATAGTGTGGGAAAAACCAGGTAACAATGCTTCAATAAGCATGGCAAAATGGTCGTGTTCGGGTGGATAGAGATTTGGATAGTTTTAGGTTTAAGATCGATTCTCCATTAACATAACAAAAATAGATAAATAAATATACAGGTAAAAGAAGAATTTATGCCCAAACACAAGCATTTAATAATGCCTAATAGGAAAAGCATTCACAAGATTTCTTAGGGAAGATAAAAAGACTTTTTGTCCAATTAGAATTGGAATAGCATTGCTACATTTATGAGCAACTTCACAAATCACAGCTACCAAAGGAGCACTGTGCTCCGGTACAAGGACCTGCCCTAATACAAGGTAGTAAGGTACATTACATTTTCCCAATAGATAGAGTAAGCTGAATTTTTTTACCACTTCTCTACCTTGAGGGATTGTTTGGGATTTAAAACCAACAAGAAGGCAGTTCCCAGTTCATGGATTTTTAGGCACATTTTAGTATTTAAGTTGAACCTCAGTACAAGATGCAAGCACTTTTAACAAATCTCCAACTAAACCAATCTTTAGGAGGTCTAAACCAACGTGTTTTACTAAATTGGTGAAAGCATGTGATATGATGGACTTTACATTGGTATTTATTTTTAATTTTTTATTTTTTTATAAGAGAAGAAAAATGTCAACACCAATGTGGACTCGGTCTACCTAATAACATCTTCCCAATACATCTCTAAAATTTCTCTAGGAAAATTAAAATCTCAAATCTAATTCCCTGCTTTGGGCATTCGACATAAGATATATCTTCTGACAGCGGACCATTATCTGCCGCATTTTTTTTGCTTGCATGATAAGAGGCTTATTGTTATTATCTCTAATAATAGAACTAGTTGCTCTTTTTTTATTTTTAATTGAATCATCAAAGCTCAATTTAAATCATCCTTCATCTGAAGGAATCCAACGAATTAATCTTATACTTTTCTTCTTCTTGCATTCTATTCATAAAAGCTAGTGGATTGAATGTTTGACTTTACATGGGTATTTTTTTATATTTATTTACTCTTATCTTTTTGTTGAGAATACTAAGAAGTGAAGTATTAGAAAATGTATCAACACTACTAATAATACAATAATATTGTTGTTGTTGTGATGATTTCAGGTTTTATTGTTCAGAAAAAAAAAAAACCACAAGGCTAATATCATGATATTGCCATTGGTCAATAATACTAGCGTTTTGTCCTCTTTTAAATGCCATGCCACAACTGCCAGATGATAACGAAATTAGCATATAATAATACCTCATGGATGCCATTGCCAAATATTAAAGATTGAGGTAAAAAAAAATGATAATCACAGTCTGATGATCTAACCATCACACTTTAATTGATGCATGACATGTACTCGCCGTGGGCCAATATATTTGGCCCATTATCCTACTCATGGGCTCATAGCACAGCAAAATGTATATCGGGTGCAACAGGTTTTTTTTTCTTTTTTTTTTTTTTTTCTCAGGCTAAGATGTTTTGAAGGGTTCTAATCATCTTTCAATTGCAGCCAAAACAGAGAGGGAAAAAAAAAACAGGTGATATTTTTTCAAGGTGGTGGCCATATAGATAAGTACTATTTATCAACCTAATAAGGATAATAGTCACCCACACATTGATGTGGAGAAAACTCTTACTCACTCCCACTCATATTTTATCACTTAACCAAATAATCAAAGAGAATTGGTTTTGAGCATGTATTCTTATGTGGCCGTATTTGCATAATTATGAATACGCCTTCATATATACGCGTTTTCATGTTTATATATTCATATGACTATATATGCGTGTTCATGTGTTTGTGATCGTGTATAGGGACTGAATTCAGGAATTTAAGGGAAGGTGAATTTCGATCGGTTGGTTGTTGGTACTTTATCCCATTTCAAAATATCGAAGATGCTTTTGTTCAAAAAAATTCTTTAATAGGGGGATTTCATTTTCTATAGCTTCGCTCATGATTGTGTATCTATGTGATCGTTTCCAAATAAAAAATAAATAAAAAAAACTTGATTATATAATTATTTATGACACATGATATGTGAAACAAATCGAGGTGAAGAGGAGAAGTGGAGGCAGCTATTATCCTTTAATAGGGGGATTTCATTTGTTCATGGGATGGAGTGTTCATTGTCCCCTAATCCACTAGCAGATTTTTGAGCATTTGGTGGAGGTTGCAGTGTCTTGGCCTGTAAAATTTAATTAATTAAAATCTAAACAAAGTGGCATGACAGTGAACATGCAGAATTTAATTATGTCATATAATCTACCTTCTTTATCTAATCTTGTTTAACTTCTCTCACAGTTGACATACCATATTGGTCAATTAAAAAACTTACCCAAAAAATAGTCACAAAAAAAAATCCATAGGGTTTTGGGCCTCTTATAAAAAATTATAAATTTTAGAAGATGAAGTGGCTGTTTTGGGGCCTCTTATTGAAAATTACAAATTGTACCATTTAGCATTTTTTTTTCTTTAATAAATTATTATTGTCATTGTTGTTATATATTTTTATTATTTTGTGACAAGCGGTAAAAAATAAAAATAAAAAACAAATGCCACAAAACTCATCTTTCATAATCATGTCAACTTTTAAATCCCTAGCCTAGCCTCCCCGAATAAAATGAGAGAGATCATCAAATTATGAGACAAATAATTTTGTGAAGTTTAATGGATAGTGGGTTAGCAAAATATAAAAGTTTTGAAAATTACTATTTTGTCTTCCAAATCTTCTTTTGTCTTCCAAA
The DNA here is from genome assembly GCA_039720395.1 of Liquidambar formosana. Taxonomy (NCBI): domain Eukaryota; kingdom Viridiplantae; phylum Streptophyta; class Magnoliopsida; order Saxifragales; family Altingiaceae; genus Liquidambar; species Liquidambar formosana. Next base: position 5,503,609 of record CM077827.1, on the reverse strand, counting down.
TCTTCAACTTGATCATGGGAGTTTTAACAATTTACTTGTCCATCTAATCAAAAGGAAGGTTCGATATAATAATAGTGCATATAAAAAGAGCCTCCCTCTTGCCTATAGTATAATAATATAATTTCATGAAATATGAGCTCAGAAAATAGAAAGGAAGATGGAGCCCAATGGAGAAACTTTCAAAACCAATAGTTGGTAAGCCTGTCTAGTTCATTTGTTTAAGAGAGAGAAACTTTTAAAGCCTAAACAATTTGGTCCTGAAATCCTCAACCTCCTATGAACTTCAATTAGCAGTCTAAACCCCAATTTTCTATGTTCAAGCAGGCGGCATTTTGATTCATGGCCTCTTTTGAAATGTCTTTTCTGCACCCATAGGTTGCAAAAGATATGCTAATGACAGTCATGATAATCTAACCAATTTGATCGTTACATTATGATTGATTTGTGTACTTATGTAAAACTCATGACACGTGTTATGCATGGACCAATCGCAACGGTGGTGGGTGCATTAGCATTTCCCTTGGTCATAAAATTAATTAGTTGCCATCAATATTGCACATTGTTGCAAGGCAAGCTCCGTGATTGGTGGCCGGATTAGCAGCTTTTGGACTTTGGTAATGATCATCCCACACTATACCTCCATCAACTTGACAAGTGACCCTCATGGGCTAGCTCATGATCCCCCTCAAAAATCAGACATTTATTATAGAAAAATCCCATACAAGATATTCTTAGTGTATAATATGTTGGAATCGTTTATAATTCAATACTTCTAAAAGCACCCAAGTTCTTATGCACATGATTTACAAGTACTGAGTAAGGAAAAAAGGGAAGAAAAGGAAACTATTTTTAGTATTCTGGTATTTCCATTCTGAAATAAGCTTCCTAGCTACACTCCTAAAGTATGAGGGTGAGAAGTGTGAGAAATTTTCTTGGGGTGCTAAAAGTATTTCCCAAAAAATATCAATATCCATCTGAGTCGCAACCCACGAAGGTAGTATAGATGAAAAAAGATCACAGCTTATGAACATAAGATCCCAAGATCGAACCTCCCCTCTCCTCCCTAACTCAACGGATGCAAGGACTTATACGATGAACCCTACATCACAGGTTCTAGTCTAATCTCACGTTTGATAATAGACTTTCGAATCTTTTACATTTTTCCCTTTTTTTTTGTTAATATACGTAGATGAAGAATATGGCAAGGATACCTTCAAATCAAGTGATCCAAAACATCTAATTATGAAATTTTATTTCCACTGAAAATCTCCAAAATAAGTAGGGCTCATGCATCAAGAGGCACTTGCCTCGTGACCTATTAATCTCAGTGCAGGCTGCTTTAATTTCAATTTTTTTTTTTTTAATGTAAAAAAATAGTTTTAATCTTTTTTTTCTCTTGATAAGAATTGATTAATTGCTTCAAAGTACAAATCAACAAAGGGATAAGATAAAAGTAGATACATGACTATATTAATTAAATATAAGAAAGTGATTATTATTGTTTTTTTGAAAATTAGGGCATGATTTCGACGGGACAACAAAGGTCATCAACTTTATAACAAAATATTCCTATCTAATAATTACCCATGAAATAAATATATAATTAACTGGGGAGTTTGAATATATCCTTAAGAAAGTAGAAGACGAAAACACAACTACAATGAGAAAACCTGACTCATATGGGGTTGATTCATGGAATCTAGCTTTTCCAGTCTGCCATTGGTTTTGGATGGTATTTTAACCATCCACAACTTATATTAGCAACAAGTGCCTACATGCTTTACCAGTTTGATATGGATTGACACCTTCATTCTCTACTAGTTTTCCATTTTTTTTTAATTTTTTTTTCACTTCTTAATGTATAGCAAAATCAATTACCAATCAATTTAAGCTATATATATTAATCTAGCCATAATAATATGCAGGGCTTGCGGGTTGACGGTGCATTGTAAAATTAGTTTAGGCTCAAACCTCAACGGAGTATACTTGTGATACCTCTTGCTTAGTCAGAATATTACGGAGTATAAATTCAATTCAAAATAGAATCATGTAACCTTCCATTTGTGGCTATAAATCCAAAAACCTCTACAACTTCAGAAAAAACATAATAATAAAAATAAAAATCCTTCCTCTTCACCTTTCTCAACTTTTAAATCTTTCTAGGCCTCGAATTCTTAGTGGTTTGGTTGGTCCATATATAACTGAAGTAGTAGCACTTGTTTCTTTCATGGCATGGTCGGCTTTTGTACGCAATTGCTCACAAATGTGGTAGACTGCCATCTGGTCCCCCTTTGAATAGTGACTGAATAAAGCAAGCAAGGAGCCTGTCTTCTAATGCCTTTCATCATATGGCAACAATGTTGTTTAGTCATTTGCCGGCCTGCTAATAGATTCATGTTCTTGTCCTCAAAACACAATCCATTCCAAAGGAATGACACTCTAATTGTTGGGCCATCCTTGCAAACGTCAATCTGTGTAGTGATGAAAATACTGCAGAAGTAATTAGTCAACCAATTCACTCAAGTGGTGGCTTCTCTTAAGAACACTTCATTCAAGAATCCAATGTTGGATTTAATTACCATAAGAGATAAAAATATCACCACTCTTTATTATGGACATCCACACAATAGGGTATGATTTGGTATCTAATGCCACAAAGAAGACAAGATTTGGTCTCTAATAGAGACCCATGTGAAACGTGCAGCACCTTTCCAGCTTACATAAGAGACAAACAACATTATCCAACAATTAATGTACTTTAAAAGGTATCTAGATATCTTCATTTATAAAATACCCAAATGGAAGGAAAACAGGATATGCCATCTCTACCCAAAAAACTCATCTCCTTCTTTGTTAGTTTGGTTCACAACTTGACTTGGACGTCAGAGCGGTTACAGTTACTCACTCGATCACCACCCTTGTTTATCTATTTCAAACAGGTTTGAATCAAAAGACGATAGGAAAATCTCAAATATCTATCAACCGAAGGTGAGATACAAGATTTTTACCACTCACAATTACAGTCTTACGAAACTTGAATTTAGTGTTCCTCTTATATAAGAGCCTTACTCTAATCCTAGCTTCTAGGAAAATGGTCATGCAAATGAAAATATGATCACCACTTTATTTAGGAAAATGTTATAAACAACTCTTAATTATAACAGTATTATCACAAAAGATCTGTTGTCACATTAAGTATTGTTTTGTATGATACTATACATAGCATTACCCATTCTTTTATTTATTATCATGCCATAAACTACCTGATACGAGTATTGGCTTGCCTGTTTTAGGTCATCATACATGACAAAAATATTCCGAAAATTAATGCCTGCACCGCGTCAATCTATATATGGTAAAAATAATCTAAAACCCATTGGGGACTAATCACATATTCCCAATAAAAACAAAAAATATTAAATGTTAATCCACAGAGTCGAAGGATTACACCTTTAACCACCACGTGTACTATTCTCAAAAGAAGTTTGATCAAGGAATTTAGGCAGGAATATTGGGTTGCCTTCCATCAAATCAAATGTTTGAATGCATGCATCAAAGCTAGATTTGAGTGGTCACCAACCCAGGGATGGCCTTTGCCATCTCATAAGGAGAGAATTTTTGATAAAATCTTTCTTCTCACATACACTGATACGAGTCGCGGCGCGAGGGAGGGAAGGAAAAATGGCCTTTGCCTTCTCCCACGAGTCCCTTCCAGCAGTTACATCACGTTTTTGTCACATGCGGTTGTAGACGAAGACGCCCTTATAAGCTTTTGACCGTTCCTGCCCACGAAGAGTCAAGCGCATGCACCTCTTCCCCCGATAGAGGTGGAGTAAGGCTACCATGTGGGCACCCTCACCCCCTCTTGTTGTGAGCCCTTTGTATCTATTTCATTATTTTGATCATTTATTTCAAAAACACACACTACAACATCAAATTACAAATGGTACCAAGAACATCTGAATGGGAATTTTTTCCTTTTCTTTGAAAGGATTTCTTTAATATATAGAATTAAAAAAAACCACCAACAATCAAACAAAAATTGACCATTCTAAAGTGGATTCTTAGCTCTGCCATTTCTCACTTTAGTTGTCACATGGGTTGGGACTTGGAAAAATAATCGAGACACAAGTACTAATGCATGTAACACTATTTTAAGAGATAATATTGTGTGGGATAATTATGAAGAGCAAATGAAACAGCGACACGTGTATGATCTCGGTAATGAGCTCGGGGCACCCTGCTCCATCGGGCAAGTGCGTCCTCGGAGCATCCGAGCGCTCGGTCCCGCCTGCTTTCGGGCATATGGGCCCTCGGTCCTTAATGCCTCTCGGTCCAATGAACCCCTTTCGGGCCGCATAAGCACGCACCCCTCACGTGCGTCGAATTTGTCCTACATCTCAGATCCGACAGAGGAAAATCAGATAGGGAGCAGAGCACGCTCCTGGAAACCGAACCAGGGGAACGACTGTCAGCGGCCAGGCCTGTCACCCCGAAAGATCCGCGATCTGGTCTGAAACCCCTATCTAACCATGGTTAGCTCGGAACCCTAATTTGACCGCGGTCAGGTCAGAGCATTGGACCAATCCGAAACCTAGCACTTGCCTATAAAAGGAGCACTATTCATGCCGAAGAAAGTAAGTTCCTCCCGCACAGAACCCTAGAAACTCCTCTCTCTCTCTTTCCCCCTCAGAGACTGACTTGATCGTCGGAGGGTTTTAGACCGGGAAACCCCCGGTCTCCCTGACGATCCTCTTTGATTTCAGGTCGCCGCTCTAGCCGACGCCCTGCTCTCCTGTTCATAGAGAAGGTTCTGTATCTCCGCACGACCACGAGCTATCTCAGTCCTTGCAACCCGATCGGGCCATAGCTGCGCGGCGTTCCGAATCTACGGACCACTCCCTCAAAACGCTCCGCCGACTGTCCGGACTTTTTCCCGTACAAATATGAATTTTTTTTATGGCAGAGAGCCAGAGACCTTTAGAGGATCTTCCATCCAATTGTACGATAAGTGTCTTATAATTCATGCACTTTTACTTAAAGGGTTAAGATCAGCATACACAATTTTTTATATAAATTTTTACACAAGTTTTTAGATAGTCTATCTCTAATTCGTATTTTGCCAAACATACCATTGGATTCGATAGTTTTTCCACACACAATTATGCACACAAAAAATCAAGTTGATCCAAGATTAAAAGTTAATTGCTTCTTCCATAAATATGAAATGTTTAGTGATTAAAAAATAAAATTTTAAATCGAATGACAACAAATTTTGAATCAACTTGATATTTTGCGTAATCAAGTGAAGCTTATGATCCAATGGTGAGTTTTGCAAAATATGATTTGGAGGCCGATTATCTAAAATTATGTGTATAAAAATTTGTATAAAAAATTATGTTTGTTGATATGATCCTTACTTAAAATGGAATTGGAGTTCTTTAATATACTCATGAGGTGTCATTGTAATAACTTTTCTCTGGCATTAACTCTTAAACTTACGCACATTTTTATATGTAAGAGTGAGTCTTTAGTGTAACTATGTACAATCACGTGGCGTAATATCATGAATCAATAAGAATAAAATAAAATAAAATAAAATAAAATAGAATTATAAAATAAAAAATTACTCTAATAATTTCATTTTATTTTACTCTAATATACCAAATCAATCGTACCGCAGTTATATGTAAGTTTTTCTCATTGCCCCCTAACTTGCTAGAACAGTAATCCATTTCAGAAGACCTACATTCGCTGAGAAAAGTCGATTCAAACTCAGGCACAAATGTGTTGTCCATGTGTGGCCACCTAATGTGGCGGTATGTGTACCATCACTTTGCCCGTACCGGCATTCAACCTCTGACGATGCTTTTTCAATGTTCAATGCATTGAGACGCCTTTGAGGTGGTCCATCTTATGCTATGACGTGTGTATTACACTTGCACTTAAAATGGTAAAATATATAAAGCTCCTTAATTACTTTATATACCCATTAGGCGCTGTCACTGCTATTTTTCTCCAACATGCAAGTCAATCCTAAAGGACCTAAACACAATAAAAACTTATGCCATCGGTTGAAAACACACTTTTTTTTTCTTTTCTTTTTTTTAAGAAACTTTCTTAAATGCTCGTCATTCTTTAACATTCCAATTTCATCCTCAAAGCATGGTATAAAAATTAATTGCATTTATTTTATCCATATCATATAATTAGTGCTCTCTCTATTTCATTTTATTTGATTACTTTCGATCCAAACCTATTAGAGCAATGTATTTAATACATTGCCATGTCAGTCCATTTTTTAAAACTTTCTAATTTTTCGTTTTTACGATAAAAGATTACTTGATGTGATAAGTAATACGAAATATAATAGTAGTAATTTTAAAATATTGTAAAGCATATTTTGAGAAAGTAAAATAATGTTTTGTTTTTACTTTTGAAAATAATCAAACATTTGGAACATTCCAAAATGAAAAAAGTGATCAAACAAGAAATATCATAGATATAAGTATTTTGAGAATTTGATTAAGAAGAAGTTATTGACTTTTTGATTACAACAATAATTTTAAAACAATCCGAAATAAGTTTTGAAAAAATAATGAATATGAAAAGGAAGAAGATGTACAAGTCAGCTTTTAAATACGAGCAAGACAACAGTCTTGAGTTCCAATGAGCAGTGCTAGGGCTTCTTGCTAAGATCGAGATCTAGGTTCAACTCTCATCACTCTCCTTGAAAGCTATTTTTATAGATTTTGTCATGTAATTATTTGGTGTATGTGAGAGAGGAGATTATATGAGTTTAAAATGATTAGTCAAATGTAAAGGCATATGAAACCTCTTAAAAAAATAAAAAAATAAAAGATAAAAAATAATACTCAGCGTTTTCCTCCTCAGAATCTGTCTCACTACCATTATAAAAAGGGACTCCCGCAACCCATCTGGACTCGGTATATAATCCAGTGTGGATAGATACGTGCTCTATATATTTTATATAGATATAGAAAGTATATAAGATCTCTGGGTGAGTGTGTGTTGTGAGTCAGTAGAGTGCGAATCACCCTCCATTAATCAATGGCAACTCTGTCAAGCTTCTTCAAGAGAAGATCGATGGCCATCAACAGTCTTGTGAGAAGAAGATTTTTCACAACTCAACCTCTCGTTGACTCCCCTGCTTTTGTTCAGAGACTAAGGGATCTGCCTAAGGATCTTCCTTGTACTAATATCAAGAGGGATGCTTCCCAAGTATGCTTTCTCTCTCTCTCCATATACATGTTTGCATGTTGATCTTGAAGAATTTTCCATCACAAAATAGGATATGTTCATCTTTATTGTTTTGTGTTTTCCTTTTCTCTTTCTGGGTTTTTGGCTAATTTATTTTCATTTTCATTTTCATCTGTGACTCTATAAATCTATTCTTCAATTTTTTTTTTTTTTTTTTTTTTTTTTTTGGGCTTCTCGAGAGATGGGGGAAACTTCTTTTCTTTCTTTTCTCCTTATCTGGCTAGCTGAGTAGCTCAGCGGTTGGCTCTGCTGTCTGTTAATTCACAAATGGGGCTAATGGCTAATGGCCACTTGCGTTGGGCCACGTGTATATTTCATTTGGGGTAAATTTTCCTTTGAGCGCTGGTGGTAGAAACTCAGCCAATCGGTTCATTTTTCTCATTTGCTTTTCCTCTGTTTTTTGTTTGTTTTTTTCTCTCGTTTTGGTCTTTAAATACCCGTTAACGGTGTCAAATAAATGCGTCTCTCTCCTTCTACCTTCAGCTTTCCCACTTTCTTTGCAGCAAATCCTAAAGAAATCAAGCCCTTGACCCCTGAACCAACTTCTCATCAATCCACTGATCTACAAGAAAACTTAAAAGCATTATGTTGGGTAAAGGGTTTTGGTGCTAGAGACCTGTCGGTCTAAAAACCATTAGCTTAGGACATTTGAGGGCCACCACTCGGGCTCTCGTAGAGTCGTAGGGCAGAAAATCAATTGAGTTTGTCGCCCATTTTAATTTGAGGACGAGATCATCTGGTCTAGGGTCAAACCCTTCGACCCAGCAACGATTATGCCTGAGCTCATTGCTAATTTTGATTTGGGGCTTCGTTTAACACTACGTATTTGCCATGCGGCCCATGCCCAAAGCGAAATAATCTCAAGCGACATTATTGTTATTATAGCCTTAATTCTCCAAGGATAAGGGCCGGTCTAGACTCTAGAGAAAGATGGGTGACCTTATGAATATATATATACACACACGGCTGTTCAAGTTCGAGATATCTAGGATACCATGCGCATGATCAAAACGGTATATATATATATATATTGATTGCTAAAAATGATTTTAATTATTTATTTATTTTATTTTTGATTTCCCAAGGGAGGTTTGGGATCTATCTTGCGTGGGAAGAGAATTCCTATGGCCTGAGGATCTCCAACCCTTCATGAGGTTCATCGTGCTGACATAGTATCTATCACACACATCATTAAAAGAAAGTAAAAGGGCATACGCATCATAATAGAAGGACATGTATCAAATTTTGGTCAAAATTTGACCAACACATTTTGAAGCATACGTCCTCTTTTTAACCCAAACTCTAATGTATATGTCCTTTTATTTTGTTTTAGTAGTTAACCTGTGATATCTGGTCAGCAGTGTGATAACGTGGTATTGGTGTAATTACACACAAGTTTTTCTCCTTGATGAGGCAGAAAAATCATTAGTTTTTTTTTTTTGGACAATCGATTGATTTTTACCATACTCCTAAAAACCCCAATATCAATAAATAGGTATTAATGCTTCATTTCATTCTAGACTATTTTGGGCATAGAATCAGATTTCATTCCCACCCATTCCATTCCAACCAAACAAACATGGCCTTAATGTTTTTCCATTAGCTTAAACCCGAGTTCGCTTGAGGAGAATGCCACTAGGCTATCTTGCCCATTGGCATTATTTAGTTTAGATGTGTCTGGTACTAAAAACCAAAAATTTTAAAACAAATGTACTGTCAAAAGGGTTAATGATAAAAAGCACAAATTTGCACTCAATGTTTTACACAATTCCTAAGCCATTGGATCTCACAAGATCCGACAGTTTTCAAAAAAACCTAAGCAAAAAAAAAAAAAAAAAAAATAAACTAAGATAATATAATATAATGAGACCATTGGATCTTGTGAGATCCAATGGCTTAAGAATTGTGTAAAAAATCAAGGCATGCAATTTTTGCACTCAATTTTTACACAATTCTTAAGCCATTGGATCTTGCAAGATCCAACGGTCTTCGAAAAACTACGTAAAAAAGAAAAAAAAAAATATAATAATGAGACAATTGGATCTATATAGAACAGATCGAGTTTTTTGTTCTTTACCATGACTGTTTTGGTAGTAATTTGTAATCACTGTGGACTGACCAATGTGAGTTCAAATCTACCTGATGGTAAAAGCAAGAAAAAAGAAAAAAAAGAATGAGCTTAATTGCGTTCTTTCTTTACTTAATGCAGAAAAGTTGTTCACTAGTTATGACTGGTATCAGATCAGCTGGTAATATAGGATAGATGGTAATCTTTTGATCATATGAATTGGCAAATTTTGGTTATTTATTGGCATTAGTTTTACTAGTATAAACAATAAATTAGTTATTTTGCCCACCCAATATATTTGTTATGTTCTATTCTTGTTCAGATCAGTTGGTTCATTTTGAACATTTTTTTTGTCCTTCTTCTAACAAGGTAGGATCATAGATTGTCCAGAAAGGAAAGATACTAAACCTGTTTAGCCATGTTCTCTAAGAACGGTTTTTTTTCTTAGTCTCATAGAAATTATAAAACATGTTTAGGAATGTGTTCTCAAAACATGTTTAGTCATGTTCCCCCTAGAAATTCCCGAAAGCAATCCGAATTCTTGCCAGTTTCTGTTTTCTGTTCAAAGAACATGGCCAATGGACCCATTAATGTGCTCCATAAGACCAACCGCCAAAAAACAAAAAGAAATGAAAAAAGGAATCAGATTACAGCAAGATACAAAAGCAAATTTCAGTTCTTTTACTTTTAGTTTGTATTGACTGAAAATAAATCAAGAAAGGAGTATGTAGGTATGTCCAAGAAGATATGCAACAATTGAGCTGTGACAATAGAGATGACACATTAATAAAATACTTGATGAATTGATATTGTTATAATTTTGGTCTTTGCCTTTGTTAACCAAATTATTGTTATTATTATTCAGTTTAATTTTAACCACTACAATACATTTTCCTTGATCATGTTCAGCTCATTGGGAAAACTCCCCTTGTTTATCTAAACAAAGTCACTGAAGGTTGTGGTGCTTATATTGCTGTCAAGCAAGAGATGATGCAGCCTACTGCTAGCATCAAAGACAGGTATTTTGGATATTCTCTGCCACTAAAATTTTTTGTACTGTTTTCGTGCCATCATAAGTTTAGATGCATACTGACCACATGATTAAGATCAATTGGTATATGATGGTTTACTTTTATTGCCAGACCAGCATTGGCCATGATTAATGATGCAGAGAAGAAACAGTTAATTACTCCAGGGAAGGTTAGTTAAATAGATTATTTTTATGAATTTTTTTTTTCGGTTATTCCATTTGTTTATCATAAAGGTTTTATACACAACTTGATTTTGGCTTCTATAACTTGTGTATTGATGTTATCATTAGACTGTGCTGATTGAGCCCACATCAGGAAATATGGGAATCAGTATGGCATTTATAGCAGCCATGAAAGGATACAAGATGGTTCTAACCATGCCCTCTTACACAAGTTTGGAGAGGAGGGTGACCATGAGAGCATTTGGAGCTGATTTAATCCTCACTGATCCCACCAAGGGAATGGGAGGAACAGTCAAAAAGGCTTATGAACTTTTGGAATCCACACCTGACGCTTTCATGCTACAACAATTTTCTAATCCTGCTAACACCAAGGTACCTAATTATTACCCCCACTGTCCTCATTTTTTTTTTTTTTCCTTTCATAACTAAAATAATTTTATTGATAGATTCTGAGTTTTGCTTGTCTTAAATTTATTGAAATATGGTTATAGCCTAACATACTTCATCATTAAATTAATCTATTTAAATAGCACATTTTTTAGTTTTTGATTTTATCATACATGATTGAAGGATATTCATATTGGGTTGCTTAATGGATGGTAAATATCTTATTGAATTATGAATATGAAAACAGGTGCATTTCGAGACTACTGGCCCTGAGATATGGGAGGATACAAACGGAAAGGTTGACATATTTGTAATGGGAATTGGTAGTGGTGGCACTGTTTCTGGCGTTGGACAATATCTCAAATCACAAAATCCTAATGTTAAGGTATTTTAACCTATTTTATCTCTATGTTCAAGCATTGCTAACATTCAGGTGTTATTATAAATGTTGCTAAATTTTCCTTTAACAATTTTACTTCTTTTTATTATCATAGATATATGGACTTGAGCCTGCTGAAAGCAATGTACTGAATGGTGGTAAACCAGGTAACACACTATGTTGATTCTATTAACCTTATAGCTAGGAAATGGAATTAGAAATCTTACCACTGTCTGGGGATAGAGTTATAAAATTCCAGTTTTTTATCTTTTTCATGTGTCGTTTTGGCTACCAATAGAGCATTAATGAAAAGTTATATCATGATGAAAGTAATGAAAGCAATCTTTGTACTGTTGTTAGCTTATTAATGCCTTGTTACATCCATTGTCTTTGTTATAAAAGAATTGTGGTTTCTAAAAATGTTGATTAACATAGGTCCTCATCATATAACTGGCAATGGGGTTGGATTTAAGCCAGACATATTGGACATGGATGTAATGGAAGAAGTTCTTATGGTAAGTATTCCTAATGATACATTTGGTATGACAGGTAGAAATTGAATTTTTTTTTTAAAAAAAATGCTACACCTTTGGTGATATCAACACTTCAATTTGTATTTTACTTATAGTTTGAAGCTCGTGTTGTAGGTTAGTAGCGAAGATGCAGTAAATATGGCAAGGCAGTTGGCATTGAAGGAGGGGCTTATGGTAATAGATCAAACGACACTAAACTCTTTTATTCTTGAAAATCCATGTTTGTTATTTTTATCAAACTTCAAGCCTTTCCCATTGTTGGTATGGTGTTCAATGGTCTGAGGCCTAAGTAACTCTTGAGTTTGTATAGACATGTGCAGCTCTTAGTACTAAATGACCCCTTCTGGTTCATGTAGGTTGGAATATCTTCAGGAGCTAATACAGTTGCGGCACTCAGACTTGCTAGTAGGCCAGAGAACAAAGGCAAACTTATTGTGGTATGAACAGCTTATCATCCAACTTTTTCTTTTTCTTTTTTGGTTAATGAGTAATAGCCCAACAGTCCCTTAGCTATACAATGGCGATAACCCATATCCCCTTCCCCCTGCTTATCATCCAACTTTATTAGTATCCCTGCCAAATAGTATTGGACAAGGAATTTGATCGTGCAGAAAAATTAATAATTACTAATTGAACAAATGTAATCTTTTTCTTTCTTATTTTATTTTATTTTTTTCTGGGTAATTTAAAAAGAGTAAAAATAAAAAATGCAATCCAACACCTACGTTTATGGGTCCTTCCAATAAATTCTTCCCATAATATAGATATGAACCCTATAGGAAAAATAGCCATCCCAAATCATGTTTTCAAACGATGGCCTAAATTCGCTAAATAGTCCATTGCTTGATTAACTTCTCTCTATAAACATGAGTCACACGAACATCCAGATTACTCTTGATCAAATGTGATCTTTTCTAAGATGTTTAATAGGGCTTAAGGTTGAAAATTTTACAATTTTGCGGCTCCCAGATTTAGTTGCTTTTAGATTCCAACTCAAAAATTCTAAGCTTGTAATGAATATGTGACATATGGTGTTGTCATTTCTAATTATCTTGGGTGTTTTTCATCTTTCTACAAACATGTTGATTGAATTACTAATTCTTGTTGTCGGTTTCGGATTTCAGACTATTCATCCAAGTTTCGGAGAGCGATATTTGTCATCTGTCCTGTTTCAAGAGCTGAGGAAAGAGGCCGAAAACATGCAACCAGTTTCGGTTGATTAACGATCGATCGATTGCTTGCCTGATTAGTACTATACATAGTGCTCACGTGAATTTATTTGTCTCTTAAAATAACTTGTCTTGAAAAATGTTAGCCCATGGATTTCATGTTTTGAACATTGCTTGTAATAGTGCTAGCTAGTCTTGCTGAGGATCCATGAATGCATGGATTTTCCACTTACCTTGATAGGTCTTGTTTAGTATGTGTCACCTGATGCTCAAAGTCAGATCAACATTGCAAGAGAATTTTATATCATAGTTTTTTAGTGTAGGTATAACGATGAGGATAAACCCAACCCTAAGTATGAGATATCGAAGATAAATTCAATGGGTAAATTATACAAAATCCCTAAAATTATAGGGTTGGTTGCAACATACTACCCGAAACTTTTGTTAAAGGAATTTTTACATTTTTAACCTTTTATATTATATTATTAAAAAGTTAAATTTCTGAGATTAAAAATTGTCGTTGATTAAAGCGAAGGCAAAATCAGCGTTAAAAGGTTTCAAATACCATCTGGTGATTGCCATGTGACCGTGTATTGCCATTTTGATCAATGGCCAACCAACTGGTGGAAGGAGTAGAAGTGTCATAAGAGTTTAAGAGGCATTTTATCCAGTTTAAGAGGCATTCCATTTGGGTATAAAATGGAATTTGTCAATTTCTTAAAACCAACTTCCTTATTTAGTTAATTGAACTCAGAATTTCTAAAATTCTTATTAAAACTTTAATTAGGGATTTGATATGGTCAAATTCTATCTATAAATTTCATTAAGGTATTCCATCTTTTAAAAAAGACAGTTACAAAATTCCATTTAGAAATTCCTACTTTTTTTAAGTTTAACCAAACAAAAAACTTTTAAAATCTCACTTAAAATTTCTGAACTTTGGAAATCTCATCAATTTAAAAATCCCAAGTTTTTTCTAAATTCTTTACTCAAACATAGTATAGATTATAAAGAGTTATTATTATGTTGTAGGGCAAACTACAAGAAACTTCCTAATGTTTAGTCCTCTTAATGTAACCCGTAAAGAAAAATGGTTGCAATATCCCTCCAACAACTTATAAATTTAACAATTAGTACTATAGTTAATCACCATTCGTGGAATTAATAATGGTCACGTGTTTATCATGTAACCATTTATTATCATTTTGATTATTGCCCAGCTGGTTGGGGGAGTAAAAGTGACATGAGTTAATATATTTTTTTTTCTTTCTTTCTTTAGCCAAAAAATAAGAGAACGCACACTCATACATGCCCTCACATGAAGTTGTAATCAAAACTTTTGCAAATCCCAAACCCATATTAGGATGAGACATGCCATTAGAATTAAGAACCATTAGTACACGAGTTAATGGTTTAAGAAGCATTTTATCCGGTTTGTTAGTTTATGGTGCTATGTTACAATTGCCCCTATCGTTTAAATAAAGAGTTTTAATTTTAACTAGCTTATTCGAACAATAAAGCTACTAAGAGCCCATTTTGGCATCTAAATAAAAACTAAATGATTATAATATTTTTTACATACTCCACATTAAAGGCTCAAATCGTTATTTGGAATTAAAGAAAAAAAAAATCAAAAAAAGGATGATCATCGTTACAAATGAGAGTGAAAATTCCAGATAATGGTATTTCATAAATTTCTATAAATTAATTTTATAACATCAACTTTAAATTATTCCAATTTTTAAAATAATTTCATGCATGGGGATAGATTTGTGACTTGTACAATAAACTTTTTATTATGTGATTGTTGTATCATGTTTTGCATTTGTTTTGTTTAGATTAATCGTAGTTATTGATAGTGTTCTTATATTTTCTCTAAGTTCATACATAATGTTGTTAGGCTTTGTACGTGGAGCCTGATAATTCGTTTCTCCACACTTTTGTCCAATTCCATGACTCTTGATTCTTTGGAAATAATCTACGTTAACTAAGTTTTACTGCTAAAGAGTGGCAGGGCCACGCCAGAGTCCAAGCATGCACTTTAAAAGGGCCAAACTTTTGAGGAGGTGATGATGCCTTAAGTACCTATACGCATACATATCTAACCAACGTAGGACATTTTGTCCATTACTTCTTTGCTTCCAAGTTTACATTTTTTTTTTCCTTCTTTTCCATTCCTATCTAAAGTATATGAGATTACACGTTAGTAAGGTACACCATAACACATATGAATTTGATTAATCAAAACTTTTATCGAGAATCTGATACATCACATTATCAATTTATCATCAATCTAGATCTTGTGGAACATTAATATATTTTAATTTAATCAGTGGCAACCCACATGAAATTAAAGTAAAATTCTTACATTCTCCCTTTTGGGTTACATTGATTGAAAACATATAAAATGGTTTTCTGTTTCGTGGCCACAAAAATTGAAAAGTAAATAACATCTTAATATCATGATTCAGTCCAAAACAAATCACTAATATTGAATCATAAAAGTCAATACATGCCTATATAGCATACCACCATTCTGTGGTTACAAATATTAAGACTCTTGTCCACATGAATTGCTAACAAATATGTAGGGTCGACCCGATAGAAGGCTACTTCAGGCAAGCAACCGCCTGAGGCCCCCAATTTTTAACAAAAAATTAGGGCCTCAACTTAGTTTTTACTCATTTATTTTGTTACCTAGATTACTAAAGGCCCCAATCCAACCCAAATAGTTCCTAACCCAAGTCCATAAACAATAGTCAAAATAATTTACTCAACCCAATCTCAAAACAGCAAGGGAAAAAAAAAAACAGAACAAAATATTTAACCCTAATCAGATCTGAGATTAGATCTTAGATCCAATGCCTCTGCCTCCATCCTCCTCTCTCTCTCTCTTAGTGCTCTCAGCCTCTTACTCTCTCTTAGGGAAAAAAAATTATTAGGTATAAATTTTGTTGTATGCGTAAATATATATAGAGAGTCCCATTTTAGAAATTCGTCTAGGGTCTTAAAAAACTCAAGACCGACCTTGCAAATATAGATCGTGTATTATAGAAGATAGCATACTGAATGTGATTAGTTTTATACTATATCCAATTCAATCTTACTTTATGCTTTTAGCACGAAGGTAAAGTTATGAGAACTTTTGTGCTTCATGGAAGCCTTTTAAGTATGAATGCCTTAGTTCACTGTACTTATAGGTGAAAACATTTTATACCATATGTGTTACTTAAAGCGAAATCATATGCTTTAAGTCTTATACTGTATGCCTTTAATAGAAACCTACCATAAAGAAATAGATATGAACAAAATATATTGCATAAAATAATCATAGCGTTTTGAGTTTTAATGTGAAAATAAATTTTATTAATTATAAGAGTCGTACTCCAAAAAATTATGGGTTACCACGAATCCTTAGAGCATCTCCGATGGTTTGTGATATTTTGTCTATGCTATTTCTATTTTAGCAGATGCTATAGTGGCAAATGCTATAATTTGACCCAATGTACTCTAATGATGCAAATGATATAATGCTTTCTCCGTCCCACAAAGATAGGTCATTTTTGTTACTTTTTGCATTCCACAATATTTGTCCATTTTGAAAAGTCAAACCACAATTTTTTAACTTTCCTATATTACCCCTCATTATTTCAATGATTACTCTCAACACAAGTGCCAATACCTTGTAAGAGAGGGTTTTTTTGGAAAGAGAAAGTTTAATAAATGAAATGTCAAAATAGTGATGACTTTTCTTAAACTACGTATTTTGCCAAATTTGGCCTATTCTTGTGAGAGGAGAGAGTATATAATTTTTTGGCACAACTACAATCCCCTCCTTTTTTCTAAACACCTTTAAAACTCACATTGACCAAAAACATCAAAAGATTCAAAATTTTAAAACTAAGTAATAAATGCTATGTTTAAACAATTGCACGTGCTAAATATATTATTAAAGGCATGATGCATGTAATGCTTTAATATCCTTATGAGCCCTGTAAGGGTATAAGCCAACTATTGCAACCACTCCTTTGGGTGGAGATCACAATAGGCGTATCTCAACCGTATCCCAGTGTTAACCCAAACAATCAATGTAGTTACAATTCAAAATACTATAAATTAAGAAAACCCTACAGTCTTCATGAATATATGGAGAAGTATTGATACCCATTTATTAATATATTTTGGTAAAGAAAAAAAATCAAAATATTGTGCAAAAGTCCTCAAAATTCACACTAAAATTTACCAAAATTTTCAATAATAGTGGTTAGGATAACTTTGATCGACCCGAAAATGATCCACCGGGTTGGGTTGGGTGAATAGGTTTGGATGGTCCAAACCCAATCCCAATTGGAGCAGCACGTAAGACACCCACACCCGCACTGTCCATGAACGACTCGGTTACCATAACTTTGGACAAGACTCATCCACCCCCCCCCCCCCCCCCAAACAAAAACAGGGATAATAAGCTCATGTAATCAATCCTGGCTAATGTGTTGTTCCACCAGGGGCGAAGCTATGCTTTATCTCCAATGGGGGCACTTTACTATAATTCTGTGAAGTGGGAATTGGGAATTAAAAGTGTTGGAAAACATTTTTTTGAAAACATTACTTTTAGTAATCATTTTCCAATTTAATACTAAAAAAAAATATTTTTGTCAACTTATTACAAATTGACTGTAAATATGCTTTAAAATGACTATTAGCTTTCTCTTTTTGGCATTATGTTGAAAAATAATCATCAAATAATAATATTCTCAAAAAAAAAAAAAAAAACTTGGCTGAGCCAATGGGGGCACGTGCCACCAAAGACCCCCTGGCTCCGCCCATGGTTCCATCACACTATAAAAAGACAATAAAACGGAGTATCCACCTAATTACAGTCCCAAAATCATTAAAACATTTCTAACCGATGAAACAAATTAGAAATCATGCATATACCAGTATATATATAGCAACTACATACATAATGATATGAAATCACAGCATCAACGGATTTAACAGATTTTACCAAAAAATAAAAAGGAGAAAAAGGGATTTAACAGAAACCACGAATAGGCAAAGGAGAGTAAGGGGAATTGAAGATGGGGGGCATGCAGCTTTTAAAAGAGAAGATATATCATCTATCCGAGACTACAGGGCTCTTAGGGTCAGAAAGATGAGGTACAGGACAAACCAAGGGGAAGACGCGTTCACCAGAACCAAGGCCGTTCCATATCCTAAAGTGATTTTCGTTGATGCCAGTGCTACCTCTGTCAACTTCTTCGCCGCAGGTATCATTTTTGGGAACTTGATGGAGGAACGTTGACAGTAGAATCTGGAAAATCCCAACGGCTAGGTTGATGACGACGGCCAAAGAAAAAGTAATGGAGAGAAGTTTTTGGAATTTGTTTGTGCTAGCCGGAAGCGCAGGAGAGTTAAGTAAAGCAGAAATGGCGACCAAAATGATCCGTAGTCCAGCTTTGAACAACCCGTTTGGTTCTTCAGCTCTGCTCGGCGATTGAGCTGGAGGTGGAGCTTCGACAGCTATATTGAGCTGATTGAGATCTTCTTCATCCATCTCAATCTCTATTTCATCTGCCATGCTATCTTCTCGATTTTATGTTTTCGAGTTGAAGTTTTATGGGATTTTGATGGGGGAGATAAGGATTTTATAGTATTACGCTTGTATTGCAATCTTGGGACGGTAGGCTCACTTTGGCAAACACACCCTAACGTGCACCAAAGTGTAGTCTTTGCCCTGCTTGCACACTGATCACGACCTTTTGACTCACATTTGCAAACACACCCTCCCGACGGTGCAAACACAGCCTCCCCATTCCTGCGTCACTACGTCACATTTGCAAACACACCCTCCCGATGGCGCAAACACAGCCTCCCCATTTGCAAACACACCCTCCCGATGGCGCAAACACAGACTCCCCATTTGCAAACACACCCTCCCGATGGTGCAAACACAGCCTCCCCATTTGCAAACACACCCTCCCCATCCCCGACGTCACCTACACTCTAAAACGTGCACCTCCCAACTTTCCTTGCCCTTCTGAACCTGCCGCAGTGCCACGTCCTTTTTTATTTGGATCAGTTTTTCTAAGAGGTAGGCTTTGCCGCCAAATAAAATATTCTAAAGCTTCCTGATATAGTTTATATTTTATAAGGTTTTATGTAAAATATGAAATGTTTTTGCTGAAAACTAGTTTTATAATTCATTAGAAAATATCATTTTGAACAACTTTATAAAAAAAAAAATTTCCAAAATCTATCGTTTAAATGTATATTTTGATTGTTTACAATCTCTATTTTATTTTTACAAAATATTTCATGAAAAATAATTAAAAACTCTACTTAAACGATATATTTTGAAAAAACTTTTCACTACAGAAGTTGTTTGAAATGATATTTTATAATGAACTCCGCATCTAGTTTTTAAAGAAACCTTTTATATTGTTCATAAAACTTTAAAAAAATATAAACTTAATGAAATTTAAAATACTTTACATGGTGACAATACCTGACCTTTTTTATAATATACCTTCCTCCTATGTCGTGAATGCCTCGAGCCCTCGATTCGACGTAGGTTGGGTCATCCACGCTTCAACCCCTTTCTTAATTAAGCCGTAAGGCGTTTCCTTTCACCGACTCAACTTTCTTATAATACGGAGTTTTTTTTTCTTTTATAAACGAAAATTCGATTTTAAAAAGAACTAGTACATCAAAGAAAAAATATACCATAAATGTCTTCTCGACAAATATCTCAAAAAGCCTTAAAGGAAACCATGTTTTCAAATAGAATATCACAATAGGAATGTTTAAGACTTAGCAACAAAATCTATAGCATGATTGGCCTGACAATGAACATGATGGAAGAAAACATCTTCAAAGTTCTTATAAAATAAATCAATTTCACCACTTACCAGGTAATATTACTAAAATCTTTCTAACAAATTCGAATAATTATATGTGAATCACATTTTATTTGGACCTTATTAAAACCTTTCTTCCAAGCAAAAAGAAGAGACTATTTCAAAGAGTCGTACACTTAGCTACCAAAACAAAAGCATTAAGATTGAAAGTAAAAGCTACAATCGGGTAACCCAATGATTCCTTATAACAAAACCTACTAGCACTCAATTTCTTTGAATGAATACGTGAACTATCAACATTGATTTTTACCCCATTTGAAAGAGGGGGAATCCAAGTAATGAACCTGTAATATTTTTTAACACCACCATAAAAGGGAGATATACAAATGCCTACAAACAAGTTATTAGTATGATACCATCTACAAATATCATTATAATAACATGAAGAACATGGGTAGGATTGGGGAGTTGACCATTAAAGACTACCAGATTCCGATGATTCCATATATACTATAATAGAATAGTAATTTTTTTCAAAATAGTGATCCAATTTATCAACTCTCATATGTTTTCTATTTTTCTCTAAATTACATAAAACAAAATGAAGTAAACTTAATTTTTTAACTAACCTTTATTTTTTAAAAATTTTCACATAAACGAGTAAGAATGGATGAACTTCTTTGATAATTTGATAATTTTTCTTTGGTTAATTTTAAAAATTGAGATATAATTTTTAATATTTTTTAGGATGAAGATCATTTTAGTACCTGAACTTTTACCAAAAATCTCAATGTGGTATCCAAACTATTTTTTCTCTCAATTTAATTAATACCTAAACTTTATAACCATGCCCAAATGTAGTCCCTAACCCCAAACGCCGTCCAAATAATCAATGGACACATCATGTGCTATCAAGTGAGTGACACATAGCATCCCACATGAAGCTAAGTGTCAAGGGCGATTAAGACATAATAATTCAATAAACACTTTTAATATCCTATATTTTCATTTAGTACATAATTTTTTTTATTTAAAAATAAAAATGGCAAACTTATTGTGTAATGAACAGCTTATCATCCAACTTTTTTCTTTTTTTTTTTGGTTAATGAGTAATTGAGTATAGCCCAACAGGCCCTTAGCTATACGACGGCCACAACCTATATCCCCTTCCCCCCTGCTTATCATCCACCTTTATTCGTATCCCGGCCAAATAGTATTGGACAAGGAATTTGATCGTGCAGAAGAATTAGTAATTACTAATTTAACAAATGTGATCTTTTTATTTCTTTTAATTTATTTTTTCTGGGTAATTTAAAAAGAATAAAAAATAAAAAAAACGCAACCCAGCACCCACGTTTATGGGTCCTTCCAATAAAATCTTCCCATAATATAGACATGATCCCCATAGGAAAAATAGCATCCCAAATCATGTTTTCAAACGACGGCCCAAATTCGCTAAATAGTCCATTGCTTGATTAACTTCTCTATAAACATGAGTCACACGAAACATCCAGATTACTCTTGATCAAACATGTTGATTGAATTACTAGTTCTTGTTGTCGGTTTCGAATTTCAGACTGTTCATCCAAGTTTTGGAAAGCGATATTTGTCATCTGTCCTGTTTTCGAGAGCTGAGGAAAGAGGCCGAAAACATGCAACCAGTTTCAGTTGATTAACGATCGATCGATTGCTTGCCTGATTTTTTTTTTGATGAGCAAATAAGTTGTATTACTAAGAGAGTAAGTCAGAGATGATCTCATCCCCTTCACCCATCTCTGCTAAAAGAACAAAAGACGGAAGATTGATGATTAGGGATAGATCCAAAACTATTACAGTGGGCAGCCCATTGCACGCCAAAAAATGGGTATGATTAGCAGCCCTAGGAATAGACCTAATGACCCAAGTTTGCACATCCTTAAGCATAGAACGAGCATTAAAAATAAGCTCCTCAAAATCCCATGGTGGTAGAGTACTCCAATCAAGAGAGGGTCCATAATAGTCGGAACATCGCCTTCAAGAATTGACATCAAAGAGGCCAAGCTTAATAGCTTCAAACAAACCAAAACAGCAGGCTTGGGCTTGAGCCACTCCATGATCCATAGTTCCCACCTTGGCAGTCCATGCAAACACAAAAACACTAGTATGGTCACGGACAACCGCACTAAGTGCCTGTTTGGATGAGATTCTGGGAGACCTAAAATCTCTTCTAATGGTTCATAATCACTTTTAAGAGTAGTTTGGATAAAAAATGAGAAAAGTGAATGTAAGCCCAAAATAGATTTTGAGGCCAATTTGCTCAAGCTGCCTTCTCCCCTGATTCTGATTCAGCTTCTGATTTAACTTGATTCTACTTCTGATTCTACTCTGAAACTATCCCAAACAGGCACTAAGCACTGTGAAGAAGGGCATAATAGTACTGTACATAGTGCTCGTGAATTTACTTGTATAATGGTACTTGTTGAACTCTCTTAAAATAAGTTGTCTTGAAATATGTTAGCCCGTGGATGCATGTTTTGAACATTGCTTGTAATAGTGCTAGCTAGTCTTGGTGAGGAACCATGATTGCATGGATTTTCCATTTCCCTTGATAGGTGTCCTGATTAGTTTGTGTCGCCTGATGCTCAAAGTCAAATCAACATTGGAAGAGAATTTTATATCATAGTTTTTTAGTGTAGATATATAGATGAGATATTGAAGATAAATTCAATGGGTAAGTTATTTAAAATCCCCTTAAATTATAGGGGAAGTTGCAACATACTACCCAAAACTTTTGTTATAGGGAAATGTCAAATGAAAGTTTTTATTTTTTATTTTACCTTTAATATTATATTAATAAAATGTCAAATTTATGAGATTAAAAATTGTCATTGATTCAAGCCAAGGCAAAATCAGCATTAAAAGCTTTCAAATACCATCTGATGACAGGAGTGAGTCTTTCATAGTTTCGTGTAACAGTGACACGGCCACGTTGCATCACGGGTCAATAGGAGAAGAGGAAAGCTGGGATTGTGGGGACAAAAAGTACTCTGACAATCCCACTTCCCTCCTCTTCTATTGGCTTATGACATCACACCAGCCGTATTACAAGTTTTTTTCCTGATGACAAATGATTGTCATGTGACCATTTATTACCATTTTTATTAATGGCCAGCTGGTGGAGGAGGTAAAAGTGTGGAGCTAATAGTTTAAGAGGCATTTTGTCAAGTTTGTTATTTTATCGTGGTGGTTTTTGGATAAAAAAATTTTAGGTGGAATTTGTGTATAAAATGGAATTTGTCCAATTCTTAAAACCAAATTCCTTACCTGATTAATTGAACTTAGAATTTCTAAAATTCTCATAAAAAATTTAAAGAAGGTCAAATTTTATCTAGAAATTTCATCTACATAGAAGGAATTTGGCAAATTCCATCTTCTAAAAAAGAAAGTTACAAAATTCCATTTAGAAATTCCAAATTTTAAAAAGTTTAACCAAACAAGGAACTTAAAAAATCTCACTTAAAAATTACAGAGTATAAACTTTTGAAATCCCATCATTTTAAAAATCCGAGTTTTTTCTAAATGTTTTACCCAAACACAACGTATGATTTTTAAACACTTATTATTGTGATATAAGGTAAAATGGTTGGTTTTTTTTTCACGTAACCCCCTTAAAAAAAAAAATGGTTGCAATGTCTCTTTGACAACTTACAAATTTAGCAATTAACATTACCGTTAATTCACCATGCATGAAATTAATAATGATCACGTGATTGTCATGTGACCGTTTATTACCAGTTTTTATTAATGGCCAACTGGTGGGGAGAGTAAAAGTAACACGAATTAATAGTTTAAGAAGCATTTTATCCGATTTGTTAGTTTATGGTCCAATGTTATAATTGACTCTATAGTTTAAATAATGAAATTTTATCATAAATTATTCAAACGATAATACTCTGTAATAAAAAAGGCAAAAAAAGGATAGCTACTAAGAGCCCATTTTGGCATCTAAACAAAAACTAAATGATTATACTATATTTTACATAACATTGAAGGCACAAATCATTATTTGGAATATTAAAAAAAAAAAAATTTAAATGGTGATCATTATAAATGATAGTAAAATACAAAATAGTGGTAGAAAGGCATAACTAATATAAAAAAGATCTGAGAGTAAGACACGCACCGGCTTTAGCTCAGTTGGTAGAGCGGAGGACTGTAGTTGTAATTGCTGTCATCCTTAGGTCGCTGGTTCGAATCCGGCAAGCCGGAATCTCTTTTTAGTTTTATCCTTAGGTCGCTGGTTCAAATCACATGCCACCCCCAAACGACATCGTTTTATCATAATCACATTTTCTTTGGATAAAAGAACCACATTGCTGTTGCCTGCCTCCTTTATTTTTTTACCATCCGTTTAATGAGCAGAAACTCGAACTTGCGACTTGTGGTTTAGGAGATCCTTTGTCATCAACACTGCTTGTATGGGTCTGTTTTTGCCTACCTTAATGCCCGAGATATGATCCTTTGTTAATAGCATTACTCCTACCTTAACGCTTGAGATATGATCCTTTGTCAATAGCATTACTTTCAGCACTGGGTTTGTTTTTTGCTCTATTTGGTTTGCAGATTTTATCAAGGAAAAAAAATAAAATATAAGGAATTGTACTTTTTTTTTTTATTTTGTTGCAATAAAAAATTGGAAGAAGAAGGAGAATTGAAATAATTTTGACTTGATATAATTTTATCTTTTCCTTTCATTTTATTTCCTTCCTTCCTTTTTTTTCCTTGGTAGAATCCATGAACCAAATAGAGGGTAATGCTCTAAAAGTCTAAAAAGCCTTCTTCTGCTTTTTTGTTTATTTGTTATATACTAGTTGGTACACACGTGCATTGCATGTGAATTATTTTTAATACGATTTTTTTTTTCCTGATTAGCCTATTTTCAATATGATTACTTTCATATTTATTTATATTTAAATAAATAATTATGTAATTGTTATACTCGGACCATTTTACCTTGAGTCGTTGAGGACAAGCATCCTATTACTAATGCCGAAGTAATATTTTGATATATATGTTTTGTTATGAGGAGTTGAAGGACTTGGACACTATCTTTATGAACACAAGAAGTATAACAAATACAATTTACGATGATGAAAGTTCTTGGTTAATTAACATGGTTGATTCTACCAAAAAAAAAGTTTCCACATTTTGCAATGCCTTCTCTCCTATGCATTAGATTCTCTTAAGGTTTAACCTCTTATAACCTCAAATTATGATGAGATCACAGCCATTCACTCTTATAATCACAATCACAGTCATTAATTTCATAAATGGTCAAAACTCAATTTATACAGTCTCTTTCACCCTCACTTTCATCGTCAAAATCTCTAATCTGCTGAAGACCGCCTTTCCCATCACGTTTCTCTCATCCAACCATACTCCCATTCCCCTCTCATTTACTGCCACTTTGGTGAACAATCTGCTCCCCACAATGTTCTCTCTCTTTCTTACCATCAAAATAACACAATTTGGTGAACAAACCCAAGTCGTTTTTTCTCAGCTATACTCTGTGAACCACAACCAAGATTTGGAGACGATCTTAGTTTGCTTCTAGTTTTTTTTTTTTTTTTTTTGGATTCATCTGTGTATTTGGTGGTATTGTCATCCATTGTTAAAGACACGATCTTTGTGAAGTAAATTCGCTCATGGTTTTTTTTTTAAAGCGAAACTAATCCCTAGACAAAGTTTTTCTCTCTTTTTCCATGTTTTTTTTTTCCTCAAATTTTTTTTTTATGGCATCATTATCTACATTTTTTTTTGGTCCACGCAAAGATTGAAAATAGTGTAGAGAGTTTTTCATATCTTTTTTTCCCCCTTCATGTAGAGTTTTATCTATTGTTGTCCCCCCCCCTCTCCCTTTAGGTGATTATCTTTTAATTTGGCAATTCAAACCGAGATTGCAAAGTTTCATTTTTTTTTTTTTTTTTTTTTTTTGCTCTCTTCGTGTGATTACCAATATATAGACACGAATTTGTTCAGTTAGAGATTGAAAAGAGAGTGGAGATCGAGATTTTCATTTTATTTTTTTACTCATTTCTTTGTTTTTTTTCCTTTTTCTTTTTCCCCTCCCTTCCCATCAACAACCAAATTCAAGCAAAATAATAATAATAATTATCATATACATATATGACCCATTCCAACAATTTCCATGTTACAATCAAAACACATTCAAGAGGTTTTCCTAGGTCTACCCAAAATCCTCGAAAACAACCACTCCCAACCACAAACAAATTCAGCATTATATGAATTCTCACCAAATTTCAAGAAATACATAATAAAAGTATAAAACACTCACGCAACAGCCCCTTGAAATCTGGTGTCGTCTCCATGTATTGTCTCCATGATGTGGATATTTGGTTTGTGACTGTGCTAGAAAGTAAGTGTGCCTCTAATAGGCAATTCTCGTTTGCTAGAGAATGAGAGGAAGAGGGAGATACGAAGTCAACGTGCTTTAGGATTATATGTATAGTATTAAATGGAGTATTTGATTTAGGGTTTCTTTTGAATTCCTATTTGTGTTTTGTATATTAAGGTATGTGTTTTAGAATATATTAAGGTATGTGTTTTAGAATTATAGTTTTCATATTACTATATTTCCTATATATGCAGAAGGGTGGGTAGTTGTGTATTTAAAAATTAAAATAAGGGTATATTAGTCAATCAAAAGTTTTTCTTACATTCATCTTTTTATAGGTAGTATAGATATAGATTATTATTTTTTTTATGATAAATAACTATAAAACTTTAATTACAGCCCTAATCCTGGTATGCTCTATGATAAGCATATATATATATATATATATATATATATATAAACCCCCCCTCTCTCTCTCTCTACACACATAGTTCTAAGTTCTTTAGTTCTTATAATATCGCCTTCTACATTGCAGCTGATCATAAACTCAACCCATTCCATTCTAGGGTTTTCGAGAACTCCAAGTCTCCAACACATTTATAACAGGTTGGTTATAGGGCTATTGATAGGTCATTATATTATTAAGTGATAAATAAAATTATTCAAATTTTGATTTCCTATGTGAGTTGATGCATGCAGTGATTGTCTTACAAAAAAATTCATAAAAGCAAAAAGAAGGACACGCACATAGATATATTCCAAATGACATTATTCTCTATTAATGCTTATAAATAAATAACATTTATAATCAAAAAATATAAATGAGTTAGATATATTAGATTAGGTTGACATCCAAGTTAGTAGAATGTGAAGGTGTAGGCCAATGATTTGAAAGTCTAATGGCAGAACCTCATTTGTTTAGTAAGCAATTTTAGATTCAAAATTATGAAAAATCATTGATACCTATTTGTGGGGTAAAATCTATAAAAAAGAAAAAAAGAAAAAAGAATGTGAGGGTTTAGATTTTCGACCTAATTAATAAACAAGTGTCAATGGCTCTTAGATTTAATAACATATCCCATCTAATAGGGGTCTAGGGTTTGCAGAGGTTTTAATTTCGATTTAGCATGGGTGCGTGTGTATTCTCCCATATTTTGGCTAAAAAATAAAATAAAAATAAACCGGTGAAATTGTATTTGTGTTGTACATGCATATGTCAGTACACGTAAGCTCGCATGGCCCAAGCCAAACCCAACTCAACTTGTGGGCACCTTTGAGTCAAACATTAAGGAGTGGATAAATTTTTGCTTTAAAAAAAAAAGGTAAATTGCAGAAAACCCTCTTGAAGTATGGAGAGGGTCAACAGATAACCCCCCTTATATTTTAATTTTGTCAATGTGCTCTCCAGTTCAGTTAGAAAACAGAATCAATTGTTGATGGCCACCCAATTGGCCATGACGCCAACTAGGGTTTCAGCGATTTTGAGCAATACGGATCCGTTAACGGTATTACGTGCGTAGCCATGTGACTAATTTTTGTCAAATTTCATTAACGACGACTGACAGTAGGACACATTGACAAAAATTAAAACATAAAGGAGGCACATTGATAAAATTAAAACATAAGGGGGGTTATTTGCTGACCCCCCATACTTCAGGGGGTTATCTGCTAACCCCCCATACTCCAAGGGGGTTTTTTTGCAATTTACCCTAAAAAAAATAATAATAAAAGTTGTGAGTGTGCAAAATGTTGATAGTTACTTTAAAAGTAATTATCAAAATTGTGCAGTACAAAAAACTATCAAAATTTTTTATTTTCTTACTCTTAAAAGTAAAAAAATAAGGAGTAAAAGCTTATCCAAACGAAACCTAAGATTTTTAAATTTAATAAAAAGGAAAATAAAATTAAGTCAGATGCAATCTTATGAAAAATTTAGTAAGATGCAACAAAGTGTCAACAAAAATCCTGAGGCCCACCTGAAACCTCACAGCCTAAGCATAGGCTTGAGCTTCAAAATTTATTCTCAAGATTTTATAAAATATATATAGGTTTTCATAAAAATTGAGTGCATTGTTCACTACAAAATGATAAACATCATTGTTACAGAAACAAAAATTATAAATGACCAAAAAGTCAATTTAAATGACAGATTTTGGAAATTTCATTTTTTTGTTTGATAAATTTATTCAAAATGATATTTTATAGTGTACATCGTGACCAATTTTCATGACAACCTTCATATTTTTTATAAAAAATCTTGAAAAATCTATACTACCTATTAAAGCCTAAATGTGAGAAAAACTTTTGATTGACTAATATAACCTTATTTTAAATTTTAAATACATAACTTCCTTTCTGCACCCTTTTAATCTTATTGTAATTGAATAGATGACAACTACTATTGTAGTAAAGTTTATATAGGAGACATCTATACTCTTATAGTTAACTTATATAGAAAACATTTCTTTTTATATTTTATTAGAGTTTTATGCAAGATCATTCTTTAACTTTTTCATTGTGAATGGATGTTTCTCCATCCAAACTTTAAAGGAAATAGTAAGATTTATTGGTTTTCAATTGTTAGAGGTTAGAATTTGGTAAACTTAAATTCATTGTTTTTCTCCATAACACGCATGATGATCATTTCATGATTATGATACATTTACGAAATTCATCAATGTCACTTTGATTTGTGTGAATAGCTTATTTATTTTATTTTATTTTACTCGAAATCATCAATTATCAAAATATTATACCTTAAACTTATTAAGCACAACACATATCTTCAATAATGATTAATTATTTATTTATTTAAATTTTCATTTCAAATTGTTGAAGTTTTATGGTTAATCAATATAACATTGTATTATTATATATTATTGGGAATTATATTATTCTAAATTTGTTTGTGATTAACTTAAAAATTTTCAAATTAGTTATACTACTCACTATAAGTTTCATTAGAAGTAAAAATCTAACCAAACCAATATTAATATCTAATTCTTTAAAAAATTATTCTTTCATTTATATTTTATATTATTGAAAAATAACCACGTGCAACCCACGTGTGCCTAGCCTACATCTAGTTTAAAATAAGTGAATGATGAAAAACAATTCTTGGAGTGCCAAAAACCGCCTCCTTTTTTAGAAAGCTCACTCGGCCAATCCAGATGAATAGTGAATACCGGAATCGCTTGGTCCAACCTGAGCTAAAAAGTTCAAGCTTGATCCAATGCCCACCCCTTGGATGCAATGTAGACCTAAACCTAAATTAATTATGAGTTTTCTTAACATGTTAAGATGTATTTAATAAAATATTAACTACATGATAAATATAAAATTGCATAAAAAATTGTGCAAACAGCATAGAAAATCATGAAAAATGCATAGTTAAGAATGTAAATCGCATAAAAAAAAAGAAGAAATTGTACATATGATTGGGAGTGTAACATATGCTAAGGTTAGAAAAATTAATAGAACAGTCGCACAATTGAATAATCATCTAGCTAGAAAATAATTAAATCTCATAAAACTTAATTGGTTATGAAAATTTACTGAGTAACTCAATGATGGAATCAATTAAAGAAAGGCTTGTTTGGCTATGCAATTTGAAAATTATTCCCCAAAAGCACGTTTTTTGAAATCCGTAAAAGATTTTAAGAATATATAGTTTTTTTTATGACTATACATATATAGTCCTGATCAAGTCCATATGTATTTCCTTAACTTATATTAGCACCATGCATTAGGGATTGTATCTTGTGTTTTGGTTTAATGGACCTTATAACTTGCTAATGCACAAGGCAACACTCTCAATGCGAGACTGATATAATAGCACGTGCTCACCTGATCGTCATTATATATATATATATAATATTAAAATGCGTAGGGATCCATTTACTCTTGGTGTAAAACATTTTATTCTTACACCCCTTAAAATTTTTGTGGGAATAATACTTTGCTAATCCAACCATTGGATTATGTACTCTATTCATGTACTTCAAACATGCCAAATTTCAAATAAATCAGATATCGTGAAACATTTGATTTGTGAACTTACATTTATTTTTATAAATAAAATTATAATTTGGGGTACTTTATAAATGACATACTTCTTTATATTCAATTTATTTGAAATTTGACATGTATGATGTGCATAAATAAAGAATCCATTCCAATAGTTGAAATGGTGAAATATTATTTTTACAAAAATATATTGAGTGAATGTAAGAATAAAATATTTTACATCGGATGCAAACGGATCCTTCCCTTATTAAAATGATTAAACACACTAATTGTTTTTATATTTTCTGAAAATGAGCTATTTAGAAAGAAAAATTTTAGAAAACAACTTTTGAGATAACATTTTCAAATGTGTTTTCCATATTTTTACAACTCAAGGAGTAGCAATCTTAATTCAATTTTTTTTTTATTTTTATAATGCAATCTTAATTCATTTTACCTCATATATAAATTGCTCGGGTAGTGGGACAGTGGGACCCATCACTTGGTACCAATCTTCTTTGTCTTGTAAAGCACCAAAACCCGAGTGGCTCCTCTCGTAATTATCAAACATTCCAGGGTCAAAGTCCACTGCACCTCAGGCTTTCCTCGTGTAATTTCTAACCATGGTTAACAAAACCCGACCCCGTAGTTACCATAAAGTTGGGTTCTCTCTTTTAGAGATTGCTAGGATTATGATAAATAATTACAATAAGGAGTTATCCTTTGTTAAGATAGTAGTCATTTACTAGAAGATTAATAGTAATTTGTACTGACTTGTAATTAT
Organism: Liquidambar formosana; assembly: GCA_039720395.1. NCBI lineage: Eukaryota > Viridiplantae > Streptophyta > Magnoliopsida > Saxifragales > Altingiaceae > Liquidambar > Liquidambar formosana. The sequence continues at coordinate 5,472,536 of CM077827.1, read as the reverse complement.
TTTACAGTAACCCGACTAATCTAAAATTCTCCCCTTTTTTATTATTAACCACACCTGAGTGAAAACCTAAAAAAGATTAAAAATAAAAAAATAAAAACACGTAAAACAAAAAAACAAATCCTAAAAATATACACACCCATTTAGGGTTTGACTCAAAAAATGCCCATCGCGTGAAAACCCAGAGAGAGAGAGGGAGTCGAATCACCCACTTCCCGGCAACTTCGGGTTCCTCCGGCGAAGTAACCAGTAACCGATCTCTCATTGGTCGAGATTTTCGCGCTAAATTGCCTCTTCTTTTTGGTTCTAGAGGGAGAAAGGATATATATATATATATATATATATATATAGAAAGAGAGAGAGAGAGAGAGAGAGAGTGGGTGACGGGTTTTTGGAACGTTGGGATCGGAGGGCAAAAAGGGGTTTTGTGGGATTCTCGGTTTGATTTGAATTTTACGTTTTTGGATTCGGAAATTGAAAATTTTTTTGTATGCAGTCCGGTGGTGGGACCGGTGGTAGGGGGCCGCCGGGACGGGCGACATCGACATCGTCGGCGTCGCCATCATCTTCGTCATCCGCAGTGTCGACGCCGCACTTAGGGTTTGATTCAATACAGCAGCAGCAACAGCAGCAACAACAACAGCAGCAGCAGCAGCAGCAACAGAGGCAGGTTAGGGTTTTTTTTTGGTTTTAGTTTTTTTAATAGTTAAGTAAGGGCTAATTAGTTTAATTTTGGTTGAATTTTGTGGTTTTGTAGGAATGGATTTATGGGTTTTGAAATTGGGAGTGTTTTTTCAATTGGGTCAGTCTGAATTGTGTAAAAATGGAGTTGATTGACGCATTATCATTCTGGGGAGTTGCTTACTTAGCCTTTTGAAATTTCAGTTAATCAACCTTTTAGCAATTTAAGGAGTCAAACACGGGCATATTTTTAATTAGAAGAAAATGGTGACTGATAGTAACATTGTACTCTGAGCTTCTTAACTATAATTGAAGCTTTATCCCTATGGCTTGGGATTGGCTTCACGAATCCTCCTTTGCAATTTGGCTTTATGGTATTGAATTCAGGGGTATTTTTAGTGTGGTCATATCTTTTGAGTTGTTGTTTTGAGGCGTTTGCCAACTTTTATCCTATTCTTACAAATGAACTAATATTGGCATCTCACATTTCATCACTATGTGTTGATCTGGATTTTAATTTATACAATTGGAATTTTATTTTTTGTGTTTGTTGGTTTTTTTGCTGCACTCTGTCACTTGGGATTGATAGGGGATGTTTTACATGAAACTCCATGTTTACACTACTTAGGTTTAAATATTGTTTCTTTGGTACTGTTGTTGCAGTCATTACAACAACAACTACTTAGAAAACCCGAAGGAAATGAAGCCCTTTTAGCGTATCAAGCTGGGGGTCTCCATGGTGTTATGGGAGGGGCAGGTTTCGCCTCGTCTTCTGGTTCCATGCAACTGCCCCAACAACAGAGGAAGTTAATTGATGTGGCTCAACAGCATGGTTCTCCCCACGTTCGAGAGGAAGGACAGAATAAGAGTCAAGGCATTGAGCAACAAGTGCTGAATCCAGTTCATCAAGCTTATCTCCAATATGCTTTCCAGGCTGCCCAGCAGAAGTCAGCACTGGGGATGCAATCACAGCACCAAGCTAAAATGGGAATGGTCGGCACTCCATCTGGGAAGGACCAGGAGATGCGGATGGGAAATATGAAAATGCAGGATCTCATTTCTATGCAGGCGGCTAACCAGGCTCAGGCATCGTCATCATCCAAGAAGTCATTTGAACATTTTGCTCGTGGTGAGAGGCAAATGGAGCAGGGTCAGCAGCCAGCCTCTGATCAGAGGAGCGAACCGAAGCCTCCTACACAGCCGACAACAATTGGACAATTAATGCCTGCAAATATTGTACGACCTATGCAAGCACCACAGCCTCAGCAAAGCATTCAAAACATGGCAAGCAACCACATTGCTGCCCAGTTGCAGGCAATGCATGCTTGGGCACTTGAGCGCAATATTGATCTGTCGCTACCCGCAAATGCTAATTTGATTGCACAGCTTATTCCAATGATGCAATCTAGAATGGCTGCACAACAAAAACCAAATGAAAGCAATGTGGGTTCACAGTCATCACCTGCTCCAATGAAGCAGCAGGTTACTTCTCCACCAGTTGCAAGTGAGAATTCTCCCCATGGTAATTCATCAAGTGATGTGTCTGGGCAGTCTGGGTCAGCAAAAACTAGGCAGACAGTTCCCCCTGGCCCTTTTGGCTCAACTTCAAATGCTGCAGTAGTTAATAACACTAACAACATTACAATGCAGCAATTTGCTGTTCACAGCCGAGAAAACCAGTTGCCTCATAGACAGTCGATAGTGACTGGAAATGGAATCCCTCCTATGCATCCCCACCAGTCATCCGTGAACATTAGCCAGGGTGTGGATCAATCCTTACAGGCAAAAAATACATTACCTGGCCCAGAGATTATGCAAATGCAGTACCTCAGGCAGTTGAATCGATCTTCCCCACAATCTGCAGCTCCATCTAATGATGGGGGCTTGGGAAACCAACCACCATCTCAGGGAGGACCGGTGAACCAGATGCCACAACAACGATTTGGGTTCACCAAACAGCAACTGCATGTTCTAAAAGCACAAATACTAGCATTTAGGCGTCTTAAGGTTTGCAGTTTTTCATTTATTTATTGCGTCCTTATATAAGTTCTCAACAAGATACTTTGATTTATTTAACAACTGTTGATGGGATGGTGTTAGTTAATTTTTTAGCCTGTTTCTTGACAGAAAGGAGATGGTACTCTCCCACAAGAACTTCTCCGAGCTATTGCTCCACCACCACTTGAATTGCAGCTGCAGCAGGTATTTCTTCCTGCAGGAACAAGTAATCAGGATAGACCTGCTGCTAAGGTTGCAGAAGACCAGGCGAGGCATATGGAGTCCAATGAGAAGGATCCACAGGCTGTGACACCAAATAATGGACAGAATAATTCAAAAGAAGAAGCTTTTTCTGGAGATGAGAGAGCAACGGCATCAACAGTGCATATGCAAGGTGTGCCGGCTGTGATGAAGGAACCGATACCTGTGGTACCTGCTGGAAAAGAAGAGCAGCAAAATACTGTATTTTCTGTTAAGTCAGAGCAGGAAGTTGAACGTGGTGTTCAGAAAACTCCAGTTAGAAGTGATTTTACAGTAGATAGAGGGAAGGCAGTTACACCACAGGTTGCTGTATCTGAAGCAGCACAAGCTAAGAAATCTGTGCAAGCGCAAGCAAGCACTTCACCCCAGCCTAAAGATGTTGGCTCCACCAGAAAGTATCATGGACCACTATTTGATTTCCCCTTTTTCACTAGGAAACATGACTCCTTTGGGTCAGCAATAATGGTCAATAACAATAACAATTTGACATTGGCATACGACGTTAAAGATCTTCTTTTCGAGGAAGGCATGGAGGTGCTTAACAAGAAAAGGACAGAAAATTTGAAGAAGATTGGTGGTTTACTGGCAGTAAATTTAGAGAGGAAAAGGATTAGGCCAGATCTTGTTTTGCGGTTGCAAATTGAAGAAAGGAAACTTCGACTTTTAGATCTTCAAGCACGTCTACGTGAGGAAGTTGATCAACAGCAACAGGAGATAATGGCAATGCCTGACAGGCCATATCGCAAGTTTGTTAGGCTATGTGAGCGTCAGCGAATGGAGCTTGCCAGGCAAGTGCAGGCCTCTCAAAAAGCTACTAGAGAGAAGCAACTGAAATCCATTTTTCAGTGGCGCAAGAAGCTTCTTGAGGCTCACTGGGCGATCCGTGATGCACGGACTGCTCGTAACAGGGGAGTTGCAAAATATCATGAGAGAATGTTGAGGGAGTTTTCAAAGAGAAAGGATGATGATCGGAATAAAAGAATGGAGGCATTGAAAAATAATGATGTTGAAAGGTACAGGGAAATGTTGCTGGAGCAGCAAACTAGCATACCGGGTGATGCTGCGGAGAGATATTCTGTGCTCTCATCATTTTTAACTCAAACAGAAGAATATCTTCATAGACTGGGTAGTAAGATAACGGCTGCAAAGAATCAGCAGGAGGTGGAGGAGGCTGGAAATGTTGCTGCGGCTGCTGCACGAGCACAGGTATGTTAACCCCCCCCCCCCCCCCCCTCCCTCTCTCTCATTTGCTATTTTTCATTTTAGTTACATTTGTCTAACAGCCCACTGCATCTTCTTTGTGTACATCAAATTTTGTCTTTCTGATTTTGTATCCTCTTGTGCTCTGGGTTGTTTCCTTATTACTAATTCATTTATTTATCTGTTTGTTGACAAAAGGGTCTCTCGGAAGAAGAAGTTAGGGCAGCAGCAGCTTGTGCCAGAGAGGAAGTAATGATAAGGAATCGGTTCTCTGAAATGAATGCACCCAAGGAAAATTCATCTGTCAACAAGTTAGTTTATTATTCATTTGATTGGATGCCTTATATTTTGTTGCCATTTAGGATATACTAAGAACAAATTAAAAACGGTTTCTCTAATGGTAAAGTGTCCATGAAATGGAAGTTTTGCAGTAGCTAGACTTAAATGTTTCCAGTATATGCAGTAATGGTAGCTTTTCCTTATATTTATTAGTTTGCTAATTCTCAACTGGTTATATTATCAGGACGTTTTTAAATTTATGCTGCCTTATTCAAGAAAAAACTCTCTTTAAATGTTTAAAATGATTTGATTCTTTTGGAATTTTTTAATTGTTATGCTTTGGGGTTGTCACCAGGTATTATAATCTTGCGCATGCTGTGAATGAAAGGGTCACTAGGCAGCCCTCAATGTTACGGGCTGGGACCTTACGAGACTATCAGCTTGTAGGTTGCAACATCTAATATTTGTTGTTTTTAAGTCTTTATTTTTATTTATTATTTGTTTATTTATTTGTGTGTGTTTTGCTGGTTCTTTGGTTGCAAGCAAATTTTTTGAGCTAATTTTCATGTTAAATTCTGTAGGTTGGGTTGCAATGGATGCTTTCTTTGTATAACAACAAATTAAATGGAATTTTGGCAGATGAGATGGGTCTTGGGAAGACTGTACAGGTGCATTTCAGTTTTGCTCAGTGCCCCCCCCCCCCCCCCCCCCCTCCCGCGCCAAACAAAAAAATAAATAAAAGGAAAAAAGTCTTGGGAACAAAAAAAGCCAACCCAAAGAAGAAAAATAATTGTGTAATTCTTTAGTTGTCAGAAACTTAACAGTTTTTGTTTATTATTTATGTTTATCTGTATGGGAGATTTATTTGGCTCCTTATTCCTTTGGATTGTTTTGTGATGTAATTTTTAGTTGTCAGAAACTTTAAAATTTTTTGTTTATTATTTATGTTTATCTGTATGGGAGGTTTATTTGTCTCCTTATTCTTTTGGATTGTTTTGTGATGTATTTGGCATAGTAGACAGCCTGACATATGCTTAATCAAAATTTGACTTTCTTCCTGCCTCTGCAGGTGATGGCATTGATTGCTTATTTGATGGAATATAAAGGGAACTATGGCCCACATCTTATTATCGTTCCGAATGCTGTTTTGGTAAACTGGAAGGTTTGTTACTCTTTTGTTTCATATTTGTGAGTATGGCCCTACCCCCACCACTACTTTCTAATGTGGCTAATTTAGTACATTTTTCAGAGTGAGTTCCTTAATTGGCTGCCATCTGCATCGTGCATCTTTTATGTTGGTGGAAAGGAGCAACGAGCAAAATTATTTTCTCATGTAAGATGAATGGATTTGCTTATTTACTTAATGATTTGAGTGTTTTGACACACTGCTAAAATTCCCTTTTTTGGTTATTGTTATTTAGGAGGTTTGTGCCTTGAAATTTAATGTCCTTGTGACAACTTATGAGTTCATCATGTTCGATCGTTCGAAGCTTTCAAAAATTGATTGGAAGTATATCATAATTGATGAAGCACAACGAATGAAGGATAGGGAATCAGTCCTAGCTCGTGATCTTGATAGATATCGCTGCCAGAGGCGCTTACTTCTCACTGGCACACCGTTACAGGTTTGTTAAGATTGCCCTCTAATACACAGTCACATACATTATTACTCGCAAATGTATATTCATGAATATGTTTAGATATTTATGGCTTTCAAAAGTCTGACTAAATAGTTTGGTTTGGAATCTTGATCGGCTTCTACTTTACATGGGACACCACTAAAAGTTTGTTAAAACCATAAACTATCCTTCTAACAAGCACATGTTTATGCGCACACGCACTCACGTAGATAGGGTGGCAATGAGCTGAGCTGATTTGGCTTGCCCAATCTAAACTCAATCTCATTTATTGAAATTTGTCATAGAGGTGGCATTAACATTTTATTAGTTGCTATTTTTCTGGAACTTTCTAGCATGGGGTCAAAATATTCCTTTATTTATATTATATCGAAACTAAATACACGGTAATGTTTATTTCTAGAATTGAAAACTTTTACATGGAAACTTTACCTAGTGTACTTATGACCTGAGAGGCTGAAGCAAGTCCCCAACTCAGTAAACATCAAAAGACAGAATCTCTGCTTAGGTGACTAGCAGTTATCATGTGCCAAAGCTAAGCCTGTACTGAATTCCCAGAAAAGGAGTGTGGGAGAATATGGGTGGATTATGGCTATGTATGCTTGTCCGACCAGATAAATGCAACTCTGCTTACATTTATGAACCTGTGCTCATATGACTCTAGTCTTTTTTATTACTTTTTTTTTTCCTGCTTATATATGGTCCCGTTGACCTTCCCCCCCCCCCCCCCCCCCCCTCTTTTTATTTTATTTTATTTTTTTGAAATGATTGTTTGACGTCTGTTTTCAATTCATTTAATAGTTAGACAGCTAGGAATCTGGTATTGTAAATGGTAGACTTTGATACTGATGTTTAACAGAAATGACATGTTTTAATCAGGAATGGAAACATTACTTGCATATTCAAATAAAATTTAATCCATTATTTTAATATGTTGAACTTGGTACTTTAATTATGATATGTTGATGAAAATGATGAAATTCTTCTTTCATGAAACTTGGTTAGATTAAACTTCATCGAGAAGGTTTGGTAAAAAGGTTCATAATATTATGCATCTCTTCTGACTGTAGATATAGTCATGAACTTGGAATTCCTTGGCTCAACCAAGTATTATTTGTCCATTGGTCACAGTGGCCAGTGGGTAATTAAAAAATAGATAGTTTTGGATATGGCATCCTTGGAACAGAATTGTGATAACAAAGAAGTGGCATGCAAGCAGTATTTTACTTTCTGGTAATAAAATTGTGATTGATACGTAGAAATAATTGCATTATTTCTTTTTTCTTCTTTATAATTATTTTTGTTACTCTTCTGAGTTTATATGACAATGACTGATTTTTATTTTGCAGAATGATCTGAAAGAACTATGGTCACTGTTGAATCTTCTTCTTCCAGAGGTGTTTGACAATCGGAAAGCATTTCATGACTGGTTTTCCAAACCTTTTCAAAGGGAAGGTCCTACACATAATGCAGAGGATGACTGGCTCGAGACTGAAAAGAAGGTCATTATTATCCATCGGCTTCATCAAATTCTGGAGCCTTTTATGCTCAGACGTCGTGTTGAAGATGTGGAAGGTTCACTTCCACCCAAGGTATGCTATTATATCAATCCTAGGTAGTCAAGTTCCTTTATTTGGCTGTTTTTTAATACCAATGTTTGATTGCAGGTCTCCATTGTTTTAAGATGTAAAATGTCAGCTATTCAGGGTTCTATCTATGATTGGATCAAATCCACTGGTACTATTCGAGTTGATCCTGAAGATGAGAAGCGAAGGGTTCAAAAAAATTCAATTTACCAGGCTAAGATATACAAAACTTTGAATAATAGATGTATGGAGCTCCGGAAAACTTGCAATCATCCTTTGCTCAATTATCCATATTTCAATGACTTCTCCAAGGATTTCCTTGTTCGATCGTGTGGGAAATTGTGGATTTTGGACAGGATCCTTATAAAACTTCAGAGGACAGGACATCGTGTACTACTTTTTAGTACGATGACAAAACTCCTTGATATATTGGAGGAATACTTGCAATGGCGGCGACTTGTCTACAGACGAATTGATGGGACAACTAGCTTAGAAGACCGTGAATCAGCTATTGTGGACTTCAATAGCCCTGGTTCTGGCTGTTTTATCTTCTTGCTCAGCATTCGCGCTGCTGGACGGGGTCTCAATCTTCAGTCTGCTGACACAGTTGTCATATATGATCCTGATCCAAACCCTAAAAATGAGGAACAGGCAGTTGCTAGGGCCCATCGAATTGGACAGAAGAGAGAAGTCAAAGTCATTTACATGGAAGCAGTTGTTGACAAAATCTCTAGCCATCAGAAAGAGGATGAATTTCGTAGTGGAGGTAGAGTGGATTCAGAAGATGACCTTGCAGGTAAGGATCGGTATATGGGATCTATCGAGAGCCTCATACGGAACAACATTCAACAGTATAAGATTGACATGGCAGATGAGGTTATCAATGCTGGTCGTTTTGACCAGAGAACAACACATGAAGAGAGACGCCTTACTTTAGAAACATTATTACATGATGAGGAGAGGTATCAAGAAAATGTTCACGACGTTCCCTCGCTGCAACAGGTAAATCGCATGATTGCTAGGAGTGAAGAAGAGGTTGAACTGTTTGATCAAATGGATGAGGAATTGGATTGGGCTGAAGAGATGACAAGGTACGACGAGGTACCCAAGTGGCTTCGAGTGAGTTCTAAAGAAGTGAATGCTACTATTGCTAATTTATCAAAGAAACCATTAAAAAACACTTTATTAGCTGGCAATATTGGCAGGGAAAAATCCAGTGAAATAGTTTCTGATTTATCTCCAAAAACTGAGAGGAGAAGGGGGCGGCCTAAGGGAAAAAAATTCTTTAGTTACTCGGAGTTGGATGATGAAAATGGAGAATATTCTGAAGCAAGTTCTGAAGAGAGGAATGGGTATTCTGTGCATGAAGAAGAGGGAGAAATTGGAGAATTTGAAGATGAAGAATTCAGTGGTGCTGTTGGGGCACCACCAATTCTTAAAGACCAATCAGAAGAAGATGGTCCAGTATGTGATGGTGGGTATGAGTATCCTGAAACTTTGGAAAGCACTAGAAACAATACCATGCCTGAAGAAGCTGGTTCCTCAGGATCATCTTCAGGCAGTCGAAGGTTGACCCAGATAGTGTCTCCTTCTATTTCCTCTCAGAAATTTGGGTCTCTGTCTGCATTAGATGCCAGGCCAGGTTCTCTTTCGAAGAGGCTGGTATGTGTCTTCTCTTTGTCTACTAATGCTATATTATCGGAGTGGTTGCTTTTTGCCATATGCTCATTTTCGTTCTGTTATATGTTTGCCAGCCAGATGAACTAGAGGAAGGTGAAATTGCTGTATCTGGAGATTCTCACATGGACCACCAACAGTCTGGTAGTTGGATTCATGACCGTGACGAAGGCGAAGATGAACAGGTTTTGCAACCCAAAATAAAACGGAAACGTAGTATGCGGGTTCGGCCCCGTCTTACTGTGGAAAGGCCAGAAGAGAAGTTTAGCAATGAGAAGCCATCTCTCCAGCGTGGAGATCCATCTCAGTTGCCATTCCAAATGGACCATAAATATGAAGCACAGTTAAGGACTGACACTGAACCCAAAGCGTTTGGAGAAACCAATTCTTTCAAGCATGATCAAAATGATTCATCCTTGAAAACTAGGCGAAATTTACCTTCAAGGAGGATTGCTAATACATCAAAGTTGCATGCTTCGCCAAAATCTAGCAGATCAAATAGCATATCTGCTCCTGCAGAAGATGCTGCTGAACACTCTAGAGAAAGTTGGGATGGTAAAGTTGTGACCACCAGTGGGACTTCGCATCTGGGCACTAGGATGTCTGACATTATCCAAAGAAGGGTATGTATCGATGAATTGACTATATTTTTATTACATTGTAGTTCTGGATTCTGAAGTGATAAATGACTTCTGTGGGTACTTTTTTCCTTTTATTTTAATTTATTAATATATTTTTATGGATGAGGTTTTTTATTCTTTGCACCATGAATAAGAGCCTGTTTGGTAATCCAAATGGAAATTAAATGATTTTAGTGTATTTTACATGGTATTGAAGGCACAAATCCATCAACTTGAATGGGACCATTTTAAAAAGTTGAAGTCATCACCCTTTGTTATCAGGGGGGAAAAAAGAAGGAAAAAGTTGGAGTCATCAGCATAGTTGGTGTTGCAGGATTAATTTTAGAAATTCATGAAATGCCTGCATTTTGATTTTATACTCATTGTGACTATGGCCATCATTGTCACCATAGTTGATGTTACGAAATCATTTTTAAAAATCTATGAAATGCCTGTATTTTGATTTTACACTCTTATTGTGATGATGGCCATCATTCTCTTGAATTTTTTTATTCAAGTTTATGAATTTGTGCTTTCAATACCATGCAAAACACACTATAACTATTTAATTCTCTTTTTGACGACCAAACGAGGCCTAAGAAAATAGGCATGAATTTTGCTTGTAAAGAATGATATTTTGTTGATAAAGATTTTGATTTTACTCGGTGATGCAAACATTAGATTGTAGTACTTGGGGTGGTACTTGTTTGGATGACGCCATTAATTTTTAAGGTTAAAAATGGAAAGTGGGGTTGTAGAGCTTATGAAAAGATGTTTGTTTTTAATGTAGCTGTACCTAATGACTTGTTTGGCCATGCCTGTGAATAAGCTGTATCATAAGATTTTTTAATATATTAAATACCCCTTGAAAGCAGCAGTGTGCTATGAAATCACCTGAAGTTTTTCATATTTGCAGTGCAAGAATGTGATTAGCAAGCTCCAAAGGAAAATAGATAAGGAAGGTCATCAAATTGTGCCTCTGCTAACTGATCTATGGAAGAGGATTGAAAATCATGGTTATACGAGTGGATCCGGTAGTAATCTTTTGGATTTACGGAGGATTGATCAACGTATTGACAGATTAGAGTATAATGGAGTGATAGATCTTGTGTTTGATGTGCAATTTTTGTTAAAAAGTGCGGTACATTATTATGGCTGCTCACTTGAGGTATGTCTGTTTATCTTAATTTTTGCTTCTACCTTATTCCAACTTGCTGTATTAATGCATTGGTTACTCTTTTTGATATTGTTATTAAGGTTCTGTATGGGAGCAACTCTGAGATAAACTAATTTTAAAAGTTATAGTAGCCTACATAATAATATATATTGGCATATTTAGATGTCTTTTCCTAGGAAATAAGAAAAATGTTTATGCATGTGATTTGAACTCTTTACTTCAGCCTTTAAAGTGGCCATTTTTACAACTTTTCTCAGGTATCACACACAACCTCTTTTAGGAATCACTTCATTGTGCACTAGTTATTTGTGGGGCTATACAATTCCCCCCAGAAAATCCTGATTGAGGGTAGAAGAAAATGTGCCAGAAATGTGAATTTTGTTCACAGTTTTAGAATGGTAACCTGGGAGCTGGGATAATGTATTTTAGCCAAAACCTGAAAAGCCTAAAAAGGCACTCCATTGTCTAGCCTTGAATATACTTCCGTTCCCTTGTTCTGTGTTTTTCTTTTTCTCTTCTTGCTCTTCTCATTGTTGCTTTTAACCCCAGAACTTAATTATTCGGTCCTGCTTTTATTTTACTTAAGCTATTTTCAAGGAGTGGCGTGTTGGACACTTGTCAATTTGAAACATGTGTCCACTCATGTCCAATATTGTTTTGAACTCCCTTGTTAACAGTATTTGTTGTTGTCTGATTATTTATTATTTTTACACTGTGGCACTCACTCAAAGCACCTTTTTTTAATAAATAAAAAAAAAAAAATGTACAAAAGCTGGAATCACTCTCTCTATGTATATGCACACACAGAGGTCCGGTCTCATCATCATATGCTGATATTATTAACATCAGCACCATGCATTGAGGGTGGTATCCATGCATCTGTGGGTTAAACAGTACAACCCACATATGCAGAGGATACAATCCCCTAATTCATGGTGCTGATATAAGAAAAATTGGCATGTGTTGATGAGACATATTGCGTACACTTACGAATATGAATGAGCTAGTTTGGGATTGAAGGCCAGGGATATCTAAGTTATCTCAATTTTAAGAAACGTAGTTAGAATCTCAAAGTTATAAATACAATGAACAGGTGAGAACTGAAGCACGGAAAGTTCACGATCTTTTCTTCGACATCTTAAAGATTGCATTTCCTGACACGGATTTCCGAGATGCCAGAAATGCTGTCTCTTTTTCTGGCCTAGGAGCTGCCTCTACCTCTGCTCCATCCCCAAGACCAACAGCTGTGGGTCAAAGCAAGCGACACAAGCTGATAAACGAGGTGGAACCTGATCCAAGCCCTCCTCCAAAGCCACTACCACGTGTGGCCATACCTACAGGTGAAGACACAAGGGCCAGAGGCCACCTACCTCAGAAGGAATCAAGGCTAGGAGGCGGAACCAACCGGGAGCAGGGTCAGCAGGATGAGTCTCCAGTGCTTACTCATCCAGGGGAGCTGGTTATCTGCAAGAAAAAGAGGAAAGATAGGGAAAAGTCAGTGGGGAAGCCCAGGACTGGTTCAACTGGCCCGGTGTCGCCCCCTAGCATGAACCGTAGTATTAGAAGTCCAGGTCCGGGTTCAGTTTCAATCCCAAAGGATGTGAGATTAATTCAGCAGACAAACCATCAACAAGGGTGGGCTAACCAGCCTGCTCAACAGGTGAATGGTGGCAGTGGGAGTGTGGGTTGGGCAAATCCTGTAAAGAGAATGAGGACAGATGCTGGGAAAAGGAGACCGAGCCATTTATGAATTCTTAAAGGTTAGTGTATGATGTAATTGAAAGAATCTTGCTATTCATGTCAGGTGCAACTGTGCCAAGTCTATTAGTTGCCCTTCTGGGCCTGTACAAGCGCATTGTGCCCATACTGTTAATATAGTGTAAGCATGTTCTTCCATTGTATCTTACTGCTTTTTACATGATTTTGAATCCAATAGTTTACATCTGCTACTCGTGGGTGTAAAATATACCTTTTTTGTTTTAATTTCCAACCATGATATTTTTCCATCAGTGTGCCATATCACTGTGGAAAGGGGAGTGTCTTTGGCACTTCCATAATTGAAAAGGTAAGAAGGTGAATTGGCGTTCTGTGATTAGTAAGTCGGGCTTTGCTTTGGAGAGAAAAAGTAGTTGCTTTAGTTGTTGCTTTTAGAAGTTATCAATGTGCTTCCAATATGGTAACTAAATAGTATTTACTTGATAATGCGTAATTGTTTTGGAAAGAGAATGTAACCCAGTCCTTTTCTTCTGTGGGTGCGTGTGCACGTGTGTGTTGTACTTCTTAAATTAAGTGGGCGTATTATCTTGCGTTTTTGTTTTTGTATCTCGAGTATGGTTCAAGTTTTTATATGATTGCTACTAAACCTAAGTAAGATATGATTTAAGGCAATGGGAATGGTTCTGTTGTGATCAAGGTGGCTGGCTCTGTTGTGTTCGTACTTGAGGAGCGATGTGTAAATTTATGCTATGCATACCAAATTTACGTATAAGATTTAAAGGCTGTTTCCAATTTTATGAATTGATGTACATCGTGATCCTTATGCTCTGTTCGATTGTTGTGAAACCGGAGGAAAATAATAGGTATTTTGAAACTCTACCTACTGCTGGTAGTACTCCATGCTTTCATTTTGTTTCCTTCCACTCTCCTGAGCAACCAAGCTGAGCAGGAATCGCTGAATGAGTCATGCTGCTTAGATAGTGAGAGCTAGTACTAAGATGGATGTTCCTTTTTTTTTTTTTTTTTTTTTTTTTTTGGAGGAGGTCATCGTCTCAGACATACTAAGATGGATGTTGAATCTAAGCCGCTGGTTCTACCTAGACCATGTGGCATCTTCAACTTGGTTATTGGCTTTATATATCTTCTTTTCTGTGAATTGATGGCAATGCCATCTGTTTGATGTCGTGATCATCAGCTGTGGCTGCAGCGGCAGCCTAATGAAGAAATTTGCAGACTTAAAACACGGTTAAAGCAAACGAGTTCATTCCCTTTACTCTTTGAGACAAGTCTACATTGAGATCAGGAGAGATTTTGCCCCGTGAGTCATGACTAGCCCCAATTTAAACCAGTCCACTAATTTGAAATGCTAGCTACATATTAGCATGTTTTATACTTTCTGACAATTGCTTAGGAAACAAAGATAATCATGGGGTAATACAAACTTAAGTAACCACGTTGTTCTCGATCCCATAGCTCTACCAAACCTGGTGCCAAATCATGCAACATTTTGTGAGAGCATTCAGTTCAATATAGATATTATAGCATCGCAGTGTGTGTGCTTGTGATGTCTAGTTGCCACTTCAGTTGTAAACTCGACCACAAGTCATGCTCTTGTTTCCAGTCCCAACAACGCACAAATAGACTGAAGATTTCAACGTGAAGCGAATTGTACATTTATTTACATTGATGGAGGAAATTAAAATAAGAGGTTGGGACTTTTTATCCCTCCCCAATAAATAAGTCTTTTCTGTGGAGTTGGGTTTAATTTAGACACAAGCAGAAACATCATGTACAGATACAGACAGTTGAATGAGTCTAGTCCAAGCACCTATGGATCTGGTTGGCCTGCCACTGCTTCATCGCTAGAGTCATACTCATCTTCGCTCATCTCGTCATCGCTAGATTTCTCTTCTTGGGCAGCTCCTATGTCTTCTGGCTTGGCATATTTCTCACAGTATTCTGGACAATAAGCCAGTCAAGCAATAGCAATATTACACTAACAAAGTTATGATTTCGAAAAGCAAAGCAGGAGTTACCAATTACTAGATTGTTTCGAAACACCACTCAATATGATCATTGAATGTGAACATCCAATAGCATTTGAGCACAGAAGGTTTTCATGGACAATGGAATCATCACTAAAAATGATTATGAGAACCTGTGGAAAAATTTCAGATTTTTTTGAAACCCTGATATGTCTCTACATAAGCGGCAGAGTAAAAAATACTGACAAGTTGCAAACAAGAAGTCCATTTCCAGATTGCAGTACAACATCCACTTTGTAAGTTTCATGGTACCAACTGCTCATAAATGTAAGAAAAAGGATATGATCCTTGATAAATGCAATTTTGAAACCCGAGTCACAAACATGTGATACAAGAAAAGAATGGTAGGCCCTCTCTCATTCAATTACTAAAAAGTTGTAGACTGATTCTGAGCTAAAGCTGATCTGTTCCACTTGAATATATATAACGTATTTAACAGCCACGCAAGGTTGATTTGCAATTGATGCAGGGCGAGGAGCAGTCGCCTTTGTGCAACCGACCGGTCGCTCACTAGATTTCTTATCTACAAATTTTATTATCATTTCTTTAATTTTTATCAATTAGTTCCTTTTGGTTAGTTTTCCTAGTTTAAGTATCTCCTTTTAATTAGTTGTCAGTCAATTGTTTCCTATTTTAATTATTTCCTAGTTTTAGCTATTGCCTTATTTTTGGTTTTCGTTGTTCTACAAGGGTTTCCTTATTTTAAGTTTTCTTTGTTATACAAGACTTAGGACTTATTTATTATAAATAGGGTTGTAGCCATATGGCAAACATAGTTTTGAGTAATAATATAATGGGGACTTTGGCCACAAATCTATATTATTGTACTTGTTCAGCAAGAAGTTTATGAAAGAAACTTATAAAGCCTTAAGTCCACAAATATAGCCATAGACACAAATACCTTCAATAAGTGTTAAAAGGGGGCCTTATCTTCAACGTTTGTTCAAATCCAGCCATTATTTTATCAAGCCTACTAATTGAACCAAGCATACCTATATATATATATATATATATATTCTTTTTTTTTTTTTTCTTTTCCTCCTCGACTAAAAATGATAGCCACACATGGCATGTAATTGTTTTAAAAGCACTATATCACTATATTCTCTCAAATTCAAAAAATTTCAAATCACTACAACCAAATTTAATTGTTTTATTCATAATGTAACTGTTAAAATTACTCTCAAAACAATTAATTTTAATTTAAACTCTACTAAAAACAATTAATTTAAAATTTTTAAAAATAGTTATGTGTAACTATTTTAAAACAACACATTTAGTCAATGTAACTGTTTATTTTTTTTCCTAATTTTACAATCATCATGGGACTTGTTTCGGAGCTTTCGACGAGTAGATTACAAAAATATAAATTTTATCAAAAATCGACATATAAATTAAAAATTATGTCATTTTAATGTTTAAAAACAAAAAATAACAACTTAAGGGTAATATAGACTTTATGCAATTAACACCCTTATAAAACACTCACGTTTTACTTAAAATTGGACTTATACCTACACAAGATTCCCACATGGACTTTTGCCGTTACAAGTTCACTAAAATTGTACTTTAGGCTAATTTTCCTTAATATTTACAGAAAAAGAGAGCTTCTCTTTCTCTTACTCTCGTGTTCTAGTGTGACATTGATTGTGGTTGCCTACGCTTCTGGTATTGTCCTTGCGACAATCAATATATTGGTGCAAGGTTGTGTGCTTCTTGATGAGCTCATCTATACCAGGTATTTTTTGCTGTATCAATTGGTATCAAAGAAGACAAGCTTGCCAAGAAGCACACAACTGGAACTAAAAATATGTGGAAAAGACAAACTTACTGAGAAACGCACAACCTTCCACCAATCTGTTAATTGTCACCAAGACAATGCTAGAAAAACGAACAACCACAATTCAAAGTTCACACAAAAACATGAAAATTAGGGATAAAAGAGAACAATTCTCTAATTCTTATTACTCAAAATAACATAATCAATAATCTATTATGCCAAGAGGCTACAACCCTAATTTATAGAAAACTAAATTTTAAAACAAGGAAAACTAAAAATATGAAAAACTTGTAGAATATGGAAAAATATGTAATAAAGTTTTTATTACATCAATGGGAGTATCCCACTACTTCCTTCCTCCATGTCCTTTTCAGTCATAATCCACTCCTTTTAGAGCCTTCAACTCACACTCAAGAGCTACTCAACAATTGGACATAGAGAAAAGTTACTAAAGCTAATTCAACCTCTTTGAATTGATTGTCAGAAAAATAAAATTGTGGCTTTTTTTTTTTTTTTTTTTTGTTTTTTGTTGTTGTTGTTGTTGAAGTGGAGGTTGAAAATGTGGTTGTTTAAGTTGACAATGCAATTTTCATGAGAACTTCCTAGTGGGGAGCCATAATGTATTGGTTTGCCAAAAAAGGTTCTTACTCCCTCCGTTCCACTTTATTTCATCACAATTTCCATTTTGGCATGTCCCAAAATGTTTGATTATCGTCAATAGTCAAAGCAAAGAATAACTTTACTTTCCTAAAAGACCTTTTACTAAATCTATAATTATGATTGTTATTGAATAAATTAAAATAAAAGTGGAGGGTAAATTGGGAAATTAAAGTTAAATGAGTGACATGGCAATGCAATAAATGCTTCTCCTTAATTTGTGTGTTTAGTCAAAGGTGATCAAGCAAAGTGGAATGGGAGGAATACTTGAAAGCTAAGGTAAACTAAAACTCTCCCAAGAACTACGCAACTAACACCCACTCTAGTGGGCCACTCTTACAAATCTTATTTCAACTACTAGAATGTAAATCCATTATTCCATCCGCAACAAATTTTATAATTCCTCCTTATTGCACAACCACTTTATTAAGAATGAACTTCATGCAAAAGAATATCCCCTTTCTGTGGAGTTTCAAAACTGTTTCAAAATCACAAATTAGGCAATTTTTGGAAATGTTGGTGGTAGATACATATTGGTTTCATTGATTAAACATAAGCATCTTTTCAAAATACAGATGGAGTAAATTCCATTAATTAAGTTAAAGGCTTGTTATACTCCCTCCATCTCACAAAGATAGGCCAAGTTTGACAAATCATGCAATTTAAGAAAAGCAATCATTACCTTGAGTTGTCATTTATTAGACTTCATCTTTCCCAAAAATACCCTCTCTTATTTGGCATTGGATTTTGTGTTGAGAGTAATTATTGAAATAATGAAGGGTAATATAGGAAAGTTAAAAAATTAAGATTTGACTTTTCAAAATGGACAAATGTTTTGGGACACAAAAATGTAGCAAAAATGGCCCATCATTGTGGGGCAGAGGGAGTAACAGATTTCTGTTTTGGAAAAGAAATCATAGCTTAGGGTTGGATAGTGACAGTGAATCTCAGTCTTGAACAATTAAAGGTTAGGTTTTCTACCACTCTGCACTTACATAATCAATAGTTTGATTATAGTTTGGTTATGGGCAACCCAAAACCAGCCTGCCTGCCTGACTTCTAAAATAGTTTAAAAGTCCAATTAGGCAACTGTTTTACAATTGGGTCATATTTGGATGACCCAAAATGACCCACTTACCAAACATTAACATGGGCACCTTTTCTTTTTCCTTGGGCATGTTAGTTGGTCTAGGTCAAATTTTTCCAGCTCTACCCCTGATCGCATTGTTTCAATTGAAACCTCGAAAATACTCTTCTTGCTATTACAAAACAATATAAAATAAATAAATAAAAAGAGAACAAAGAAAGGCAATAAAGACATAAAGTCATGTTTGGTAATTCACATCAAAATTACCTAATGGAAGCTGAAAATACCACAAGTTAGTCTGAGGGAAAAAAATTTCATTTTAAAGCACAAAAAAATTTAAATTTTTTTAATTTTACAGCACATTGCTAATTTTACCCGCAAATACCACTTCCTCCTTGGTGCTCCTTGTATTTACAAAATAATATTCTCCACCTTCCATTATGATGTAATATAGGTTTCAAAATTTTATACACATGCGTCTCAATGTATTGGTATTAAACTCAAAACCATGGACATCACCTCATTGAATCAAACCCTTATTTTACTTAAAATCCCCTCGCTTGAATAATAAAATAAGGAAGAATTTATGGACAATTCTGTAAATTTATATCCAAGTGGGAAACATTTCATCACTTTTGGTATATAAATAAAAGAGTTCTACTATATAGCCCATAGTTTGCCCAAATCATCTTGCCTAAATGATGTGAGAGCTGGGCCAATTAATTAAGAGTTTCATTAAAAATATAACTATTCATAATGGGTTGACATGGCGGCTACAAGCCAATTAAAAATTTCTTTTAAAAAATAACTATTCATAGTGCTGTCACATCATCTGGAAAATTTTTTTATAGCACTTTTGCATTTTCCAAAAAAATATTATTATTTATAATTTTTTAAAATTTTGTATTCATGCTGCTAGGTTGGCCCCACCAAGCGGAAATTTCTAGGTCCATCCCTAGCCACCTTCACATACATGCTTTCCTATTTTTAGTAAAAGTAATGCTTTTGCAAATCAATCTACCAAACATGCCTTATTTACCTTTTCTTTAAAAGTATATATGCTAAGAAAGAAAAGCAACCTGTTTAAGATTGTTGCTTCTTTCCACAAGCAACAAAAGCATGTTTGTTAATAGTCATGCAAAGGCAATAGTTTCACTAAGGACGAAAGCATGTATCAAAGAGTGTAGTGACATTAGAAGAGGCACATAAGAGGAGGTGGTGATGGTGGAGGAGTGCTATATTGATCAGGAGGGGAGAGGAGGGGCGGGGCGGGGCAGTGCAGGGCAGGGCAGGAGGTGATACTGGTTGTGCAATTAGTTCCAACTACGGTGGAGGTGGTGGGGGAGAAGGTGCCTCGAGGTCTAATGGAGAGGCAGCAACCGAAGCAATAGAGTTAATAGGGGAGTGGTGCAGGTGGCCATAGTGGGGGATGTTGACAGTAGAGCTGACAAAGGTGTTTGTGATAATTGAGTGTTGGCAATGGTTGTAGACTTGTAGTATGAGTTCCAACCCATCCCCCAACACACACCCAAAAAAAAAAAATCAAAAAAAAAAAAAGAGAGAAGAAAAATCACTTTTAAAAAAGAAACATAAAATAAGTGGAGAACTTTTGCCAAATAAGAAGAGCACTCTTGAGATACATAAAATAAGAGTAATTTTACAATTTCATTGAAAAAAATGCTTTAAAAAAAATATATATATATATATATGAAAAGCACTTGCGGTATGTGATTATTGATTGAGCTAATTCTTGGCACCCAAGACCCACTAAACGGGAATAAGACTATCAAATGAATAGCTAAAAGGGTAGCCATTGTCACACGTGTAGCAGAGCAATACAACTAGTTGGGTGGCCTTTTTGGAGTAGAGTTTATATCTACACCTAGAACAGGACAGTCTATTATACTTGGAGGCTGCATATAGACTCACCAAGTTCATAAACAATCACAGCCACCATAGAGTGAAAATTTCCCACAACTATTGAAGGACAAGAGTAAAGAAAGCACTAAAACACCACTACCTAGTTATACTTAAGCACTAAAAAATTGTTACATCGCTGATATATTGGTGCATCAGTATCCCTGATATGAAATCAAACGTACATTTCATTTTGGAATTATTTCAATCAAAATATAGGTAAATATAAAAAATATTGAAAATATCGAGGACATATTGAAAGTGTTGACAAAGAATGTTGTCTTATCGAGGATATCTAAAAAATATCAGGGATATATTGAAGACATAAAAAATACCAGTAAAAGATGTTGCAATACAAAATATAATAATAGTATCAAGAACTTTGCTTTTAACTTTATTACTTTATTTCTCTAAGTCTTTAACAAGGAATTCTACATGACACAAGGACATAGTCTCATACTCTCATAGCCTATGTTACACACTTCAACAGCACACACAACACAGTCCCCTGAAGACTGCAAAAGCACCTCTGGTCAAAGTTATAGCAGCACAAAGACATAGATTCATAGCCCTTAATCCTTTATAGCATTTATAGGCTTATAGCCTGAATTCTCCAGGCTACAAAAGCATCTCTTTTATGTCTATATATATTTCAATGATTTCACAAGTCACAACTTACACATTGTAAGTTTGTAAGCACTTAGACTTAGTTTATTTGTTGTGCAAGACACTTGGGAAGGTTACAAACCAAGTAGCCAACAAGGACCAAATGTGCCACTATAATCCTCGAGCATCCAACTCCAGAACAGTATGAGCATCATTTAAACATGTACAATACTACTTATTGTAGTTCTATGAGATGGCCAAACTAGTGTTTTAATCTTACCCCTTTGAGTTCAAAGGATGATAAGATAGAGATGACAGTTTTGAACTACCTAAGAACTTCATGTGGTACTGTTTTTTGTATATGAAATTGTTGATTTATTTATTTATCCTTGTGTAAATTATTTGTAGTTTAATGGTATGTGACATTTAAATGTTGAATTTGGATGAATACGTATTTTTTATTTGCTTAGCGCAACACATTTTTGTACCCTACACAACACATAATTGTCTTATATACATTTAATTTGCAATATTTTGATTCCAAATTGTTTAGTAAGTTTAATTCATTGTTTCCAATGTTTCAATGAATATTTCCATCTTTAACTAATAATATCCATCATATCTCTAAATCAATATTGACATTTTTTATAGCGTCGACATATCTATCGAAATATCCGTATTTTTTTTTTGCCAACGATATATCTATCGATATCAATATCAATATTTGAGTCTTTTTTTATACCCCAAAAACAGCTAACATTTTTTTTTTCTTTTTGATGAAGCACCAAAATATATATATGAGGACTGATCATGTGCGGGATATCCCAGAGCATCCCGTTCGATCACGGCTGTCTGTGAGAAACACATGCGAATTTGCGGGCGCCATCCGTGAGTAACATGCACCCATGCGTGTTGCTCACATACGGGCTGTGATCGAACGGGATATCCTGCACATGATCAAAGCTATATATATATATATATATATATATATATTGACAAAAACCATAGCAAGTTTGTTATTTTCATCTCGCATGTATAATCATTAAAATAAAATCTCAAGAAGAATCAATACCTTTGACTCTTTGCTCATAGGTAGTCCGGTCACGCATCATCAGAGCTGCAGCCTCTCCATTCAATGGGTCTGATGGGTTGGGATACAAGAGGAGTTGCGGAAGGAACACTTCGAACACATTTACCAGATCTGGAGAACATGAGTGTCAACATTTGACCAATAATTTCAACCACTAAACTAAAAGCAACTTTGTTTTTTTCAGGAAAAAGTTATGGAAGTCTTATTTATGGAAAGAACGATAAGAAAAGGAGCATAATGAAATCTTTACCAAACATGGGACTCCAGGTCTGATTGATAACATCTAAACAAACCGAACCTGACCTGAAATTCAATATCCAAGATTGTCACACTTGCAACTATTCCTCCTAAAGCATATGAAGAGGTGAATTACCCAATACAGAAATTTACGTGATTTAAGTACTCACATCTCATCAACATTTGGGTGGTAGATCTTATTAACAAAACCTATTGAGGGAGATTTATACGGATAAGCATCTGGAAGCTCAACCCTAATCCTCCACACACCTCCATGATAAGGACCTGCCATCATCCATTCAGAGGGAGGCAATAAAGGAGAAGATTTCCCATAGCTCAGAACTAAATATAACCATTTCCAAAGTACTACTATTAAACTTAGTAAAGTCATTGAGGAGTAAACAACAAATCTGCAGCTGTTATGGAAAAACAGTATAACAAGAAACCAAAAGGTCATTCTCTTAGTAATCTTTAAATGGAAAAAACTGTTGTAGATTTAGACTAAGAAGCCACAATAACTACAAAGGGTTAGGCAAAAACAAACTCAAATAAATAGCTTATCACAACCCAAAAAGAAGCATTAGTATTCAGAATTTATCAATTGCAAAAAATAAATAAATAAAAATGATTGAATGAAATAACTAAATATGGAAACCCCAGATTCAATTTCCAAATAATATCCCCCAAGAGAAAACATTTCCAAAAATTACCCAAAAAAAAGAAAGAAAAGAAAACAGTTATGCGGTTAATAGTAATCTTTTTTTTATTACAAAGCCAAGATGCAATCCAGAGTTCATATATATACATATGTATACATCCACACAAATACACAGACATACATATAGAGATGGTCGACATGCCTAATCAGGCAAGGAAAAAAAAAAATATAGCAAAGACCCACGAAAGCAATCATCTTCATAAGCTCAAAAGTTTAATTAAAGGACTAATAATAAGGGGAAAAAGACATGGGTACGGAAGATTTACTGTCACTGGGTCCATGGAAATGTACATAGAACTCTTGCATGCCATCATTGATCATCTCCACCTTGTAATCACTCATCATCCTAATTGAAGGGGAAAAAATAATAAGAAAGAAAAAATCAATCTCTGAGTGAAAACTAGCACAAAATTTTGGAAAAAAATTGAAGGTAATTGGAGAGATTCTTTAGAGTATTAACAGTTTCATCAAGTCCATCTCTCTGCGTTTGCTTGGGGAAGACATGATTTTTCTTTGTATTTTTTACCCTTTTTTTCTCTGGGTTTCAGAAAGAGAGTTTAGAGAGAGAATAGAGAATTTTAGAGCGAGAGACAGAGAGGGGTTCAGAGAGAGAGAGAGAGAGAGAGAGAGAGAAGAAATGAGTTCCTTGTGCAACTAGGAGAAGCTAAATGCTTCAGACATCTATGAGCGAAGGTAGGAGATAATAGAGGAAAATTTTATTCAGGCCCCAATATAAATTAATATTTTATGTATATGGCTTGCATTTTCAAGATTCCTCCCTTTTATCCCCTTGACACCTCTTTCCCTGTCTCTCATGTGAACTTACACAAAATTTTGTAGCACCATCATCATTATCATATCTTAATCTCCATAATAAATTTTTTTTTGGTCCATAATCTCGATAATAATTTACCGCAAATCAATCTAAACCATTGGGTGCAGAGATTATAGAAGATTGGAAATCAATTTTAGACTGTCCGATATAAAGATTAATTATATAAGATTAATCCAGACTAAGTCATATCTTATTTTAATCACTTGTGAAATGGGACAACCAAGGTTTATAAGTAAAAATCCTCTTCTATGCATTGGGTGTTATAATGTGGAACGCATTATCTGGACCATCCAAATGTGCATTTTGGAACTTCATGTGTCTTCACAAACAATTAAAAAACATAGCTTGGTGAAGGGGTGAAGCATTTTAAGCTAAGTCTTCATGGGAGATTCTTTCAACATTAAGGTGTTGGTGGTGGTGGACCTTCCATTTATAACAGAGAGAAGAGAACCCAATCAATCTTTCCTTTTCCCTATCTCAATCAAAGCAAAAGGTATTTTCAACCACCGAAAGAAAAGTTTCCTTTACCTGGCTTCCAAATAAGATCATGCCATAGTATATTATTTTGCACATTATTAAGGACCAAACTTTTTTTTACCACTCATGTTTTTTATTTAATAGTGTTATATGCATCCATTTTTACATCAATTCTTTGTACCATCTCATGCGGTAGATGATATGGATATGTTACATCAATCTAATTACAAAACGAGCTGCTCTACATTATTTGTCGTGTAAGTTAGTACAATAAATTGGTGCAAGTTGCATTCTTTTTTTTATATATATATATATAATTTTATCTTTTGAATGTATGTCACCTAAGCAGTCACATCATTACCAAAAAAGTTAGAGAAAAAAATTAAGAATTAATAACATCAAGGAAAAAAAAAAAAAAAAAAATTAGGGACTAATAACATTTTCCAACCTAAAAAACGAAACATCTACTCCCACCCATTAGAGGGGAAAAAAAGTGCCAAGCTAAACTGATCAAAACTTAGAAGACATCTAAATGGTAGTTTTACATAAGCACTATATACCTATATTATGGACATGGTAAAGTTTTGTTCCCTTTCAGAATTTCCCAGGAGAAAAGGCCCCTTCTTGCTGTGTGCTAGCCTCAACAAGTGGACAAATGTCAAATCAGTTCGATAAAAAAATTGTACTTACCAATTATTGAGAGAGAGAGAGAGAGAGAGAGAGAAAAGTTAAGTTAAGTTGGCCATAATAATTTCTATAATGGGTACAACCAAGCAAATTCAACCTCAACCTAAATTGCTTAGCATGCGAAATTCGCCTGTAAACTTGAAATTAGAGTGCAATCACTAAACCCAAAGCTGGGTTTTTGGTTGTAAAATGTTAGGGTCTTGCAAACCAAACAGTAATCCAATCCAATCCCAACCATTTGAAAGCAACTGCAGAGAAGATTTGACTTCTAGCAACCAAAATTATAAACATGTACTTGGACAGAAGTGGAGATAAAAATATAGGCTGCCCCTCATTTCATTAATTCCCTACAAGTAGGTGATTACGTGTATTGCTATTTTAAGTTCAACCCTAGGCTAAAATTGAGTTTAATTTAATAGTAATATTATAAAGAAAGATGCCCTAGATTACGTGACAAAGCCAAATTGGCATCATCATACAGGAGGCTTGATTTGAAAACTTTCCTTCATAGTAATCAACATTTAACAACTAAACAATCGTCCGAGAAAGAAGAGAAAAATAGTTGTTGCATTTTAAAGAGTTAATTATTAAGAGAGGACACGATTTAACAATTTACCTAAACTAACCTTGTAATCTTGGTATACATCTTTGAAACAAAGTTGAGGAACCGAATATAGACCCTACGTTATGAAAATTAGGATTTGGGTGGGGGAGGGAGAGGGAATTGGGTAGGGTGTAGGATTATATTTTGTTCTCAATTATTTATATATATAGAGAGAGAGAGATAGACAGAGGGAGAGAGAGAGAGAGAGAGAGAGAGAGAGCTTCAATTAGAAGTCATTCTTCCTTAAAGTTACTTCCAAACACAACATAGCAAGTTATTGGGCTGTAACACACTACACATTTGTTGTAAGAAGATGGCCAGCAAAGCTGCCAAAAGTTGCTAAAAATAAGTCTATTAGACTCCATTTTAATAAAGAGAAAAAGGTGGGTTCAGTGTGCCTTGGTATATGCCCCATTATGTTGTTTACAGCTCAAATTAATCCATCCAGAGGAACCCTACTCATTTAAGCAACATACATAGCAGATTTGTTTGACCAACATTTTTATAAAGTAGCTGAAAGAGTCCACCAAAAGTATCTTACCTTAGATTCATTGCATTATTCCCTTGAAATGTTTGTGGTAAACACAAGGGTCGCAGCCTATGGATCATGTAGAAAGCCTCGTGGCCTGTGTAAGCAACTTCTTGCATCTCACATGCATGATGCATCCACCCACATCTATCTTCTCAAGTTATTGGACTGTTTGGGAAAGCACAAATTTTTTTTTTTTTTTTTTTTTTTTTTGAATTTGGTATGCTGCACATACTACCCATGGTATTGTTATTTCCATAGGCTAGGATCCGCCGCGGGCCTCGTAGGCAACACGGTATTTCTTCACCTCTTAAAATGGAGAGATTATTTAGGTATTCAAGGCTCGGCCGATTTTACCCTTTTATAAAAGATAAATTTCTAGAACCCTCCTAGGTCTCTCTTACCGCGTTATTACTCAAATGAGAATAGACTGTTGAGTGAATATCTGAAGCTCAAACTCCCCACTTTACCCCTTCCAAATTGCCTCATTATTTTTATAATATTAGACATATAGATTCAAAATTATTATGATATTTAAAATATTAAAAATAACAAAATACTCATATAACATTGAAATGATAGAGCCCATATTTGGAATTTGAAAATATTACATTAAAAATATTTTTTCCTCTATGTAATAAATTTAATATTTTATTCTACCGATAATAAGGGTCTTAAGGTCATTTTACATTTTCCATCAACAACCAAGACTTCTGTATGGTTGGGGGGCACTTAATTCGATTTTGAAGTTGAGCATAAATTTTGTAATGTACCCTCAAACAATTAAGAGGGATAGGCAAAATGGACCTATCCTATGAGTTGGAGTAAAGGTTAGTACATGATGATATTGACAAAAAACAAAATAAATTTGGCCTGTTTGTAAAAAACTTGGCTCTTGAAATAGATCACAAAAGCCTATAATATGAGAGCACAATTGGTTATGCATAATTTGAAAGGGAGATAGTACCTATCTCGAATTCGGGATTCTCCAACAGAGACAAGAAGGTAAACCCATTAGCCGGGAGGTTACCTATCGATCCTACTCTTTGTGTTTGTTCAAAAATCTCAAAATTCGGGATAAAGAATACTTCTCAATTTTGAAGATTATGGGAAAGATAAGAAACTCAATGTCTGCTCAATGGCCTGTTTGAAAGTCTGACTCGTTTCAAATTTCCCCTGCCCTTTAATTTGAATGCGACCTTATTAGGTACAAACTTGATTAGATGGGAAAGCAATAGGGAGAAAAATGAGGGCGCCTTTCTCTACCAACTCTGTGTGTAGATTTGTTTGTTGCTCTTAGACCATATGCATGGTGCGTAATTCCCAATATAAAGTATCCAACTAATTTACAATATAAAATATGTACTATGTTAAAAGAAGATTAAAATCAAAATTAGTGTACTTTTAATTAAAGCGAGAAGCCGGTGACTAAAGAATTGCCAAGAGGGATGTTCAAACATTTGCTCCGACCAATTCTCTCAACGAGGATAATGTCATAACCACTCTGCATCTATTAATGCTTAAGATAAACTCGGTAATAGAAAATCGAACCCAAAATATTCCGCTTTTAGAAACAGAAGTCCTACAAAAAAAAAACTCCGTAATATATAGCAAGAGAAATTCCAAAATCGATCAATTGTCCAGATGTTTAAAAGTTAATGATGGCCTGGGAGAAAGTAATTCGGGCATAATACTGCAATACTTTATTCGATTTACATAATAATAATTTGGGTTGCCAATATATTAATTTTCTAAGTTAGAACTGGTAAATTCAAAGTTGGAAATTGTTTTCCAACCGAATAAAATATTAAAACTGAAAATTGTCTGACCATTGTTTGGACGATACAACCTATTGAGTAGTGCCAGATTTTCAATAACACGAGTCCTTTTCAGCCCGGAATCCAGGACTGGAAGTCTTTGCCACACGCTACTAAGAGAAAACGTGAAAATGCATGAGGAAATCGCGTTTTAGGCAAGAAAATTCTCAGCATGATTGCCTGTGGAACTAACTTTGACGGAAAATATTGCTCTAATATGTAGTCCATTTATTTATTTCACTTATTTGGGAAGGAAAAGAGGTCACCAACGTTGTTTACATTTTTCTATCAAATGAGGGGTTTGACACGCCTATTCTTGTCAAGGTTTGAACTAAGGACGATTTACCCGAAAACCCATTCATCTGATAGTGAGTAAAAACTCGAATTCAAGAGCTCTAATTCATGAGATATGATTCTTTATCATTTATGCTACTCTCCTAGGTAAAATAATATTTACATTTAAACCAATTTATGGGAAAATCTACAATTCTTAGGTTATCAATGACGTTTTAATCTAATGGTATGAAATAAATAGCAAGAGGCTCTTTGTTTTTCGAAAACCCTTTCAAGTGCTAAGAGCCATTGTCGAGATGGTGAGATGTCGGTGTAGTTAGGAATACTTCTCAATTAAAATAATAATAATAATAAATATAAAGAAAAATGTCGATTTATCCTGCAAGATTCCCTATTTTTTCAAATTTTAAACACATTGTATGTGATTTATAATTAAATAATGTCTTTCCATTGTTGGTTGAGCAATCACTTAGGATGTACTCTCTAGAGGTCATCGACCTTTTACATCTATAATTTTACCCGTGTGGGTGTAAAACCTCTCATAAACCATTAACCATTAGGAATTAGTTTAGACTCAAACTTTAACGAGAATAACGCTTGAAATACTCTAATCATTAATAAAAATAAATAAATAACAAATAAATAATATTATATGTCTCAACTCACTCACATGTGGTAAGCTTAGTTAAGAGCTAATCCTTGGGCTCCACGTGACCTTTACGCTTGGTCCTTTCTCTCTTTTTTAAAAACAAAAAGTAAATTCTTTTTATCTGTCATGCATGATTCTTTCTTGTTTTCTCAAGAAAATGGTTAGTGCCAAAAGATGTTTCTGTATTGCTTTGAATGATTGAGAAAGCAACCAAATATATCTTAATGCTGTCGTTTGTTTAACCATGGCCATGCAAACCACCACAAAATGCGTAGTTTTACTTTCTGAGGTGTATTGTGCCCATGCCATCCCCGCATATTTGTTGACGCGCTGTGGCAATATAAAAACAAAAACAAAAAACAAGAAAAAACCCATGGTATGATAATTCTTCCACAATATCTTCAGTTCTTCACTATGTAAAATATCTTGAATTGTTTAATTTCCATTAAACACCCAAACAAGCCCTAAATAAAGTAACATGGCAAATGTCTTAGCTTACCCAAAATAAATAAGAGAATGATAAAGCTTAAAAGAAAGAGCGATGAAAGCAGATTTGGATTCAGTGCCATTATTGCATGGTGCAGTAAATGTAAGATCGATGACACGTGGTAAAGAGAAGAAACGGAGGGTTGAAATTCGAGAGATGCATTTAACGTTCAATGCCTAACAGTCCTCCATTTCTCTTCCTTGCCTACATGTCATCGATCTTACGTTTACTGCACCATGCAGTAAAAATAGCCAACTGCATCAAATCGAAACCAGATGAAAGCACCCTCATTGTACAACCATTGGATGTCATAAAAGAGGGGAAAAATTCAACCCATCTTTCAAAGTCCCAGATCCACCTGGCTTTTTATTGCGTGAAGAGATGGCTACTGAACAGGAAGCCATGGTTCTCGCTAAAACATGCCAAAAACGAGTTGGCAAGATGTGACAGGTTGTTAGATATTAATGGGGAGGAGTGAATCTTTCATGTAGCTGTGACAGTCACGGACCAATAGCAGCAAAGAAAAATAGGATTATAAAGCCAAAAGTGCTTTGACAATTCCATTTTGATCTACCGCTTGTGACACCATATCAATCCTATCACAGTTACATACAAGTTTTTCTCAATGGAAAACTTTGAACAACACAGAAACTTCAGAAATAGCCATATATGAATTTGGCACCAAAAAGGTACTTGTTGCCTTCCGTCCCGTAACATGAACGGATTTGGATTTGCTCAAGTTGGGGTCTTCAACTTGACGCTCAATTTAGCGTTAGATTTTGGACACGTGGGGGATGCAATTATTAACGGTTGGGCTTCTCCTACAAATGTTAAAACTTTCTCATCCCAGTCGTTGATGATTGCATCCCCCCACGTGTCCGAAATCTAACGCTAAATTGAGCGTCAAGTTGAAGACCCCAACTTGAGCAAATCCAAATCCAACATGAACACCTTAAAAGTCATTCTTTAATAATCTATTATAGTGCGTTTGGATGAGAGATTTGTAAAAAGATTTGAACTAAAATGCATATTCAACCTCATCCGCATCTAATGCCACCATCATAATTTGGTATTGAAATCCTAACTAAACCAAAATTCCTCCTGCAAATCCCTTACTCACGCTCAGAAGCCAATGTTTGCAATACCCACTTTTGTTAAAATCCAAAGCCTAGTGGCATCATCATTTCCATTTGCATTGCGTGCCCATTGGTGAAGGTGTAGAGATCAACGCACCCATGAGATCTAAGCCTTGTCCATTCTAGTACATATTTAATCCGTAATCATCGGTATTGCCACCACAAATTCCTCGTCTACAAATTACAATCTACAACTTAACCTTTTACAAGTTATTTTCATATTCATCATCAGTCATATCATTTCTTCTACACTACCCCTCGCCACATCCTTGGCCCACTCATTCTTCTTGAGGCGCCATAAAATTAAATGAGTCGCACCAATGCACCCCACTTCTAACATTATCCTTTCTTCTTCCGCCATTCATCCATATCAATCTTTTCTCTTTTTTCTTTCTTTCTTTTTTTCTTTTTTTTTTTTTTTTGGTTAAGAAGGAAAAAAAAAAGTCAATATTTTCATTTCCACTATGATCATTCTCTTGATATGTTTCTTGATGAACCAACATCATGAAGCATATCTGGTCTTATGGCAATTTCATATAATTTTACCTTCAATGTCATGGATGATCATCAATCGCATCACTCCACTTCATCCATCATGCTCCGACTCAATGCTAAATGTCCCCCATAGTCTAATAAATAAAGAAGCCCAGATAAAAAAATTGTGGTCTTGTGCATCGTCTGGTATCAATCTTCACCATTTGCACAATTGTACTCATAATTTTACTTTAAATTACATTCCAAATATCTTATTTTAGTCCCACCTCTCATAAAAACTCTTAATCTAAAGGTGTTTCTCTTATTCCTCAGTGACTGCCTTTTCCAATGGACATCTTCCAGCATATTCACAGTTCAACAATATACTGATGTTATCACTATTAACTTCATCCAAAAAAAAAAATATATCTACTCATGTTATTCTCGATCTCAACCACAAGCTAGGATCTCAAACTCCCCTAATTACTGCACTGGAGCTAGGGCCTTGTCACCTCAATTCAATTGAATTGTCAATTAGCACCACCCTGAGAAAAAGAAGTCCCATAATGGTGATAAAAGTTTGCTCTCATCGAGCAAAAAGTTCCCCAAGAAGTCCCAAATAGCCAATGAATAACCCAAATATCCCTAAAATCCATATAAATTCACAATACATATTGACAAATTTGAATTTAAGATAAATTTACAGCTCTAGAGCGGCTAGTTCTGTCAAATAGAATGTAATCAAGAATTATGGAGGTTATATCATTGTAACATTGATTTCTAAGGCAATAAAAAAACTATTTATGGATAGTAACTTGAAATGTGCCTCTAATCTACGAACATGTACATATTCCTACCATGTTGCTTTATTCGAAATCTATGAAATAGATTGACTTCATGCCACTTAATTTAGTCTAAAAAATATCTCCTCCTAAATAACAGAATTGGAAAATCAAAATCACCCTTTTCTACAGTTAACTTGTTAAGTTTCCAACCTAAAAGCTTAAGCTGTTAGGTGGAGGGCCCAAAACGGTATATATAGTCATGTCAAATTCAATATTTGGGCAATGTTGGATGTGGAACTTTCCACACTGTAGGGAAAATAGTGTGTTTCCACAAGGAGGCTATCCTCTTAATCAAATTTAGGGCATTAAATTGACGTCTCCATTCGCATGTGTGAGAGTACTCATGCAGTTATAGACAAGCAACAAATGAATAAACAGATCAAAAATGCAAGTGGCTGAGGCAAAACCAATTTCTTTAACCACGTTTAAAGACCCTATTAACAGCACATGAATGTACCCTACTGAATGTACCCTACTCAGAAGAGACTAAAATTTCAATTCTAGAACTATTGCCCCTCAATCCTCGACTTTTCTTTCTAATCCTAATGCTAGTACTTTGGCTGTTGGAAGCGTAATGATGAAAGAGATAAAAAGTATGCAAAGTAACGGTACCTGTGTTTGAAGCTGGTAATCATGATGAATGAACAGGAATCAGAAGTATATCTTGAAAACTGGATGCACAAGAAACAAAAAAATGCTGGAACAGCAATGAAGCTGCTTGAGCCTCTACAATTAGTTGCTTCCACCACCATAGATGTCATCAATAACTCTGCCCTAGTAAATCAAGAGACAAAGGTCTGTTTCCCCTGAAAATCGCCAAACAATAAAACCATGAAAACTGCTGTAATTTACATTCCTGAACGAAACGCTTGATTTTAATCAACTTCCTGATGCTATCTGAAATTCATATGCGGCTTGTTTTGGCCATAAAAGATTGAGCTTGATGATTTGATTGCTTCATTCCCAAAACAATTAGTTACTGATCCAAATTCTGATTCATCATCATCACTGTCAATGTTATTTGGAGTAGACCTATTCTGATAACCTCTGCGCCGGAGAAGGAAGACATTGAAGTAGTAGCTGACCAAATCTTCCCTGCTTTTGGTAGGAAAGAGCTTGAACATCTGGTCCCAGAAACACTTATCTAAAGATGGAGGATTTAACCTCACTATAGCCCTAAACTTCTTCTCTTCTTCCTTTGTCCAAGAAAGTGTAACTTCCTCACCCATCTTATCAAATTTCCAACGGTGGAAGGCTGAGCCCAATTCAAGCTTCACTCTTATCCTTTTCTCAGCAATATGAAATCTGACACATTCGACAGAACCTTGGAATTGGCAGCCACATGAATCTTGCCTTCCCTTTCCAATACGATCCCTTTCAATTAGAGATCTGTTCTCTCCTCTTTCCAGAGGCCAAATCCGTGTACCCAACCATTTAGAGTCACTTTCTAACGCCACACCTGTCCATTCTGGAACTTTTGCCTGAAAAAAGGGCCCTACAGGGACTCGCTTTCGGTTATGATTGTCACCACACAAACCAACTACTGAATCTTCAGACGAGGGATCAGTGGCAAGGTGATCTTCCATCCCTGGCAAGCAAGGACTTGGGCTTTTATCCACATCACTTTGAGTGCTTGATGAGGATGACTCTGAACTAGCTCGTGCCTGATACTTTTTCACAGAAAGAAGCCTCTGGCTGCATCTTGACCTCTCTGTAAGCTGATGACTGGATCCAATGTGATCTTCATACATGGATGGATGCATCCTCTGCTTTTTCTACAAAGTTTGAACATGGTTTAAATGATTTTACACATAAGGAGATGTTATTCAACAAGTTCAGACAATACTTAAATTACAAAGGATCATAAGTATTAAATATATACTTATGGCCTTATGGGCCTAGGCCATAAGTGATACTTTTGTTAACACCATAACGTATGGCTGCTTATTACATTTGCAACCTAAATTCAGTCTAGATGTGCTAGAGCTTTCCCCACACTTCATCTTGTCTAATATTCTCTAGGTAAGCAGTTTGTAAACTTGCAGAGGTGAGGATGCTTGCAATTTCACGAAGGTAGTGGCATTACATATATTCTTATCAAACACACATTTACTGGCGGTGCAACTTGGTCCTGACCAACACAAGAACCAAACCAAACTGACCACCTGGTTAGTTTAGTACAATTTGTAGGCGTATTTGGTCCAGTCCTGGGTTACAAAATTCGAGAACAGACCTAGTCTGGATAGGTTCTGTGTTCACTGGTTGGTAACCTAAACCAACCCGAGAACCAACTAAGTTACATAGTTTGAATAGACTAAAAATTTTCCATTCAAGAGCCATGATTTTCAGGTATTTTAATAAGTTACAGTTTCAGTATTGTTGGAAATAGTGTAGTTCACAATTTAAGTATTGGGGTCTTCAAGAGAAGTCTAGATAAAAATAAGTGTCTAGAGAATTGTAGAGTGCTGTGAATCTAAGAGTTGCATGGAGAATTGAAAAGAATTTAGGATTATGTGATGTAACCAATGGTGAAGCGTCTATAAAAGAAGGGATGCAGCTAGTAATGTAACCAATCATTCTAAACACCATAATAGAAGAAACTTGGGCACATAAAGTTGTTTTGAGTTCAATATAGTCTCCGTAGGAGCTCTGTAAAGCCACTAGGTCTGTACATCTCCAAATTTCTCTTAGATTTTATATAATTTATTCCATATCCTAGTATTGCATATGATTTTAGTGTTTTTGCTTCCACTGCGCACCCCAACAAGTGGTCTCAAAGCCAATGGTTTGGATCCTCCCCTATTTTGTTTCCCCCATCCTTATTCCACTAAAAATAAAATAAATAAATAAATAAAAATAATGCTTCCAAATTATTTTCCCAAATTTTTTACATGTTTTCAAAAGTCTCCTTAAAAAATCAAAATATTGGGTAGCTAGCAAGTGCTTCTCCAAAAAAACAAAATGACCCAGATATGATCTTCATCCCAAAGAGTAAAAAAAAAAAAGAGGGTGGTATCATTGTTATGGAGTGCATGTCTCAAGAATTTGCTAAAGGTCAAGAATCAAAGTATGAGCACAAGGAGATTGGAGAATCAATAGTGCATGGGCAAACATGGAATGAGAAAAAAAGTCCATCTCAACTTTCGTGGAACAATTTGTAATGAGATCAAGAAGGCTACACATGAAGATGAAAAAGTTTATCAATTCATTGAAGAGGACAAAAGATTTTCAACAGGCAAGAGGGATGGTGATTGATATTCAAAAAATTATATTCTTGTAAAAATTGTGAATTAAGGGGGGATGTTGGAAAAAGTGAAATTCACTATTCAAATATTGATGTCTACAAGAGAAGTCTAGATTAAAATAAGTGTCCCTAGCCAATTGTAGAGTGCTTTGTGAATCCAAGAGTGGCAATGGAGAATTGAAAAGAATGTAGGATTAAGTGATGTAACTAATGGTGAAGAGTCTATAAAAGGAGGGGTGCAGCTAGTAATGTCATCAATCATATCAAGCATCATAGAAGAAGTTTCATTAATTCTAGCAAACTTGTGAGTTCAATAGTTTCGGTAGGAGCTCTGTACAGCCGCTAAGGCTGTATATCTCCAAACATATGTGAGTTTAAATATATTATATTATATATTCTAGTTTTTCATATACAAATGTCTATTTTGCTTCCGCTACACCCCAACAATCATGTTAAAATACACAAGAGTGTGGGTATACGAGAAACTGACTGTGGGGCTGTGCAGGTATTATGATCTTGTGGTCTTGTGTAGTGGGATGCCGCTGCAAGTGGGCCAATTGTCAACCCATATTGGAATGTTTATTTCATTTACTGCATTTAATAGAAAATACTCCCTCCTTCCCACGAAGATGGGCCATTTTGGCTACTTTGTTGTCCCAAACTGTTTGTCCAATTTGAAAAGTCATAACATAAATTTTTTAACTTTCCTACATTACCCTTTGTTATATCAATAATTACTTTCAACACAATATCAAATCCTAATGTCTTATATGAGGAGAAGGGTACTTTTGGAAAGAAAATGTTTAGTGGGTGACAAGTCAATGTATTGATGGCTTTTCTTAATATGCCTGATTTGTCAAAGATGGCCTATCTTCGCGGGACGGAGGGAGTATATATATATATATATAGTTCAAAACAATTTTTTTAGGCAAACTGAAACTGGCCCAAACCAATCCGACTCTTTCTATTTTGGTTTAGTTCAGTTTTTCTTAAGCAATGGTTCAGTTCAAGGTTAAATGTAAAGAACCAATCTTGGTTGGCTCACTTCTAGGTTGGTGATAAACCAACCCAGACTGAACCGAGTTGCACCCCTAACATTTACTGTAGGCACCCCAATACACTACTAATATAGATATAATGAAAAGTTCAAAATGGGGCAAAAAATATATATATATATATATAACCATAGTGCACTCCATTCTTTGCAAGAAAACATAAAATATAGAGACTCTAGAGAAACTATGAAGCGCTGATTGAATGTAGTAACATCATAAGGAGCAATGAGGAGTGAAACCTAAAACAAGAATAATATTGATGAGAAAAATAGATTCAACATTTGGTGGTCCACAACAACGTTGACCTTGTGCCTATTCCTTCTCAGTTGTGCAAAATCTAATCATTGGCATTACCACTTCTTCAGGGATTTTCTTTCTTGAATAATAGGGGCATTCAGGGTGATTGATTATGGAAAGCAACCATCCATAGCTTCTACTTAACAAGCTTAAAATGGGTATATTAGGGTTACTGTGTCATATATAGAAGCTTTGGATAAGTACATTAATATTGTCACCGAAGAGCCAGAACCCTGATATATAGTTGGCACCATTACAGCATTAATTTACCATCAGCTATTGCTAAATAGTTAATGATGAGTAAATGAGAGGGCTATTTGAGAAAGCTACAGACTAGGCTAGTTAATAATCCATTCATATGATTTAGTAGAGGAAATGCGCTTGATGGAGCTATAGCCAAGTAAAATATCATGTCTTAGACGAGTTAGGAGTTATCTCATGTGTTAGAGAAAACTAATACATATCAGCCAATAAATAACTAATACATAGCCTGAATAAATGTTATAAGTGGTGAGTGGTGACACACTAAGTTATAATATTGCAATAGTAGTATAATTATAATATAGTTAATAAAAATTAAAAATATTAATAATAGGTCAATTTAATAGAACTAAAAATTTGATTATATAACTCTCAGTCATTATAATTTCAAAGTTGGTTGAATGAATAATTGATGAACGAGTTTTAAAAGAAAATGGATTATTAGTAAAAGCTGTCATGTAATATAAAGGATGTTACATAGGAGCACGAAGCGGAAGTGAAGGGACATAGAAGAGTAAAAAATTTGGTGTGTAGGAAGCGTTCATGGAAAATACTCCCTCCATCCCCCCCAAATTGTTTAAGCCACTTTGACTAAGCAAGCATATTAAGGTGAGCTATTTAATACATTGTCATGTGAGTCATTAAATTTAAATTTCCAATTTTACCGTCTTACTTTATTTTGTGTCATGGTTGGAGTAATTTTAATTTTAAATATAGGAAGGGGCACATTAGGAAAGTGAAAGAAAAAAATTCCTTCGGTAACAAACATTTTGGGACTTCTCAAAATGGAAATTGTTATCAAAGAAAGTGGGACGGAGGGAGGATATATATATATATATGTTGCGGGATGAAATTGCAGAGAAAATTCAAGTAAAATTTTATAGTTCATTAGAATTATAAAAGAATTAAAATTTTAAATAAATAAAAAAAGTGCAAGGAGTTTCTTTTGAGAAGCCACACTAGTGTACAGAAAAAGAAAGCAAGCTTTTACCTCTTCTTTTTTTTTTTTTGTAAGAAAAGTATTGAGTATTTAACTAAGCATTAATTTGATATGATTTTTTTTTTATTTTTTTTTGGGGGGGGGGGGGGGGGGGGGGGTGACGGGTTCATGGCCCTACCTTCCCCCCTCCGTCACAAGGTTCCATCTTACTTAGAATCGAGATTTTCTCAAGAGAGAATCATGAATTTTACAAAGTTCCACCTTGAGTGTGGAATCATGGTTCCGAAGTAGGAACGGCACCCTTAGTAGAAGGTTCCTGCTTGTAAGGAACATTGTGTATAGGTATTTGAAGTAGTTGTTATGTGAGTCTCCAATTATGAGGAGTCTACATGAATTCATAGGCGTAATGGGCCATAATAGCCACTAGTACCAAAGTTACCTATAGAATGGTTCGCTGTGGTATATGGTACACATATTGGGTACAATGCTTTGTAGGTATGTGGTACATTAGGGGGTAGACTTAGTTGGTTCACTAATTGGGTTGAGGGTCACTTTAAAATTTTTATTAATTTCACCATGCACATACGCACACATAATATACATATATGTTTATGTATGTATGTATATCTATGTATTCCCCATTTACTGAGAAAGAGATTCCTTCGAAATGTTGTCAAAATTGAAACTTTAATTAAATTTTAAATATTTAATGATTTTGGAAATTGAATTATATATAGAATTTACTAACATTTAATAGCAGTTTCAAAGTCTTGTACAATTGCCAATAAGGGTGTGTTCGTTTCACAAGAGTTCGCGGGTGAGAAATGCAAATTCTCGAGATTTGATAAAAGAGGACCGTTCGTTTTGCTCAAAATGCTAGGATTTTAATTTCCCATGGTAATCAATCTCTCACAGTTCCATGGGAGATTCAAATCCCGTCCAATAACTAAGGAATTGATAAATCCCGTGTTTGATGTTAACATTGAATTTTCTAGAAGCACCCTCCAGCAGTCGTTCCTCCACCATCTTCTCAGTCATCACCAAACAAAATCCCTTTTACCTTTACCTTCTCAAACCCTCCTCCAATGTCGTCTCTTAGTTTTATCAAAAGGATAATGGCATCTCTTGGTATTGTTAGCACACTTTTTCAATTTTCTTTCCATTAAAAAACGTTTAGAGTCTTATAAAAAATAAAATAAAATTTGTTCACACACCTATTTCGCAATCTACTTTCAATTTTTCAACTCTCTTTCTCCATTTCAAATTCTTCAGAGCTATATATATATAATATACTAGAATTTTCATCTATGGTGGAATCTGAGAAGCCATGCTGGAGGAACTGCTGGCAGCGGTGCCAGAGTACCACCGAATCCGCCGGCCTCCACCTCCACCTCTTCCTCTTTGACCACCTTCTGAAACGACAGTGCTGAAGTTCGAAGATTGCTTTTCCCATTGAGGTTCCCAACCCCGGCTACCTGCCATGCTCGAGAAATTGTTAGCCCTATATATAATATAATATAATGTGGGTAGAGAGAAGAAAGAGAATGGAATAGGGGCCAATATATAGATCATTCGAACAATGAGATTTTAAGTCTCGGTAATTAAATTCTCATGAGTTCAAACTCTCGAGAATTCGAGATTTCATGGGAGTTAAGACTCCTAGCAAACGAACAGACCCTAATCTTAATTTGGGAGTTAAAAGTTGTAACTTTGCAAACAAATATCTTTCTCTCTCCTTCTCTCTCTCTTCCCTTCCTTTATATTTCGGGACGCTAAAAATGGAGATCCAGATCACGAATGAATCACATTTCAAGTCGGAGACCCCAGATCGCAGTTCCAATGAGGGTCAAGAGACCCATAACACTAGCAGCTATAATACCGTAAAGGCCCATTACGCATATAAAAAGGCATAAAACTCCTTTTCTCCCACTTTTTTCTTCTCTCTTCTCCCATTTTCCTTCATTCCCTCCCTCTTCCACCTTAGATCTACAAGGTTTTTTTCTTTTATTGGAACCTTAGATATACAAGATTGAAGCATAGATTTGAAGCATTCGAAGGCAAAGCTTAGATTCAAGGCACAAAACCAATTTCCAAAGGAAATATTTTTTTAAAAAATTTTGCTTCATTTGTGTTAGATCTATAATGTCAAACCCTAGTTTTACAACTTTAAAGGTTAGATATAGGGTTAGACAACATAGATCTATCCTATTCCTAGGTTTAGATTTTTGATAATTTTTTAACTACTAAATACTAAATTACTAGTTAGCCTATAATTAGACATCTTAGATCTAGTGTAGGATTCAAAGCCAATAACCATTAAGTAACTAATTAGTAATTCCTAATACCATAAATCTGTGTGTGTGTGTGTATCTGATTTATTATTTGTCTAATAGGCTAAGTAATTAAGTTAATAATTTGCTTTTCTCTTTTTCATTTGTACTTCTTTTGGGATCATACTTCAGTTCATTATGAAATTGAAAATTCAGATCACTAATTGAGTAATTAAAATTATTATATTTATAATTTTATGCTATCGATATTATAGTTATAATAAATTTAAATTATTAATTCTACTTGAATAAATAAAAAAAAATTTTAATGGTGAGTATTATCATTTGCTTTTTGAACTCATATGAAAGTATGAATGATTGAACATTGTTAGCGTTTAAATCTAAGTACTTTTATGAGCATCTTTATATTAAATAAAATTTAGAAAAAAACTAGTCATTGTAGCCAAAATGACTTTATATATATACACACACATATCATAAAATACTTTATCCATATTTATAAATGCTCATTAAAAACTTATTAATATATGGGTATCTGAAGTGAAAATATGTGAATCACTAAGTTTCACTAAATTTGGGTGTTATGCAACGTAATAAAAAATTCACAATCACAGCAATCACGACCTATTGTGTAAAGCCGTTACACCCGCATTCTGTTAAACTGTAATACCTTAACCATTATGATCGTAATATACCTACATATATATATATAACTTTAACATCTGCAAGATATCCCATACGATCACAGCTGTCCAAGGGCAACACTTGCCCATGCGTGAAATGCCATGCGCCCGCGGGATATCCCACACAAGAACAGCCATGTATATATATGTATATATATAATGAACTAGACATAAGCCATTTTCATTGTTGCAATGCATTTTATGACCTTGTATTTTATTTTATTTTTCTTTTTTTATTGACTATTTTTTATGCCATTGATCCCTTGCATATCTTGACAGTAAATCAATAACGCCATTACTGACTTATATCAAGGCCCATCACTACCATAACCAATGTCTTAATTTAAATCCATTCTTGGAATCTAGGGATTTTATACTAAAATAGACCAAAATAAAACACACATAAAGAAACTTTATCCAGACTACAGATCAAGATAGGCTAATGCCTAAGATCGACAACCAGGAGATGTGTTAAAGAGCGACTATTTCTCCTAACTTGGCACAACTATTTAATACCAGTATAATATAGATGAAGATGTTGCCCCCTGGAACACCGAATATCAAAAATATAAGTGCAGTATCTATAAACACTAAACAACCATAAACACCGATAATACAAAAATGTCCATAAAGTGCATTATTGCAAGTTAACAGATCTACAAAATGGATACCAAATAAAGACATAAATTGAGGCACAAAGAAGGAATTCAAAACACATGTCATGCAATGATAATGGTATTGCCCCAATCATAATAGGATAATACACGACTCATGCATATGCAACTAGACTTGAAGGCCACAAAGACAATAAAGACCACGACGACTGATGAAAGGACTAAATCTATACATTATACTGCCAACTAGAAGAAATGCAGAACTTGAATGTTTCGATCCACTCAAAAAATTACCACATGAGGATTGCATACATTATAATTGTGATGAACATGTTCCATTATGATGCAGGCATGCATCCCTAGCTCATTATTCATGGTTAGTGGCACAGAGTCAAAACACAATGAAAAATCATGCATGAAATGCTAAATAGATTCTTTCAAGACAAGAACAAAGGATATATGTTGACAGATTTTAAAAATAAACTCATATAAGTATTGCTATAAACAATACAATTACGAATCCAATTGACCTTCAAATTTATAGAGCAAAAAATTTTGTTACTGACATACCATCCAAATAGATTGTTCAGCACTTGAATCAACTTGTCTTGTTGAAAACAGTGCCTCTCGAGCCATAAGAACCTGCTTCCAAAACTCCTCATACCCATAAGACTTCCATTTCGACCTTTCTGGTATCATACCAATATTGGGATCACAAGGATCCTTGGCAGTCTCAGTAACCCAATTCAGCATTCCCCACATAGACCCTCGCTTCCTCTTCTTACCAAAAACCTCTTCATTAACCATACTCGAATCCAAAATCATAACATCCTGGTCAACATCAAAGCATTTTTTTACTGTATCTGACTTCTCTTCATTAACCATACTCGAATCCAAAATCATAACATCCTGGTCAACATCAAAACATTTTTTGCCTGCATCTGAATTCGCAATACCCCTAACTTCAATGCCATTGCACAAATTTCCAGCATCAGGTAAATTCAACCCACTTGTCAAATCCAGATTTCGGTCATCATCATCACATTTCCTGCCTCCATCCAAGTCCACCAAACCCCTAACCTCTACGCCATTGCACAATCTTTCCCCATCTGTAATATTAAACCCACTCTTCAAATCCAAACTTGGGTATTCCTCATCTTTCTTCTTTTGATCCGAAATTCCTGACAAGAAACCATTCAACTCTGTCTCAAACTCCATCAAAAACCCACCTGAATCCGAGCCGCAAAACCTTAACCCACCTTCCGACTTCTTATCTTTAAAAACTCTCTCCAAGAATCGCTCTAA
Organism: Liquidambar formosana; assembly: GCA_039720395.1. Taxonomy (NCBI): domain Eukaryota; kingdom Viridiplantae; phylum Streptophyta; class Magnoliopsida; order Saxifragales; family Altingiaceae; genus Liquidambar; species Liquidambar formosana. The sequence goes on along the minus strand of CM077827.1, from coordinate 5,430,046 downwards.
TACATCTAAATACTTAACGTATATCAACTTTACAGTCGAAGCAACACCCGAACCCAACCCAGATTCTTCCACCACCAAATCCCACAGCCCGTCTTTCGACACGGCATCATACCCACCCTTTTCTCTCACAATCAAAAACAATTTGAACAAATCCACATATCGCCCATCCCCAAGCATTGGACGTAAAGGCCTAAAACTATTGCCAGTACAGATCTCTTGAAGCAAAATGTAAGTAAACTGATTGAACAAGCATCGGAGCTTATCGGATTCACCTTCGACACCTAACCCTTTCAAATCTGGATCGAGTTCGAAGCAGAACGCTTTTGTCTGAACTTTTTGGAGGGTTTTGGAGCAATCTAGCACCGACCCATCAGCTATCCTCGACCACCCTGCCATGGATTTTGAATTCAATCCCTAGAAACAAATCATTCCGTTCATATCTCCTGATCTTTTGAACGTTTCAACAACAACAATATATATATTACGAAAAATATATATATTACGAAAAAAAATTTTAAATAATATATATATACTGATGAGATTAAGGTGATGAAGAGAGAGATTTAAGTACCGATTAGCGATCTGGGTTTTGTATGGAAAATGGATTTGGCGGGAAAACTTTGATCTAGGGTTTTGGAAATACTTTGGCCCCGACCATTTTTGTCCCGCCCTCTCTCTCTCTCTCCCTCTTAATTGCAGATGAGAGAGAGAGAGAGAGAGAGAGAGAGAGGGGAGTCAGAGGGAGAGGGGGGCTTTTTAAATTTTCAAGGTTTGAAACAGATATATAGATACAGGCCCTATCTGTACAAAAATCTTGTTTTGTCATTGGAGTAAAGGGAGAAACGTACCAGTATGTGGGTGGTGAGACCTCCTTGACCTTTCTTCGTTGTCTATGATCCACCTTTTTTAAGGCCTCTTTGGGTGTCAAAAGAGAATTTGCATAAAATAGAAGCTTTGGTTGAGAATATTAGGGTTTTCACGAAGAGACACAACACTTATTTGTAGTTGACAACTTGGCATAATTAACTAACCATGGTTAATGAACTAGAGGGTTGAGTTAGTGGGATGGGTTGATTATTGTTGATGATTGGGTAAAGGGCTATTTGGGAAAACGAAAAGTTATACTAGATGGATTAAAGAGGGTGGGGTGAAACTATTGGGCCCCCTATCAATTGGATTAGTGACTTGGGTTTGGATCAACAAGCACTTATGGATAAATTCAAAACTCAACTTGATTGTAGTGAATGCAATGATGACATTCTTTTCAAATGGGTTGCCTAGATGGGTTAGGAGTTACCTGTCTACCTCTTCTAATCTTTTTATCTAACAAATGAAAAAATAGTGGGCCTTCCAATGGTTTTATAATCTAATTGTATCTTTGTTATTTTTCATTAGAGGTTGTGGATCAAGTTCTTGTAAACTCTTTCATTCTTCTTCACCCCCTTTGATTGATGTGGCAATATTTCTCTCCAATATTATATTTGATTTTGATTCAAACAACCACAAATGGGACTAACCATTTGATGGGGATGGGCAAGGATCCTCTTCAACCATCCCATCAAATTGGACATTTAATACCAAATCAAGCAACATAAGATGAGATCCACTACATAGAATGTTGGGGTTTAGCTATTCATTAGAAGGCAAAATTTCACTGAACTCTCCTAAGATTTCTTATAAAGATAAGGACCTCTATTCTATTTTCTTGAAATTATACGTTGCTCATTGATATTATTTGGCAGTTGCACTATCTTTTCCTCCACCATCATGTTATTACTACCATTGAAGGAAGTTGTTCATATCATAGTTTAACATTTGAAATATACATATTTTACCTGTATTTAAAATAGTTAGAAGGTCAAATTGAAGAAGAGAAGGACAAAATGTTCTCATTTTCATCACCATTTATCTATATCATCCATCTTTATTAACATACGGCTTCCTAACATTGTCAGAAACTTCCATTAATACCACCCATCACCACCATTTCTGCAACTTATACAATTGTTAGTACCACCGCCTATAATATGTCACCCACCACTACAATCATCCCCGACCCACCCTATTACCATCAACACTAACACTAATCACCACCACCATCAAATTGCACTCATCATCACCACCTTTCAGTCATCACCAGCACCAACATCATCAATTCGCTTGTAGATACCCTATTTTATATTGATCGTCATCTTGAGTTATGGAGTCCTGATGATGAAGTTTGCTGAATTTTAAGATTTGGTTAGATGGTCTTTAATGAATAGATGAGATTACAGCGGCATCTAGGCAAAAATGTGCGATAACTAATCAACATTTTTCTTGGAAAATGAATTGTAATCGATTTAACTCAGAATGTGTTAGCACCCAAGGAGGGTGTGTACACACCTTACTGTGTATGCACACGTAGAGGATGTGTATAGACACCTAAACTCATAAAGGAAATTTTAATATCGGTATTTTCGAGCCCTCTAAGAAAGCTTTTAAACATTGAAATATTACCTTTTACTTAAGGACAACCAATCCTAATCTACCTCTATATGTATGAGCGTAAGGCAAGGATTCATGCCTTTACAAAGATGCATATGCACGCAAGCGATATGTATGTGTACGTACAATTCTGGTGCACATGCATGTTACCCTGATGCGTACGAATGCCTGCATAGGTTAATTTACTCTTTACCTTTCGCATGTTTTCTTTTTAATTTGATTTAATTTGATTTGATTTGATTTATTCCATTTATTTCTTATCTTTATTATTCCATTATTTCCTTATTCCTAATTCCCATAATTACTAATTTCCTAGCGATGATGGATAATTAGGATAGGTTTTTGCGGTTAGCTCACCTTTGCAGGATCATGACCCTTTGTCCTGGCCATATATTGTAGCACGTGTGTCAAAAGATCGATTTGAATGAAGCTTGAATTGCCCCCACCCAAAATTTTAGGGGATCATCTTTTAACATATATATCAACAACTTATGTATGGTGGTCATCACAAATATTACACCCTTATTTTAAATCTTAAATACTTATTGGCCCACATATTTAAATAATTAAGAATGTTTATTTTCCAACCAAAAAAAAAAAAGATAATGACGTTCACTATATGAATTCTACACAACCTCCACTACTACGCATGTCTCCTAACCAATTTTTCCTATTCCTACCATAACTCCTAATTATGGAATGAATTTTGACGTATTTTGTATTGATCATCCATTCTAATGACCGAAATGAGATACCTGTTAATAACATTAAATATGTACATGTCCCTCAAACGAAATTTATGTTTACAACAAAAAGTAATAAATAATTAGATTTTCATATATATATATATATATGAGAATTTATGAATTTTCATATATCTTTATTATTTAAATATTATTCACGTGTGTTGCACATATACCCATATCTAGTACTAATAAGAGTATAAGACTATTAAGAATTATTTAATTTTTTTAGTAGTCTAATTGATGTCACTTCCCGTAGAATAAATATGGTCCCACCCCTCCCCCCAAAAGAGAATACATCTTGGTTCCGCCCCTAGCTGTGTGTAGATGGTGAGAGGGGTTAATGAAGGATGGAGATCATGGTGGGTGGGTGGTGATGATGGTCTTAATATGCTATGGTTGATGCATGGGTGATGGTGGATGATATGGGTTGGTAGTGGCGGTGCTTAATGGATAGTGGGTGGTAGTGGTAGTGGTAGAAAAATTTTGTATCAAAGGTTTGGATTATGCACATAAGTTAGATGAATGTATTGCCTTATCATAGCTACTATTTCTAGATTATGCTTTTGGTGGGGTGTATTTGTTAGGTGCTATCTTTTGGGTCTTGTTTGGTGATCTATGGGTGAGGTTTGTTTGTACTGTTGTATCATTCCTTTATATATTAATGAAGTTTTATTTTGCCGATCGATCAAAAAAAAAAAAAAATTGTCAAGGCCCAAGCACCTACCTCTAGGGCACAACCCTCTTTATATGAGAATTCTATTATGGAATACAATGGCATCGTAGGGAATGATACTGATTCTGAGGGCGATAATCTTTAAAATGCCCTAATACTAGAAAACACTACCACAATTATTAGTAGTGGTGGTGTTGAGCAAAAGAATGGGCAAGCAAAACAAAAAGGGAAATGGTTACTACGGCTCCAAAGTTCTATAAACAACTTGATAGGATTTGTAATGTCGTTGAGTTTCGGATGATGGTGAACTCAATTCACATAGTTTTGCTTGGTTGCAATATTTAGGAGGTTTTTAATAACTTGGCTACAATGCCTTATGGAAACTGTTTTGTTTTCATTTTTTGAACTTATGCTTATTTGCTATGTAATGTTGTCCCTATATGTTATTGAGGAAATAAATCAAGATGAGATTGTCAAAGAAGAGATCCAAAGAATATGGAAATAAATCAAATACTATTTGACTTACAAGATACAAATTCCGTTTTTAAATTTTAAGGGCATCTTATGTAACTAATTTTTAAATTTTCTAATTTTTAAAAGCTTATAACTCACAAGATACAAATCCGTTTTTGATAAAACTTGTATTTTTGGAATCTACTTGTTGTAATCTTCGAACAATACCCATTCCGATTAGATAATTCTAAAAAAAGAATTATTCATGTAAATTATGCTATCAAATAGTAACATGTGACTATTTTGTCATTTATTATTAAACAATAACATGTTATTGCTCTTTATGTTTTTTTTTTTTTTTTTTAACCTTGGGTATGAAGAGGTTACAATAACATGTTACTCTTTTCTACATAAAAATGAAGTTTTTTTTTTTGGCCCGGAAAGTGGAAAAGTGAATTGTGGTTCTTATCAGAGGTTTGGAAGTGGGGATAAAGGTTGGAGGTGGTAAGAATTGGGTTAATTCATTGAGTCTAGTGGTTGCGGCCAAAACTTAGAAAGATGGATATATTAGTCGCTGGAGATGAAAACACCATTCGTAAGGAAATAAAGAGAACGCAAATGATATTTTTGTGAGAGAAGTGTAATTCTGTCAATTTGGAGTCAAAAGGGGTTATGAGGTTAATAAATTTGTTTATGGAGCTATTTTTAAAAAACTATTATAACATGGGGTTTTGGCCAAAAATCCCTTTAAAAATTAACGCCCTTTTTGGGAGGATTTCCTTTAGTGGCTTCAAAGCTTAACAGATTTGATGGGATTTTGGAATCCCATATTTACTCGGATTTGATGGGATTTCAGAATCCCATATTTTAGAATCCCATAATTACACATGGATTTTCAGAAAAAATCAATAAATCAGTAACATTATACTCTAACCATTGATTATATTCGTTTGTAGATTCACTTAACACAACAAATTCAACAAAAATAACAATTTACAAATTTTCAATCAAGCTTCATACATATAAACAAACAATAACAGTATCAGTATATTGCATTACTTAAATATGGAAAATTATACAAAACAATTGTAATGAACTGTTACATACTCAAGAAAAAAAAAATAATTCAGTAACCACATACTCATAGTTAGTAAAATACGGTAAGGGAGAATACGGGATGGTATATGTACAGAGTATAATTTGTTTTTTCTTAACAAAAATATGATGAAAAATTTGACATAAAAAAATGGAAACGGAAATAATACAGATACGTGCATATACTAGTACAATACGAATCTTAATTAAAAATTCAGGATAAAAAATACACAAGTATGTTGTGTTATTTCATTTAGTGTGTCACTAATTAATCACTATTTTTATGTTGTTTTATTTAAAAATTCATAAAATATTATTAAAAAATCAATCACATATAAAACAATAATCTATTTTATTGTTTTATTTTTTGTACATTTACTTAGAAAGAAGTATAAATTTGACTAAGAAGATGACTAAAAATTAATAAATATGTAAGTCTTGATCTATATATATTTTCACATTTCCATCCCCTAAACTATTTTATAGGTTTTGTCTTAAAATCATATGAAATGTGGTCTATATAGCAAAAGAATAGATGTAATCATCTAATCTTTAACAAACCCAAAAAAAGTATATAAAGAGATAAGAAATTGTAATAGAAAAATTATAAATTAGATCTTGATTTAACAAAATAAAGATAAAAATAAAAATATTTTAAATATTAATAGTAATATTATCGATGATTATAGTAAGAGTTGAATTGTCAACACTAACGTAGTGGAATTGTCAACTACAATAAAGAGTATTTTAACATAAGTATAATATGAAATACGTCAAATACGTGAACTATACGTTTGCTTCCAAAAAAAACGAGTATTTTTAATTATGTTTGGACTTTGTATGGCAAACCAGAGTTTTTTTTAAAAAAAAAATACGTATGTACGTGTATTATATGGGTATAATACAAGTATTTACTAACTAGGATCATACTACTGCACAATACTGTAATCCCTGAATAACCCAAAAAAGAAAAATTGCATATAGTAACAGTATACTGTTATAATGCAAAGTTTCTTTAAAATAAATAAATAAATTAAAATAAAAAAACATACGCAAACAATAATACTCATTTTAACTATTTCATACTACTCATATAAAAAACATAGAAGACATTAACAATGTACTACTCGATATTGAAAACCCTATAGAGGAGAACAAAAATTGCTCACACAAACAGCATGTTATTTTATACAAAATTTAAAAAAAAAATTATTTAGAAAAACCTAGTCAATAGCATTATTTTTATCTACACAACTCACGATCATAGGAAGTTAACTACTAATTTTCAACAAGATTGTATCAGTTTATTACTTTGTAACAAAAATTTGATTGGAAAATCATAAAACATGAAACGAAATTCGAATGAGTAATAGTTCACTCAACTTTTTGGCCATATCAGTTGTGAAATCACGAAAATTTCAGAACTCGTCTTCTCCGGCAAACTCCATAGTGCGGATGGTGAAATGAAACCCTAAATCAAGGTTTGTGTCGTAAATAGGTGTTCTTCCATTGGGATGGGGGATTTTTAGGCAAAATTTTCGCTAACGATATATGGATTATAACCCCTAAATTACCAACATCAACAATAAAGTTTGATTATCAATGGCACGGTTGTAAATAGTATGAAATGTGAAATAGGGGGTATTTTTGTCCCTTCGCGGTAAAAAGGGGTTATGACGAAAAACAGTTTTATTTGTAATTCTATTGTAAAAGGAACCTTATACTGTGGAGCTATGGCAAGAAATTCCTTGAAATTTTTGCACATCATAAGATAAAATGAAAATAAAGATATAGAATAGTCCATACATGTTTTGAAAAAGGGGGAGTTTAGATTGATTGGTCAACCGAAAAATAATTACAGTTAGTGGTCATGATTATATTCCCATAGGCTGATCAATAATGACCATTCATTTGTTTTAGTGGTAAAGAAGGATCCTCTGCCAATTGCTTTTGGGACAACTGGACAAGACTCATTCAAGAGGCAGCAATTCAAGAAAGCCAAGATTAGGTATATTTACCCTGATTGAATGAAAGATAACATGAAAAGTTCTAAGTTTTATAAAATGAAACTATATATTTTGATTTACAACCAAATATAAAACAAAAATCAAAGTATGGCAAATGAAAATGCAATGCCACACCAAGCTCAACCCAACAGGGCATTTTTAATAGTAGTACAAGAAGGCCATTTTTATTCCCTTTCTCCCCCCCCCCCCCTTCCTTTTTTTTTGGGTGGCGGTGAGGGGATTAGGAGAAATGGATCCAATAGGGTCAAGAAGAGCTGGTTTTTTATATCGAATCCAGTCCTTCGATTTGCCCACCCCACTGGCGCATTCGTTCTGATGTTTGTTCAACCTGTACTTCAGAATAAATAAATAAATAAATAATTATGAATTAAAAGGAAAGACGGTATACATTTTTTTTTTTTTTTTTATCATCATACATAATATCTTCTAAATTATCTTTATTTTTGTGGGTTATAATTCTCCCTAATTTCCTATAGTATATACATAATATTATAATGAGTAGGAGTATAATGTTTGTTACCTCCTTGTTCCAGTTGGTTTTCCAAATGATGAACAAGAGGATCAACGTTTGTAGAAGGGTACCGCAAATCATGCCAATCCAAATTCCCTATAATTAACCATAAGATTCCTTAGTTTGTAAACCACTAATTAGGAAAAATTTTAAAAAAATAAACACCTGGAAAGATGAAATAAAAAAGTTCAAATTAGTGGGTATGGGCCTAACACGTGAACAGAACATAAATTAATGAAATATATATATGCTATGATGCTTCTTAGATCAATTTGTTTCACTTTCTAGACATGGTGAAGCATGTAGCCATGTTTTTTATTTTTATTTTTTATATGGTTTTGATTTTTTATTTAAATCTCCATTACCAATGACATCTTTTTATTTTATTTTAATTTTTCCTATTTTGCTAGATGAGATTTGGACCCTATATGGATCTACCCCAAACCTCATCTCCCCCACCACAAAATATTAAATAATATATTTTTTTTAATTTAAAAAAGCTGATTTTTGGACCACCAATTGAACAAACCTGCCACAATTCGAAAATGTGTCAAGTCCCTTCAACAACTAATGGTAATGAAACATTATACTTTACCTCAACTCCAAGCTTGGTTTTGTAACCTAGAAGGAATCCGAAAGGGAGACCAACAATGTAATAACAAAACAAGTTTATATAAGCCACCAATGCTTGCCAACCACCTCCCACAGCAACACCTGCAAAAAAATGTATTATTATCATATGATCTTCTGTTTGTAAAACAGTTGGGTGCCTTAATTATCTTGTCGTAAATATTAATTGGTACCTGATATTACTGGTTGAACACTGTTAAGCACCATGGTTATACCAAGAAGGTATGCTAAGTGAGCAACGGCTTTTCGCATCTCTTTGCTGCTGGTAAAGATGATAGCAAAATGGTTTCTAGTCATCATGATAATGGACATGAACAAAATCCCAATGAGGAGAGACTCAACAATTGTGATAATGACAGAGTACTTGGCAGCTCTCGGACGTCCTGATCCAAGCTCATTGGAGACCCGAACGCTGAAAGGAGTACAAAAATATGACTTGAAAGAGAGAAGGCCAACGGATGTATAATACTCAAAGAAGAGGAAGAATACACTATCAATATTGAGAAGATAATAATAATAATAATAACAATGATGCAAATAAGGAAGGAGAATGGGTCCTTAATTTTTACCTTATAGCTGCATTGATTCCTATAAACAACATGCCTTCCCACCCATTTACATTCATACTGAAACAAGAAAATAGAACAGTTTTTGGTTCTCAGAGTCGCAAAAAACATAGAATGCAAACAGAGAATAGTGTTCAGTTTGGTCACATGTTCTTGAAAAAAGATTTTTAATTTTTTTTTTCTTGAAAATAGCCCATTTTCAGAGAACAAAAAGATAGTGTTCTGTTTCTGTTTTCTGTTTAGAAAACATAAAACCATTAAAAACAACATATTCTTAAAATTTCTTACTGTTTTCTGAAACTGCAGTTTTAAAAACAATTTTCAGAGTACTTAACCAAATGGGTACTATGATTTTAAGAGTTTCGCGAGCTGTTTCCAAATAGAAAGTTCATAAGATCACAAAAGAATGTGGATACAGTGAAATTGACAATAATCTCACCAAATAGAAAGGGAGCCAACTGCAATAATGGGATCCTCAAGGTGTCCAGTGAGAACAATGATAGTCATAAAATACCAAATCTCTAGACAAAGCATCACAGCTGAAGCCACAGAGAGCCTCACAAAGGCCCAAATCTCCTTGAATGCCAACCAAGACAATCCCTTCCACCCATCCTTGCACCAACCAACAACATAAATTACCTGACCAATAGCAACTCCCCAAGCCGAGATATCATAAGCTGCAGCAGCACCTGCCAGACCCCACTTGAACACACCAATGAAGAGATAGAGCACCCCAATGTGTATGACGAGAGCCGCCAAACCAATCCATGCCAAAATTCCAACCTTACTTTGTGCTTGCAAGAACTTTTGGGTAGGGAAATTTATGGCGAGTGAAAACATTTGAGGGATGACTTGGATGGAGAATTTTCCGGCGAGTTCTGCTATGTCATCTCGTTGGCCTAGGAGTTTTAGGAGCGGCGTGGCAAAGATGTAGAGTGGCAAGATGAGGAAGCAGGTGGCGAATAGGATTATCCATGATCGTTGCAGGTAGACACCGAGCAAATAAACTTGTCCTGCTCCAAATGCCTGTCCACATAGCGTCTCTAGTGCACTTCCCATTCCAAGCTGCAATTTCATGTAATATATGTAAGGAATGGTGACTTGGTTTTAGCCATTGTTGTGAGTATTATACATTATGTAAATGGGTGGGTTTTCATGAGAAGACAAATAAATCAGAAGGACATTACTTTCATGAACCCCCATAATTATAATGCGCAGATATTCAGCAGGATCATGTTTGTTTGAACCACTGGCCCTTGTGGCCTAGTGGTGGTACTGGGGGTGGGTGGGAATTTGGTAGTTGTAGGTTTAGAGACTGATTCCGCTCCATTAACCCGTACAATGCGTAAGGCTTATCAAACAAGGAATTGCTTCATATGCTTTCATTTGATTGCCTATAAAATTCATAGCTAGTAAATGAAGAAAAAACTCATAATCTTACAATAAGTACTGCAATAGGGGAAATATTTATATATATATATATACATACATATACATATATATATATATATGTATATATATATATGTATGTATATATATATATGTATATGTATGTATATATATATATATATGTATGTATGTATGTATGTATGTATGTATAAGCATGAATGAAAATGGCCTAAACAATGCTACGAGTTTTGGTAATTATAGTAAATGTATGAACATTAATTGAAGAATAATCTATAATTAAAAAAAAAAACATCACCCAAAATAAGGGAAACATACAAAGCATTGCATGATGAAAAATGACAGAGAGAAAGAGTAAGGATGTCAAGAGAATCTAACCAAGAAGCCAAAGGAGAAATTCGCAATGACAGACAAAGAAATTGCGACAGCTGAGAGCTCCATATCTCCAATATGGCCAACAAATATATTCGTAAACGAGTTTATCCCATAATTGCACAAAATATTGAACGCAATGGGAGCTGCAATGGACCATAACTTGGTGGACTCCATGAAACATACGTATTTTGCATCCTCCAAGTTATTTATGGGTGGGTAATCATCCTCACTCGACCCAACTACCGTGGAAGGCGCATGGTGGAGGTCGGTGGATTCAATGTTGGAGTCGACATAGATTAAGGGCGATTCAATCCGCGTCTCCCTTCCTTGCCTAGGACTTGATTCCGACGAAGAAGAAGAAGAAGAAGAAGAACTAATTCTCTCCCCTGCATTTGTTTCTTTCATTTGCTTTATGGTATGTGATTTCCCTTTTAATGAACCCCTCTTATTTTATTTTATTTTATTTTTTGGGTTCTTTGAAGGTTTAGATTGATCATCTCACATGAAGAAATTAATTTTGATATTTTCTTTCTGTAGTTTTGTTTTTGTGAAAGTGTTTGAATGTGCTTGGCCAATTCCTGTTAATAGCTATGAAATGGGGACTAGTGCCACTTGGGGGTTGTTATAACTATATGCTCTTGATGTTCTAACATTAGGCCAATGATACAGAGAAATAAGGGGAGAGAGGAGACCGAGAGAGAGAGAGTACATGCTTGTGTTGGTCTAACATTAGGCTAATGACAGATAGAAATCAGAGGAGAGAGAGAGAGGGAGGACTGAGTCTTGACATTAAACGGTTAGTTTTCAGGAATTCGTTGACAGAATTGCAGTTGGGTCTCTTGTCATTGGAAATTCCGCATAAGGTACCACGCGAGCCACCAGATAAAGTTGAGACGGGTCAGACACACAATACACATGTTGGTCAAGTGAAGATCCACTTTGGACAAGACTTGATTTTTACCATCCGATCCTGTGATCTTCTTCTATAGCTAGATATCATGGGAATGACCCATTATATGGTGGGTCAAGGGGTCAAGATCTGTTTTCCAGCAACATATATCAGATATGTAAGCTAAGCTTTCAATTTTCATACACTAAATGCTCATTTGGTTATCGAAATGAAATTAGATGATTGATTGTCTTCTATAGAATTGAAGGCACAAACCCTTCCTCTTAAATGAAAAAAATTAAATGAAATGACATCATGATCACAAATGATAATGAAAATTTAAAATAGAAACATCTCATGAATTTCTAAAATTAATTCCATAACATTAAGTCATTAACAATGATGACGACTTCAACTTTTTAAAATTGCTCAGTCGTATAAGATTTTTTTCTTCTTTTTTTTTACTATCACTTTTTAAATAGCACAGTCATGTAAGATTTTTTTTCTTCTTTTTTTTTTCGACCACCCCGTAGTACTGTCTAGACCTTCAGCCCGATTATTGCCCAATTTCAAGTAAAGTCATTGTCCACTTAACGCATAATCAATCAGAAAAATTGGATGAGTAGGTGGGCCTTTGTTTCCACTTCTTGAGACGCAAGTTGTATAAGACCAATGTTTAGCCTAAGCGTGGTATAGCTCATACCTTTTGGTCTCGACTAATGCATGGGCTCCAAAGAGGCTAAGCCCAATAACCATTTCTTTGAAAAGGAATGAAGGGTGGTTATTCCAACATCTTAAATTTAATTTCCGTATCTCACTAATTTTTATTTGTCAAGGTTTTCTAAAAAATATAAAAACTTCTAATGAAAATTGGTTAGAAAACATCATTTTGAACAACTTTACAGAAGGAAGTTTTTTCTTTAATTGGAATTTTTGGCTATTTACTGTCTTTATTTCATTTTTTTTTGCCCAAAAAGTTATACTTAAATGAAAGATTTTGAAAAAGTTTTATTCTACAAAGTCCTTCAAAATAATGTTTTCTAGATGGTACCAACAATTTTCATAAAAACTTTTTATATTTTTCCAAAATCATAAGAAATTAAAATTAGTGGAGTGTACAAAATAAAATTAAGGGGTTACCATAATCGGTCTAAAAAAGAATATTGTATTTTCTTCGGAAACCAACCATTAACACTCAATAGACTTTGGTAAACATCTACACATCCGCACAAGGACGTGTAGAGGAAAAAAATATGAAATCCATATGTTAGACATGGCTCTATGTGACCAGTATCATAGTAATCACACTCATTAGTCTTGAACAAAAAAGCCACATAAGATTTTTACAAAAAATTGAGTTGTCATACTAGACTTTCGGCACAACTAATCCTGGATATGGTAAAGCCTTCAGCCACCTTAGGTAGATTAATTTCCAACATATTCTAAAACGGCGTGATCAACAATTAATCCAAGACTTTTAGCTTCTTAAGACATTATGTCTCAGTGTTACTATAAATTTTATTTATTTAATTTTTTGGTTTGTTAATATAAAGTTTAGGGTAAATTGCAGAAAACCCCCTGAAGTATGGGGGTCAACAAATAACTCTTCTTATGTTTTAATTTTGTCAATGTGTCTCCCTTATGTTTAATTTTTGGCAATGTGCCTCACCATCACTCGCCGTTAATGAAAATTGACAAAAATTAGTCATGTGGCTACACTATTTAATAGACCCATGTTGTCCAAAATTGCTAGAACCCTCGCCGAAATCATATCTAATTGGGTGACTATCGATAATTGATTTTGTCTTCTAATTGAACTGGGAGACACATTGACAAAATTAAAACATAAGAAAGGTTATCTGTTAACTTTCCCATACTTCAAAGGGGTTTCCTACCATTTACATACCCTAAAATTTAAATAAGAAGTATATGACATATGATCCTCCACAATGACAACAGACCACAACCCAACAAAGGGGTGTGGTCATCTTGTGCTTTGAAAAGGAACGAAGCTAGGTACGAAGAAGATGCCCTTGCCTTTTGGTGATACGGTGGGGTGGGCATATGCTGTGTACATAGCAAAATTGACATAAGTACACAATCCTAACCCCACAAAGAAAAAGGCAACCACACCTCGAACTTTTGACAAAAAGGAGCATAATCTTTCTTATAAAAAGGTTGATGGAAAAATTAAGATCCTTCATAATGAAAGCATGCCAAAAAAGAGGGTACAAAAGTGTGATTTATATTTTTCATAACAACCTTTTATATTTTTCTAAAATCATAAGAAATTAAAATTAGTGGGATGTACAAAATAAAATTAAGGGGTTACCATACTCGGTCTCAAAAAGAATATTGTAGTTTCTTCGGAGACCAACCATTAACACTCAATAGACTTGGTAAACATCTACACATCCACACGAGGACGTGTATAGAAAAAAAAAAATATGAAATCCATATGTTAGACATGGCTCTATGTGACCAGTATCATAGTAGTCACACTCATTAGTCTTGAACAAAAAAGCCACATAAGATTTTTACAAAAAATTGAGTTGTCATACTAGACTTTCGGCACAACTAATCCTGGATATGGTAAAACCTTCAGCCACCTTAGGTCGATTAATTTCCGTGATCAACAATGAATCCAAGTGGGAAGTCCAAACCAAGACTTTTAGCTTCTTAAGACATTATGTCTCGATGTTACTATAAAGTTTATTTATTTAATTTTTTGGTTTGTTAATATAAAGTTTAGGGTAAATTACAGAAAACCCCCTAAAATATGGGTGTCAACAAATAACCCCTCCTATGTTTTAATTTTGTCAATGTATCTCCCTTATGTTTTAATTTTTGGCAATGTGCCTCACCATCACTCGCCGTTAATGAAAATTGACTAAAATTAGTCATATGGCTACACATTTAATAGACCCATGTTGTCCAAAATTGCTGGAACCCTCGCCGAAATCATATCTAATTGGGTAACTATCGATAATTGATTTTCTCTTCCAATTGAACTGAGAGACACATTGACAAAATTAAAACATAAGGAGGGTTATCTGTTAACCTTTCCATATTTCAAGGGGATTTTCTGCAATTTACCCTAAAATTTAAATAAGAAGTATATGACATATGATCCTCCACAATGACAACAGACCACAACCCAACAAAGGGGTGTGGTCATCTTGTGCTTTGAAAAAGAACGAAGCTAGGTACGAAGAAGATGCCCTTGCCTTTTGGTGATACGGTGGGGTGGGCATATCCTGTGTACATGGCAAAATTGACATAAGTACACAACCCTAACCCCACAAAGAAAAAGGCAACCACACCGAGTCCAAATCTTCTGTTACCACTTGGTGTCCCCCTTCTCTGTCACTGTGCTTAAAAGCCGACACGTAGCAAGCTTTACATTTAAGCAAATGGCATAACGTTAGCCTCCTTTCCTCTGTTAGTGCAATATATGGAAATAAAAATATTGGTTAAAAA
This sequence comes from Liquidambar formosana, assembly GCA_039720395.1. NCBI lineage: Eukaryota > Viridiplantae > Streptophyta > Magnoliopsida > Saxifragales > Altingiaceae > Liquidambar > Liquidambar formosana. The sequence goes on along the minus strand of CM077827.1, from coordinate 5,414,707 downwards.
AGGGGAAAAAAATGAATCCTCACCATTCTGTTACATTTCTTTCTCATCTCTTTGAAATAGCTCCCAGACCATCTCCAGTGGTAGGTTATATAGGTTTTTCTCCATCTCTTATTGAATATAATCTTTTTGTTTAATAAGAAATTGTTTTGATTTGGTAAACCCACAGACCCCTTCAATTCCTCTTCCGGCAATTACCAAGGCACCCCTCCGACGACTGCCAAGCCACTCGTACAACTATTATCAGTCCAAACAGGGCCGTCAAATAGGTACTTGTGGGTTTAGCTTCCACACTGCTCAATAACTTATTGTTTCAGATTTTCGCCATGGGGCCTTGTGTTTTTACATGAAGGCTACCCTTTATGCAAAATTTAGTTGTCCAATATTATGGAGAGGTCAAGATGCTAAGGGGATCTGCTGGTGAAACCAGTCTAAGATTCAAACTCACACAATATTTAACTCTTAGACATTCTTTTTCACCACTCCAGTATCTCACATAAAGGAATAGCTGGTTAACACACTTGATGTGTGGTTTGACGCAAGAGATCAATGAAGTAAATAAAGATCATGAGAGAAAACAAGGAGCCAAATTTTGATCCAAAACATTTTTCTTTTCATAAAACAAACAAAAATTGAGAAATATTCATAACCTACAATTTGATCTAAACTACATTGATTTTATTACATAAACGCAAATACATCTAATCACACAAGGCTTCCAAATTCCAAGACAAGAAGCAACATAGAAAGAGAACATATCACAGCTCAAGAAGATATGCAACAACCTGAACGAGGAATTAGAGAAAGGGTCTGCTACTCCGGTAGTCGCCACTGGAGGGAAAAGAGAGGGTCAGAGATTCAAACGCCCAACCCTTTCTTTAGAAAATCAATAAACTTGCCTTCTAGTTTTTTTTTTTTTTCCCTTTTATAACCGACATTTTTATTTCCATAAATTGCACTAACGAGGAAAGGATGCCAATGCTATGCCGTTTGCTTAAACATGAAACATGCTACGTGTCGGTTTTTAAGCATAGTGACAGGGAAGGGGGACACAAAGTGGTGACAGAGGATTTGGACTCAACCACACCTCGAACTTTTGATAAAAAGGAGCATAATCTTTCTTATAAAAAGGTTGATGGAAAAATTAAGATCCTTCATAATGAAAGCATGCCAAAAAAGAGGGTACAAAAGTGTGATTTAATTATAGGTGCAATTATATAGGATTGAAAAAAGGCTAAAGCTAAGTGCCAAGTTGCCCAAGATATTTAATTAATCCCTTAATTATAGAATGAAAGTATATTGTATTTCTCATCCACCGTCCAAAAACCTAAAAGAAAAAAATATACATCCATTTATACCTACGAGAGAAATGTCAAATGAGTCTTGCTAGAATGATAGTGACAAGTGACAAAATCAAGACCATATTAAAAAAAATATATCTAAAGAAATATAAAGGAACGTTGGAGTCCTCACTTGGGCCATTTTACAAAATGTATGTTTCCTATCCAAAGTAGGGAAAAAGGTGAGCCCTCTTGGAGATTGCTTTCACAAGGTAAAACTTCCCCAAAACTGAAGGAGCAATACACCTTACATCTACATTAGAACCCGACATAGATTTCTTTCGGTGAGGATTTTTCTTCAACAAGAAAATCAAAAACAAAAATCAAGCACCAGTGAATTGTAATGCAATCAACCATAGCAAGTTACCAAACTTGTGTTAGTCAAACATCGACATTCACATCAACTGCCAAAGAGTTGTTACCTAGAGATGATAGTGAGCCACCAGAGACTCCAACATTATCACCAGAATGGCCACCGCCGGTTGAGGTTCTGTTACTGGAATCCACCACAACCCCACGAAAAGACTCCCCGGAAACCAATGCTTGTAGCAATTTCGGCGGTGGCGGCATCACCACTTCCACTATACCCTCCAACATCTTCACAACCATCCCCATTGTAGGCCTCATTGCTTCATCATCCTGTATACACCACACTGCCACTAATCCCAAACGCTCTGCCTCCGCAATATTATATATACCGCCAAGCCGCTCGTCCACCACAGCCTTCACCCGCCCCTCGATTATTTGAAGCGCTGCCCAAGGAGGGAAAAACCACTTTTCCCCTCCCGAGGCCTCTGTGCCGCCACCACCACCACCAGCAGATGGTGGCGCTTCCACATTACGCCTACCACTAATTAACTCCAACAAAGTCATTCCATAGCTGTAAACGTCGGCTTTGGCGGTAATAGCCACGCCGGAGATCCATTCCGGCGCGACGTAACCCCTTGTACCCCTTATCATGGTTAACACCCTACTAAAGTCTCTTCCAATGAGCTTAGCCAACCCAAAATCCGACACCTTGGCTATAAATTCACCATCAAGAAGAATGTTCTCCGGTTTAATATCACAATGGATGATACAATCTCGGCATTCCTCATGTAAATATGCAATCCCTCTCGCCATTCCGATTGCTACTCGGAATCTTACATCCCAACTCAAATTAGGACCATCTCGCCGGAGATACACACTCAAAGGACCATTTTGCATATAGTCATAAACCAAAAGCCTATGTGAATTTTCGGAACAGAAACCTCTAAGTCTCACAAGATTGACATGTTGAATGTTACCAATTGTGCACACTTCTGCCCTGAACTCTTTCTCAGCGCCACCGGGGCGTTCGAGGCGTTTCACGGCCACAGGAGAAGAGTCGGATAATTCTCCTCTGAAAACCACACCAAATCCACCATGACCGAGTTTCTCCGAAAAACCCCGAGTCGCTGTTTGAAGCTCTTTGTAGCTAAATAACTTCAAATTGGTTACTGGAAACACAGCATCATCCTCTTCTTTCTTCCTCCTTTCTCTCCTCCTCCGCAAAACCAGTAAAATTAAGGTAAACAATGCCAAAACCGCCATCAACCCAATCAAGCTAGCTCCCAAAATCCTCATATTGACATTGTTTTTCTTTGTAATGCTTCCTCTTTCGACCCTCACATACAAGACATCTTCATCAGTGCCATCAGAAGTTAAATTCCGAAGATTCAACAGAGACCCATATAAATTCTTGCATAAATTAGTCCTCCCATTGTGATACAAACCAATACACGAACAGTTCCCTAGACAAGACCCTTCACAAAAACTCCGACTACCCGAAGACAACACCGTAACGGCTCCGTTAAAGCTCACGGCGCCGACCTCTTCGAATTGATCGTCCTCGCCGCATTGCTTATCGCTTTCCCGGCGACAACCGCCGGAGTAATCTTTGGAATTCCACCCTTCATCATCAACTGGCCGAAACCCAGAAAGACACTCGCAAGGCTTCAAGTTTATGTTATTGCAAAACCCCAAATTCCCACATAGTCCGTACACTCTACACGGACTCTCCGGCTGTGACCAAAACATGTTCCAAGTCTCCGTCTGCGGCCACCACGTGAACTGCTTCAACTGGCCGGTATAATCCATTTGAAACCGCGTCAACGGCGGCGGCAACCCGCTATCCAACGACGTCTCCGTGTACCAAAACGACGCCATTGGAGTGAACGGATCATCGAAATGAAACTTATATATATACTTTATTGTCATCTGTGGCACTCCGGAAAACGCATTTCCCGTCCAATTTCCGGTAGACCAATAGGCGTTGCTTCCATTGAACACTAGCTCGAACTCGCCGTACTGCGGCGGCTTCAACCGGAGAGAGTACATTCCCGGTGATGGGTCCGACGGACTTCGCCAGCAGGTTATCGATTTTTCCTTCGTAATGTTCATCCCCGGTAGCCATGTATCCGCCGGAAAATCGAAACTCTGCCAAACCATTTTCCCTTTCTCCGACAACAACACCAAATTCCCATCATCCAGAAGCTTTGCTTCGGTTGATTTCTCTGTGTTGGTGCTCTTCCACACCACCAATTCTTCTGTTTCGATTACCGCTAAGAATCCATCGTCAGTGATTTCGACCCTCGACGAACTCAGATTCCTCACCGGCGATTCGCGGTTGGCTACCCAGACATAGTTTGGGGTGGGGATGGAAGCGTACCATATACCGAAATACCAAGTGGGCTTTTCGCTATTGGGACTGAAAAAACCGAGCTTAAAGGTTTTGCTGTCGCTGAGAATTGTTGAGCTTCCTGCTATCACTGGACTCGAACTGACCACTCTGCAACCAAGATCTGATATGTGTCCAAGCAGTAGCGAAATGAATAGGAGAGTGGTAGTGGGAGAGAGCATGGAAGGAGAGAGAATTCGATACATTTGGGTTCAGTTTGGGGATTGTTTGGTACCTGAGAAAGTATGTTTCCTGGAAAATGACATGGAATCTGCGGTAAAGTAGAGAATTGGAGGCATATGGTTTGGTTTGAGCATTGTTTGGTTTGCGAGAAAGTAAGTTTCTTGGGAAATGGTGTGGAATCTGAAAGAGAGTGTTTTCTCCGTGATCGTAGTTATAGAAAGGGCATAGACCTTAGAGAGAGAGAAAGTAGAGAATTGGAGACATTTCGTTCGGTTTGGGCATTGTTTGGCTCGTCAGAAAGCATGTTTCTCCGAAAATGGTGTGGAATCCAATAAGTGAATACTTTCTCTGTGATTTTAGACGGACAAAGGGTGTATAAAAATTAGAGAAACAGAGAAATTTGGTTCAGTTTGGGCATTGATTGGTCTGTAGCTAGGAAACTATGTTTCTCGGAAAATAGCATGGAATTTTCTCATTGAGGGAAAGGGTTTGGAGAGAGAAAGTAGAGAGAGAGTGAATTTTTATAGGTATCCGAAAAAGCTGCCATACACGGACATCGTTAAAAGGAGGACGAAATGTCGTAGGAAGTGTTTATCAAATTACGAAAGTAGCCTTGTATGTGGGTTAAATTTGCCTAATTGGAAGTGTCTGGTAAGGGTGTTTTGGAAATTGTGAGAGTGAGAAAGTCCATAGAAACTGAAATGGTGGCAGACAGGTGATCTAAAGTCCACTCATGAGTCACGAGTGCCGCCCTTTTGAACAAAGGACAAAAAATTATAATAGGATAATAAAATAAAAATAAATTACATAAAATTCCTTGAATTATAAATTGGGCATTTGTACAGAAAAGTTCCAAGGTTTGCCCAAAACCATAAACTCCACCGAGCCTTTTCATATTGCCCAACTAAAATATTGATGCCTCTTTTGGATAATTAAACCCCTGTTACCTTGTTAGAAGGGAGCTAAGTCATCTCTCATTTTCCAAGAGAAGCAAGTACATTCTCTCTCTTCTTGGGTCACATCAGTAGTAGATGCTATAGTTGTCCTCTCTCTTCTTTGATATGAAGATTTGGAATCCTACACTTACATATAGAATCTCCAAATTTTTTTTCTTGCATCGAAGGATTTTTATTGGGAAAATGAGATATGATTTGTTATTTAATTGAGATATAATCTCCTCGCATGAGATAGCTCTATTGTATAGTATGTCACATGTTCAAATTAGAGTGATTTTATGTAGACTAGGGGGAATACATTTACATGAGTAAACGAAAAAGTGAATACCCATTTAGCTTTGAGAAAAGTTAAGACATCCGGACAGGAAACTACCAACAATTTTTTAAAAAAAAATTAAAAAAAAATACATTTTAAACGTTTTAGATGAAAGATCCACATACTTGCACATAGGATCCTTAATTTTTTTTTTTTTTTTTTTTTTTACGCGTTAAGAAAGGTTAAGAAAAGAAAATTTAGGACATCTGGAAAGGAAATTACCAACAAATTTTTTTTTTTTTTAAAAAAAAAAAAAAACATTTTAAACATTTTAGACAAAAGACCCCCACATTTGCACATAGGATCCCCCCATAAATTAAATTTCCTGGATTGAACGCTTTTTAGGACAGTAAACTCTTGCATGCACGATTGGTCCAAAAATTGGATGTATGTAGTTTATTTTGAATAATTCATTTACTCGTTAAAATAAGAACATATTTGTGCATGCAACTGAACCAAACAAGCCAGTACAAGGCCAAACATAATCCATCAAAATATATTACTGCGAACAACATAAACTAGACATTGATGCAAATGATAATGCTAAACTACTCCTCATTCGACATGTACCTATCACTTGCGTGCTCTTCAAGATTCTCAATATTGATGATTTCTGTTATGGTTAAAAACCTCTCGTTATCCATACAAAATAGTATAATCTATCGATATAAGTAGTACCAAACTCTGCAAAGGAACATTTGGGGATCCTATGTGCAAATGTAGGGATCCCATATCATCATACCGAAGAGGAGAGAGGGCAGCTGCATCATTTGCTGCTAATGTGAATGAAGAAAAGAGAAAGTGTGCTTGATTCTCTTGGAAAATGGGAGAATGTTATAAATATTAAACATTGAGTGGATATTGAGTGGATGTCCACACCCCCTCCACTTTGTGATAATGGGAACACCACTTCATAAGTGGGTTAGGTAATCCCATCATGAAGACCAAATGCAAACAAAGATAAAAGGGGAAGGGGAGAAAGAAGAGAAGATGTATTCGGAGAGAATGAAGGGAGGAGACTGAGATAGTGTATATCAAAGAGTTTTGCTGATCCTTGTATAATGTTTATACATTCAGATGGAAATCAAAGAAGATGAATGAGAAATTTATTCTCCTCATACCTTGTTCTAAATTCTTGGTTTTACAACAAGTTATCAGCACGAATTGCTCAAGGAATTTGTGAGCAATATCATACTACCACCATCTTCTTTCTTAACCAATTTGGTTGTGGTAAGTTGGTAAGTTGGTACGTTCTAAACCAATTTGATTGTGGTAAGTTGGTATGCTCTTAACCAATTTGGTTGTGGATTGGTTTTTACTCTAAATTATATACTTGAATGGATGAATCCATCTTCTCTTCCTGAAGCAAGAGAAGATTTAAAAATAAAACTTGAGGTTTTATAAATAAATAAAAGGAGTGATGATTCATTTTCTCTTCTTGAAGTAAGAGAAAGATTTGAAAACTTGAAGTTTTCTATATGAAAAGTTATTATTTACATGTTATCTTCATGAAAGAATAAACAAATTTCAATCTCCAAAATTTTCTATAAGAAAAGTTGTTGTTCATATATTCTCTTCTTGAAGCAAGAGATAAATATAAAAACCTCAAGTTTTCTATTATAAGAAAGGGGTTATTATTCATATTTCTCTTCTTGAAGTAAGAGACAAATTTCAAAACCTGAAGTTTTAGAAATAATGAATAAAGTCTCAATTTAATTGAATAAAGTGATGGTCAATGATGACCAAATTAAATTGAGTAATATATTTCTCTATTCTGTGTTATGCAACTTCTTTAAATGCTGGTAAAATTTTGGTGAAAATTCGTGGGTGCGTCTTAACTTTTGCTTTAGTTAGCATAGAAGAACACACAAAAATCTGCTCTTGTTTTACTACAAATTGACTGTCAACGTCACCTATATTGTCAGTCAACTTCTCTCAGATTGACTGGTAACTTCACTGTGTCTGCTTAAAATATGTCATTAGGTAAATATAAAAACCTGAAGTTTTCTATTATAAGAAAGGGGTTATTATTCATATTTCTCTTCTTGAAGTAAGAGACAAATTTCAAAACCTGAAATTTTAGAAATAATGAATAAAGTCTCAATTTAATTGAATAAAGTGATGGTCAATGATGACCAAATTAAATTGAGTAATATATTTCTCTATTATGTGTTATGCAACTTCTTTAGATGCTTGTAAAATTTTGGTGAAAATTCGTGGGTGCACCTTAACTTTTGCTTTAGTTAGCATAGAAGAACACACAAAAATCTGCTCTTGTTTTACTACAAATTGACTGTCAACGTCACCTATGTTGTCAGTCAACTTCTCTCAGATTGACTGGTAACTTCACTGTGTCTGCTTAAAATATGTCATTAGGTAAATATAAAAACCTGAAGTTTTCTATTATAAGAAAGGGGTTATTATTCATATTTCTCTTCTTGAAGTAAGAGACAAATTTCAAAACCTGAAGTTTTAGAAATAATGAATAAAGTCTCAATTTAATTGAATAAAGTGATGGTCAATGATGACCAAATTAAATTGAGTAATATATTTCTCTATTATGTGTTATGCAACTTCTTTAGATACTTGTAAAATTTTGGTGAAAATTCATGGGTGCACCTTAACTTTTGCTTTAGTTAGCATAGAAGAACACACAAAAATCTGCTCTTGTTTTACTACAAATTGACTGTCAACATCACCTATGTTGTCAGTCAACTTCTCTCAGATTGACTGGTAACTTCACTGTGTCTGCTTAAAATATGTCATTATATGACAAAAAACCACCAGAAGTGGAATAATGGAAGATCAAACCACCAGAAGTGGATTAATGACATATCAAACCATTAGACGTGAAGCAATGAAATACCAAACCACTAGAAGTGGATTAATGACATATCAAACCACAAGCTAGAAGTGGAGCAATGAAATATCAAACCACCAGAAGTGGAATGAATATATTTGGTGTGGAAAAATAAAATACCAAACCACTAGAAGTGGAATGACACTGAAGAAATAAGCATCAGTTTATAGAATAAATCTACGAGATAAATGTTTTAAGTAAATACTTGGTTGAGGTTTTGTGTGTTATACTGTATTGACAGTACGAACCCATTTTACCATTTAATTCATAACTTTAGTTCTAGTTATGATTTTGAGATGAAACGAATTGGATTTTGTCACTGACTTGTTAGGGCTAACATCCTATCAATTTTCGTGTCATTGGGTGACCATTTGATATTTTTTTGCTTAATTATTTCGTGGTACACCTGAATCTGGGATTTCTGCTAGACAGCACTAACTCAATATTGAAAAATATTTTTGAATGGGTTTTGCTAGGTATTTCTCTACCAAATTTTGAGGTTACAAAGTACATTTGATATACTTTTAAGTGATATAAACCCCAAAGCCCATTTCTTTTTGGATTGAACATATAAAAATTCATTTATACGCATCACAAATTGTTTTCACTAAAATTTCAGATTTGGTCATTGTACTTGGAGCAGATTACAGATTTTTTGCTACTTATTAGTAGCATTTTGAGAACTAGAGAGACCAACTGGAGATTGTCTCTGCAGCCCATTAAGAATCCTAGCCCCATTTTGGCATGCGTTAGTTTAATTAAAGGCACTCCCAATAGTGCCAATTGCCTAAGCAAATCTTGAAGAATTGATGAAAGGCTATCTATTAATTCTATTCTGCTATTGGAGAAGTACTAGTGCTATGGGTAAGTTACTCTAACCGTGGTAAAGATACCTTGGCATATGTATCAATATGGAATTATTTTCTCTATCATATTAAATAAAAAAAAAATGGTCATAAAGCTTTATAAAACAAGTAAATTGGTTTTACTTACTACGTGATAACAATCTATTTTGATTTATGAGTTTGAAATTATTTGTTGGTGTGGACCCCGAAAAAGTGAGGCCCACAAGGGTTTAAAAGTCACCAGTCTGTGGACCCAGGAAAGCGGGCCCACGAATGGGTTTGGAAAAGGAAAGGAGTCGCCACCTTATTTTTTAAAGGAAATAAGGAAAACCCTAAAAAACAGTTTTGTTTTAGGAAAACAAAAGATTGACTCCATATTTAAAAATGGAAAGGCAAATGATCTTTTGGAAACCAGAGAAATCGGGGATTCGGAGGCTAAGTTACGATATGGGAAGGTTCTAGGCAAAGCCTATAGGCACCCATATCGCCCTAAACGGTCTCTTAATTTAATTGGGCTAAATCAAAGTCTTATCACACACAAATCAACAATTATCATCACAAGACAGCATGCATATCATTCATTCATTCATCCATATAATCAAGTAAATCAAAGAAAAACAGAAAAAGAAAGAGGGGAGAGAAAACCTAGGATACTTAGTATCCTAGGGCGGACTTGAACATCACGAAGAGCGCCTACGTACCATGTATAGAAATACATGGATCAAAGTCCACGTAGTTCAAAAGGGAATAGGGTTATAACCTAATCAAGGCCTATGGTAAACCCTAAGTTTCCTTTCAAGTAAAACATGGTAGGTTTCCAAAACAAATGATTCTCAAAAGATCTTTAGAAAATATGGAATTTGATAAAGATGGAAACTTTGATTTAAAAGTATTTTTTTATTGGAAGGAAACTATAAGGATTGCCATGTTCCCATATTAGGAAATAACCCTAGGGGGGGAGAAAGGGAAAGTTTCAAGGAAAGGAAAAAAGGGTGAATTGGGGCACCCTCATACCCTACTTACCCTTAAGCAAAAGCAACCTGTCAAAATAACCACCCTACTGCATAGGGTAATTACCTTATTTGTAAGATTTCATCTTACAATAGCCAAAATAACCACCTCACATTGGTGGGGTAGTTGCACCTGTTGTACCTGTCAAAGCACCTGCAATTTCCATGCAAAACATACCAAAATACCAACCAACCAAGCTAGATTCCAAATCAAGCCATTATCATCCTTAAACAAAAGCAAACACATGCTCAAAACTCATCATTAAAGCCATTAAACAGATCTGGACAGAATTGAAATAGAGCTTAAAATCAACCATAAATCATGTAAACAACATGAATCATAAGCTAACTAAAACCCTAACTCAACCCTACATGCAATGACATGCAATAAACCCTAAAATCCACTACTATGAATGCAAAAATATCATTTTTAAGGTAATAAACAAATCTGGACAGAATTGAATTAAAGCCTATGTTCATCCACTAAGCATGCAAACAACATAAATAGTGAACAACAATAAACCCTAATTTGATCCTAGAACCATGACATGCATAAAGACCCTAAAACCAACTATGTGAATGCTCAAAAATATCATAGTTATCAAATATGCAGCACATATATATCAACTATGAAGAAAACACAAAGAAAAACCCTAAGCTATCATGCTAAATGCAACTTTCCTAATACAAGGATGAGTGAAACCCTAGAATCACAATTGTGCTCAAAATCACATAAAATAACTCCAAATCATGCAAAACTCATCATGGACATCATTCTAATCATGCATATTAATCACTAGAAGCATCAACACATGATAAAAACACAAGCTTGCACATGAAATATAGCTATTCTAAGTAAAAACCTAATTTCAGCACAAGAGAAACCCTAGAATTGCAAACATGCATTAAATCACATGGAACAGCATCCTAGGATACTAAACAGCCAATAAACATCCTCCTAATCATGCATACACACCAATGGAAGCAACAAGACATGATAAAAACATAAGCTTTAATATGCAAAAGTGTTATTTCATGTAGAAAACCAATTTCAGCACTAAGGGAACCCTAGAATCCTAAACATGCAGTAAATCACATGAAAAAAAACACCCTAGCATACTGAACAGCCCATGAACATTATCCTAATCATGCATACATACCAATGGAAGCAACAAGACATGATAAAAATATAAGCTTTAATATGCCATCATCTTATTCCATGCAAAACCCTAACTTTAAAAGAGAGAAGAGGAGGAAGGGGGTATACCTATGGTGAAGTATCCTCTTGTTGCTGTAGAGCGTCCTCCTTCCTCTTATGCACTGCTGGGGATTCCTTCCTTCAAGCCTTCAAGCCAAACTCCAGCCCTCCTTCAAGCTTTCTCTCACACTCTCTCACTCAAAGTTTAGGTTAAACTACCCTAAGGATGGCTGCCATAGCCTCTAATATGCCTCTCACTTCAGAAATTGCCTCCCAAGTGCCTCCCCTTATTGCTGAAGTATAAGGGGGTATTTATAGGGATTGAGGGGAAACCCTCAATGGTTGGGATTAAAACCCTAGGGATTGATCCAAGGGCTCTTAGAGGTTCCCTTGGGGCTCAAGTAGGTCAAATAGGGCTGAAATTAGGGTTAAATGGCGGCTAAAGGCGAGCAAATCCGAGGAAATAGGGAGGGAGCCGCGTCAAAGCTCAAAAAAGGAAAGTGGCTCGGGTGACCACCTGGGGCTGGGCGGCTAGCAGCCTGGGCCCAGGCGGCTAGCCGCCCAGGCCTGGGTGGTCACCCGAGGCCATGTCAGCTTCAGCCCAAATTTGACCCCTTCGACTTCCAAATGTGTTTCAGGGCCCAAATCAACTCCGATTTTGACGAAACGAAAGCCAAAACGACCGTGTTTCGAAGGGGAATGTAATTTGAGTCACTTGAGGGAAAGAAACCCTAGCCATGGCTGCATGGTTGGGCCCTACAAAGGTGGTTAACCACTATGCCTCACCATCGCTTAGCTTAGGTATGCACATAGGGTCGCACCGAATGCTTTCTAATTCGAAATTCAACCTCCCTAAACACATTTGGGGATGAAATTAAGACCAATCAAGGTCAAATGAGTAGTCATAGAGTGAAAATCATGAACCAATTCGAGCTAACCCGAAATAGGTCTCTTAACCAACCTGAGCCTTGTTGAGCCATTCTAATCCCGATCCATCAATTCATCGAATTGAACCCATAAATACCTCAAATGCATCCATATGAACTCCAATTGGCAACTTGGAGATCATTTCAAGGTTAAATGGAAATTTTGTGGCCTAAAAGACGATTATGCCCCTCAAGTCACAAAAGTTCTTATTAACCCTCAAGATCAACTCCAAATCGAACCAAAATTCATACACACCATCCTCAAGGCTCTAGAAACTCAATGCAAAAGACTAGACTCAAAAAGGAAAGAAAAAGACACATGAAATGACAAACCCTAGCTAAGGTGGCAAAAATGGGGTGTGACAGAAGCCCCTCATTGGTGCAGCAAGTTTCACTTGCGAACCAATGATAAAAGAACATCCCATTTTTGCTTGGGAGAGTAATTGCATCAAATTCAAATGAAGAACTCCATCATCCAATGGAATTCATCACATATCTTAAGCAATTAGAAGTCAATGTCTAGGTAAAGGTCAATACCTAGGACAAGTAGAGGTAACTCTAAGTGAAGGTCAACACCTAGGATGAGTACAAGTCAATACTCGAAGAGAATCGGTATTGGGAGTGAAGGTCAACACTCAGGGTGAGTAACAGTCAATACTCGGAAGGAATAGGAATCAGTATTCAGAGTGAAGGTCAACACTCGTGATGAGTACCAGTCAATACTCGAGACAAATATGTTTTAACACTTAGAATGAGTATGGGTCAATACACAGGGTGAGTATGGGTCAATGAGTATGGGTCAATACTCAAGATGAATATGTGACAATATTCAAGGTAAGTATGGGTCAATACTTAGGATGAGTATATATCAGTACTCGGAAGGTCAATACTCGGGAGAGCCAATAAGGCATCGTATGGGTAAGGGTCATTACTCAAACGAGAACCAATGATGGATAGAATTCAATATCCATACTAAAAATCTAAAAAGAAATCCCATGAATAGAAGTCAATACTTAAAAACACACAAGCAAGGGTCAATGCTTGCTATGAGTAAAGATCAATACTCACAAAGAAAAGCTTACGAGCAAGGGTCATCGCTTGAAATGAGCAGGATTCAATACTCACAGAGAAAGTCATACGAGCAAGGGTCAATGCTCATGATAAAATGTATATAAGCAAAGGTCAATGCTTGAAATGAGTAGGATTTAATACTCACAGAGAAAATCATTCGAGCAAGGGTCAATGCTCAAGATAAAATGTATATAAGCAAAAGTCAATGCTTAAAATGAGTAGGATTCAATACTCACAGAGAAAATCATACGAGCAAGGGTCAATGCTCAAGATAAAATGTATATAAGCAAAAGTCAGTGCTTGAAATGAGTAGGATTCAATACTCACAAAGAAAATCATACGAGCAAGGGTCAATGCTCAAGATAACATGTATACAAGCAAAGATCAATGCTTGAAATGAGTAGGATTCAATACTCAAAGAGAAAATTATTCGAGCAAGGGTCAATGCTCAAGATAAAATGTATATAAGCAAAGGTCAATGCTTGATATGTGTAGGATTCAATACTCACAGAGAAAATCATTCGAGCAAGGGTCAATGCTCAAGATAAAATGTATATTAGCAAAAGTCAATGCTTGAAATGAGTAGGATTCATTACTTACAGAGAAAATCATACGAGCAAGGGTCAATGCTCAAGATAAAACGTATATAAGCAAAGGTCAATGCTTGAAATGAGTAGGAGTCAATACTCATAAAGAAAATTATATGAGCAAAAGTCACTGTTGGCGATGAGTAAGGGTCAATACTCAAAGAATGCCGAGAGATTGCATAGGTAGAAGTCAATACCTAAAACAACAACATATGAATAGAGGAGGCATGATGAAGGGGTTTGGAATCAATACGAACAAGGGTCAATGCTCGAGAGGAGAGTATTGGTGAATATTTAGGGATGAGTAGAGATGAATACTAGGAGTGAGTATATATGAATACCCAGGGACGAGTACATGTGAATACTCGGAGTGAGTACATGTGAATACTCGGGGATGAGTAGAGGCGAATACTCGGAGTGAGTACATGTGAATACTCGAGGATGAGTAGGGGTGAATACTCAGGGTGAGTATTGGTGAATACTCGAGGATGAGTATGGGTGAATACTCAGGGTGAGTATTGGTGAATACTCGGGGTGAGTATATGTGAATACTCGGGGTGAGTACTGGTGAATACTCAGGGTGAGTATCTGTGAATACTCAGGGTGAGTACATGTGAATACTTGAGAGAGCCTACGAAGACACTAGTTAAGTGGGGAGTCACTATTCATAAGACAGGAATGGTATAGAGACTAAGCCAACACCATATGGAGAGAAACTATCAACCACACAACCAAAAATGAAAACTAGTCAAATATAATCATGGGAAAATGAACCTCCAAAACTCAATGAACACTGCATATTACTAATGCACACATCAATTAATCAATCAACTCAAGTAAAATTTATTCACACAGATTTATTAGCATAAGTTCAAAGCCATGCACAGAAAGATTTACTGGAAGTGGTTTTGCAAACCTATCATTCTTTTTCCTTAAAGACCTCTTTACATACTTAGCACAATCATGGAATTTTCAAAAGCATTTTTTCTTTATTTATAAAATGGTAGTCGAGCCTTCTTAGGAAACAATGCATTTCAAGAGGATTGGATCAAACCCATGAATTCTTCTTCAAGGTGTAGGAATCAAATCGAAACACCTCTTTCCTTCTTCTTTCTGCACTTCTCTTTTCTTCCAAAACCCTAACTTTTGCCTAGATTGCCCTTACGGGTTTTCAACCTAGCGGGTTGCCCTAATTTTTGCCTAGGCCGCCCTTTCGGGTTTTCAACCTAGCGGGCTTTTCTTCTTTACCTTTTTTCTTTTTTCCATTCTTTCCTTTCTCACTAGCATAAAGAAATTCAACTCATGAAGCCCCAGCCCATTCCCTTCATTAATTCATTTAAGTTCTCTGAACAAGACAAACTAGCCCCAGCATTCACTCAAATTCTTCTTTAACAAGCATAATCAGCCCCTGGGTTCATAGCACATTCACGTTCTTCAATTGAGCAAAATAAATCAGCCCCAATCTCACGAAATCACATGCCTACAGCTAAGGCAAATCATTTCATAGTGGTTACTGCTACCCATTTTCCATCATTAAATCCATAACAAGAGTCTAAGTCAAAAGGTAAGAAGACATAGAATTTGATGGAACCCACAAATGAATCATCATGACTGAATACTTTCAAAAGGCGAGGTCTATGACCACTAGAAACACATAAGACTCAAGAGAGGCGAAGGAGGAAAGTGGAGGGACATCCGAAGGACTCAAACCAAACAAGAACAAGAAGAATAATCAAATTAACTTTCTCGGTGGCATGTAGTATTTTAGCTCACTAATTTGATGAATAAGACCGTTTCTTCTTAACTTAGTCACAAAGAATTGCCTTCAATGGTTGGTTATATGTAAAGCCTCTTTCTTTTTCTTTTCTTCATTTTTTTTTTTTTTTAATGAATTGGACCGCACCCAAAGTAACTTTATGGGCTGCCTACGTATCTCCACTTTGATCTTCACATTGATTGAACATTTATCCAACTAACATTTCTTTTTTGGAGAATTAGGTCCTCGTAGTTCAAGGCATTCTCTTTTCTTTTTTCATCATTTTTTTCCTTTTTTTTCAAAAGCCCTAACTTTTGCCTAGGTCGCCTTTTTAGGTTTTCAACCTAGCGGGCCTAGGCTCTACACATAACCACATAGGGACCACCCTCATTTGGCTTGAACTTCTCCAACGAGTCACGAACATGGGTTGTAGTCTTTTTTTATCATAAAACTCTCTTGATTGTTGTTGATTCTCCTTCTTGAGGCTTTCGGATGTTAATCCCCTCCCTTTTCTTTTTGTACTTTTTTTGTTTTTTTGTGCACTTTTCTTTCTTTTTTTTTTCTTTTCACAATTTTTTCTTTTGACTTTTTTTTGAGGGAGAGGGAAATAAACATCTCCAAAAGCTCACCATGCTAATTGATTTCTTCTTTTGATCTCTGAATTGCTTCTTACAAGGGTTTCAAGATCTTCTCAAGTTGCTTGGCCTAGGTCTTCATGTAGTGTAGTGGGCGGGTGGCCCCTATATTTACCATTTTGGACTTCTCATTGTTTCCAAGTTAATCAATTGCAGCTCATTCATCATTCATTATGTTTGCTCTTTAGTGGGAAGAGCTTTCAAGCTTCTTAGGAAATATTTTCATGCCAGTTTGATTGTCAATTGATTGAAGAGAAGACAAATAGAGAGACAATGGAATTATTGAAATCAAACTTTTTATTGAGGGAATGAAGGTGAATACATTGACAATGACTAGGACTCAAAAGACTCAAAACTTCAAAGGACATTTGACTTGAAAGACGAAAACAATCAAATAACTAGAAAACAAAGAAATAAACCCTAAGTCTTCTGTAGGACAAACAACCTAAACTCTTTATCACAAACAGTCATGACAAAATTGGTGCGACAGTAAGCACTAAATGGATTGCCTTTAGAGTGAATGATTGGGTGCCTTAGGTGGAGAGACAATTCCCTTGTCAAAGAGGTCTTGGATTTCATGTTTCAACCTTGGGCATCGATCAGTGCTATGCCCCTTGCCTTGGTGGAAGTCACAATACTCATTCTCTTTAAAGTGACGAGGTAATGGGTTAGGCAGCGGTGCTGGGTCAAGGGGTTGAAGCAAACCTTTCACCTTCAACTTCTCAAAAACATCGCTTAATGGCATGTAGAGTTCAGTAAATTGGCGGGACTGTTGGGGAGATATGGCATTAACATGCCTATGTGTCTTTCCATTACTTCCAGTTTGGGAGTTCCCTAATGTCTCATCTTCCTCAATTGTACCGTCACCAATGACATCTTCTACTTGAGTTCCAGCCCCAATCAAGGCCTTAAAGTTTGGAAAATAGCTTGCAAATAGATGCTTATGGTAGATAGGGAGGAGGTTCTTAACTACCATCTGAATCTGCTCTTCTTCATTGGGTCGGTTCACCATTTAAGAAGCCTTTCGTCTCCACCTTGTAATGAATCCAGAGAAGGTTTCATTAGCCCCTTGTTTTGTAGCCTCCAAGTCTCTTCGAGTAACATCCACCTCCGTATTGTACTTGTAGTGCTCCGAGAATTCATTACATATGTCCTCCCAAGTCCGAGTCCTATTCTCATCCAATGATAAAAACCATTTCAAAGTGGAAGTGGCCAAGGTTTCATGGAACATTTGAGCCAAAAGCTCGTCAGTGGCCCCTCGAGGGTGCATAGCTCGCACATACATCTTCAAATGAGTCTTAGGAGAACCCGTTCCATCAAACTTTTCTAATCCGGGCATCTTAAATTGTAGTGGAATACGAGCTTGAGGAAACAAAGATAGGGTACGTACATCTACTATGTCATCTGTCCTACGGATTCCTTTTATAGTTCTCTCCAACGCTTCTACCTTGCTAGCCAACACAGAGTCTGTATCAGAGGTCTTCCCCTTACTTCCCCCTTCTAGGTTAAAAATTTCAGGTGGTTCACTCCCCTTAGGTTTAGTACTTCCTCCTTCATTGGTCTTAGTGCCTTCTCCAGACTGAGTCCCATCTTCGGTGTTATCCCCCGGGGTACGGCCATTATTCTGTTCGGGTTCCGATATCTTATGTTGGATATCTTGGGCCATTTTCAATGCTCTCTCAGATACATCAGTGGTGTAATCAAGCTTGGTCATGATGGCTTTCAAACAAGCCTCAAGGTCAAAGTTCCTTTCACTAGTCCCTTTGTTAGCCATCTCGGGTTCAAAATTTGAGTCTGACCTTAATAAGTTGTCACGGGTTTAATCCAACCCCCTTCAAGAACAAAATCCCCTTTTTAGGCTATGACCAAAACATTTTAACAATATTTCCATGACTGCGCTAAATTGATAAATGTGATTTTATAAAGCATCCCCTTAGTTAGACATCTCATCTTCAAGGGTACCTTGAAGTGTGAGGTGACGTACTAAGGACATGAAGGTGAGTCACTTAGCCTTAGGTTCTGGTTATTAACCATCACAAAACCATCAAGAGTCACTTTCCCCCAAGTGTAGGCAAACTATGAGCTAGGTCTAAACAGGATATCTCCCTAGTTAGACACCTTATCCTCAAAAGTGTCCTTAAGACGGAAGGTGAGGTGACATACTAAGGACATAAAGATGAATAAGCCCCAACTTCTTAACCCTTAATTAAACACTTCATTCCAAACAAGCCCCTATTGGTTTACTTAAAAGCCCATGATTAAATGATCTTAGCTCACATACCTTTAATTAGTCCATCCTTCCTTTTGGGAGCCCCTTGGGTGAAGGGTGGATGTACTTACTAAGGGTACGTAGGTGAGACCATATATCAAGTGTTAATCACTACACATGGTTAAAGTAAACCTAAGCCTAGAACACAACTTATGAGCATAGCAACACAACACAAGCACGGCATGATATCATTACAATCAAGTGTGGGTGCATAAAGGTGAGACCATAGTGCCCTACAAGTCTGTCTATATGGACTAATGATAAGGGTAGACTGGGGTCCTTCACTTGCTTGAGCAATCTTTATACCTAACCACATGTGGCATCAGGAACGCCGCGTGGGTCCAGCAGTACGTGATTAACTCATTTAATATACCCAAGGGCAAGCCCAAGGGTACTTGGCAAGAGAGGTTGAGAGCTTTCGCCCCAACACATGGAATCAGGAAAACCAAGGTTGAGGCTAGGCCCGTCAGTGGCAAGGGACATCGATCCTAACATGCAAGAGTTTGCGCACACAATGCAATAAATGAAAGCACACAATCAAGCGAATGCAATGTGATTGATTTTAATTAAACAAAAGAAATTAACTTAGCCCAATCAAATTGTATAGAGTCTAGCCCACAAATCCCCAGTGGAGTCGCCAATTCTGTGGACCCCGAAAAAGTGAGGCCCACAAGGGTTTAAAAGTCACCAGTCTGTGGACCCAGGAAAGCGGGCCCACGAATAGGTTTGGAAAAGGAAAGGAGTCGCCACCTTATTTTTTAAAGGAAATAAGGAAAACCCTAAAAAACAGTTTTGTTTTAGGAAAACAAAAGATTGACTCCATATTTAAAAATGGAAAGGCAAATGATCTTTTGGAAACCAGAGAAATCGGGGATTCGGAGGCTAAGTTACGATATGGGAAGGTTCTAGGCAAAGCCTATAGGCACCCATATCGCCCTAAACGGTCTCTTAATTTAATTGGGCTAAATCAAAGTCTTATCACACACAAATCAACAATTATCATCACAAGACAGCATGCATATCATTCATTCATTCATCCATATAATCAAGTAAATCAAAGAAAAACAGAAAAAGAAAGAGGGGAGAGAAAACCTAGGATACTTAGTATCCTAGGGCGGACTTGAACATCACGAAGAGCGCCTACGTACCATGTATAGAAATACATGGATCAAAGTCCACGTAGTTCGAAAGGGAATAGGGTTATAACCTAATCAAGGCCTATGGTAAACCCTAAGTTTCCTTTCAAGTAAAACATGGTAGGTTTCCAAAACAAATGATTCTCAAAAGATCTTTAGAAAATATGGAATTTGATAAAGATGGAAACTTTGATTTAAAAGTATTTTTTTATTGGAAGGAAACTATAAGGATTGCCATGTTCCCATATTAGGAAATAACCCTAGGGGGGGAGAAAGGGAAAGTTTCAAGGAAAGGAAAAAAGGGTGAATTGGGGCACCCTCATACCCTACTTACCCTTAAGCAAAAGCAACCTGTCAAAATAACCACCCTACTGCATAGGGTAATTACCTTATTTGTAAGATTTCATCTTACAATAGCCAAAATAACCACCTCACATTGGTGGGGTAGTTGCACCTGTTGTACCTGTCAAAGCACCTGCAATTTCCATGCAAAACATACCAAAATACCAACCAACCAAGCTAGATTCCAAATCAAGCCATTATCATCCTTAAACAAAAGCAAACACATGCTCAAAACTCATCATTAAAGCCATTAAACAGATCTGGACAGAATTGAAATAGAGCTTAAAATCAACCATAAATCATGTAAACAACATGAATCATAAGCTAACTAAAACCCTAACTCAACCCTACATGCAATGACATGCAATAAACCCTAAAATCCACTACTATGAATGCAAAAATATCATTTTTAAGGTAATAAACAAATCTGGACAGAATTGAATTAAAGCCTATGTTCATCCACTAAGCATGCAAACAACATAAATAGTGAACAACAATAAACCCTAATTTGATCCTAGAACCATGACATGCATAAAGACCCTAAAACCAACTATGTGAATGCTCAAAAATATCATAGTTATCAAATATGCAGCACATATATATCAACTATGAAGAAAACACAAAGAAAAACCCTAAGCTATCATGCTAAATGCAACTTTCCTAATACAAGGATGAGTGAAACCCTAGAATCACAATTGTGCTCAAAATCACATAAAATAACTCCAAATCATGCAAAACTCATCATGGACATCATTCTAATCATGCATATTAATCACTAGAAGCATCAACACATGATAAAAACACAAGCTTGCACATGAAATATAGCTATTCTAAGTAAAAACCTAATTTCAGCACAAGAGAAACCCTAGAATTGCAAACATGCATTAAATCACATGGAACAGCATCCTAGGATACTAAACAGCCAATAAACATCCTCCTAATCATGCATACACACCAATGGAAGCAACAAGACATGATAAAAACATAAGCTTTAATATGCAAAAGTGTTATTTCATGTAGAAAACCAATTTCAGCACTAAGGGAACCCTAGAATCCTAAACATGCAGTAAATCACATGAAAAAAAACACCCTAGCATACTGAACAGCCCATGAACATTATCCTAATCATGCATACATACCAATGGAAGCAACAAGACATGATAAAAATATAAGCTTTAATATGCCATCATCTTATTCCATGCAAAACCCTAACTTTAAAAGAGAGAAGAGGAGGAAGGGGGTATACCTATGGTGAAGTATCCTCTTGTTGCTGTAGAGCGTCCTCCTTCCTCTTATGCACTGCTGGGGATTCCTTCCTTCAAGCCTTCAAGCCAAACTCCAGCCCTCCTTCAAGCTTTCTCTCACACTCTCTCACTCAAAGTTTAGGTTAAACTACCCTAAGGATGGCTGCCATAGCCTCTAATATGCCTCTCACTTCAGAAATTGCCTCCCAAGTGCCTCCCCTTATTGCTGAAGTATAAGGGGGTATTTATAGGGATTGAGGGGAAACCCTCAATGGTTGGGATTAAAACCCTAGGGATTGATCCAAGGGCTCTTAGAGGTTCCCTTGGGGCTCAAGTAGGTCAAATAGGGCTGAAATTAGGGTTAAATGGCGGCTAAAGGCGAGCAAATCCGAGGAAATAGGGAGGGAGCCGCGTCAAAGCTCAAAAAAGGAAAGTGGCTCGGGTGACCACCTGGGGCTGGGCGGCTAGCAGCCTGGGCCCAGGCGGCTAGCCGCCCAGGCCTGGGTGGTCACCCGAGGCCATGTCAGCTTCAGCCCAAATTTGACCCCTTCGACTTCCAAATGTGTTTCAGGGCCCAAATCAACTCTGATTTTGACGAAACGAAAGCCAAAACGACCGTGTTTCGAAGGGGAATGTAATTTGAGTCACTTGAGGGAAAGAAACCCTAGCCATGGCTGCATGGTTGGGCCCTACAAAGGTGGTTAACCACTATGCCTCACCATCGCTTAGCTTAGGTATGCACATAGGGTCGCACCGAATGCTTTCTAATTCGAAATTCAACCTCCCTAAACACATTTGGGGATGAAATTAAGACCAATCAAGGTCAAATGAGTAGTCATAGAGTGAAAATCATGAACCAATTCGAGCTAACCCGAAATAGGTCTCTTAACCAACCTGAGCCTTGTTGAGCCATTCTAATCCCGATCCATCAATTCATCGAATTGAACCCATAAATACCTCAAATGCATCCATATGAACTCCAATTGGCAACTTGGAGATCATTTCAAGGTTAAATGGAAATTTTGTGGCCTAAAAGACGATTATGCCCCTCAAGTCACAAAAGTTCTTATTAACCCTCAAGATCAACTCCAAATCGAACCAAAATTCATACACACCATCCTCAAGGCTCTAGAAACTCAATGCAAAAGACTAGACTCAAAAAGGAAACAAAAAGACACATGAAATGACAAACCCTAGCTAAGGTGGCAAAAATGGGGTGTGACAGTTGGCCAATTTTTTGATCATTATCAAAACCATTTCATCATTAAATTTGATGACCATTGAAATTAAATATTTGTGACCATAATTCTTTTGATGTTTGATTCTTTTGAAAATGATCGATTTATTGCAAAATCTTATATAGATAAATATTTTCAAGATACCAAAATGTGACAATACACTGAACAGAGTGGCAAGATTGTGAAAATATTTTAATATTTCTTACCTTGTAAATACTATTGTAGGTGTACTAATTACTTCACGTCTATATCTAGTGAATATATGTTCCCCCATATACTCACCTAAAAACAAGCATAATTTATAAACTAGTATACGAGAAATCAAATATGAATTGCAATATGATAATGCAGATCTAATTTTAAGATGATTGTTAAAAATATATGTCTGGAAGACAGTGCTATAACTCACACAATCATTAAATTTCCAATATTTATCATTATTCAAAACTATTGTCAATACCATATGAGGTTCATCTAACCTAATTGAAGGTTCCAGAAGAGCAAATATAATATTGCCAAAAAGAACAAAAATTTATGTTGACAATTCTTTATATTCTACCAGAAGTAGAAGAAATTTATTGAGTTTTTAAAATTTACATCGTAAATAGTTATCATATTGAAACCATTAACAATGGAAATGAGGAATATCTTTATATTACCTCTATGATTTTAGGGTAGAAACTCATATTAAATATTTTCTCTTCTATACGACTATAAGCACAATTGAAACACATGTGGTAGCGCACCAGAAGTGCTCTAACATAAAGATCTTTATACTTTAACATAATTACAATGATGGTAAGGGATGGTAATCACAGTATGGTAAGAATTCACACACCCAAACTCACAAAGTGATGTTTTTACAGCAAGATTTGCTGATTGTCATTTTGATGAAACACAGTTCCCGTCGTTAGGAGGAGGAAATCCACTGATAGAAGAACGACGTAAACTTTCTTGGAATGTACCATCTTTGTCCCATCTTGATCCACGTACTGCTCAATGTGAAACTGAAGTACATAGGATCACTCATCTTCAGAAGATTGCTAATCAAATGCCAGATGCATTTACAGACGCAGCAAAAATAACTAAGTCTTATATACCGGCTGCAAACATACCAATGTACCAATTGGTAAGTCTACTATTATTGCAGCAAATGAATCATCTACTACACACCTGAAGCGTGGTAGACCCTTGGGTTCAAAAGATTTAGTTCCCCGGAAGAGGAAAATAAAAGGGCAACAAAATATAGAAAATAGTACTCCGGAAGAGGCTATTGAACAAGAAATAAATATTCCCACAAATTCTGATTTAATAACTCCTGAAGAGGAAAATGTCCCTGAAGAGACAGAAAACAATAAAGAGGCATATGTACATGGAAATGAAGAAATTTCCATAAACTATACATGTACAAAAGAATTGTGGGATCGCTCAGAAGTAGTTATTAATGATGTATTTTCTTTCGCAGTAGCTACTGAAATTTCGAAAGATAATGATGATCTCGAACCACGCACTGTAGATGAATGTCACGGTAGACCTGATTGGTCAAAGTGGAAAGAAGCAATCCAAGCAGAATTGGATTCGCTAGAAAAACGTAAAGTATTTGGACCTGTAGTCTTAACACCCAATGATGTGAAACCCGTGGGTTACAAATGGGTGTTTGTAAGAAAGCGTAATGATAAAAATGAGATCGTCAGATATAAAGCTCGTTTAGTAGCACAAGGTTTCCTGCAGAGACTTAGGATTGATTATGAAGAAACATATTCACCTGTAATGGATGCCATTACATTTCGATATTTAATTAGTCTGTCAGTCTCAAAAGGACTTGACATGCGTCTTATGGACGTAGTTACTGCATATTTATATGGAAAGTTAGATGCAGATATATATATAAAGATCCCTGAAGGATTCAAATTGTCTGAAGCAAATACATCACAACCACGAAATATGTACTCAATTAAACTGAGACGATCCTTGTATGGATTAAAACAATCTGGAAGAATGTGGTATAATCGTCTCAGTGAGTACTTAGTTAAAGAAGGATATATTAATAATCCTATATGCCCTTGTGTATTTATAAAGAAATCAGAATCTGGATTCGCCATCATTGCAGTCTATGTTGATGATATAAATTTAATTGGGACTCCTGAAGAGCTCATGAAAGCTGCTGAATATTTGAAAAAAGAATTTGAGATGAAAGATTTAGGGAGAACAAAATATTGTCTCGGCCTGCAGATCGAGCATAAATCAAATGGAATTCTTATCCATCAATCAGCTTATACCGAAAAGGTATTGAAACGTTTTAATATGGATAAAGCGCATCTACTAAGTTCTCCCATAGTGGTTCGATCTCTTGATATTAAGAAAGATCCATTTCGCCCCAAATAAGATAATGAAATGCTACTTGGTCCTGAAGTACCATATCTTAGTGCAATAGGTGCTTTGTTATATTTAGCACAATGCACTAGGCCTGATATAGCATTTTCAGTCAACTTATTAGCAAGATTCAGTTCTACTCCAACTCGACGACACTGGAATGGTATTAAACATATTTTACGCTACCTTCGTGGAACTACAGATATGGGTTTGTTTTACTCAAAGGAATTAGCCCATGGTCCTTGTTTAGAAGGATATGCAGATTCTGGATACCTTTCTGATCCTCACAAAGCTCGCTCACAAACAGGGTATGTATTTACATGTGGCAATACAACGATCTCTTGGCGATCTACAAAGCAGACTCTAATTGCTACATCTTCTAATCACTCTGAGATACTTGCACTCCATGAAGCAAGTCGTGAATGTGTATGGTTAAAATCTGTAGTCCATCACATTCGAGACACATGTGGGTTACCTCTGATTAAAAGTATGCCAACAACAATTTATGAAGATAATGCTGCATGTATTGCACAAATTCAAGGAGGGTACATCAAAGGTGATAGAACCAAACACATTTCACCAAAGTTCTTCTACATTCATGAACTCCAACAGAGGCATGACATTGATGTGAAGCAAATACGTTCCACTGATAATCTTGCGGATTTATTCACCAAGGCCTTACCATCGTCAACATTCAAGAAATTGGTATATGGCATTGGAATGCATCGGGTTTGCGATCAGTTAAGTTGATACTTATCTTCTTATCAGGGGGAGTATTCATTTTTGGACATATGCACGTTGTACTCTTTTTCCTTCGCCTAGGTTTTGTCCCATTGGGTTTTCCTGGCAAGGTTTTAATGAGGCAGTTTGTTTAGTGCGTCCAACACCACTCTAAGATTTACAAAAATGTTGTACTCTTTTTCCTTCACTAGTTTTTTCCCACTGGGTTTTTCTAGTAAGGTTTTTAACGAGGCACATTATCTTAGTGTGGTGGACATCCAAGGGGGAGTGTTATAAATATTAAACATTGAGTGGACATTGAGTGGATGTCCACACCCCCTCCATTTTGTGATAATGGGAACACCACTTCATAAGTGGGTTAGGTAATCCCATCATGAGAACCAATAATGCAAACAAAGATAAAAGGGGAAGGGGAGAAAGAAGAGAAGATGTATTCGGAGAGAATGAAGGGAGGAGACTGAGATAGTGTATCTCAAAGAGTTTTGCTGATCCTTGTATAATGTTTATACATTCAGATGGAAATCAAAGAAGATGAATGAGAAATTTATTCTCCTCATACCTTGTTCTAAATTCTTGGTTTTACAACAGAGAAGACTTAGTTCCCTTCTAATCAAGCAGCAAGGGTATAATTGTCCAAAAAAGACTTTAATATTTTAATTGCGCATTATGAAAAGGTTTGGTGGAGTTTAAAGTTTTGGACAAACCTTGGGATTTTTCTGGGCAAATGCCCTTGTAAATTTACTAGTTGAGTCTCAACAAATTCTTATTATCTTAAACTCTGTGTGGGATACATGGTATTGTTTTCCTAATGTTGCCATAAAAAATCTAAAAATCGAATTAAATAGTGAAGTATTAACAAGTGAAATATTAAGGATTTGGAACATAAAATAAACAATTAAATGCAGGATTGTCATTTTGTATGTAAAACAATTGTGAAGGGGTAAAGTAGGTTTTTTCTTTCTTCATTTCTTTTTTTTTTTTTTTTGTTTGTTTGTAAATTAGGAGGTTTCTAGATGTTTATACAATCTATTTCCTCTCCAAGAAAGTTAGACCAAGTTTGACAAAACACATAGTTTAAGAAAAACTATCATTACCTTGACTTGTCATGTATTAAATTCCATCTTTTTGAAAATACCCTATCTTACTTTGTATTGGATTTTTTTATTGAATGTAATTTGAAATAATAAAGGGTAATATAGGAAACTTAAAAAAATTATGATTAACTTTTCAAAATGGACAAACATTTTTCGACACAAAAAGTAGAAAAAATTGCTCATCTTTGTGGAACTGAGAGAGTGTTAAAGCAATTATAAGGATAAAAGCTTAATAAAAATGGTTAAAATGATATGTGTCAATCGTTTATCCATTTTTCTTCATTTTTGTTAATAACTCCTTAATGAAAGGATCAAAGCGTCAATAGTAATAGTTTGGATAGTAAAATGATATCTGACTTATACTTCAAATGACTCTCTAATTTATATTAACTAATGCAAAGATACTAAAGTCATTTCATTTTTTTCCATCAAAACATCATAAATTAAAAGGGCTGTATACTTCAATTCCTGTTTTGTTCAATTGTGAAGTTCAGGAAAATAAAGTAAATTTTGACTTACAATTTGAGAGATTTATTGTAAATTACCCTAAAACAATTCTGAAGTAATTAAAATATATACTATGGCCATGTGAAAATGAGACAAATTCTGACATGCATCCCACCATTGAATTTGAGAATCTTAAGGGTTTTAGAAGGAAAAAAAAAGGGTTCAAAGTTTCACGTGATTTAATCACATGCATAATCAAAATCTGATGTCTCTTATCGAACAATACTACACTAAATTTTCTAAACAGTCTATTTTAATATATTTTTTCTTATTGTAAAAAAATGGGCATACAGATAGGTGACTCCACATACCCGTCATAGAGCATTGCCTCTTAGTAGTCCACAACTAATCTACAGAAGACCCCACCGCACCTATGTCACGGCCAAAATTCTAGGCTCACCGCAAGCTCAATCTAGACGCTAAAAAATAAGTTTAACCCTACCAAGCGACTTTGGAGACTTAAACCCAAGCATTGAATAAGAAAATTTGAATACTGACCGCTTTAACCAACTTCTCAATAAGTGTTAAAGAGTAAGTTTAATCCTACCAAACGATTGTAGAAAATTAACTCAAATATCGAATAAAAAAATCCAAGTACTGGCCATTTTAACCAACCGCTCAGTGATAACCCTAGAGATTAGTTGCAAGTTTCTGCTTAAATCCAACATGTGCATGCATTTTGGCTAAATCAAGAGTTAATCAATCACATCCTCAGTATTTGCTAGTCAATGTGCTACTCACTCCTTTCGGTATCGCTAACAAATTTTTGACACGTTTCCTAGTCTTGTTGACAAATCTTCCCCTAATTTTCTTGTGAAGGAATATTCCATGCCGCGAGCATGGTGTTATTTTATTCATTATTTATTTATTTTATTGTTATTATTATTATTACCAAACAAGATTTGGAGGTTGGCTCAGGACTATAATAATGTTACTTTGAAAAAAATATATAAATTTATTATTTCTAGACACATGTAGGGCATGAGGTCATAGTTGTTAATCCATGAACTATCGTTGTGTTCTGTATTTTCTCTGTTTTTTTTTTTTTTTTTTTTTTTTTCTTTTTTTTTCAATAATTTCAAACTTCTCATTTTCTCGTCTGAGCCCTCCATTCAAAATTTTGACATCTAAACCAAATTTGAAATATGGTCGATGACTATACATAAGTTTAATGCAAATTATAAATTCACCGGCATAATAATTATTCTCGAAAACCCTAGTCTCAAGTCTAACCTTTGTAATTATGCATGTTTTGTACATATTCTCTGGAAAGATTCTCATTTCTATATTTTATATAATACTTGCTATGTTATGCTTGTAATATATAAATTACATACTCCATATTATATACGAGGCAGGTTATTGTCACTGTAAAAATTTCTTTGCATCAGCTAGCCCGAACACTCTGATTGTAAAAAAATAATTAAAAAAATTAAAAAAAAAATTCATTTGCATATCCTATTTAGTTTGTACTTTTTAAAGTTTTATAATATAATAATTATAAAAAAACTCTTTTATATTTTTCGTAAAACCTTAAAAAATGTAAACTAAGTGCGGGTACAAAAGAATTTTTGTGGTGGCAATTGCCACCCGCGTTACATATATATGGTTCTTCTTGAGAATATTCTTATTTGGTAAATTTTGTACAAAAGATAATGCTATTTCAATTCCATACCAAAATTATTGCATTCAACCAAAATGATTTGAGATGGAGTTTTTTTTTTTTTTTTTTCACCTCAAATTGAGATGGAGTTTTTTGGTGATGCAACAAAAGCATGCAAAATTAATTTTAGTAATTTTCTTTTTCTTTGGTTGGAGCAAAATTGACATGGGCTTACAATTGCATCTACGTACCATCGCCATCCAAATTGTTTACTATTTTGTTGCGCTAGGAAAATGAAAAATGCTAAAGTTACTGGTTTCATATACCTAGTTTGTCTACTATTTATGACAAAATTGTAACTAATAAGAATCAGAAAGGTTAATCTTTAGGCTAGAGTTACTGGTTTCATATAGCAAGTACCTTTTATACGTATAGCATGGCAATATGAGCTCATGAGTATAGCTTGTGTCACTTGCTAGAAAACACCAGACTCGTTTTCTTATAAACATGATCCCATCTAATTTTTAAAATGTGTGATTTAAATAAAATATAAAAATAATAAAAAGGTAATCTTTAAAAACAGATACATACTATAAATTTAAACACATGTCACATCGACGAAAAGATTAGGACAACTAATGACTAATAACAAATAATGCTAAAAGCATCCACATTAGATGCGTTAGGCAAGTAAGCTAATGCTAAGAGCTCCAACGCTTGACTTCTCTCACCCTGCTATGTATGTTAAGCGTTAACATATTAGCTAATTGTAGTTAGCCATTTAAGTAGCCACAGTGGTACATGGCAATGCTATCTTTCTTTTCTTTTTATTTTTTATTTTGCTAATACTGTATTCCAAAATGTTATTTATTTATTTATTGTAACAATTGATTTAATTTACTCATATTTATGAATCCCTAATATCAACAATTCGGTATCAATGTTTCTCCATAACCTTAAACCTCAAATTGCTCATTTAACAAGTAAGGAGAATGCTATTGTGCTATCATGTCATCGGCTTTTCTTTAATATGCCTACTTTTAGTTGTTCGCTCAATTAGAATGGGTGAAAGTAGCTAAATTTATTGGGGGAAGTTTAGATGGGTCGGACAAGGGGAAAATAACTACAGTTCAATACAAATTAATACTAACATCTTAGCAAATGACTACTAAATTAACTAAGAATGACTACTAACAATAATTATATTCTCGTAACTGCACCAATCTAAAATTCTCCAAAATTTATTTGTTTAAGTTAAATATAAACATCGCTCCTGCGGGGTTGGTTGAGCGGTCAGGCCCTGAGTGTACTCCCTAAGAGGTCATCGTCTCAACTCCTCGTAAAGATTGCTGCTTGTATGAGTATATGACATCTCACCTGGGCCGTTAAGAGAATAATCTGATCCGAAATCTCGACAGGAAATAAAACCTAATATACTCCTAATAGTTAATTAAATAAAATAAAAAAAAGAGTCAAATATAAACATCACATGTTGTGACATTGTGGTTGGTATGGATAACTTGATTTCCTTTTGCCAGATGCTCTAACAGCCCTAGTGTGGTCATAGATGGCTTAGCCCCTAGTGGCACCAACAAGGACCATTTGCACGGCTAAAGAGTGTGTTAGTCCAAAACCCAAGTCAAATAGTTAGAAATATGTCTTGGATTCCACATTTGTACAGTCCAAGGGTAGTGGAGTTCCACCTGCCTGGCTGTCGTACAGCAAGAGGAGAGAAATCCTATACGTTTTCAAATTTTCAAACATTGGGGTCGAAAGCCATGATTCATACAGGCTTTTGTCATCATCGGTTCGTTAGTATGCCATTCTTTAGGTCACACGAGGTGATAGAGAGGTCAAGTCATGCACAGTTGCACACTCTCTTTATATAAATTCGTTATCTTGTAAATTATTCTATATAGATTATTATAAAAGGGTGGACCGACTGATACGAGGCTTCTTATCAAATAATAGGTCTTGGATTTCATTTTCATAATTCCTTCTTTAGGGTTACTCTTATGAACTATCTAATAATTATCCGATACATATAGGATTGGGGTATTACGTATATATAAACACCTTAAAATCTTTTAATATCATAAAATAATTATAAAAAAATAATAATACCATGGTACTATACTTTTCGTTTAATTTAAAAGAATTTTTTTTTTCAAACTTATTTAATAGATAAGTGTACGAAAATTTTTATTTTTATTTTATTTTAATAGTACTATCATATTTCATTTCAATGATAAAGAAGGTCCAACCGCAATGGATTAAGTCATCAGAAGAGAGTATATTGACAAAAATGTATTCAAATTGGAAGATTAAAAAAGTTGAGAGTAATCTTTTCCAAAATTTCAAGGAGTTAGTAATCATTAGTGCGCTGGTCCCCTTGGTTGCAAAGTTAGGCAAATACTTTGACATAATGTCAAAATTTTGTCCTACTTTGGAAAAGGACTAGGAACCAACCCTGTTTGTTTCAGCCTCAAAAGGCCCAATTTAGGGGCATCAGGGTGGATTTATATGGGGCCCCGTCTGGATCCTACTAATTAGTGGGATGTGGGCGGATTTGAAGTCCTTTTTCAAAACCCGGTCGAGAATTAGAATTTTCTTTCTTTTTTGTTTTGGAAACCTGTCCCGATTACCTTAATATTGCTTTTATACGCCTATTAAATAATGATAACATTCACTGTATAAAAAATGTTAATTGATGAACCCTAGCTCCATTCACCCCTATTGAATAGAACAATGAAGGTGCATTTGGGAGAAAGGATTTGAAAATTCCAAATCCCCAAAACCCTATTGGGGTTGAGTAAAGGACTCAAAATTCTTTTAAAAAAAAAAATTTAGTGAAAAATTGAATGCACAAATCATTCTCTCACATTTCACCTAATGTTATTTGATAACCACCATCCCCATATTGCCGCCCCGCCACGATGATTCGTCACCACTACCACACCATCACTGATATCACCTCGTAGGCTATAACATAAGTAAAACAAGTGAAGCCCTATAAGAAATGAAGAGAGAAAAGGCTGCGAAGGGTGAAGCTTCCGAGAATTGAAACTTTTGAAGGGAAAATTAAAAGAATTATTATAAACATTTGGAGGTTTGGAGTCACCAACCCCACCATGCGGCGTGGCTTTCGGGTGGTAATGTTTGGTTGTTGGAAAGCTTCCAAAATGATACAAAGGTTAAGAGGTTGAAAGTAGAAACCTACCAAGAAAGAATAGGGTTAGTATGTTTCTTATGAAAGTTGCAACTTCCTGGCATTTTGTGTAATTTTTGAAAGTGAACCTGCAATTTTCGAAAATGATGCAAAGACCTGGATTCATTAAAGCACTGTATACCTTTTTCATTGATCATTCCATTTTTTTTTATTTTTTTTTTTCATACACTGATCACAGTCCCTGGCAACAAGTCCATCCAAACAGTAAAACAAAGATGTAATTTACAAAACCAAAGAGAAGAACAAATGCATGCAGCATACAACAAACAAATAGAAAGAAAGTATCTGTACAAGAAAGAAGAACGAAGAAATCAACACAAAAGGGAAGGCAGAACTGACCATTTCTTTTACATCTAGGCAAAAGAGCCTGGCTTGCATTTACCTTGCAACACAAATGCAGCTCACATCATTCTTCAACAGTTCTACTATAATGAGCAGATCCATCCGACAACTGACAATCAACATTTAATCAATGGAGAATAGATATAGGTAACCAGCAGCCTCTTTCTTCATTCCTTTACTTCCAATATACCCAGAGAGACAGATCCACGAAAACTATCATATTTTGAATACACGCTGCCAACATTCAAAATAACTATGGCAAAACTAAAGATGAACCTGTGGACCGGCCACTGACCAGTAGCAAAATAAAGAACTACCATGCGTCTGCAGCCCTTCAAAATCAAATGGCCGAGAAACTTCCATCTTGAAAGAAATTTAAAGCGATACTAATTGAATGTATGGTCAAATAACATTTCCTGTAACAATAAAGCCAAAAAAAAGAAAAAAATCATTAGTTTCACAAATGTAACTGTCTTTAAGTGATATATAATGCTGAAGACAAAAAACCCAGCCACAGGTTTGGTTTACCACCTCAGGTTCATCAATTCACCAATCACCAGCACTTCACAAAACTATTGACAAGAACTTTTGTCATGTCACCCCTAAGAAAGGGTGCACTCGTAATTTTCACTTTTTCATATAAACTGTACAATGAAACAACCCCTGTACCATGATGCAGTGCACATGATTATTGACCAGAGGCATGAGAGATCCACCATCTTAAGTAGAGGCACACCCCCAGTTACAGTATACTAAATAAGAGCATGATTACTCTCTTTTTTAATTGAATAAATAAGGGCATTAAATAATTATGTTCTCATTTTATTTCCTGGGCAACTATTCATCTAATCACTGTTTCTCACACAAAATGTTACGAAAGGCAAACCTGATCACAAATGGGGCAGACGTCACTTCTTTCCATCCACTCAAGAATGCATGAAAGGTGAAAATGATGTTCACATTTGGTAATATTTTTTGGATTTTCTGCATCATATTCTGCAAGGGACGATACAAGATGTTGAACCATTAGTCGTGAGACACTAAAATAGTTTGTGAGATGCAGAAAAAGAGTTAAAGAGTCAATTTCACACCAACAAACATGTCAAAATTGTACAAATATATTAGTTCCCATGAAACGCTGAAAAGACTGCACCTTCGAGACATATGGGGCAAACATCCTCTTCTTCCATTATTGAAATATTGGTTTCATTTGATCTTGGAAGTTCAAATTTCTTTGGTGAGGGAGGCAAAGAACCACTTTGAGTTTTGAAGTCTGATTCCTCAGGATCTTCACATGTGGCCAACGTTTCAAAGCTACTGCCACTAATTGTTTCTCGCAGAGACTCAGAATCTATTGACTGCGGATGTCCCAAAACCACATCATATGGCAAAGGAGCAGGAGGGGGACGGTAAGTGTCAGGGATTGATGTTTCCAGATTCAAATCAAACAGGAATCCAGCAGTGAGGGCAGTGGTTGCCCCATCATGAGATGTTAAGGAGTCATGCTCTTCCAAAGCTGGAGGACACTGCAGAATCCAGAAAGGAGTTGGAAATCTTAAATTAGCATTCTAATAAAAAAAGGCACCTCACAAACCCCAGTTCCATCACAACAAGGCGGCAAACAGATTCCCACTTGAACAAATTTCCATACAATTTTCTGCCTTTGCTGTCCTTCAAATTCTGAGCGATCTTTGGTCATGAAAAATTATACCAGAAAAAATGAACTCATAAAGTAAGTGAAGGCCACAATCACATTGGAGTTGTTATCCCTTTAAAATTGCAGACAGACAAGGAACAGATGGTGAAATGGCATAAGTAATTATGGAGCACATAATTATTGAAGGCTCAAGGTGCCCTTAGGTGCCAAGGACCCCTGGAGGCTGGAGCTGTGCGCACTTGAGGGAAGCAAAGCGCACGCTAAAGAGATTTGTAATGTAAATATACCTAATTAATAAAAATAAGAAAGATGTAATAACATACATATAAAACTGTGAGTAAATTAAAATAATGAATACTTTGACTTATTAGCTCACTTGGTTTTAGTGTAGTCCAATAGTACAAAGGCTTTAGGATTGTGTCCCACAAGGGCCACTTAAAGAAATGAAATGTTTCCATACTTTCTATACAATGTACCACTAGCCAATCTCTTAAACTCTATCAAACGATATTGCATTTTCAAAAGTTGTACTAATGTAATCATCTAACACTTAGAAGATAATAAGACATAAAAAATTATTAAAATTTTCAAATTCAAGAACTTGAAAGTTGAAATATCTAATTCAACAAGTCAACCAGTGCATCATAGAGCATATTCCTATCTTATGATAAAAGGTAAATCAATGGTTTAGTAGAACCCCCCCGCGCCCCCTGGCCGCAGAAAAAATAAAAAAATAAAAAAATAATCTCATTTGAATCGGGCATGCTTTTTTAGGGCCTTGACCTTGGCTCAAAAGCACACTTAAGGCAGCACCTAATTGAAGGAGCCTCACCTAGGGCAAAATGAGGCTCAACGGCTGAGCCTGGTTGTGCCTGGAACCTAGAGGCACCTTTGAATAACTGTGAAGGAGCTAGAATTCCACAGTTTCTGAGCTAATTCTGTCAGCCCACTTCACACCAACCTTCAATATTTCCTGCCTTATATCTGCCTAGGCTTATAGTATGTCACTTCGTCCCAGATTTACCTAGTGTACACTTCTTTTAGGTGGCTTAAATAAAATAAAAAAATAAAACAAAATAAAAAATCCGCAAGGTGCCAAACTTGATTTAACACTGAAGAAATCATAAATAGTACAGTCACTCACTTTGATTATTCTTGGTAGGGAATTTGACATTAAGTTAGAAAAGCCTTTCTTCTAGAGCAAAGTGAAGAAATATTGTCTTGCTTGATGCTTTTCATCACAAGTGTTCTCCCATAAGAACATCCTAAAACTCTCCTAGTTCACTCTTTAACCTTGAAACAAGCCCCACCCATTAGATCTTACTAGTAAACTCCTAAATCCTAATACTTGGGCCAAACAGTCAGTTGCCCACTTTATATATGAACACGACACTTGAAAAGTCTATGGGTTTAAAGTTTAAATATTCTAACCAACTTCATTCCATGAAGCAAAGGAGTCCTAGGATTAATCCCTAGAAAAAATCTTGAATCATGAAATATAGTGAATTCAAACATAAACAAGCACAGACAAATTTCAGGAAAAAGCCTCATGATATGGACGATGTACGAGATGTGATGTGATAAGGAGATTAAAGATCACCTTCTACAATAGGGATGGAAGTTGGGCTTGCAGAAGATTGATTAAGTGGACAAGAGTGCTCTAAGAACACATCAATCAAAATTGCAAAGTTTTATGCAGTTCCCACCAGTCCAAAATTATGAGACTTCGCTCCCCAAGACCCCAACACAAGCAGGAGTTCAAAACACTGTAAACTACATGATGTCAAATTCCATCAGGATTGAGAATTTACAGAATACTGGTGAAAAGAAACATTAGTAGAAGTTCAAAATACTACAAACTACATTAAGTCAAACTCCATCAGGATTGAGAATTTACAGGATGCTGGTGAAAAGAATAAATTGAACAATTTCAAAGGAAGAACCAATCACTAGTTCATGAAAAAGAAACAGAATCCTAGAGAACCTCCTGCCTGTACTTCAACCTCTAATGGTTCACTAAGCACTTCTTTTCTATATCCCTCAAATGCTGTCAAGCTTCTGAATTTCATCAAACCTAGTAAAAATATATTTCACAATATAAATATTAAAAAAGTACAAATAATAATTCCTATATCTCTAAAAACTTAAGAAGAATCAATTTTCATTTCTATAAGATCCTTTTCAAATGCAACTTGTACCAATTCCCAACAACAAAGTAATTAATAATTAATAAATGAGACATAAATGTGTGGTGACCACATTGTTCATTACTACATGAAGTGTCATTCTGACTTATCATAAGGAAAAGCAAAGTTAGCTGAAGCTTATGACTCAAAAGATGGTGGTATTGAAATCTTCAGTTCTCCAATGTAAATGGCCCAGTTTGGTTAGGCTACAGAGTGTTACTCCTATCTGACAGTTTCAGTTCTCCTTTGATCACCTAACTTAGAGAAGTCATAAAACGACCCGATCAGTACCTCCAACTTGAGCTGCAGACCTAATGGTGGCTAACCAACCTTGAGGAGTGACATTGAACTGCAACTTCGCAGGACCTTTAAAGCAATTCATGGAACTAACCAATCAGCACCTCCAACTTGAGCTCCAGAGTCCAGACATAAGGGTGTTTACCAACCTTGAGGAGTTTCATTAACTGTGACATCACAGGATCTTTAAAGCTGTCCATTACATACAAGCCATTTGGAAAGGCACTACACCAAGACACTTCCACCATGCCTGGTGTATAGATAGAGTGTTGCCCATAAAAGCTTGGTGCTCACTGGTTGGATGACTTGAGGTCTTTACTAGATGGCTTGATGTAAAAACTCAATGAGGCAACAATATGCCTGCATTTCAGTGATGACAGCATGAGTCCCCAATATACCTTCACAAGTAAAAATAGTTTTACACTCTAAGATCTTCTCCATGGGTACACATTTATAGAACCTTTTTTGGCCCCTCATATTTAGGACTTGCAACTCTATCTCCTCCACAAATCACAATGCTTCGGTCATCATCCTATGGTCATTTGGCAAATTTCACCTCCTACTGGCAAGTAAAAGAAGATACCAAGAAGTAAACCAAAACAAGGAAATAAAAATAACAGAGAGAAGGATGTTTTTGCAATTAAAATATAAAAGATCATAATGATCCATATAGAAACAGAAAACTGCATGAGCAGCTAGAATTCATTACAAAAACTATAACATTAAAGCTGTAGATATCAGCCAATATTCGAGTACAATAGAAAGCAGGAAATGCTTGAGGGGGGGAAAACAAGAATGAATTCAAATGATGTGGGAGGCATTTATTATGAGATAGAAGACGATGCTACTGACATAGTAATATATAGGAGTTCCATGCAGCTGAACTTTTCTGGAAGAACAACAACAACCACCCATTCCCTGCAATTGTATGTGTTATCCACCCAAAACGACCAATTCTTGGAGCATTGTTTCCTGTGCTTTAGCAAAAGAGCAGAGCATATTTATATCAATTAACCCTGAGCAATATGCAAAAAACATACATAGAAGTTCAAGGATTGGGGAGGAAGAATGCATAGTTACAAGTGGTCAAACATCTAGAATAAAGTAGCCATAATTTTAAAGAATGGAAGAACTAAATACAGTCAACCTCATAGTCTGCAAAAGGGCATGCAAATCACCAAGTCTTTGCTAATTAATAACAACCCTAGTCCGGAACTACAAATATAAAACATTAGCAAGCCACTAATTCGCACCCATAGGTTGCAACCTTTAAATTGATCTTGTTCTCCAGCACGCAACTTAATAAAATCAGTATGAAAAGAACATATAGAGATAAATGGGTTCTCAGTTTTATAAAATATACAACTCTATGGCTATCAAATGGAACCCGTACTAAAGGATACTACAACAGAAGTATAGAACAGCATTAATATGCAGTCCCACTGTGAATACAGAATTTGACTCAAATGACACTCCGAGTTTGTATATGACTTCTAGCACATCCGGCACCCTTTATTGTCTAAACAGATTACATGATATTTCCAACACATAACAAAGCAGATTTTGAAGACCTGGTGCATGTTGTTTTCTAATTGCACCGTAGACATTCCAAGTCTCACCGTCAATGACATCACTCAAGCAACAGCTTCCACAAATTATGAGACTGGCAATACATACACCACCTGGGAGAGCTTTTCACAATCCAATGACATACATATACCCATTCATGGTTCCCAGGCCTACTTTACTCTATGATATTGAATATCCTTCTAGAATACCAGTCTTGCGACTTGCATATAAAGATTCAATGCAGCTTATTTACACTAATAGTTTTTTCTTTGGACTGAAATTGACACATCCACACCCCATAAGTCTCTAAACAGTAAAACATTATAACTGTATTAAAGGATCACAATTCAAGTCATGAATGCTTATTCCAACAAAACTAAATGTATCTCAACTTTCTAACAGGGATCAAAGTTTTCATATTCTGTCGATAGTGCCAATAATGTTAGCCAAACAATTAGGTGTATAATACTTCCTGCAAAGTGACTCATGGTAAGAGAACTCCACATAAAAATAATATATTTTTAGATATATAACTAACCAACACGAGATTTATGCTTTAATCCATACATAATTATTTCATTTTACCCAACCAATAAAAATTTTAGTGTGAATCCAATATTTACTATTTAAATCATATCCAAAATTTTAAGTTTTTTAAAACAAATCCTACCTACACAATTCTTCCTAATAATAACAAAAATATGCAGCTAATAAGAGTGAAATAGAAAAGTCTAGATTTGCTTCTAGCTTGCTGTTTGATAAAATGATATCAATCAAATTGAAGGGATATTCTAAAAAAAAACTTTCAAGAATAAACCGCTCGGCAGTCAAAAAGCATGTCCATGGTGTGAGTGTAACTGGGATGAGAAAGTTGCAATGAGAAGCTGATAAGAGTAGAAAGAATAATACTAGAAATGAATGCTATTGTGAGGACTTAAAGTAACACCAATAGGTGACAACATGAGGCAAAGTTGACTTTAAAGGTTCAGTACTTCAGTCACATGCAACAAATACTAGTAATGACTTCTAGGGCTGGATATCAGGCAAAGATAGCACAAAGCCAGCTTCTTCAGCCTGAAGTTTAGCTCCTCTGATCTAATGACCCAATGAGTCACTCCTGTTTGCTTGGCATGCTTGCTTTCATCTTCAACTAAGTATATGCTCCTAGGCATATACTGTTTTCTTGCTTCCAGCTGCCTACAGGATCTTTTGAAACCTCGTTAAAGACATAAAACTCTATATTACAATAAGTGTACTAGCATAAACTTGACTGTAAATAGGGAAGCCAGAATTTTTTATCAGATCCTGTTGTTCCTTTAAAATTATTCTTGTAGTCCATGGCCAAAGGGAATGAAACAGCAACCACAATCGCTCAACCAGGCTGAACCAGGCTATATTTAAAACATATTGTCCTAGGGCTCATACTTCAGCCAAAGTAACCTTCATTATATCAATGAGTGATACCTTGCAAGTTGAAGACTTTGGAAGGCCAAAGGAGAGACCAAGAGGGTCTGTGGTTAGTCATTAAGACTTAGTAAAGCTCCCTTATGATTTATCAATTACAGAATATATGGCAATCTATAAAACAAAATCCCAAAACCAGGATTTGTGTAACTGATCTTGTCCACTCAGGATAAACTTTTCTGAGTTGGAAATTGAAATAGAAATTGTCAGGGTCCAATATATCTTTCCCAAGCTCTTACATTTACTTAGGGACCCTTTGGAAGTGTTTCATGCTTTTATGCATTCTCTTCATGTATTTGCTTCAAAAAATTTAAGCTGAAAGCAGCTTTTAGAGTTCCTGAAAAGAGTACCATGTTTGTAACTATGGTCAAAACACATCTGGTGGAGTTTATGACAAGTGGACATGGCGGTGACTGTGGTGGCGGTGGTGGTGATGTCCACCTTAGCCACAACATGAGCCTCAGGCCTAGCACAATTATGTCCTATTTTTTAAGTTTCTTTGTTCCCTGATTTCTGTTTTTCAGATCATCATTTTAGTTTTGTGAAATTTTCCTGCACGATTATGTCCTTTTTTTTGTTTTTAGAGGGGGGGGGGGGGGGTTCTTGAAAAGTGCAACAGGAACTCGTCCACATTGGCATGAAAATATGGACATGAAACTTAGTTAATGAGCTCTAATCAAACAACAAAACTACCCTATAGAATGTCTCTTAAATGTTTTCTTCCATTTATTTTAAATTATTCATTGTAAAAAGAAGATACACCCCCGACTTGATTAAGAAAAAACACTTAGAAAATAAATGCCAAGTAAATCAAAACCCATTTTTAAGTTTTACTACAAAATACGATTTTTAAGGATTAGCAAAAATATATGTCAACTTTCAAATGATAAGGAATTCAAAATCTTATTAATCTTTAAAATTCCATATGATATATTAATACCAATACATAAAGGACCCATAAAAATATTTCAAGTTATAAACAATTTATGTTATTTACTGATATTGTGTATTTTTATGGTCTAGTAGCACACCTTTTTTGATATTTTCAACTATACTATGCATCCTAAGTTATTTGGTTTGCTTATTTTATGGTTTCCAATATCATTGCCCAATTTTTTCTCTATTTTTTGTGAATTTTTGTGTTTCCCTCTATACCAAGTCATTTTGCCACAACCGAGACACGATAATGTCTTCAACTGAAACAATGAACCATGCACGGTAAGAGTCTAAGATTTCACTTCATTGAAGCAATTTTAACTAATATAGCACTTAACACTCTATTTGGTTGCTAAAGAAAAGGTAAGCTACACAAACATATATATATATTATACAAATATACAAATATATTATAGTTTTGGATCCTTTTCCAATGACCCGCAACCTGTAAAAACAAAAACAATCCACTTAAGCAAGCCTAATACAACTATTGACTCTATTTGAGGTAAATTTTTCATATTTTAGTAAACCAAACCAACATAAACCGTAAAATTCAATGCAGACACGCCCAAAACAAGACTAACTGAACTCCAGAAAACGTATAAATGCTGACCCCAGTCACAGTAACATCTCCAGAAACATTTCAGCTCATGAGAAAATCCTAATGAAACCACGACATAGAAGAAGAGCGACAAACCTAACAAACATAAAAATCAATCAATAATAATAATAAAAATAAACTCATTTTCAGTAATAAAATTCATATATCAAGCATAAACCCTAATTAGAAAGGACAAGATACATCCATACATATAAAAAAACACACAAATCTGTGTATATGTTGTGTGTGTGAATTGATCAAATCAAAAGCAATTCTGAAACAGATAAGAATGTAATCAATTACAAAATTTCAGAGAGCAAACATAAACCCTAACAAGAAAGAGTATTAGGCATACATATAAGACTGCATATGCATATGCATATGCATATGTGCGTGTTTGTATGAACCGATCAAAATCAGAAAGAATTCCGAAAGGGATGAGACTGTAATACATACCTGAAGGGAGAGAGGAGAGAGAGAGAGAGAGAGAGAGAGAGGATGCGAATTTGGTAGTGATTTTTTTTTTTTTGGGAAAATGTAAAGAGAAGGTTTTGAAAGAGTGTGCGCGTGTGCTTTGTTTTGTCAAGTACGCGCTGCACTCATATCTCATGGTTGATGGATTAAGTGAAAGAGTTTTTATTATTTTATTAATTAATTGACATTTTTCTATTCTATTGAGAAGCTTTATTGTGAATAAGAGCGTATTTTAGGGTTATATCCAAAAAGAAATACTCCCATTTAAAATCATATGATATATAATTATACACAAATCAAGTCTCATTCACCCATGCAGTGTCACGTGTGCATGACGCTGATCATAATTCGTGATTATCACATGTCTGATGTAACTTATATGTATGACATTTAATTCACAAGATATAATTTATTAACATAACTTACATCAATTGCACCGTAAAAAAAAAAAAAAAACACAAACTTATATTATTATTATTATTATTAGCGGTGGAGTAACTAACCTTGTTATTGAAAAGTTCTGAGTTCGATTTCTCGTTTTCTTATAAAGTTAAACATAC
Source organism: Liquidambar formosana (assembly GCA_039720395.1). NCBI lineage: Eukaryota > Viridiplantae > Streptophyta > Magnoliopsida > Saxifragales > Altingiaceae > Liquidambar > Liquidambar formosana. The sequence continues at coordinate 5,372,467 of CM077827.1, read as the reverse complement.
TTCAAATTTATCCTAAAATGTCAACCGATGCAAGGTGGGCAACCCACATCCCCGATACCATGTCAAAGAGACTCCGACACTTCACTACATAGGTTAGTTTGTTATCTTCCAAGTTGTGCACTGTTTTGAATGTTTTCTTAGAGGGAAGGAATCATAGAGCTTCATTAGCTACCATAATTAAAAATTTATGACATGCATAGTGGATTTAGGTTCCTGTCTCCTTAGAGCTCAAGGATAGAGATGAGGTATGAGCCTATAGAACAAATCCTATTCAAGTAAGGTGGTCATAGTGTATTTAGTCAAGACATGACTTATGTACAGTCTTAAGCCTACAATTAACTATAACTTCATGTTATGTCTGACATGAATAATTCATGTTTTATTTACAAATTAAGTGTCAGAGAAAAATTTTGACTACTTTTGACCATCTAATTTGAGATTTTATTTTTTAATATAAGTACGAGACACGATTTCATTTATATAATACCACAAATAGAAAGAGTTTGATGCATTTGATTAACTTCTGAGGTAAAGCTTACCCAGAAATCCAAAGTATACATTCTCAAAATCCATGCAGATTTCTTCTACCAAAAAAAAAAAAAAAAAAACCATTTTTGGCTACATGTTTAAAGGGTTTGGCTCCATTTATTTACTTAATTTTGTTGGTTTTTTGTTTTTTGGGTCCTCATTCTCTGAAATTTGACTCATGAATACCCTTGCAAGAAAAAAAATGCCACCATAAGATAAAATCCTAATTAACTGATCAATTTTACATGATATCATACTAAAAAGTGTGCAAATGGTTTACAATTCGTTTAAATATACCAGTTATTAGAGGGGTAGTTTCGGGCTCTATCAAGTGGACTAGAGTAAGTCTCGTGATACTTACGCGCGTACTAGTCGGTGCATGTGCTTAAAAATTAGGCCGACAGGTTTTTTAAATATAATTTTATTTTGTTCGTGGTTGATTGACTGAAAAACTTATTCAATCGGAAATTTTTTTTTTTTTTTGGAAGAATATTTTACATATTTATATTTCTGAAATGAAAGAATTTAAGATAATCTAGGTGAATATTTTTTTTGATAATCATCTAGGTGAATAGAATAAAGAAATGGACAAACAGTCCACTAGAAGAGTGGCAAAATCCAACACGATATGAAAACACAATTTGAATCCACCACGAAATTAAAGTGTGGCAAAGTCCGACACGGTATGCAAACACAATTTGAATTCACCACGAAATTAAAGGGTTTAGATTTATGATAAAGTCAAAATTAGGTCAACTCAGGTAACCCTTAGTAATAAATATGTCGTTAGAAAGGACGAAAATTAAAGGAGTAGTTTCGGGCTCTACCAAGTGGAATGAAGTGAGTCTTGTGATATTTTCGTGCCAGTTGGTGCATGTGTTAAAAATTAGGCCGACAGGTTTTTAAAATGTAATTTTATTTTGCTTGTGGTGGATTGACTGAAAAACTTATTCAGTCGGAGTAATTTATATTTTTATTTGTCTTTTTGAAGAATATTTTACATATTTATGTTTATGAAATGAAAGAATTTAAGATAATCTAGGTGAATATCTTTTTTGATAATCATCTAGGTAACTTTGATCATGTGCAGGATATCTGGGATATCGCATACAATTACAGTCGTCTATGAACGACACTCATGTACGTGTGAATGTACACATGTCATCCACAGACAACCATAATTGAATGGGATAGTCTGAAATATCTCACACTTGAATAGCCCTCATCATCTAAATGAATGGAATAAAGAAATGGACCCACTAGAAGAGTGGCAAAGTGTGACATGATCAGTAAACATGACTCGAACCTAACATGAAATTAGCGGGTTTAGGTTTATTGTAATCGCGTTCGAAGTCGAAATTGAGTTAACCCACATAATCCATATAATAAACATGTTATTTTCAGGTCAACCTGCGTAATCCGTTTTGACCCACATTAACCTGTTAAAAGGACAAAAATTAGGTTGATATTTTTTTTCATTTTATATATTATGATGACATAGTTAGAGGATGAAGACATATGATATGTGAAATGTAATATTTAATTTAAAATTCTGCTTAGAGTTTAATTATCAATTTATTATTAATGAACAAATTTGATTTGCTAATTTTTCAACTTGAATGTTTGAATATAATAAGTAATAAATAGGTAAATGAGTTAATTTTAGGTTAAACAAGTTATATATTATGTGTTCTCGAGTTGATCGCATTGACCCAAGAATGACCCAACATGATATGTTATTAAACAAATTATACGGGTCGTGTCATGTTATCTATTTAATAATCAAAACGCGTTCGAATTAAAAAAATTAACTCGATTAAAAAAGGATCGTGCTCGGGTTGACCCATACACTCGAGTACATATTCTCGACACAATCGCGAACCCGAGTTGCCAGACCTTGAAATCCAGGTCCATTTTGCATTGTAAAACGGTGTCGTTCTTTGAGCAAACAAGCTGGTGATTTGCATGTTCTTTTCCGATGGAGATGAATCGACGGGCCAGAATTAGTGATCACAGGACGGCCAAGGAACATCGACGAAACGCGACCCGCGGAGCCAAAAACCATCAGCGATCGAAACCCAATCTTCCAAGAACAACAATTCGCGTGAATTTTCGTTCAAGTTCTCAATTGAGAGGGAACCTCTCGGTCCGAGTGTTCGATGTTTCGAAAGAAATGGTCCATCGAAGCATTGGCGACGGACGGACCGAAAATGGGACGACAGCTTAACGAATATAGAAGTATGGAGCTTTGCTGTTCTTCAGTGTCATTCTTGCTGCTGCCATTTGAGACTGGTACTGGTGGCTTCTGAATCTTTGTTTGTCTCTGCATATTTATTAATTTATTTTATTATTATTTTTTCTCTTAAAAAACCGGTGATTGAACTCTATGAAACCCGACTACTTCCCTCGTTTCAACGTTTTCTTCGACGTCCTTTCCTGTTCAATCACTCTATATGCTCTCTAAATGCCGCTATTCTTCAATCTCCACCGTCCAGTTCAAATGTCAGTTATCATCATCACCCAACCTGACCACAACTCTCACCCAGACCAGCTACCATGTCCACAAACACGACCCATGTCATCGACACCACACATCTCTCTCTCTGGGTCGACTCAGAGCTTCAATGCCGATTCCGGAGTCTACCCACTTCGAAAAGTCGTACGTGACTCATTCTTTCTATTCCAACGCTTTGAAAATCTCTGCAAAAATGGGATTTCTTGCTGAAGGAAAACAAGTACATTCACATGTAATGAAGTTAGGATACTATAATGTACTATCTCTGCAAAATCAGATTTTGAACGTTTATGTTAGATGCAAGGAGATTTGTGATGCGCGCAAATTGTTCGATGAAATGCCTGTGAGGAATGTTGTGACATGGAATACGGTAATTTGTGGGGTAGTCGACTGTGGAAGTAAATTTAAGTCGAATCTTCATCTGGGATTTTCTTATTTTAGGAGAATGCTGTTAGAAAAGGTTGGTCCAAACTATATAACTTTTAATGGCTTGCTCCGTGCATGCATTGAGTTAAATGATATCGAGGTTGGTAGAGAGTTGCATTGTTTTATAGTGAAATTGGGATTATATTCGAATTGCTTTGTTGGTAGTGCTCTTGTTGATTTATGTGCGAAATTCGGGTTAGTTGAAGATGCTAGAAATGTTTTTGATCAAGTTATGGCTAGAGATTTGGTTTTGTGGAATGTGATGGTGTCTTGCTATGCTTTGAATTGTTTGGGGGAAGAGGCTTTGGGAGTATTTAATTTGATGCAATTAGAAGGTGTTCAGGGAGATGATTTTACATTCACTAATCTGCTTAGTTCATGTGCTATTTTTGGATCGTGTGAATTGGGGACAGCAGATTCATGGGCTTATTATCAAAATGTCTTTTGATTTAGACGTGGTAGTGGCTAGTGCACTTGTTGATATGTATGCAAAGAATGAAAATATAGATTATGCTCGAAAAGCTTTTGATGGGATGGGTGTTAGAAATGTTATTTCTTGGACGACTATGATTGTGGGATATGGACGGCATGGAGATGGGAAGGAGGCCATGAGACTTCTCCAAGAGATGTTTCGTGAAGGTTTTGACCCGGATGAACTAACGTTGGCTAGCATCCTTAGTTCATGTGGCAATTTGTCCTCCACTATTGAAATTATCCAAGTTCATGCTTATGTAGTTAAGAATGGGTTGGAAGCATTCTTATCTCTTTCAAATGCTCTAATAAATGGATACTCCAAGTGTGGCAACATTTCTTATGCATTTCAATCTTTTAGCTCGATCTTAGAGCCTGATCTTGTTACATGGACGTCAATGATTGGTGCATATGCATTCCATGGTCTTTCGAAAGAAAGTATTGAGACTTTTGAGAAAATGTTATCTTATTGTGTGAGGCCAGATCAAATTACCTTTCTCGCTGTTCTCTCTGCCTGTAACCATGGAGGGCTAGTAAGTGAGGGGCTTCATTACTTTGACTTGATGACTAGTGGCTATAAAATTGTGCCAGATTCCGAGCATTATACTTGTCTCATTGACCTTCTTGGGCGTGCTGGACTTCTGGATGAGGCTTTCAATGTTTTGATCTCCGTGCCAATTGAACTTGAATCAAACACCTTGGGAGCATTCATTGGAGCATGCAAAGTCCATGGAAATGTAGAATTAGCAAAATGGGCAGCAGAGAAGCTTTTTCTGTTGGAACCGGGCAAGCCTGTGAATTATAGTATAATGTCTAACATTTATGCTTCTGTTGGGCATTGGTTTGATGTGGCAAGAGTTCGCAAAATGATGAGGGACAGGTGTGATTATAAAGTTCCAGGTTGTAGCTGGGTGGAGATTGCTGGCGAGGTTCATACATTTGTGTCAAGTGATAGGTCCCACCCACAAGCTCTAGAGGTGTATTCTACATTGGGAATGTTGGTTAGGCTAATGAAGGAGGAAGACTGTGTGTGTGGTGTGGACTTCATATTTGACAGTTTTGGGAATGAATGTGCCATTTAACTTCTCTAGCTGATCTGGAGCTTTTGTTTCAATGATAGGGACTCCAAGTGGCGATTGTCTTGTGGAGGTTAGTTCCCTTCTCATTATAAGGTAAGAGATTATAAGTCCTTACATTTTACATGGTGTCTGCACGTCCTAATAGTTTTTACATTATGCCTTCTCTTCTCTGAAATTTTCAAAAAGATCCACATTATTTTTCTACATTTCCATTTTACTTTACGGTTTACATAACCTATATTTTTCCATGCATGTTTCAATATTTCATGAATTGTCCATAAGTATAGCACGTTTTGCCAATAATCTTAAATCGTGTTGTGCTTTCATTTGACAAGTATGTGATTACCTTCTTTGGCTTGCAGGTGAAGATTATGGGAAACATTTTTTTCCTTCTCAAATTTACTATTGGGGCACATAGCAACCATGTTGCTTAATGAATAAATTTATGAATTATGAGGGATGATATTTCAATTATTCATTGCTACTTTTGTTTGGGCAAGAGCCCATCAATTCAGGTGATTCTTAAATTGTACACAGTTGAAATCTTCGTGATTATGATGACAATTGAATGAAAAGCTCCTGGGAACATTTCTTTTTTCTTATTTATTTGGTTCTTTTCTTTGTTCCAGGTTTTCAGGAATAGCCAAAGTTGATTCTCTCTCTAAAATCTTTGGCATGTAGAATTTTTGGAAGAATATTATCATTCAGGTTCCTTTGTTCCTTGCCATCATATGTTGCCTCTCTTCCCTCATATTTCAACCATTTAGGCTCTATGTGTAAAGTGCATTATTCATTACCAAAAAACAGTGCATTTTTGCAAAGGGATATTGTAAGTATTCAAAGATCATAGATCCTTAAAAATTCTGTGAGATCATGCTTGTTGGGTGATAGAAACCCATATTTGGAACTAACAGCTTTCTGCTTATATGGCAATTCCAAAATCAAACGGATTTCTAATGATCTCTTTTTCAGTCTATATTTCTATTATATTTTCTAATTACTACATGTGCTAATTGAAAATGTTTCTTTTAAAACACTAGCAATCTCCTTCCCACTGCAGAACCCTCTCAATCTTCAATTCAATTGTAGTCCAACTAAGGGTTTCGTTGATTCATGAAAATCTCCACGATAATTGCATAAAACGGTTGAATTCACTTCTTGTTTAAGGCTAGTTCCTCGCTCTATCTACTTATTGACGTGTGGAATCAACTGCTGAGATTTCTATGTGGTGTACAGAGAAACTGAACTTTCTCTTGGTGCCATAAACGTGATGTTAAAAAACTGGTGATTTGGTCTGGCTGGTTGCCTGGGTTGTTTACGCGTTAATTGACTTTGGTGATTTGACTGGCTTTGGACTTTTGGAGCTGAGTTTGGGGATTTATAGTCTGCAGGTCTATGGTGCGGGGTTATTGTATCTCTTTGTTTTGGCGTTTTTGATTGGTTTGGAGCTATTGTATCCCTTTCTTGCTTCCTTCTTTTCTAGGGTTTGTATGTTTATTTCTACAAGTCTTACGAGTCGTCTGTTTTGTTTTGGGAGACTTTTGCTTTTTGGTTTTGACTGGTTATCTTTTCAGCTTTCTGGTCCGGTTTCTTTAGTTTGTTGGGGCTGGATATTTCGTGGAGTTGTTGTCTCTATTTGAACCTTGAGGGTATTGTTCTCTTCTCGAATTGATTGTTCTTTCCCATATTATGTTATATATTTATACTAGTATGAACCCGCGCGATGCGCGGGAATCACAAATAGCTTAGTGATCCGAGTTTAGGCCAATATGTTTTTATATGTGGTTCAACTCTTTGCATACATGATCCCAATGTTAATCTCAATCACATATCCAACCCAAAGTACCCAATTTTGCATTCATTACAGTTTCAGCCTAAAAATGAGAACGATAATGATAATAGAAAAAATGATGTAAGGGAATTGCTGGGATGATAAGGAATTGGGAGTTGGAGAGATCAAGAGAGAAAAGGCAAACAGTCAGTGGTTTTCAAATTTTGAAATTTGAAATACACAAATGGAAGAAAGAAAAAAAAAAGAAGAGAGAAAGAAATATGGTCTGAGAGGGGAAATAAAAAAATAGATGTGAGAGGAAAGAGAAAGAAAGAAGAGGTAGAGATGTGGGCCCAAAGGGAAGGAGAACTTAGGCTTTAGGAGGGAAAGGCTCTCAAGCAACCACCTCATACACTGTGCTGATGTCAGCAAAAAACTCCTAAATATAATATAATATATATATATATATATATATATATATATAGACACGTTTGTTTTGGGAGACTTTTGCCTTTTGGTTTTGACTGGTTATCTTTTCAGCTTTGGTTTTGACTGGTTATTTGTTGTCTCTGTTTTTGGTTTTGACTGATTATCTTTTCAGCTTTCTGGTCCAGTTTCTTTAGTTTGCTGGGGCTGGTTATTTCGTGGAGTTGTCTCTGTTTGAACCTCGAGGATATTATTCTCTTCTCGAATTGATTGTACTTTCCCATATTATGTTTTATATATATATATATATATACACGGTAATGATCCTATCAGTACGTGCTGATATCAATACGGTTATAAACCTATAATTGCTGATTACAAACTTACAATTGACTGACTACAAATAGATGATTTTTAAATAACTACAACCATCCTATTTCATTGACTACAAACTTACAATTGATTGACTACAAATGAACGGTTTTTAAATAGCTACAAACATCCCATTTCACTGTCTACAAACATACAATTGATTGATTACAAACCTACAATTGATTGACTACAATCGGCCGCAGGCAAACATCCCATTTCACTGACTACAAACCTACAATTAACTGATTACAAACCTATAATTGACTAACTACAATTAGCCACGGGTCAGATAATTGTCCATTTGTAGTCAGTTAATTGTAAGTTTGTAATCAATAATCGTAGGTTTGTGCTGTATTGATATAAGCTTGTATCAGCACATGCTGATAGGATCATTTCTATATATATATATATAGGGGAAATGTCCAAAAACTCCCTCAAAAATAAATTCATATCCAAAAACTGCATTAAATATTTTTCCTATCCATCTAATCCAAATAAAAAAGAATCATATCTATTAACTCCAACCAGTTAATTTTTTGTTTACTGTTGTTAAAAGAAAAGAGTGATCCGACTAAAATACCCTTCTTTGACATTACTACATTTAATGAAAAAATTGCATATTTAACTGAATTTATACTTTTATCCTTTTTTATGCAATTAGAAAAAAATTAACCATCATTAATTAATTCTTCTCTAATGTACACATGGGGAGAAGGGCATTTTTGTCATTACACATATTATTGTAAAAAAATGGTATTTTAGTCGGATCAGTCTTTTTTTTTTAACCGTAGTAAACAAAAATTTAATTGATTGGAGTTAATAGATATAATTTTTTTTTTTTTTTTTTGAATTGGATGGATAGGAAAAATATTTAATGGGATTTTTAGATATGATTTTATATTTGGGGGAGGTTTTGGATATTTCCCCATTTATTTATTTATTTGCTGATAAACTATAGTTATGTTTTTAATTCATCCAATTTTGTTAGCCTTATAGTTTAGGTGGTATTTACACTTTTGAATCTGACATAAATAGTCAATGGGATGAAGATCTTGACCTGAAACTGACCCAATCAGATAAAATATTAAAATCATTCCCATGCTTCTTGTTCAATATGATCGTTTGCCCTTTGTTTATTTCTTGGAATCTTTTTTCTCTGTGTTGCCTTTCTAGAGAGGGTAATACAAGTGGCAGACAAAGTGGTTAATCTTGGCTTGGAGAAGGAGGGCTTTCAGTGGAGATGGAGTGCTTGTTCTGAGATTCTATCGGATGTTTGTCGTGATCTCTATAGTTTACCTAATTATAGGTTTAGGCTTTAAATTTTGATATTCTTTTATTTGCTGGATTGTTACACTTACAAATCATCAAGACCGGTTTCTTTTATCGTTTCCTATTTTCTTTTTGGTTTGTTTTATTTTTCTTCAATTAATAATACTTGAGCCTATAGCACATGATGCAAGACTTCTAGGCTGCCAACCTGGTTGGAATGTTAAGTCAATCTCATTTAATTGGTTCTGTGATAAAATAGCTTGAAACCTAAGGCTCTGTTTGGATCTTGAAAAGGAGGCACAAATGCTGAACTTTGCTCAGAAAAAAGAAAAAAAGAAAAAAGAAAAAAGAAAAATATATATATATATATATATACACATATATACTTTTTGGAGCAAATTTTTATTTTTTAGTTATATATTTTAATTTCCTTTCCTTCTATTTTTTTGAAACCCAAATGGATGCTTATGCTTGATGTGGATCTCAAAAAGTAGGAAGGGGAGGAAAGGAAAATTCTTTAATTTGCTTAAAGATGATTTCTTTTCTTACACATTTTTTTTTTATATTTATAACATTTTCCTCTCTTTTTTCTTAATGTTTTCCTCATCATTGCTTTTTTGATATCCAAATAGAGAGGCTTAAGTGGTTGTAAAGCATTGGTTAAAGGTCTGCTGGTCACTTTATTTTAGTGTTGCTTGTGTATATATATATATATATATATATATTTGCTACATAGCTTTCTTGCATAATTGATTGCACCATGTGCAGACAGCGAAACACATTGAACAAATCTAAACAAGCCAGCCTGTATTTTCAACAAGTTTTAATTAACAGGATAAACACCACCTTGGTTTTCACTAGAAAGGAGAGAGAGAGGGGAGGAAAAGGCAGAGAGAGAGAGAGAGTCAATAAAACATAAGATTCAAAAATAGCGTACTTGAAACTTCATTCATTTACTGCCCAAGTAAAAGTTCAGGAAAAACAAAAGCAAACACATTTAGGTAGCCTACAGAGAATAATGCAATGAAGTTTTTTTACAGCAGTCAGCCATTACAGAACAGGGAGCCATCACACAACAAATGGTAAAAGGAACTAAAAAATCATAAAGTGAAATCCCAAAAGTGATCTTCCAAAAGCAACTAAAGTAAACTTGTTTCTGATGCCATGAAAAACAAAACAGTTGACTACTAATGAAAAGAAAAAAAAGTCATATAGAATAAAATGTCTTAAAAGCAACTAGTGGGTTGCCAAAAAATGTTAAATAAAAATTTTATAAAACAACTAGAAATATAAAAATAAAACATAATTCATTTATTTTGCATTAATCCAGCTTATCATGAGTCCCACCCTTTGAGATCATGGGTCTTCATAGATTGAACAGACAGGTGCCAAGTCAATATATCAATGCCCAGAGAAATCAAGTTGGAGACTCACCCTGTAGGGTAACTCACCAACCAGGGTTTCTGTTTTGAAGTACTTTGTAAGTTCCCACTCAACAAACTGTGACTGTGACAAAAGTTAAACGCTTAAAAGGGAATGATTATGGTATAATCATTATGCTAATGTCTGGTCTTTTTTTAATGTTTTATGATTTTTACCACTGCATGCGAAACTTACATTAAATATGAAATATGACCGTCTTTTAGTAGGGGTGCAACTTGATATGGGATGGTTTGGGATAGGAGTATTTTCGTCTCGTTCTGAAGTAATTTGGGATTTGAAAATTAATACCGGGACCGAACCGAATTGCATATTGTCCTGTCTCGTCCCGTCCCGAAAAATACTAGTCCGAAATGCTCCAGTTCTTGGTATTTATTAGTTTGTTTTTCCTAAGTAAAAAATTAAAAATAACTACTTCCAATAAAATATTGTCAGCTTGATTAGCCACAAAAATGGGCTACTTCATTAAACATTTATACTTGGCCATCAAGGATTTACATAATACATATACCTGATCTTCTACAAAATGGGCTACATAAAATCATAAAGTCATAAATATGTAATAATTAATTATAATTCATTCATTCATTCATAGTACTAATTACTAATAGTAGTGATAGCACAATAAAAATATTATATATAATATTATGTATCGTATATTATATTATACATATAAAAAAAATATATAATATTATATATCATCGGTATTCGATCTGAGAATTCGGTACGGGATGGTTCTGAATACCCCTAAACCAAGTCCCATACCGAAAAAATTCAATTTTTAAAAATGGTCCCAAGTCCCGAACCTGAACACTATTTGTCCCGTCCCGGACTGAATTACTCGGAATGGTCCAATCCTCGGAATTTCCTGAATCCAAGTTGCACCCCTACTTTTTAGGGTTTGTTTGGACGTCTAATTTGAAATTAAACAATTCAAAAAATTTATATAGTGTTGAAGGCATAAATCTATCATTAGTATATTTTTAAAACGTTGGAGTTATCACTATAACTGTATAACTGATGTTGTAAAATCAATTCTAAAGAATTCATGAAATACTAATATTTTGAATTTCCTCTATTATTTGTGATGATAATCATCATTTTCTTGGATTTGTCAATTCAAAATGATGAATTGTGCCTTTAATGCTATGTAAAATTTCTTAATTTTTTTAATTTCGAATTGGACACCCAAATAGACCCTTACCCTCTATTTGGTTCATGGATTCTACAAAGGAAAAAAAATCAAAAGGGAAAAAATATGAGGAGGAAAGAAAATGAAAGGAAAAGATAAAATCATATCAAGCCAAAATTATTCTAATTATGTTTTTTTCTCTCAATTTTCCATTGCAACCAAATAAAGAAAAGTAGAATTCTTTTTATATATTTTTTTTCCTTGATAAAATCCACAAACCAAATAGAGCCTTAATGTTTTGCTAATGGTATTAGTCTTAAGTTGTTCACCACTCTCTAATTTCCAATGGCGTGTTGATCCAGTTAGTAATAGTAATTGTGAAAACACTTGGCTCTCAGAGGGATTGAAAAGTTTTGCACTCTTTATGGGCATTTATTTTTTAATGTAAGTTGGATTAGGGGTGAAACCAGGATTTATCTCCAATTGGTGCACTGTGTTATGATTCTGTCAAGTGGGAATTGAGAACTAAAAGCTTTGGAAAGCATTTTTTTTTAAACAATTACTTTTTAGTAATCATTTTTCAATGTAATACCAAAAAAAAGATATTTTTGTCACCTTATTACAAATTAACTGTAAATATATTTTAAAATGACTACTATGTTCCTCTTCTGGCATTACGTTGAGAAATAATCATCAAATAGTAATATTTCTCCAGAAAAAAAAAAAAAAAACCCTTAGTTGAACTAGTGGAGACGCGTGCCTCCAAAGCCCCCTTGGCTCCGCCAGTGGGCTGGATAATGAATGGACAGGTCATTCTGTCCACTAATAAAATGTGGATCATAGAAATAGACCGTGTGGGGTTGACTGTCTATTAGCAAGCTCAATAATTTTCTTTTTCTTATCTAAAGGCTAAACCCTAATATCTTTCTTTTTCTTATCACTGTCAATTGGCATTAAGTTGGAACATTGGGGTTCCACCACCCAGATTCTCTCTTTCCTTTTCCTCACCCCTTCCCACCCGTTTGAAATTGTAGGTCCCATGTTTCATCCTTTGGACTCTTCTCTTTTCAAGAAAAGATATAGGAAGGCTTGTAGACTGCAAGTCTGGGATTCTAGGTTTGGAAATTCATTCTTACTTCTTTTTGAAGTCGGCAGATCAAAATCTACGCGTATTAGATGATTTCAATCCAATTGTTTCAAAAAGAAAATCAAATGAATTGCTAGTCTGGGATCTTGGATTGAAAGCTCATCAATTTCTCTCTTCCAAAGCTCTTTAACTCAATTAAGAAATGCTTAATTATCTCATAAAAATAGAATGAATTTCTTCTAATTAGCATATATTTAACTATACAATTCAGTCTTTAAATGGAATCACTTAAAAAAAAAAAAAAAAAAAGAAGATTAGTGTTATAAGATCAAATTTTAGAGCAAGGTGGTCATAGACTTGTCACTGGTGACTTTCCCAGGGCTCCACAAGAGAAGAAGAGCTTGGATTCAATTTCTAATGAAGCCAAGGTCCTCCTTGCTCCCTATTCTCTCTTAATAAAGCTTTATGAAGCTGGGCGAGAGAGGGTTGGTTAAGACCTACCAAATTTGAGAAATTTCTTCTTTTTTAGTTATTACTCGGGTTTGTAATGATGATTGTCATCCTCTCTTTCTAATTTTTCTAATACATATATAAGATTTCTCTTTCTAAGTTTTTTATATCAGTGCACTCTAAACCCACTCTAAACATGACATAAATAAGGTGGCAATAGACTATTGCATAAGATGAAGGTGTTTCATGGTTTCAAGATTAGGTTAAAGCTTTTCCTATAGTGTGAATTAGGGGTACAACTTGGTCCGAGTCAGGTGTATATCTAGATTGGACTGAATTAATTAGGGACCTAAAAAATTGGACCAAAATCGAATTATAAATTTTATTCAATCGGACCAGCAAAAATAATTCGATTCTCGGTTTTTGTTTTTGTTTGTAAAAGGTGATAACCTTATTAAATAAGTATTATTATTTATTTAATAATACTTATATATGGAGTATAATATATTAATATGAACATATATATATATATATATATATATATATCTATATATCTATATATATATATAGTTTTTTATTTTTATTTTTAAAAAGGTGATAACTTTATTAAATACGTATTATTATTTATTCAATAAAACTTATATATAGAGTATAATATATTAATATGAACACACACACACACACACATATATATATAATATTTATTTTTTTTTCAGTAATTTGGGAATTTGGTCTGGGCTGGTTCTGAAACCTCTTAAATCGTGGACTGGACCTGAATTCATCGGTTCTTAAAATTATGGCCTGAGAATCAGACTGATTAGTTTTTGACCTAGATCAGATGAGACCAAATTGCTCGGAACAGTCCGATTCTCGAGTCCACTTAAACCAAGTTACACTCCTAGTGTGAATAAGAAATATAAAAACTCAAAAATAAAAATAAAAATTTGGAGTTAGGACCACTCTTGCCCTATTTTTTTACCAAAAATGCCAAAATTGAAAGCTTACCCTTCCACTGGTTTTGTTTGTACTTATAATTTGTGATTAAGACAAGCCGGTCCACCATTTCCATTCTATATCGTCGACTTAGGATTTACTACTTGACCTTGACAAAAATGTGTAATCAAAGTATCAAACCACTGCCATGCTCATCAAAGAAAAATAAAAGAAAAAAAAAAAAAAATCAAACTACTGCCACGTTGCCTATACACAATGACTTCTTTACCCTTGAATTATGACAATTGACAATGCTGTCAAATTAGAACTCATAAATGACATTAATTAGTTTCATCATTAGTTCTATTCCTCCTGTCTGAGAGAGATGTTATGTGGATCACTGTGAGAAAAGTATTATTAATGTTTGATGTGAGACTAGTATTTTTGTTGAATCAGGGCTCTACAAGAGGAAGCAGCCACCGACTTATTTATTTGAGTGCTCTAAAAATAGTTTGCTTTATGAGAAACTCAAAAAAAAAAAAAAAAAAAATTAAAAACATGTTTGGCAACTTTGCCCTTGAGTATTGTTTTTTTCATAAAAAACAAAAAAACAACTCATTCTCATAAAACAAGAAAATAGTATTCTTGATTTCATAAATGACAATATACTCTTTTTTTATTTTTATTTTTTATTGTTTTCTAAAAGCACTTTTTTGATGATTTTTTTTTTCAAAATATAGAACCAGGTAAACTTCAAATGATTTGATGTCATCACATTAATAAGACATTTCATATAATAATTGACATGTCCCTATATTAACATGGCATCAATAAAACATATCGAAACATATTTTTTAATAATTTGGAAAAAGACTGAGGGAAAGAGTTGCCATGTAAATCCTAAAGGGGTGGATAAAGTGATTTTAAGGGTTTTAAGTTTAACTTCCTCCGTTGCTTTTTAGGGTTACATTATATAATTGTTCGATGCATGAATGATGAAAGACTATATATACGTAGAAAATTAATTGAGTGGGTAAGCACCTTAGGATGATATAAAAAAAAAAAAAAAATGATAAAATAAATGTAAAAAAAAAATCTGCCATAAAAGTTGATATTTTAGATGGAAAAGAAACGAAGAGGCAATTTCCCCAAAAGAGGCAGTTGACCTGAACCAGCCAATCAAGTCTCAAAGGTGATTTAACCCTTTCCCAAACCGGGTAATACAATCACTGCTCATTTATACGCAGTGGTTCCAACAAATACGCGTAACTTGGGTGGCGTAAGCTAGCCTCACCCACCATATAAAAATCAAAGTCTTCGTCTTTCATTGTTTCAACCACCCGCCAATTCTACGTCACAAGCACGAAGCCACTCTCTCTTTCTCTCTCTCAGACAATGAGAGGGCCCAACTCGCTCCACGGTAGCCGGAAACCTAGCTCCGGCCCACGTGACACGCCGGACCGGATGACGTACTCGCCCTCCTCCGCCTACTCGGACATCTCCTCCTCATCACGGAAAACGAGCTCGGGACGGAATCCGGTGGTGGTCGCCGCAAAATCGGTCGCTGGAGTGTTCGGCGCGTGTTTCGCTCCGCCGGAGACGAGAACGTTGAAGGACTTGGAAGATTCTGAGGAGTTCAGAGCTCCTTCTGGTAATTCACTGTCTGAAACTCAGCTAAATTGAAAGAGGGTGAGAAATTCGGAGCTTTACAGATTGATCAGATATGGAATTTTGCATGATTTGGTGGTTTGATTTGCTTTTAGAGGTTTGGATCATGTGATCTGAGTCTGAAATTTTCTATCTTTGATCACTTTCTTGTTTGTTTCCTGGGAAAATTTGAGGAAATGCAACGAAAATGAAAAGCTGACTTCAACTAACCGGTGTAGGGAGTGTTGGTTTTTGTTTCCTTGTGTTGGTTTTCTTTTTTCTCGGGGTGTAAACAAAGATAATCTAAGATTCAATTTTGATAGCTTTGTGTATTCCTCCATTTTCTCAGTAACACAAGTAGGAGCTTTTCTCCTGATGCTTTTTCTGTTTAGAACATGTTGAAAACATCGTGTTTGTCATAATTGGTGATTTGACTGCATGTTAAGGGTGTAAAAATCGGCGATTTATTGTTGTAGTGCATAAGTTTCCATATAAAAGCGGAGTTGGGTTGAAATTTTGTGGGCTATGTTACATCAAATTCCATTTTGTTCTGTTTGGTTGCTGGGAAAGCTGAGGGAAAGAGATTTGAGTATAAATGTCGGGCCTGTTTGTACATCCCATGCAAATTGAATTATTTCATTGTGTTTTGCATATAATTTTGTGAACAAATCCATCATCTTTCCTTGATGAGGGGTGGGTCGTGAAGTTTTACATCAGTTGATGTATTTCATGAATTTCTAAATCAGCTATGGGGATGACTCCAACTTTTTTAAACGGACCCATTCAAGATGATGGATTTGTTCCTTCAATGCTATGTAAATTATACTATAACCATTTAATTTTATTTGGATGACCAAACAAATAAAGTTTACATTAAATGTTGTGTGCCTCATAAGAAAATGAACAGCGGAACTTTACTGAGCCAAATAGTTGTACAAGGTGTAGTTGAGTTATTATTAGTGTGTGTGTGTGTGTATATATATATATATGATTCTTTTGAGAATGAAATCAGCATAGGGTCTCAAATTCACATGCTTTTCTTTTCTTTAGGTTTCTTGGCATCTACATGGACCATTTGTTTTCATGATGTAGATAAGAGGATCTAGAGTAAATTATATGTATGTTTGTTTGATTTTTAGTTGTATCGAATGCCTCGAGAGCCAGTAGTGAGAGGAGACGCAGTTCAAATCGAGGTATCTACGCCAATTCATCCGATTCAACCCATGGGAGAGAGCCTGGCAGTGTTAGATTCACCATGGAGGAGATAAACAAGGCCACAAGGAATTTCTCCCCCTCCTTCAAGATTGGGCAAGGTGGTTTTGGGATAGTCTACAAGGGGAGACTCGAAGATGGAACCCTTGTTGCAATTAAACGTGCTAAGAAGGTTGGAGGAGGATTATTTTTTGTGCTTGTCTTCTGGTCTTGTTACAAGCTTAAAATAGAATGATTGAAATGTGGTTTAACTGAGTTCTCTGTTACCGTTATTTGCAGAGTGCATATGATAAACATTTAGGTGTGGAATTCCAAAGTGAGATTCGAACACTGGCACAGATTGAGCATTTAAATCTCGTCAAGTTTTATGGGTATTTGGAGCATGAAGATGAAAGAATAGTTGTTGTAGAGTATGTTCCCAATGGAACCCTCAGAGAACATTTAGATTGTGAGTTCTCGTTATATTGCGTTAGTAATCTCTCTCTCTGTCTCTCTCTCTCAACAGTCAACACACACACATTAGTGTGAACTTGAATTTAACAGATGTGGTTTAAGGACTAATGCAGGTATGCAAAGCAACATTCTCGACCTTGCTGCCCGACTGGATATTTCAATTGATGTGGCCCATGCGGTCACCTATCTTCATATGTATACAGGTACCTGTTTGGTGGCAGCAGCATTCGTTTTAGTTCCAATGGAATGAGGAAAATTGGAAAATTTATGTTGCAGTTTGTTACCTAGAATTATGACATCTGGTTGAAGAGATCTAACTGGTTGATGTTTTTCCCTGTAGATCACCCTATCATACATAGAGACATTAAGTCTTCCAACATACTTCTTACAGAAAACTTTCGAGCCAAGGTAGCAGACTTTGGTTTTGCTCGTCTGGCAGCAGACAGTGATTCTGGTGCCACCCATGTGTCTACCCAAGTTAAAGGAACTGCTGGGTACTTAGATCCAGAATACCTGAGAACCTATCAACTTACTGAGAAGAGTGATGTCTATTCATTTGGTGTGTTACTGGTGGAACTAGTCACAGGCAGACGCCCTATTGAACCAAAACGGGAACTCAAGGAGCGGATAACCGCAAGATGGGTATGATTCGTTTTTCTCTCTTCTTTATGCATTGTTAATACTCCGTATATTGTTTTCAACAACTAAAACCAAATAAAAATCCAAGACATTTTCGCAGTAATCTGTGTAGTTATAAAATCTATCGCATGTTGATTTTGGTTTATCTCCTACTTAAGATTCATGCATCGTTGTTTACAACTCCTCTACCAGTCGTCGTTAAGAAGGGAAAAAAATTTCAGGACTTGGCAAAGCCTTATTCAAAGTAATAGGACATCTAGACCACCCAATCTACCAAAACAAAGTAAAAAAGTGTTCTTTTATCAATTGTGACTTGGTTTAGTATAAGTGCAGGCCATGAAGAAGTTCGCTGAGGGAGATGCAATCACAATCTTGGACCCACTGCTGGAACGGACTGCTGCAAATAACTTAGCGCTAGAAAAGATTCTTGAACTAGCTTTACAATGTTTGGCTCCACATAGACAAAGTCGGCCAAGCATGAGGAGGTGTGCAGAAGTCCTTTGGAGCATCCGCAAGGATTACAGAGAGCTAGCAGCTTCTGACATCCATTCACTCTCCTGTCATTCGTTGAGGAGTACAATAAGTGAAGCAAATGCATGTGACTGAATGAGATTGTGGGTGAGAGTTTGATATTAGTAACATTAACCTGCATCATATATGGAAATATGTCAAGATGTAAAACAAGTGGGTTGCATTTTTCTGAGAACCAACTAGTTTTGGGTATTTTTCATGGTCATAGGAGCAATAAATTTCCTGAAAAAGCGGATGCTGCTCTGGCGTTTGAAGAAGATCCTCTTGTTGCAAAATGATGGAGGGAATATATTAATGAGGTTTGGTTTGTGTATAGAAAATTCAATTTGAGATGGGAAAGTGTTTTGCTTACTCCTGATCCTGTGTCATTTTACTTTTATTTTTTATATTTTTTTCTTCGGGGAATATGTGAGGTATTGAAGGGGGGTTTCTATTTTATCCATTGGACTTTGATTGGGAATGTTACAATAGCCCGGCCAAATATACAGATTATGGACATTTTGTAATATTTTATAGGTGCAAACATTCTTTTGCCACAATTCAAGGATCAATTCACCCCAATTCTACCAGGAATCAGTTTCAAACCATTTTTGAGTCTTAAATTTCTGAATATTATTTCTAGAATATTTGTAGAGTTCACAAGTTCACTTATCCCATGACAGGGAAGGAGTGTGGTGGTATAGGGTATTACAGCTAGGTGGAACCCTTTTGGTTGGGATTGCTTGATTGCGTTGAAGGTTCCGTTCCCTTTGTTTTGAATGAAGGCATTTCATGTTTTCGGTAAAAAACCCACCTTTGCACATTATTTTAGTGATAGGATGAGGTTTCCGTATTTCGCCACAACATTGTCTGTACAAATGTTATTTAAGACGATGTGTTAGACATCTGCATTCAAATATCAGCTAGTTTTCAAGACGAACCGTAAGTACTATGCTGAGGCCATTCAGGAGGCATTCCCACAAGCTTTTTCCAAAATTGAAATCAACCTAATCAAGCTTTGTCAACTAGTATTTCTGCTACTATCATTAAGTCAATGATAAAATACAAAAAAAATATGTACATTGTATTGTGAAATTACCATTATACACTTTTCATGTACGCGACCAAAAACTCTGCCATCTTTATCTTCCTGTAATGTTTTGATCTCCCCCAAAACTCCCCACAAAATTTTTTCCTTGCTGAAGTTATTTTTCCTACCAATTTGTGTACAGATAACAGTTATGGATAGATACCAATCTCAAACAAAAAGGATAAAAAGTTGAGGAAAAAACACCACATATCTTATGGTGAGAAGAAACTGCAACAAACAACTTCAGTTGATGTAGGCAAAAGTGTCTTACTCGGTACAACAAATTGCTTCAGTTGATGCTGCCCAAAGTGTCTTATTCTGTCCCAAGAACTACATATGCCATCCATGCCTAGTCAAAAAATCATATCCTCTTGGAGCTCGGATCTGAAAAAAATTCCTCCCTCCCTACTTTCTTCCCACTCTATTCACCTCTGGGTAATGAATTCTGCCGAGTTAACTCATAGTTTCCATCCAGGGGTCCTTCATTCTCACCATTTTCAGTGTTTGCTTTTGAACAGAGGAAGAGGAAGGAAGATGTATATATGCTGACATGCCACATGCTGCATACATATGAACCATGTGAGAGAGAGAGAGAGAGAGAGAGAGAGAGAGAGAGTGAGTGAGTGAGTTCATTATACCTGTGCCAAATCCAGTAGCTTTCACTGGTTTCCAGTTTCCAGCTTATTGCAGCCATGGCTAATGCAGTGAAACCTGCTAGTACAAAACCCCAGCGGAAACGTCTTAATAATGTCTTGATGAGATTACGCAGCCATCCTTCAATAGTTCGCCAACTGCAGTTAATATGTACCCTTAGCTTTCTTAGATGAGAAAGTGGAACTGATTATCCTAAATACTTTTCATTTCCTTCACCTTGGAGTACACATGCCTTCACCACATAACTACAACCAGAGACAACATAAAAATTTGTCCCTTACTGGGCCAGGAGTCCCATCAATTCCAAAATGTGGCTTCAGTTAGTTTACTGGGCGCCAGTCTGGTTTGAATTTATGCATGTGAATTAACTTACATAATAATTCTTAATAATTCCATACATTTAAACGTTTTTGTGATACTGTAAACAACAATAAATGATTAGCTGGCAGAAAGAGAGCGAAAGCGCATACTCAAAACATGAGAAGTATAGCTAGCTCAATACTGTCTAGGCCCCCATTCACCAAGAACTTAAAACGGCACATCAAAGCGAAAAATTGGCAACATGAATATTAGGAAAACAACATTTTGAAAGTATCTTTAGTTTAAAGTACTCAACCCAACTCATTTATTTTAACACACTGATTGTTATTAGCGATGTTAGTTTCTTGTTTTATATTATGCTGCATATCAAGCTCAAACTAATCCATAGTCTAAAACAAGATCCACAGTTTCAAAATAGGAAAGAAACTCACCTGTAATTTATATTTGACCAGAAACCCCTCGAAATCGTAAATGACCTATACTTAGTAGAGAATTCTATCAGCCATCCGATAAGAAGGCCCACAGTCCCAATTGCTATTACAATAATAATATTGGCAGACCTGCAGAGTTTACAACAGTTAAAAGGCAATTATAATTTGCTAAAATCAGGCTCACAAATTCAAACATACTGGAACCATGTCAGCCAATTTCATGTACCTGGTTGCCCCAGTTGCGGCCATGAGGGCTGTGAGAATAAAGACGGCTGTATGAATTGTCCTCTTCGAAACTTCATCAATAGCAGCTAAGTACACAAAGGTGCTGACCACAGCCATAAAGGAGAGCCAAAAGTCCATGAACTGAAACCATTTGACAATAACTAGCTAGTATTATCTTGTCATAATAACTTTGAGAGAGAGAGAGTATGTCCTTAAAACAACAAGATGCAACATTTACTGCAGATTATGAAGATTCAATCTCATTTTCCATTAAAAGTAATTCCATCATGCTCTTCAAGAAAGGATGGCATGGGCAGTCTTCAAATGGTTTCCAAAAGTTTATATCAAAGGGCATCAATCCAATTTTGCACTCAATATCACAAATATTGCTCAAGTTTACAATGATGATAATGCTCAATTAATGGGCATTTCATCTACACTCAGCTGTTGAATACCAGTAGCTTCACATTGAAGACCATGGGAGAACAACTTATACCTGTAGGACACGAAAAGATAATGCACACCATGTGCCTACATCACACGCATGATACAATCCACTTGAAATTCCACTTGATGTGTAGAGCACCCACTCTGCAAATGCCTGCACAAAGCAAATAAATGTCTTCTTGATAATTTAAAAAAATCTTGTTGGCAAAAATTCTTGTTGGCTAGCTAAGACAGCTCAAATTCAATGCTGAGCATTCTATAACTGCTAAAAAGAATTAGGCTACGTTGGGAAGTCCCACATCCCACATCGCCCAAATATTGGGTTTGATCTGGCTTCATCTACCTATTTGGGCCCTCCACCTAATAGCTTGGGCTTTCAAGTTGGAAACTTAACAAGCAAAATGCGAGAAACTTCCACTAATGTTACTGACCTCCCTTTAGGTTCCTGAAAAATCGCTAATTTCCGTGTTTAATTGACTACCAAGAAATCAAACGAAATAAAGCCACATCTTTGCCTACATTCATTCAAAATTTTAAATTTTTTTACATTCAAATCAGGGCTAAAATGTTCTTTCAATGGCACAGGAGCGGCCCACCATTTCACAGGAGGGAATAGGCAGTTGAGCAATGCTAACATTGCAACCTCAAGGGAGGTAATTGTCAGAAACCTCCAACCCTATGTTTACCCCAAATATTATCACAATTTGCAACCATAGGTCGTATATTGTTTTAAATCCACAATCCAAAAGACTATGAAAATTACCTTCTGGCGAAGGGCCCAAAAGGCAGGAAGTACAGCTGCAGCGTTTGATGCAATAAGAGAAATTGATTGCCACATGTGCCCTACATTTGTTTGCAGCTGGCAGATTAGTTAACAAATCACTGCATAGCATAATAACAAGTCATAATAATAGGATTTAAATGTGAGTAAATATTTTGATAAACCAAAACGTGAACAAGAACCCCTAAAAAGCAAATTCCAGAATGATATGCTTTCATATCCTGTACTCAAGCCTGTGAGAAGGAGCCATAGAAACAAGAAATAGTTGGACTCCACTGGTTGTAGGACCGCTCTTGCCTACTAGGGAATTATGTTATTTTAGGCTTCATGCTTTCTTTTCTAATTCAAGGGTGGTCTATAGCTCTCACATGAATTTGAGTTTGTGAAATCATCAGTCTTCATATAAATATAAGGGCTATCTAGGAGACTGCAAAATTAGCCAAGCCAATTACAACCATGTTAAAAATTTGTGTAAACCCGCACTCAATAGACATTGAAAATAAAATGATGGTTTAAAAAATCCCAGAACACTTTATTTCATGTGAAAAATCAAGAATGCTTTGGTTGCTTCTAGCTGAAAAAACTGTCCAAATATGTTTTTGAACCATATGGTTTGATTTAGCAGTTTCCCTAGCAGCCCCTAAACCTCCTCTCTGAAACTGTTTGCTTAAAAGCTGTTGATGAGCAATTGCCAAAACTTCAGCTTATATATCAGAAAATAGAGAAAAAATAAATAAAAAATAAAAAACTTAGAACTAATAGAATGACATTGTAGCAGGGACTGAATGGAAGGCTCTACTGCATAAAATTCAAAAGTTGAGAGTTACCTTGATGTGATACAATTTCAACACTGCAGTCAAAGCCCCCATGGTTTCGATCGCAGGAGCAGTAGCTGAAGAGGGGGGAAAAAAATGCAAAAAGAAAAAAGGAAAAATGAAAAAAGAGAAAAAAAAACACACAGTTATAAGAGCCAGGAAAGACAAGTAAGAAGCACAAACTGAAATTCCATGAGTAGATATCAAAATGATGCCAACTTTAATAACTCCGGGCAGAATAAGAAGAGTCATTATTCAAGTGAAATCTACCCTGTCTAGCATATAAAAGAAGTTTTTTTGATGTGGACATGGACCTAGCCCACAGCTCTATTGCTTGAAGACCAAGATTTACTATATTTTCTTGGTTTTTTTTATGGAAAAATATAAATTGTTCCCTTTTAAATTTCTATGACTTAGGGTTAAGAATTACCATGATTGATGTAAAAGGAGTCTATAAATAAGGCTCCTAATTTCTTAAAAAACTCAGCCATGGATTAATAAAAATTGAGTTTCTTTAGATATGGTGCCGACTCCATACCCCCTAACTGACGACTCCTAGGGGTTTAGCTTCTTTTCTTTTCTTTCTCTATTTCTTTTTCGCTCTTATGTGTTTTGAGGCTATCCTACATCTTTTTTTTTTTTTTGGGGGGGGGAGAACATAGATAAGAAGTGGAAGAAGAACAAAGGCTGGATTTAAAACCTGTATAATGTTAATCCACTTGCATCCAGGGAAGATTGGCATGACCCATGAGGAGAGCACCTTTTTGGGCATCTTTCAAGTGAAAAAGACATGGTCTGATCTTTGGAAGCCTTACTGGTGGGTTTTAGCTGCCTTATCCCAAAACCCCAAGTTCCTTCTCTAACATACAGGATATAAAAACTGATTGTTTCTTCACTTGAATTATACAACTTGAAAAACATGGAGCCATCGCTGCTACTCGTCCTGTTTGCATAAAAATAGTCCCAAGTACCAAGAGATGGTAATCCACCAAATCTGGCATATATTTCATAATTTATGTTTGCATCTGATGTTAGCTGGATGTGGATATTTGCTCCAGCTGCACCGTAAGGAATGTCCAGAAGAAAATAAGTCCAAGCAACATCTATTTCTCCCACAACTGAGGAGTTGCTTAAAAGGGGTTGGAGAGGGAAATTGGCGGAATCCGAGGACAAATTTCCACCAATTGGCAAATAATAAGATTCAAAAGCGACTGATGGATTTTTCCGAAGAACCGTCTGCAGACAACCATTCTCAGCTTGTCAATAAATTACTCCTGCGAATAAGTTTTTTTCCAAGCATCAACAAAAAGAATATAGAATTACGAACTAGATGACTTAGTGGATTGCCCATGGATGCAGAATTGCAAAATTGTGTGATTGATGCATAATATTAGTCAACAAATAAAAAGGAACCAAGACGTGGAAAGTTAAGTAAAATTAGCTGATATAATAAGAAATAAGAGATTGAGAGAATACATATTCATGAATTATCCCACCTGAAGCATGTAGCTCTCCCATGTACAATTCAATCCAGCCTTCCCCATAGGACACTGAAACACTTGCCATTCCATAGAATAACAAGCTTTCAGACTGGTATTCTCAATGCCCCCAAATTCTTTCGACACATTAACAGGCAGAATGGTAATATACCACCGACCAACCTTTGGTGAGCGTATAACCAAAGGGGATTCATTTATATTACCAGAATAATCATGCAAAGTTGCCAGAGGCATCGCACCATGCCGAGCATAACACACCAAAATAATTCCACTAGCATTCCCTGTTTTATTTAAAGAAGGTGTTTCATTGAACCTGACATTTGTTGCTATAATGGTAAACTGTTCTGCTATCCCCACTACATCCAAGAAGTGGACTTTTGGTTCACCATCTCCTTGGCAAGAACCCCCAAAAGAATTTCTGCACGAAATCACATCTGTTCGATTGTACGACTTAGCATCTGAAAATGTAGCTGTAAGATTGTAGCTGTCCAATTGAGTGCATGAAAGTGGATCAATTGTCTGGTTGCAGTATTGGCCCCACATTGAGGTTGTACATCCTTCCACACTTATGTTGGCACTGAAGGAGTATGATGGGCCTCGGTTAATCTGCAATGCCAGACCACTAGTTCCCATGAAATTCAACTTTTAAATAGCTAAAAAAAAGGTTTGTGTAGGTCTGAAATCATGGCAATGAGACCATTCATTGAATAAGAGAAAGCAAACCAAATAGAAAGATATATAGGGAACAAAGCACATAATGATTAGTCTTTTATTTATTTATATATTTACTTTTAGAATCCCCTTCATGACATTATTTCTTATTCAAATAGATAGATATATAGGTATAAGTCTGACACCTTCCTGGGGCTGGAACCATTTTTTTCTCCTGGTTCTGTCAGTATCAATTGCATACTACTGGACAAGATCTGTTCCATAATGATAGTTTTGAAAGTACTCTATTTCTATTCAAGTAACCTAAGAATGATACAGAGCCAAAATTTAAAAGTTGAATTTCATAGGAGTTTTAACAAAATATCAATGTTTTTTTGCTTTAAAAACAAGAATGGTAGGAGTCTTCTCAAAAAAAAATTTCTAGGACCAACTTTTTAGTGGTGCCAAAGGCAGCCTCCATTTCCCCTGATTGTGACGAATCAGCTTCAGCCTTCAAGTGGCTTTCAACATATAGTTTCCTATTGGACCTAAAATCTCTTCATAGAGGATAACTATTCACATAGTCATAAGTATTATTTCTGAAATTCTTACTGCTATGGACAAAAGATTTTTGCTTTGTCCCCTAAATAATATCTTTTTGATGTAATATAGATAATAAAAAAAAAAAAAAAAGAAACAATAAACTGGCACCACACCTATCCCAGGAAAGATTTTATTAAACAAATAGCAAAGAATTCCGATAGTAGTGCTAGTAAAGTATACCATCTTCGACTGTGTCCTCATAGGTCCAAGGCCATTGAATAGACCAAAATACCAGACTCCTGGGGAGATCTGCATAATGAAATTGTAAGTTGGACTCTACTAGCTGTTGTAAACCAGAAATTTAGATGAAAGTAAAAATAAGGAAGCACTTATCAAATACTCTATGCCCTAAACTGCACGAGCTTTTACTAGCGATCATAGTAGATCATGCAAGAGAGAACGGCAGCAACTTGTGAACAATTCGTTTAAAAAAACCGTGAGCATGAAAATTTGATATCAGCTTTCAAAGAAATAGGCATTTGTGCTAACTACTAATATTTTTGTAGGAAAACCTGCTCATTTGTCAACTTCATGCTTATATTTTTCTGCATAGGATAGCACTGCTCTGGATTCTGAAAACTTTGTATTCCTCCAGAAGATCCATTAGGAAGGGGACTGAACACTGCAACAGAAGATAAAATTTCATAAACAGCTTGCAATCATCATTTGATTGCACTAAGAATGAGATAAAAGATAAAAATTCAATCAGAAATCTCAATCAATACAAAACTGAAAGCAAAAGTATACAATGCAGAAAGTTTTTCACACACGCAGACAGGCTGGTTGTTCAAGAGCTGATAAAACACAAAAGAAAGTAATATAACCAAAGCATGTTAAGGGATGGTCAAAAAACAACACTGTTGTGAAGAAATCGACAAAACAAACAATATTCATTGGGGCTCTTATGCAGTTTGACAAAACTAATCCATTTTAAAGTAGTCCAGTTATTAAGTTGATTGCTTATGGAATGCTTTTATGTGTGTGCAATGCTTACAAGTATAATTATAATAATAATATAGGCCCCAATAGAGTGTAATGGCAAACAGGTTTCATGTATATGACCTCAAAATTTTCAGAGAAGGCTCAGTTGAGTTGAGTTATTTACCTAAACTTTTTAAAGAACTGTTTGAGACATCTGGCACTGGAAGGCTGCCCTCTCGGAAGCATATCATGGGCAGCACGCTCTTGGGAACCTTTTCAATACTCTCAGCATCCTACAAAGATTTTCAACTGTTAGCAAACAAGGGAGGCAAAAGAAATCCCTTCGTAATTAAAGGCAAGCCTTTGTGGCAGAATCCCATTTTATAACTCAATTCAATAAAATTAATCTTAATAAAAGGCATCTCAAAAACAAAAGAAACCAGGCGAAATTAAATTCAACAAAACAAATGTAAATCCAGGAAATAGCTATCAAACATGCGCATGGCATACTCCACAATTGTACACATTTTTGGGAGTTTGATAAGCAAGCATACTTACAAGGTCTACATCTGACTCTAACGCTATGGACATTGAAGAGAACCATGGTGGCAAATCAACTGCAGCATGGAACACCGCCAAAACCAGTAAGATGTGTGTGCAATAATTAACAGATAAATGATTATGAATTTTTGGAACAATAAAATCAACTCAGAGTCAATATCTTAAATAATTGAATTTCTTCTTTACCCTCCATAATTCACAAATGACATAATAAAATGAAATGGAAGCAGATTTTCATTCTTTTGCTGCCATATATAGTAGGATATGTCAATTACAATAGCTCATAAGAAAGTTAGATTGGAAAGAAATCCAACCATAATACAAGTAGACACGTGCAATGAACTACTAATTGACAAATAAAAAAATTCTACCACCCAGTATAGAAGGGAGGAGGAACAGGAGAAGAACATGACCAAAAAAAAGAAAAGAAGGTCATCTGATCAAATACCAGCACTCCTCGTGACAATTAAAATGGAGACAGAATCACGAAAGCTAGAAAAGAGGCAAGAAAATAAACTTTTTTGCAATTTGAAACCTAAAACAAGCTCAAAAGAAACCCCACATATGGAAGAATGGCAATTTGTGGCCTAGACTAGATGGCAAAGCAGAAAATATAACCGAAAGTACAACAAGAGCGATCACACAAACAAACAAGTTTGACGCTTGCCCCTAAATTATAAATTTAAAACTGTGATGCAGAAATAAACAGTACAATTAACATCACTTGTTTTTTCGCACAATCATTGTATGATACAATCATTGCAGAATTTTATCTCCACAAGCAGTCCTATTACATGTATATCGGCATCAGAACTCATATAATTATTCTGATATCCCACTCAATTAAACACTTTTAATATTAGCTAGAAGTCAATATATCATTCTAATATAAGCCTAAAATTTGTTCAAGAAAAGGTACAGAACACTCCATGAATTAACCCCAACAAGTCCAACACCTGACATTAGAACTGTTTTGTATGAAAGTTTTCTACTTTATTCTGCAGTCAATACATGATTATAATAACAAAAAACGTTTACAACATCAATTATGCCACATATAATATAAAATTGAATTAATTGAATTTTTCACTTAAAAAAACAAAAAAAAAAACAGCAACCACCATCCAATCACTGGTAAAAATTTCATAAAATCCTAAAAAATTTTGAATTTTGACAACAACCCATCAGACATAACACCCATAATCCTTCAAAAACCAGAGAGAAACTAAACTAATCAATCAAATACTCAAAAGGGTTTTGTGCACAACAAGCATACGTACCTCTGATATAACGCCACTCATAGGGCCTGATCCTAGTTCCAGAGTAACTGAAGCTCGAGATAGTGAAGGAATTGTACGGACCCGCGTCGTCATATGAATAGCAATGACCAGAAAAGCACGAGAAGAAGATGAAAACAAATAGATTCAGATAAAATCCTCGCAGAATCAAAATCTCTACCATGTCTAATGACTCTCAGAGCATAATATAGATGACGAGAGATTCTTCACTAGGTATTAACACACACACACATATATATATAATTAATAATTAATATTAATTTTACCAGTGATAATTAAAAAATTAATAAACAGAGTTTGTTGGTTCATTATCGGTAATATAAAAGCAGAGCACACACGACTTGTAGAGGTGTAAAGGTTGACCTTGGTTTGGCCGGTCATAGGTGAACAAGATGGAATGGGTTGATGGCACGCGCCACCAATGGGCGTACGATCACGCGTCAATCATGCGGCTCAGAGAATCTATGTTTAGATTGGGAAAGTTCTGAACAGACTTTTGATGTCACACGTCGGACGTCAAATGTTAGATGTCATGTTTTTCGGTAAAGGGCTGTTTGGGTTGGGGGAATTTTTTTTTTTTTTTTTTTTTTGGAGCGTGTTGGTACTGTTTTGTGTGTGAATATGATTGTGGTTTGAGGTCTTGCGGAATGTTTTTATTTTTATTTTTTATTTTTTTATTTTATTTTTGGTCTTCTCAAGAAAAGGTGAAATGAAAATCCCATGGCACATATTTTCCCGAGTTATGCACTCACCAATCATAGTATGACAGTTCCAGCATTTTTCATCTCTTGTAATTATATAATCATACTAGACATAATAGTACTAACCTAACGCATTTGGATTTTTATCATTTAGTATTTTTTTTACCATGTGGGATTCGTTGAACCATCAAAGGTATGCTGATTTGTACAATAGATTATAGCCATTTAATAGAATTAATTTGTAGCATTAGGTATGTGTGATTAATGGGTTGATTGAGTCTAAGTCACGTATGATATATTTTATAATGACCACAAAACAAACTTTATGTCAGAAACTTTTAAAACGGGAAAGAAAAATTTGGGACCCAACAACTAAAGGCCTCCACTGAGGTCCAATAATGAATTGTTCATATCAAGTGGGTTATCGCTTCGTGCAACGATCCTTCTTTGGCTAAACGGAGTGAACCAAAATTGAGAATGACAGAATTATTTTGGTAATCGATGCACAAAGATATCCAGCGGGATAATTGCTAATCAATGCAGAAGTTAAGCAATTACCAATTTAGGGGATCTCCATTTTCAATAGTATCGATTTGTTTGATGATTAATAAATTCATAATTATTTTCCTAGTGGGATTCATACCACACAACGAATCCAATCTTCCTAATCAAGGTAACAACCATATAGAACCGGAGATTGTCTGTGATTAATTGTTTCGAGCTAATTGTTTTAAGTAGCAAAACACTAATAAATTGAAGGACGCTACTTGCCTCCACCCCAGGGTGGAGGAGTTCTTCCCCATCTCCATTCATTTTCTGCCACGCGTCATAAATATTTTTTAAAAAATATGAATTCTAAAACATTAACAAACAAATAAGTTAATATGGATACATAGGATACATATTCATGTTAATATAAACATGCAATACTAAAATATGGATTTATAAAAATGTGTTCATAATTATGTAAACATGAGAATATATACACACAATTAATTCTCCTTATTTATTTAGACAATGTGGCGAAATATGGGGGGAAAGGGGGAAGGAGCTCCTCCACTTAAGGGTGGAGGCAAATATTTTCCTAAATCGAATGCGTCTCAAGATGAAGGTATGCACATTTTTTCCCACATAATATCTTGCATCCAATTTATCTCTCTTCTTGCACTAAATTAGGCGTCGGAGGGGAAAAGCCCACCACCCTTTTTCTCTCTCATTATCTATTTTGTAGGTTTAGAGCAAGCTTGAGCAAAAGTCATTTCTCTTCGGCTTTCTCTCAAGTTGGAGAAAACCCATTTTATCTTTCAGTGTGGGGGACAATATGGACTGTCATTGTTTGAAGAATATCACCTCCAAACACTTAATATGAAATTATGACTAATAATCTATCGATCTAAGGATATTGAACAAGTGGTGAGATGTTGGGGTATCAAGCCAAGCTTTGGGGACTTGGGTTTAGAGATTTATCCCATTTGGTAGTAGGCCCCTTAACATTTGTATCTTTAATTGGGGCTTGGGTTTGGAGATCCTCATTCGTACTCTTCTAACTATTTGTAGTTAGAAAAATGATGAGAATAGATTATGTAATCATCATGTAATGCCATTAAGCCAATTTAATGTCTAAACGAGTGTTTTAATTACTGGTTTAAGTATTATATTTGACCAAATGGGTCATAAATTAATTAAAATTTGATGAAAATACGTACTAAATCTTACGGGGTAAAGTGTTCCAATTAAATAGTGAAAGTTGTCTGTTGAATTGTAAAATATAAAGGGAAACTAACCTACAATCCAAAGAAATACTCGTGCCAAAAAAAAATTGAAGGACAGAGGACGGTCTCTTCAGTCTTCACTATAGAATCAATACCCAAATCATCCTTTCTTTCTTACAAGAATCCATGGATAACAAAAACATTAATCAAAAGATAGGGGGATTTGGTCATCGGTCCACCAAATATAACTTATTTAACAAATAGTCACCAAACTCTTTTTTCAACTCACTTAGTCCATTTGGCTTGTAGTTGACCAAAATACCCTTATTCTTATTAAGTTATTTATTTATCCCTCTCTTCACCTTCCCCTCTCTATCCTCTACCCCGAAACTACCCCATCACCATCTTTCTCTTCTTAAACCCCAACCCAAACAATAATTCCGGTGGTAGCTGATTTCCATCAATGTCTAACCTCCGGCGATGACGACTGGCTATAAAGTTCATCGATGTCGAGCTCCTTCGAATTAGATTTGAAGACAAACACCAAATTTGAAGAAACCAGATCTGGCTTCCCTACTTCCCTCCCTCTCTCTGCCTCTCTCGCTCTCTGTCTTCTTGCTCTCCTGCTCTTTCTCTCTTCCAAATCTGAACTTTACTAGCGAGCTTGGACTCCAATGATTTCTTTTACCACCAGAAATAACCATTGTCACCAATGATCGCATCTCCCATAACTAGGACTGCCTGCAACTCGTCTTCAAAACTTTTATTACCACTATTCTCAACTCATCTTTAATTCACTACTGTTTGTATAGTCTTTGGGTTTGTTGTTTTTTGGGGTTAGGTGTTAAGTCTTACTCTCTATTTTGCCTCTGTTTTACCGTTGGGACCCTTGGTGATTCTCTTTGTATGCTATTGACATCTTCATTAATAATATAAACTTTTATGGATTAAAAAAAAAAAAAAATTACCACTATCCTCATGTTTTTCCTCCAATCTTATATCTTGGTTATTTTCAGTTGGGTTTATATAGTTTTTGCCAAAAGAAAATATGCTCGGAACAATCCCAACTTTGCAAGAAGTTGTCGCGAACCTACATGCCTAAGTGAAAAAACAACATCATTAAGTACATCACCAAATCCTAAACTATTACAAACCCCAACTCTTGAAGTAGTAAAATTTTATTACGAAGTAGTAAGATTTTATTACTTTGTTGTAAAAGTTTACTACTTTGTTGTAAAATTTATTTTGTAAAGCAATAAAATTTTACTACTTTACTGTAAAATTTATTACCGAAGTAGTAAAATTTTACTACTTCAGAAAGTAGTAAATTTTTACAGTTTTGTGAGTATTACGTTAAATTGTGTCAAGTAGTAAAATTTTACAACTTTAATTTTTTTTAATAATTATCTAATCAATATGGATATTTTTTCGAAGATGTCGACGAGTAGGTTCTAAAAATATAATTAAAAAAAAAAAAAAAAAAACAGATATGTCTATTGTAAGTTATGAGTTTTTAAAAATTAAAATACTACAAAGTTAAGTCAGTTATATAGGATGCTCTTCATAACAAAAAAAAAAATGCCCTTAGTAATAATAAGGGCAAAGCAGGGATTTTCAAAAAAAGTGTGATTAATTGATAAATAAGTTTAGTTTCATTGACTAATTGACTTAGAAAAATTCATACTTGATTAATTACCAATATTTTACTAAAAAATACACTATTCACCAATTTCCCCTAAAAGGTAAAAGGGAACCAATTGATCCACAGTTTCGTCCCTTATATTCATCGTCTTAGGATGAAAAGAAAAAAAATGTACTTAGGAATGCCACAACGATTAAGGGAGGTGAATTGTCTTTTCACTATTCCCATAATATCTTTGAAGGACCACCCGGCTAGACTAAGGCACCGTTTGGTTGCACTTTTTAAAGGATTTTTTTTTTTTTTTTAAAGTAGAAAAAGTAATTTTTTATTTTGTTACTTTTTGCTTTTAAGTACAAGTAATAAAAGCAAAAGTGCATTTGGTAAAATTGATTTTGTTGGTGATCTTTTAGATGTAATAGAAAACTCTACCAAATCATCATTACTCAAACGGAAGTTTAAGACAAGCGCAACTTCTCTCTATTGTGAATTTTTCGAATTAAGGTCTAGCTCGTCTGAAAGATAAAAATGACTTTTAGAAACAAATCTTCATTGCTTTTGCTTAAAATCAAATAATTTGCCTTTTGCTTTCTAGAAATCCTTTTTAGTTCTTTTAACCAAATGGCGTTTTTTGCCTTCCAAAGTAAAAAAGATCTTAAAATAAGTGCAACCAAACAGTGCCTAAATATACAAAGCAATGCCGAGTCACCCTATCTTCTGTTTGGTATCACAAATGACAAACCTAACAGGTGAATTTGTCCCAATTTGTTAGCCCATATTTTTTATTTTGGGATGTTCTAAAATATTTATCAATTATTAGGAAATATTATCTTGCTTTACCAAAATAACATTTTTTATATTTAAAATTATTATTACTATAACGATTATCATATCAACTAATATTTTATTACAAGAGGATAAAATTAAAAAATTAAACCTAATTGAATAATATGGCAGTATGCATGTAAAATGCCTGTTTGGGATGTCCAATTCATAATTAGACAATTTAAGATATTTTGCTTAATATTAAAGGCACAAATCCATTATTGTGAATTGACAAATTAAAATAAATAAATAAAAATGATAGTCATCATTACAAATATAAGTGAAATTTAAAAATCATAGCATTTAATGAATTTATAAAAAATGATCTTATAATACCAACTATAGTGATAATTCTTTTTTTTTTTTAAATATAATAATTCAAGATGATGAATTTATACCTTTAATATTGTATTAAATATATTGAAAGGCCAGGCTATTGCCATCACTCAAAATACTCTAAGTCCCCTATTATTTAAAATAATTTATTAATTTCTTTATATGTAAGTGTAAATTTACCAATAAGGACATGTCTATTTAAAGACTTAAAAAATTTCCTAACCTCATCCCACTCCACCTTCAACTCCAAAAATATTACACCATCTATAAATTTTATGCTCTCACAAACCCTAACAACCTTGACATTAAATCCATATTTACATAAAAAATTAGTGTTTCTCATATTATATTAAATAATTGACCAAAAAAACATTGATAGAGATGATATTAACAACCAAAAGGTAGGTATTTATACACTTTTTATCGAGTTTAACTTAAGTTTTTCGTATAATAAATTTCGTCTTGTTCAGTTTCTCAATTTTGAACATGTTTACAATGTTCATTTCTGTAACATCAAATTCTTTTAATGCATTTCGACTTTTAAATCTGAACAAAGTTATTTGATTCCGCTTCCCAACTCCAAACAAATGGATATTGTTCGGTTATGTAACTTCGAATAAATGGATATTGTTCACCTATAAGAGTCCGAATAAGCTTGTATTGTTCTGTTTTAAAATACCGAACAACTTAACTATACAATAATTGAGAATTGTTTGTTTTTGTAACTGTGAATGGATTTTGAGTATTCGTGTTTATAAGTTGGAACAAATAAGAAATGTTCGGTTTTAAAAGTATGAATATTTTTATATTGTTATTTTTTATAAAGCCGAATATATATACTTTGTTTTGATTAATAGGTCCGAACCTTTGTTCTTACTAATAGGTCCGAACAAATAAGAAATGTTCAGTTTTGAATAACTGAACTGAACAGTTTGGGGGTGGGGGTGGAGAAATGTTTAGAGAATTTTTTATTAAGGGTATTTTAGGAACATAGGAGGGTGCTTTCAGTAAAATTTGAGGGGATTTAATTAATAAGGGGCTTAAAGTATTTTGAGTGGTGGCAATAGGTTGTCCTATATTAAATTATCTAATTTCAAATTAAACGCCCAAACAGCCCCTAAATACATCACCTCAATTCAATTTGTATGTTGAATGAAAGTGGAAACAAAAAAAATAGGACATAGGGACTGCGAAAACAGGAATAAGAAAACCATTACCATAGGGCAGAGGGCCATAAGGACATCATGGTGAAACTGAAAAGTATGAGAATGTCTGTGAGACGAGGTTTTCCCGGGTAGTACGCCTTCCAGTGAATCCCTACCGTTTGATTGATTTTTCCCAATCTGATAAACACTCCACGACAATCTAACGGTAGGCGCATTGAAGTTGACGTACACCTTATAATACGCGTAGCACAGCTCCCATCTTCGTCTTCTTCCCCACTAGCCGTCTCCGATAATCGCTTCGTTCACTGTTAACGCGCAACTGAACTGAAGTACATACGTGATACAACCACATACATACATACATACAGAGAGGATCTAGAGAGAGAGAAAAGAGAGAATCTAGAGAGAGAGAATCTAGAGAGAGAGAGAGATGAGTGTGATTGATTTGATCACAAGAGTCGATGCGATCTGCAAGAAGTACGATAAGTACGACATCGACAAGCAGAAGGACGTCAACGTCTCCGGCGAAGATGCTTTCGCCCGTCTCTACGCCGCCATCGTGGCCGACATCGATGCTGCCGTCCAGGTCCTGCTTCTCTATCTATCTCTATATGTAGATGTATTCATGTCGTGTAGGGTTATTGATGCTTGGTTATTAATCCTTTTCCCCTTTTCCCCTTTTCCCCTCTGTTTGTTTATCGAGAAAACCTAGAAAAACGAAAAATTATACATTTTTTATTTTTTATTTTTTAAGTGCCGTTTGCTTACAAATTCGATGTACTCTTTCGAATTTGAAAACAACATTTGCGCTGATTTTTGTAGCTTTTAAAAGCAAGAAAGTGTTTTCAGAATCGTGTCCAAACAGTGCCTTATATTTTTGTTGTTAGTTGTTTAAAAATAATGAAAAGCTCAATTCAATTAAGCTAAGTAGTTGTGAGCAAGTTTTGGTTTTCTCGTGGTCCTAAAATATTCAAAATTATATTTTCCTTTATTTTTCTTCATTATCTCAGCAACCAAACGGAGTGTTTCTATTTTATTCTTATTTTTTATTTACCTTTATGATATTGCAGAAATCGGAGGCTGCATCAACGGAGAAGAACAGGGCTTCGGCTGTTGCGATGAATGCAGAGATTCGACGAACGAAAGCTCGTTTGCTTGAGGAACTCCCCAAGTTGCAGAGACTAGCTCTCAAAAAGGTCAATACTTGAGCTTTTATGCACTCCATGTTTCATGTTTGATTGTTCTTGGTACTTATTTATCTGCTGATTTATTTTACTTTAGGGTTCGTTTGGTTGGAGAAAATGGAGGAAAAAAAATGAAATTCTGAATTTTATGTTGTGTTGCCCAAAACGAATAACTCGCCAAGCTAGTTAGACATAAGACTCAAACAGAACGTTTTTTGAATGCTATGCTGTCTAAAAATTCTCTCTAAAATTTTTTTTTTTCAAAAATTAGTTTTTGTATCCAATTTATATTTTTCCATTCTCGCCTACCAATTTTTAAATTTTTTTTTCCCATTCTTATGTTAACAAACCAGTTTTTGTATCTAATTGAGATGAGAATTCTATTAAAAACTCCTTTTCAGAGAGAATCCTCAGCGAGGTGAATGTGAAAGAGTTTTATTATGAATACTATGTGTGATACTCAATTGAAAGAAGCCTTATTGAATAATTTTTGAATGCTGATTGATGCAATCCTTGTTATCGGCTGTTAGTAGTTGATGCTCCACTTTGATTGGGTTATAAATTTTCTAAAGCTGCGTCTGCCCTTGCACATTGGTTTTGATTGAGAATATTTTTTTGATTTCTATTAGTTTGAAATCACACTCAAGAACTTTTTGCCCTTCCAAGTTTCTTATTTCCATTTTCCCCTCGCGTTCTTAATAATTATTGTGATTTGCGCACTGAAATTAACATACTTACCTTGAGTGGTAATAATTGTCTTAATGTTGATAATCATTCACAGGTTAAAGGAATTTCAAAAGAAGACCTTGAGGCTCGAAATGATTTAGTTTATGCGTTGAAAGAGAGGATTGAGACAATACCAGATGGGACTGCAACTGCAGCTAAGCAGTCTGGTGGTTGGACAGCTTCAGCCTCACGCACAGGAATTAAAATTGATTCAACTTCTGGTAATTAATCGAATGGTATCATTACTTCATCAAACAAAAAAAAAAAAAAAAAAAAAAAAAGAAAAGAAAAGAAAAAGAAAAGTTGAATGTGTTGAATTTGTTTCATGCTCAGTTACTTAGGTGCTTGTGGATAAGAGGCATGAAATCATACTGAAGTTTTTTTAACAAATTATATCAGATGGGAGATTTGAGAGTGAGTACTTTCAGCCAACTCAAGAGTCGAACCAGTTTAGGCAGGAGTTTGAAATGCGGAAAATGAAACAGGCAAGTGTTTGTTGTTATTCTTTTGTTCTCTTATCAGTTTTGATGGTGTTGTTAAGAGTATGTTTTACTGTGACGGTTTGGCCCTTTGGTCACTGAATGAGCTTCCAGATTTATATTACTTATTAGAAGTGCTTCTGTACTTAGGTTAAGTGGGTACTGGAGAACTGTTTCAATTTTAACAGGTGTTAGGAGTTGATTTATTCAGAATCATTTTTAATGGCCTTGGCCTGACTGAATCGATATGAATGCCATTTTGACTAAGAAGTGCGTCCTTCTTTTTTCTTTTTTTTTTTGGTGATGACCTGAACCCCCGACCTACAACCTCCTGCAAGCCATAGGTATCACTTAAGACTGGTACTCGAAACTAAGACCTTGAGGTATTACACCCTAGAGGCTTGCCAACTGAGCAACCTGTGCGGGTAAGTGCACCATTTAACTGTAGTGACAAAGCCCCTTTTTAATGCAGCATGATAAGTGCCCCCATATGAAATTGCAAATGCTTTCTTTCATATGGTAAGCTTTGTGCTTGTTGAGATAGTGGGTGGAGAACAATATTAATAAGGGCCTGCGCACT
The DNA here is from genome assembly GCA_039720395.1 of Liquidambar formosana. Classification (NCBI taxonomy): domain Eukaryota; kingdom Viridiplantae; phylum Streptophyta; class Magnoliopsida; order Saxifragales; family Altingiaceae; genus Liquidambar; species Liquidambar formosana. The sequence goes on along the minus strand of CM077827.1, from coordinate 5,334,462 downwards.
AGCCTTACAAGGAAATTACATTTTTCTCATAGCAAATAATCATGCAAGATATTTTAAGGCATAGGAGATACATTTAGGGTTCTACCTATATGTTTAATATTTTGAAAAAAGTGCTCTTCTACCATATTTTTTTTACCCTGACTATGGTTGGAAACTTGGATTGGGATATTGTGTCCTGCATGATCAAGGTTTAGTGAGGAAACATAGAAATCACAAATGCATAGATTGGAGCAGTTGACCATCTTAACTAGATAGCTTGAACTGAAAATCTTGAAATAAGATTTGTTTGACTTCCTGCAGGATCAAGGTTTGGAAGTAATAGCGGAAGGATTGGACACATTGAAAAACATGGCTCAAGACATGAATGAGGTTTGCTAGAATGCTAACATACCTTCTCCAATTTACGTGTGATATTGAAAACAAAGGGACCAATTCTTGTTATTTTTGTAATATTAATTTAATGTGCAGGAAGTGGACAGACAAGTGCCATTGATGGATGAAATAGATGACAAGGTAAAATTTTGGTCCTCTTTCTTGCAACCAGCTGTTTTACTCCTTCCAAGACTATGGGAGCATGACATTGATTGATGGAAAAAAAAAGAACATTAAAACCTTTTAGTCTGAATTTGTGGATGGCAGTATGGCACCCTGCTGATCCACAATGTATTTTCATAAATGGCCCAATAGAAGTTGGTAGTTAAAGAATTGAATAAACAAACTGAAAGAAGTGTCTAATGACATTTCCACTTGTCGAGGAGTGTCTGTACTTTAACATAATCTGTTTAACACATTCTTCTTGTTTATTGGTACAAAAGGAATTCTTTTCAGAATTTATGGTCAATTTTGCAATTTGGAAGGGTACTGTAATTTTTGTTGAGAAAAAGACATGGACCCATTTTTTTTTTATCAACTCTGACATGGCTTCTAACATTGCATGCTTTTTGTCAAAAGGTATTGCTTAATAAAATTAAGCGGTGTTGTTTTGAGGTAATTGCAGGTTGACAGGGCAACTTCTGACCTTAAAAATACAAATGTGAGACTCAAGGATACAGTAAACCAGGTAAAGTTAAAATTTAGAACTGGGCAGAGTAGTACTTCTCATCTCCTTCTTCCCTCCTCTCTCCTTTTCCCTAATTGCCTCTTTTTAACGATATTTTGTTTTATTTCAGCTGAGGTCCAGTCGCAACTTCTGCATCGATATCATCCTCTTATGTATAATCCTAGGCATTGCTGCCTATTTGTATAAGTAAGTCCTTCCTCCAAACTGTATTAATCTAGGTTCTGGAATATGTGGAATAGTTTTTATTGCCTACTCTTCTACCAATGCGAATTTGTTCCATGAAATTGACTAGTGTCAAAAGTAGTTGGAAACATATTCGGCGACATGTTGGATAAACCTCAAAGTCCGTTAGGTTCTAGTTTCAAGATATTGTGCTTTCATGAATTTAGTTGAATTAAGAAGTGTTACTTATAAATAGCAGGCATTAAGGTACACATGGCACAAAAGCTCACTATTGAAGTATTTGTAGAAAGATAGTGTCATTAATTTTCTAGTAAACTATTCTGTTATTTAGAAATGCTTCCATGAATTTCTATTAAATTAAAAAATAATCTGGCTCGCCTTTCTGTGAAGTTCTTTTTTTTTTTTGGCTTCTCACCCTTTGGCGTACCATGGGTGTTTTCTTCTTTATTATTATTCTTTTCCCCAGCTGCCCGTGGTTTCATGGTTTTACTGGTTGCTTTGGCAGCAACTTGCTGGGGGACATTTTGTAGCTACAAATTATTCCATTTTGCTTGTCACATTATCACAAGGCCATCCTTTAGAACAGAGTCATTCCTTCCACCCCAACTGGGGAAAAAAATCAAGACGGGGAAAAAAAAAGAAGGGAAGAAAGAAAAGAAAAAGAATGACACCATTTCTTGGAATTTATAATATGAACCTATAAATGTGAGGAAATGGACTTATTTCAAATGCTATGAAAATTAAAGTTGGTATTCAGGATGCATTTTAATTTATTTGTTATTTTATGCCCTTTAAGATCCTCTCTACTGGAGGTTTGGCTGCCCTAGTTCATTGTAACCAACACATTTTAGTTTTAACTACAATAAAGTGCAGCGAAATATACCTTGCAACTTGCCAGTGCTATTTAAAACTGGATAGCAATTAAGTTATTACCTGTTTTGAGAACTGTGCTTCTTTTTTTGCAGTGTATTGAAGTAATAAAATTGGCTGTTCGAGCAACTATTTCCACGGCTTCTCTAGATTTTGATTCTGCAGGATTGGCATGAGGATTTTCTGTTTGTGTGTTTTTATATGGGCTTATCTGGCTGTGTATATGTGACTTTATGTTATACCCTCTCCGTCTTTCTCCTTCTTTCCCCTTTTTACATGACTTTATCAATGTTCTATGGGAAATTTGGAACCCTTCAAACTATATGTATTTAGACACTGTTTCGCCTGTCAAAATATTGTAGATTGGTTCTGTCTGGTTTCTTCAAATTGGGCATGAGATGTTCATGTTGGTGCCAATCAAGAGAGAATGGAGGAAAAGAGTAGTTTTGATTCTAATAGTTTCCCTTGTTTAAATTCCTTTGAAACCCCAATTAGGGCTGTAAGATGAATTTTGGCTAGGCATACTTAGCTTGAGATTGGCTCGATAAAAGGCCGCTAGTACGATATACAAGCAGGTTCAATTATTTTTGAGATCTGTAATTTATGAGTCAAGCTCAAGTAGAGTATTACTTGGTTTGATAAATTCATCAATCATAATACTTTTATTTTGTGAAAGTTCATAATACTTTAAATACCGAATCATGAGATCTCTGTTTGAGATTGGTTTGATAAAAGATTTTATCAAACTTGTTCATAAGATAAATGGATCGATTTTGAACTTATTATTGAGCTCCGTAATATATAGAGCCAAACTTGATGAGCTTACATCCTGATTTGGCAAGTTTACTGCCCTACCCATCCTCATAAAATGATTGGATATCTTCTCAACGAATCATGCAGTGTCATTTCACTCAAGCAAATATCACCCAGTTTAGGGCACTATATGAGAATAAAGTATGGGTAGCTTTCATTATCACCTTTCATACCAGAAGAGTGGGAAAAAAAAAAAAAAATCCATTATTGGGTGTTTGTAGGATAACTTCGTTTAAATGTTTGCATTCTTGCAGGACGAAACTCAGATGAAGAAAAATAAAATTTCTGCTAGGTTAGGATGTGACACTTCATTTTACCAGCTACTTGGACGCTTGTCCACACGACTTCTCTATACTTTTTGTCTATACTTATTTGGGACATCAAAAAGTGTCTGCCTTTATTTATATTTCCAAATGTGCAAAAGACCAAGAGAATCCAAGGCTTGATTGATTTCTTTATAAAATGAACTGTAGGTCTGTAGGGCTTGATCGATAGGCACAAATCAAGAAATAGACAGAGAGGGTATAACATAAACTATTCTAACTCCATCCAATTTTATAATGGCTAGGTTATTGTTACCACATAAACTATTCTAAATCCTCCATTTAATTTACAATTTTTTTAGGTTTTATGAAAATTATAAAAGATTTTTATAAAATTAGACAGAGAGGGTATAACATAAACTAGACAGAGAGGGTATAATTTTTTTTAATTTTCTCTTTAATTCAAACTCATATTTATATTATCCATGTTTAATAAATGTGATTAGATTTATTTCAATGGTCTTGATCCATCCATGGTACCCTGTTGTATATAAAATGAGATTGACAGGACACATAGACTGCTTCTATAATGAAATGATTAATTTTCAGGAATGAAAAACTAGATTAATTAATGAAGTCACCCTTTCCGGTTCATTATTATTTCCCGGTTCCGTACCATTTACTCCGTATTAGTTAGGACTTAGGAACAATTAAGTAACGCCCATGGATTTTGAGCTTGGAGGGAATGAACCAATCACGTTGAGGTTGAAGTCAAACTATAGAAAATTTAGCTGCAAAATCAGGTTGGCCAAGGGACGTCAGTACGGAGAAATTTGGAAAGTCACGAGTTCAAAACCAATGGTTGCCGCCTTGCTGGTCCTGTAGGGTTCGGCGAGTAGTCAGATCTAAGTGTGTTATCTGGAAGTCATCGTTTTAATTTTTTGTATAAATCATTATTTATGTAATTAGAAGAATAATCTAAACTGAAATCTTGATAGGAATAAGGTTTGGATATCCTTAATTGTTATTTATTTATTTTCTTAAAATAATGGTTGACAAAACTATTCAAACCATATAAATAAAATAAAATAAAATAAAATTTGTGTTGAATTTAAGTTCAAGAAGTTCAGGATTGTATTTTTTTCTGACTTCGTAGAGAAGGTGCCTAAAACCATAACCAAAATAGACCAAAAATATGAGAGAAAAAAAAAACAAACACGAAGGGGGACAAAATAAAACCAGTTTACAGCTTGTCAAGTCATGATGTTAGAGCCTGGTTAGTATCGTAGTGGATGTATTTTTGACACTAGGGATTGAGCTCGAAACTCATTTTTTGTGCTATTGGTTTTTAGAATTTACGTTTCAAGAAACAAGAGGTTTTGGAATCAACTTCTCCCTTCTTTTGAGTTCAGTCACTAACAAATTTATCATAAGTATCAATTGACACAGAATGAGCAACAACCTTACTTATGTTCTAGTAGATAAGTGGGACCCAAAGTTCAGATACCTCTTTTGGGGAAAAAAAAAACATTTAATAATTAAACAATTTCTATCTAAAAAAAGAAAAAATAAAAAAGAAAAAAGAAAAACATAGGAGAATGTGTGCCTTCGATCTATCATTTCCAAAATGATCATTTGAGCGTACTAATAATTATTAAAGTCAGATCCATTGTATTTTCTTGATGACCTAAGGGGTATTCTCCGTTCTTCCGAGAGAACTGAACTCATAATGTGTGCTTCATGTGGTATTGTCCCTTTCAAGTTTCAACTCACTCATCTTGTGGGGTCAAATGAGATTCACCATAAAGTAGCCGTAACCTAAATTTTAGATCTATATGTAATTATCAGACGGACTTGATTACTCTTGATAAGCTGAAAAAATTGTCTTGACCTAGTAGTAATTCAAAATTATTACAAAGCGAATGATGTAGATTCAAAGAATTTAGAATATATGATACTGACTGAGGTTTCATTCGTTTTACCAAGAACATGAAAAATTTTGAACCCTACAACTCTTTCAAATGGTATAGTGCATAATCCATATTTGAGATCCTTTTCATGACGAAATTGGTTAATTGTAGGGAAGTAGGGGTGTAGAAATGGCATGGAGGCCCGAAGGCTAACCTAATCTAACTAGATTATTTCGGGCTTAAACTTGAGTTGGGTCTGGATCCATATTCCTCCTAGAATTGGGGTTAGTTCTAAGAATTGAACCCTAACTCGAATTAGGTTCAAGATAGGTTTTTCTTCATGGATTCAAAGCCCCACCTAACTTCAGCTCGAAAAGGGAAAAGTTTAGGATTCTTTTTTAAGTTATAGGTCTATGTTTTAAGATTTATAAGTTCGTGTTATTGATAGGTTTTCAAACTAATTAATACTCTCTTCATCCCACAAAGATAAGCCATCTTTTCTACTTTTGTTGTCCCAAAATGTTTGTCCACTTTGAAAAGTCAAATCATACATTTTTTTTTTTTTTACTTTCTTATACTATCCTTTGTTATCTCAAGAATTACTTGCAATATAAAACCACTCTTTGGAAAGAAAATGTTTAATGGGTAACAACTCAATGCATTGATGGTTTCTATTAATTTGCGTATTTTGTAATCAATGGCCTATTTTTGTGGGACGGAGGGAGTATATTATTAGTAGACTTTTAAACCTATAAAATTTACTAATAAGTTGTAAATTAAAACTTAAAACTTTTATGATTTTAAAGTAATAAGTTTAATTATGTTTTAGGTTAGAAAAATTATTATAAATCAACTCATATAGTAGGTCAAAATTAAGCTCTTCTTACATGTCTTGCTTGCCTTGGTCCAAATCGAAAATAGCCTGGCCCATTTTAAACCCCTAAGAGAAAACAGACTACTTAATTGAAAATAAAAAATAAGAAATAAAAATCAATTCTTAAGAACCTTATTAAAAGGATAGCTTTTTTTTTTTCCTCACAACGTAAAAGCTTTCAAAAACCTTCTAAGACCATGACTTTTAATGCAGACAAAAATCTGTTTTCGTATTTATTAATTTTATAATAATAGTTAGTTATATAAATTTGTTGTTTTGTCCACTAACAAGGTTGCACTCAACCACTGAATTCAGTAATGTCAACAAAAAATTTATACATCCAAAAAGTTGAAAACCTATAGTTACTATTATCAACTAAGTGTCACTAACGTACACATTACAATTTTTTTTTTTTTTTTTTTGGACATTCAATAGAACCTACCCCAACCCTACCCTACTTAATGTCAACATATGAGTATCAATGTTTCTCCATAAACTTGAATCCGAAATCACTCACTTAACAAGTGAGGCAAATGGCACTAGAATGTTTGCACTTGAACTCGTATCCTTTAGTTAAAATGTAATGACACGTTATTTTACATTTTTCATATATGACATTGAAAAAAAAAATCGTTTCGAAACACTTTTTGTAATAACATTTAAATGACAATACTCCCCACAAATTTTAGAATTAAATTCAAGAAATTCTAAGAAGAATATATATATATATATATATATGTTTTTGTCTTGGATTTTTATTTAAATTTAAACAAATAATAGAAGACTATATGAAAATAATGTATCAATGAAGAAAAATTGTAATGTGGATAAAATACACTGTAGTTATGCGAAAATTGGCTTTGCATCACCTAAATGTGGGGATGTCAATGGAGCAGGTTTGGTACAGGGAGCCCTCTCTCAATCCCAACCCATTGGGATTTATCTCGTCCCAATCCTATCCCAAACCCACTTTGAATTTAACATCAAATTCCCATTCCCATCCCATTTAAATTTGAAAATTCCATTCCCACCTCGTCTCGTCCCGTTTATACTTTGTGTGACAAGATAGGACGGGAAGGGACGAAACAAAAAATCGATTATGTTCTATAGTATAAATTTGTTTTAAGAAAAAATAATTAGTTTATTTTACCATATTTATAATAAGAAATTTTTAAAATTCATTCATTAAATTCATTAAACTACTTTCAATTTTTCTATATGAAAGATTAATAAAACACAATATAACGACTAAAAAGAATCACGTAATCAAGAATTTTTTTTAATAAAAGTATCACAACTTGCAACAAAATAGAATAAATCAAAGGGATGAAAAAAAAAAAAAGATCCTAGTAAAGGCAAAAAAACAACCTAATAAATTAGAAGCCTTTATATATTAAATGGCATAAGTGTATTATTATATATTAATAGAGGTATAATAGTAAAACTGAATAGACAATCATGGCGGGTTCGGGACGGGTTTTTAATGAAAATCCCAACCCCGCCTCAGACCTTAACAGGTTCTTAATAAAATCCCAAACCCGCCCCTACCCCATTAAATAGTATTCCAAACCCTTCCCACTAGAAGGAGGATAGGACAGGGCTCCAAAAAAACCCGTCTCGTTTACATCCCTACCTAAATGCCTCAAAGATTTTGTTAAGTTATGTTATTCTCAACGATGAGAATATAGTTAAATAGTGATAATGGGAGAGATCTATTGAAATCTTCCATTTAGAGGTCTGATCAACAATCAAGTATTTTTTAGGGGAAATCTCCAAAACCTCCCCAAAAAATAAAATCATAACCAAAATTCCAATTAAATATTTTTCCTATCCATCTAATTCAAAAAAAAAAAAAAAAAAATCATATCCATTAACTCTAACTAGTTAACTTTTTGTTTACTGTTGTTAAAAAAGAAAAAAGAAAAAAAAGAGTGATCCAACTAAAATACCCTTCTTAGACATTTATAAGTTCAACGAAAAAAAATGCATATTAGCATATTTGCATAAGTATAAATGAAATATATTCAAATGATTGGGGATATAGTAAAACTTTGAACAAAGTCAAGGGTCAAATTATAATTTCTAAAATTTGAAGTTTCTACTACTTTCCATTAAGTTCCATACATTGGGTGGAAGCATTGAGAGTGGCATATACATGTGTATATATATATATATATAATACATAATACATACAATATATATTTGAAACCTATACATGGAAACACGTAGAAGGTGTATCGAGTATACTTTAGATAATTCTCTACTTTGGTGGATACTTCTTGAAACTTTATATTACATTATAAGAAGAAAGGTAGGTAGGTTATTTGTATTTCCTCCTACATTCTCTCTATATATAGGGTTAGGATAGGCGATATAAGTTTCGACATAAATTTTGACACAAGTTTTTATAATTACATCTACGATTTATATTTTGCAAAACTCATTATTAGATTAGATAGCAAGCTATATAGGTTATGCAAGTAAAAAATTAAGTTGATTCGATATCGGTTACCATCTGATTAAAAAACTTACATTTTTATTCAACAAAAATATTACATTTATAGAACGACATCCAACGATGGGTTTCACAGAATATGAAGGGTGTGGAGTTCATTCAGCTCATATTTTCCAAATAGTCCATGCAACAGTCAAGTCCCTTTCTCGAAAAAAGCTTCGACGGAGCTTCTGACTCACTTGAAGTGGTAGTTACTCTGGGAAGTAAGAAGACCTCCGGCTATGCTTTGGGCGGAGAGCGGCCTTCCTGTGCTTCATTACCTTCTCCACATGGAGAGAGTTGCAACAACAAATCCGTAGCGGTTGGCTTTATGGTATGTTACACACGAAATCCACGAAATCCAATCATTGTCATCGATGGTCTTCTTGCACTTTACAGCCAAGTCGCAAACTTGATCGTCATATTTAGGACTTGCTCCAATTGTAACCATCTATTTAACAACGTGGGAATTGACTTCCAACATTATCTTTCGAAAGCCCTTCTCCATCGCAAGATCTAAACCTATTTCCAGTACCATCAATTCAGTTGTGGTACTGTCACAGACATCAAATGGGCTATAAAGCCTGTTTGCCAAGGTTCAGTTGAATATCTTATTAGGGCCCTTGCCCCAGCCCCCACTTCAAGTCCATCTCCATTTGTTCTTTCAAATCCATCAACATTTAGTTTGTCAAAACCCTCTGGGTAGTATGTTCTAAGTAATGTATTAACATTTTCCAACTGTTTCCTCGTCTTCCTTGTAGCTGAAAAAAATCAAGGGTGGAAGGAGGATATAGGATGGAACATCCTCACGAGTTTGATCATCTTGTAGACTACTTGTAAAATACATATTATAGATAAAGAGTGGGATTGTAATATTTCAAATGTTTTATCAATTTTTTTTCTTTTTTCTTTATATTACAATGTGTGAGACATTAAAAACAATTTATAAAAATCTACAATTGGGGGTTGACATATAACCACATGTAGCTTAAAATTTGAATAATGTCTGGTTCAAGTAGCATCCAAAGAGAACCTCAACAATTTTAATAATGCACACAGACAAAAGCAACCCAAAAATGAAAAATCATTGAAGCTTGAGTTAGGGCTTCTCATTTCCTTTAGAAGAGCTTGGTCCTAAGAATTAAAGCCTAACTCAAATTAGGCTCTAGATAGGCTATTCTTACACTACTCCACCTCACCTAAACTAGGCTCAAAAAGGGAAAAGTTTAAGATTATGCTTTAAGTTATAGATCTATGTCTTAAGTTTTATAAATTTACTAGGGGTGAGACCCGTGCAAATGTAATTTAAAAGAGTTTTTTTTAAACTTAAATTATAAATTAGTTTAGTTCTCTTTATAAGATAGCTATTGGGAATATATGATTGGTTTAGGTTTCTTTATAAGATAACTATTGGCAGGTGTTTTAGGTGTCTTAAGATAAAATTATTATAAAAATAAAAGTAATTTGGAAGTCAAAGAAGCCGCCAGGTAACTATATAAAAAAACGCAATGTGGCTGCCCTGAAGGTTACTTTATTATATACTAGTTATAATACACATGCGTTGCACGTGAAATTTTTTTAAAAGTATTAATTATATAAAAAATAGAAAAATACATGAAGATTTCATTTTATTTTTCATAACATGCATAAAGATATAGATACATATAGGTGCATATATACATATATATAAATCTATATAGGGAAAGGGGCCTAGAAGAGAAGGGGGAGAAGGGGATCTATATGTACAGACATATACATCTATGCTACTTATAAAAATTCTATATCCCAGAAAAACTTTGATTGACTATCACACTTTATTTTAAACTTTAAATACTTATTTACCCCCCATATATATATATATATATATATATAATTTTTTTTTGATGAACATTTACCCCCCATATTTAAACAATTAAAAATGTTTATTTACCAGCAAAAAAAAAAAAAAAAAAAGGAGAAAGAGAGATATGACGTCTATTTCATGAATTCTCACAGCCTCCACTACTATGCATGACCTATTGTGTTGAGCATCCATTCTAATGACCTAAATGGGATACATATTAAGAACATTATATATGTACGTGTCTCTCAAACAGAATTTATGTTTTCAACAAAAAGTAACAAATAATTAGATTCCCATGTTCTATGTATATACTAGGCTCATAACCCGTGCGATGCACAGATTTACTTATAAAAATAATATGATTAGAAAATTAGAATTTTAACAGAATATTTATTCTTTATAATAGTAAAATAAATTTGTTAATATAATATGACAATTAACAAAGATCTTAATGCTTGGACAACTCCGGTGAGAGGAGGATAATCATTCCTTGGATCTATTTAAATTCAAATCTTCTTGTCATTATTTTATGGTTTAATTTTTCCTCTCTCTCTCTTTCTTTTTTTTTTTTTTTTTTTTTTTTTTTTTTTGGTGGTGTGGAGGTATAAATAATTTGGGTGGAGTATAGGCTAGGTGAAAAAATAGGGAAAAAATACTGCCCTTGATCATGGGTTTTCTTTCTCTCAGTAATTTCTAATTTTCTAAGGCTATCCATCAAATCATGACATGGGTCTTTTTTTTAATGATACGGTGCATATACCCATAGCACCATTTTTTATTTTCTTTTTTTGGTATAGCATATTAGTGTGTATACACCATGTCTTTGAAAAGAGAGTGAGTTTATAAGTTTAATTGCTAGTTTAATTGGATTAATTTTGGCTTGTCAAATAGCTTTCCTAGGTTCGCTGCAGGCATCCTTTGCCGAAAAAGGCAATTCGACTAAGGAGGATGTTCACCACCGATGACCCTACTTTGTATGTTTTTTTGTGCTTGGTTTGGAAGAGTGTAGAGAAATTGAGATAGGAGACAAAGAGGCAGTCATGACATGTTGCTTAAGGCATGAGAAATCATTAAGAAAAAGAAAGAGAGGGGGTTAGAGGGAGAGAGAGAGAGAGGGGTGGAGGGAGAGTAGGGGAGTGAAGCCAATAAGCACGTAACTTCACTAAAAAAAAAAAAAAAGACACATAAAAGTTACAAGTGGCATTCAAACAGGTAATAATCCACCGTTATATTTATGAATTTTCATATATCTTTTATTATTTAAATATTATTCGTGCCCATATCTAGTACATATAAATTTCTATAGAGAAAGTGGTAGAGAAATCGGAGAATGGGTTATATTTGCATAGAGAAAGTAGGACAAGGGAGGTAGAGTACTTATTCAGCTGTTCTAAGCTTGAAGAAGGATGACTATTACTTGGTGGGCTAATATTTTGAACTCACAATGTAGCTGTCGAATTTCACTCTACAGGTTTTATGCTAACGTGTTTCAAAGAAGAAATAGATTATTGTTAACTTTTATTATTACTCACTGGCTAGGAAAAGTGGTAGGAGGAGGAAGTAACACTTCAAATAGGTTTCAAATTCTATTTAATTGTTTATTTCAAATTGAATTCAAATGTGGTAAAGAATGTATACTATTTATTAGGATTTTATTATTTACTGTAAACCATATTTATCTTAAACTAAAAGTAAAAAAGTATATAAAATTTAAAATTAGGGTAAAATAAAATGTATGCTATTTATTAGGGTTTTATTTATAATTAGTATAAATAAGATATGTTATTAATAAGTTTTAAAACTAATCAATATATTGATAGTAGGCTTTTGAACTTATATAAATTATTAATAAGTTGTAAAAGTTAAAATTTTTAAGTTCTAAAACTAATCAATATATTGATAGTAGAATTTTAAACTTTTATAAATTATTAATCAGTTGTAAAAGTTAAAATTTTATGATTAAAATAATAAGTTTATGTTTTAAGTTTCAAAAGTTATTATTAATTAACCCGTAAAGTAGGTCAGAATTAAACTCTTAATACACATCTAGCCTTGTCTCGTCCAAAATGCAAATAGCCTGGCCAATTTTAAACTCCTAAAAGAAAGCAGACTATTTAATTGCTAAAAAAAAAAAAAAAAAAAAAAGTCAATTCTTTAAGAAGCTCATTAAATGGATAGTTGTTTATTTATTTATTTATTTTTTCTATATATGTAAAATCTCTTAAAAACCTTTAAAGACCATGGCTTTTAATGTAGACATAAATTTGTTGTTGTGTATATTAATTTGATAATAATAATTAGTTATATAACTTCATCATTTTGTCAACCGGCAAGGTTGCACTTAACTGCCAAATGTAGTAATGTGAACAAAAAATTTATACATGCAAAAAGCCTACGGTTGATGTTGTCAATTAGGTGTCATTAACATGAACATAACAATTTTTGGTTTTGGTTTTTTTTTGGAAAATTGATTGAACCTACACTAACCCAACCCCTACCCCATAAAATCGACATATGGGTATCAATTAATGCTTCTTCATAATTTTCAACACAAGATCACTCACTTAACAAGGGAGGTAAATGTATGCCCTTGTGCTCATATCCTTTAATTAAAATGCAAGCACACTTTATTTTACAATTCTTTAAGAACCTCATTGAAAGGATTTTTTTTTTCCTACATAAAAATTCTCAAAAACCTGTAAAGATCACGACTTTTAATGCAAATAGAAATTTGTTGTCGTATGTATAATTAGTTATATAACTTTATCATTTTGTCAACTGGCAAGGTTGCACTTGGCCGCTAAATGGTAATGTGAACAAAAAATTTTAAGAAAATTCAATTCCAATTTTATGCATATAGAAAGCCTGAAAGCTTATGGTTATTATTGTCAACTAGGTGTCACTAATATATGGACGTTACAATTTTTTTTTTGGACAATCGACATAACCAACCCCCACCCCCTCCCCCTCAATATCGACATATCGGTTCCACTGCTTCTCCACAAGCTTGAATCAAAGATCACACACACAGTAAGCATGTCAAATGCCACAATTTATGCACTTGTACTCATCCTTAAGTTAAAATGCATTGACACTTTATTTCACATTTTTTCATAAGATAAGGCAAACTACTTGATTGCAAGAGAAGTCAATTCTTTAAGAGCCTAATTAAAATGATTTTTTTTTCCTTTAAAAAAAAAAATTTACATAAAAATTCTCAAAATCCTTTTAAAGACGATTTTGAATGCAAATAGAAATCTGCTATTGTATATATTAATTAACTATATAAATTTGTTGTTTTGTCAACTGACAAGGTTTCACTCAACCGCCAAAATTTAGTAATGTGAACAAAATTTTTTTGCATCCAAAAAGCCTAAAAACCTATAGTTACTATTGTCAACAAGGTATCTCACTATTACAATTTTTTTTTTTGGACAATTGATAGAACATACCCCAACTCCTACCCCCATAATATCAACATATAGGTATTAATGCTTCTCTACAAGCTTGAACACAATATTACTAATTACTTAACAAGTGAGGCAAATGCATGCCATAATGTATATACTTGCACTTATATCCTTTAGTTAAAATGCAACGGCACTTTATTTAACATTTTTTAAAAGAGAAGGCAGACTACTTTATTGAAACATAAGTCAATTATTTAAGAACCTCATTACAAGGTTTTTTTTTTTTTTTTTTAAATTTAAAAATTCCCAAAAACCATCAAAGACCACAGATTTTAATGCAGACAGAAATCATATATATTAATTAGTTATAAAACTTTGTTGTTTTGTCAACTGACAAAGTTGCACTTGGCCATAAAATATAGCAATGTGAATAAAAGTTTTATACATCTAGAAAGTCTATGGTAACTACTGTTAACTAAGTGTCACTAACATGAACGTCATAAATTTTCTTTATTTTTTATTTTTTGGACAAACGATAGAACCTACCCAACTCTCCCCCCTTTCCCCTAATATTGATATATGGGTATCAATGTTTTTCCATAAGTTTAAAATAAAGAATACTTACTTAACAAATGAGTCAAATGCCAAAATATATGCACTTGTGCTCATATCCTTTAGTTACAATGCAAATGCACTTTATTTTATTTTATTTTTTTTTTTTGTAAGAGAAGGCAGACTACTTAATTGCAAAAGAAGTCAATTCTTTAGAAACCACATTGAAAGGATTTTTTTTCCCTTTGTTTTTTTATGTAAAAATTCTTAAAAACCATCAAAGTTCACGGCTTTTAATGCACATAGAAATCTGTTGTCGTATTTATTAATTAGTTATATAACTCTGTCGTTTTTTGAACTGAAAAGGTTACACTCAGCTGCTAAATATAGTAGTTATGTGGACAAAAATTTTAGACATACATAAAGTCTGAAAGCCTACGGTTACTATTCTAAACTAAGTGTCACTAACATGATATTATAATTTGTTTTTTTGTTTTGTTTAGGAAAATCGATAAAGCTATCCTAATTCTAACTCTTTATTGTCGATATATGAGTATCAATGCTTCTCCGTAAGCTTGGCCCAACATCACTCATTTAGCAAGTGACCCATAATGCCACAATTTATGCAATTATGCTTGTATATCCTTTAGTTAACATGTAAGGACAATTTATTTTACATTTTTCATAATAGAAGACAAATAACTTAACAGCAAAAGAAGTCAATTATTGAAGAAACTCATTAAAAGGATCTTTTTTATATATAAAAATTCTCAAAAACTTTCAAAGATGGCTTTTAATGTAGACATAAATCAATTTTCGTATATAGTAATTAGTTATATGACTTTGTTCCTTTGTCAACTGAAAAGGTTGCACATGATTGCCAAATATAGTAATGTGAAGAAAAAATTTATGCATCCAGAAAACTTAAAAACTTGTGGTTACTATTGTCAACTAGGTATCACAAACATGAATATAACAATTTTTTATTTTCTTTTTATTTTAGACATTCGACAGAACCTACCCCAACCCCTATCCCCATAGAATCGACATATAGGTATTAATACTTCTCCATAAGCTTGAACACAAGATCACTCACTTAAAAATTGAGGCAAATGCCACAATATATATACTTGTGAAATAAAAAATAAAAAATAAAAAACCCTGAAATTACAATAATGCCCCTCCTCCTTATATCTCTTTAGAACCAACTTAATGAGTTTTAAAACCGATTTTTTAGCCAGAATGTGAGGGGAGAAATAGAGAAGCACAGGGAGAGAAGGAGAGGAGTTGGCGGTACACGACAAGCCTAATAGCTCAGATCCGACCTCACAAAACTCAAATCTAATGTGTCTCACCTCGATCTACGAACGTATACCTTTGGATTCGCATTTCTAACTACCGTTTAAGAGGTATGTGCACATTTCATTATTGTAGATCATTGTACACATGAGTTTGAGTGTAAATCATGTGAATTGCATATTATATGTATTATGACATAGTTTCATGCATGAGGGTTAATTCATGAATTTATTTGGATTTGAGAAAACCTAGGGTTTGATATTCTTATACCCTTTTGTTATATATAAGTTATTATAAGACTCCTTATATGATTTTGGGCGAAAATGGATAAATTTTGATACCTACTAGCTAAAATAACGATTTATGTATTAATGGCCCAAAAGATTCTTTATATGATAGTAGAGGGTCAGTTGAGAGTTATATACAGTTCATTTAGTTCTGCCTTACCCTTGTGGTCTTGTGCGTCCAGTTGGTTTTTTCCCGAATTTTATGGGCATAAAAATAGCCCTTTATACCGTGCAGAGGGTCTTGTTTGGGGAGGATTATTTGTATTATTATTGTTATGTGACATCAAAGAAAAAAAAAAATGAAATTAACCATATTATACTGGTGGATTGAATTTAGAAAAAACCGTATTAATTTAATTACTTATTTATTTAAATTCATTTAATTCTAGTGATAAAATCTATTAAAATGTTTGGTTTTTAAAACCTTGGTATACTCCTCTGAAAAATGTATCCTACTAAGTTATACTCATGCTCCATTTTAAATATTTTTCATAGATTTTGATAAAAGTAATGATGATTCTTTTGAAGACACAGAGGCATCTAATCGAGGTTAGCGTAGGGACATAGCACACATTGCATGCGGATGTTTGGGGGGACGTTATTTATTTGTCTTTTATGGTCTGTACAATATTTAAATAGCTTGTATATATTTTATTATGCATGTATGGACGATAGAATTCTATGGAACACTAATGCTAGCTTATTGAATTCTATTTTGGATGGGCCTAAACTATATTATATTTTGTTGCAGGTATCAAACTAGTCAATGATTTACTATTTACAAACGAGGTCATGCCAGATTTTTGTAAAATTTTTTATTTAAATAAAATTTTATTTTATATAACTCCATCCCAATTTTAAATGAAATATACTTAATATTAGATATGTCTAAGCCTCTTTTCAGGTTGTGACATCATATACTTTAGTTAAAATGAAACGACATTAAAAGAGAAGATAGATTACATTGTTGCAAAAGAAGTCAGTTCTTTAAGTACCTTATTAAAAGGTATTTTTTTTAATGTAAAAATTCTCAAAAACCTTCAAAGACCATGGCTTTTAATGCACATATGTCATATGTATAAATTAGTTATATAACTTTGTCGTTTTGTTAATTGACAAGGTTGCACTTGGTCGTCAAATATAGCAATGTGAACAAAATTTTTTGCATATATATCCAAAAAGCCTAAAAGCTTATGGTAACTATTGTTAACTAAGTGTCACTGATACGAACGTTACAATTTTTTAAAATTTTTTTGGACAATCGATAGAACTTACTCAACTCCCCCCTTAATATCGACATATTACCTATCAATGATTCTCCATAAACTTGAACCAAAGATCACTTACTTAACAAGTGAGTCAAATGACAAAATGTATGCATTTGTGCTCATATCCTTTAGTTTTTTTTTTTTTTTTGAATAAAATTAAGGAGCTTCAAGCATCATAGAACAACCCAGGATCCCAACTAGGTTGGCACCCTAAGAGTTCTAAATCATGTGCCATTTTATTATAATGCAAGGGCATTTTATTATAAAATCTTGTTCTCTCAGCCCAAAAAAAAAAAAAGGGGGGGGGGGCATTTTATTTTATATTTTTTTATAAGAAAAGGCAAACTACTTAATTGCACAAGAATTCAATTCTTTATAAACCTCTGAAAATTCCAGTTTTACCAAACCTATAATACCTAGAAGGGGGGTTTAATGGGTATTTTAATTTATCTTACCCAATTTTTATTCAATCACTTCAAACCTTAAAAGCTATCAATCAATCACACATAAATCAAACCATAAAGCAGTGAAAATATCACAAGAGAATTTTTACATGGAAAACCCTAACAGGAAAAACCACAAGACCTCGTCCAATTGAAGCAAATCCACTAAGAAAGCAATGTGTACAAGACACAATACTTACAGACCCCATGGACTTAAGTAATCGCCTTCACTCTCACGATTTGTTAATCGATCTCGATGTTTTTACGGCTCCGGATAGCATCCGACCTCTTTCAAGTGATTCTTTAACCCACAAGCTTGTAAGCTTAATCTCCGTCATAACAGCTCTGGTGAACTCCGGCCACACACACTCAAGGATGTGTTGAAGGTAATGGTTTGAATGAATCTCTAGAGCATATAAGTAAAAACCCTAAGTTGAAGAGCTTTAGAGAGAAGGAACCAAGATATTCAATGAAAACCTAACAGAGAGAGGCTTCTTTGGCCCTCTATATGGTATTAGACTCTGCTTATAAGGTCTAAGAGACCCCAAAAGAAAGGAGTATGAATTTGGATCAAATAGGAAGGTTTTAAAATTGTTTTAAAACTGATTTTACGAACCCCGATCGATCGAGGGGTGGCAGAGTCTAAAACGAGGCAAAATAGGCTTTCTGGAGAAGCACTGATCGATCAGCCTCCAACCCCGATCAATCAGCATATGGCAGTAGCAAAATCGCTTAACGAAAATAGCTCCAATCGATTAGCCATCAACCCCAATCGATTGGGAGTGTCACCAAAACCTCAAAACCACTCTTCCTTTGATGAAAACATTAAAAATGATTTTTAATGAATTAAACACCTATGAAATAGACAACTAAGGTCACTTACTTTCCTAGAGAATGAGTGACCTTAGTTATATAACTTTGTCATTTCACTAGAACGATAGTAATTATTAAGGTTTGTCAACTATAGTAATTAGTTATATAACTTTATCGTTTTGTCAACTATTAAGGTTTCACTAGAACGTCGAACACAGTAATATGTTTATGCATCCTGAAAGCTTAAGGTTACTATTGTTAACTAGGTAACATAAACGTTACATTTTTTTTTTTTTTTGAGACAATTGATAGAATCTACCCAAACCATACCCCTTAATATTGACGTATGGGTATCAATGCTTTTCCATAAGTTTGACCCCAAGATCATTCACTTAAAAAGAGTCAAAATGCCAAAATTTATGCACTTATGGTCTAATTAAAACGCAAGGGAATTTTTTTTTTTTTTAAAATCTTTTACAAGAGAAGATAGACTATTTAATTGCAAAAGAAGTCAACTGTTTAACAACCTCTTTAAAAGGATAGTTTTTTTATTTAATTTTTTTTTAAAGTAAAAATTCTCAAAAACCTTCAAAGACAACTTTTAATGCAAAAAGAAATCAGCTGTCATTTATATTAATTAGTTATATAATTTTGTCGTTTTATCAACTGACTAGGTTGCACTAAACCGATAAATATAGTAATGTGTCACTAACCCTTATCTCCTTAATAGCGACATAAGGGTGTCAATGCTTCTTCATAAACTTGAATTCAAGATCATTTACTTAACAAGTGAGGCAAATGCCACAATGCATGCATTTTTGCTCATATCCTTTAGCTAAAATGTAAGGCATTTCACTTTACTTTTTTTTTCATAAGAGAAGATAGACTATTTAATTGCAAAAGAAGTCAATTCTTTAAGAACCTCATTAAAAGTTTTTTTTTGTTTGTTTTTTCCTTTTTATTTTTTTTATGTAAAGATTCTCAAAAACTTTCAAAGATCACGGCATTTAATGCATATAGAAATCTACTATTGTATATATTAATTGGGTATTTAACTTTGTTGTTTTGTCTGCTGATAGGGTTGCACTCAGCCATAAAAAAAATAGTAATGTGAATAAAAATTTTATGCATCGAGAAAGCCTTAAAGTCTACAGTTACTATTGTCAACTAAGTGTCACAAGCTAACCTGAATGTTACATTTTTTTTTTTTTTTTGGACAATCGAGAGAACCTACCCCAACCCCTAGCCCCATAAAATCGACATGTGGGTATCAATGTTTTTCCATAAACTTAAACCCAATATCACTCACTTAACAAGTAGGGTAAATGCCACAATGTATGCACTTGTGCTCATATCCTTTAGTTAAAATGCACAAACACTTTATATTACCTTTTTCATAAGAGAAGACAGACTGCTTAATTGCAAAAGAAGTCAATTCTATAAAAACCTCATTAAAAGGATATTTTACATTTTTCAACAACTTCTTCTTCTTCTTCTTCTCTCTCTCTCTCTCTCTCTCTCTCTCTCTCTCTCTATCTATATATATATATATATATATAGATATAGATAGATAGATAGATAGATAGATAGATAGATATACGGCTACAAATTGCCTTTATACTTTCAGCATATGATGCTTTAGACTTTTCTATATGAAAAACATGAATGAAATCAACGGCAAATAACCTGTTCATGTGTAAGTAAAGAGAGTAAAGTATAATTTTTAAACTATAGAGGGTAAAGTGAAAAGGGGTCAAACTTGAAGGATGTGAAGTGTAATTTTTCTTAAAAGTTGTTAACTAACTACTAAGGTAGGCTTGAATGCAGCTTGAATTAGGATCAAAGTGTTGCACCAAACTTGGGTTATCTAAGGCTTAAATCAGGACTTGATCTTGGCATTTGACACCTAGCCTAATTTGGCCCAAATTAAAGACAACATTGTTTGGCCCAAACCATTTTACATTCTGTAGAGGAGAAAAACTTGTATGTAACTGCGATATGACTGATGTAGTGTCACGGGCCAATGAGAGCTAAGTAAAGTGAGATTATCATAATACTTTTTAACCCACAATCCTACTTTGTTTGGCTCTTATTGACTTGTGATACCACTTTGCCGTGTTACAATTACGTGGAATACTCACTCATGGAGAAGACATGCAAATTTAATTGCAACAAAGTCAACTCTTAAAAACCCACTGCAAAAGCGTAGTTTTGTTCTATGTAATATTATTAGAAACCTTTAAAGACCACAAATTTTAATACACTTAGAATTCTATCTATTTGATAATAATTACTAATTAATATTACTTTGTAGTTTTCCTTTTGTCAAAATGATTAAGTTTTCTCAACTAAGTAGGTTGCACCTGACCACCACTCATAGCAATGTAAATAAAGTTATAAAAAAATTCATTTTAGATTTTATGCATCTAGAGTGCCTACAGTTTCCAACTAGGTGTCACTAAGATGAACGTCACAATTACATGATATGCACTCGTGCTCCTATCCCTTAGTCACAACGTAAGGGCGCTTCGTTTTACATTTTTCATATATGACAATGCAAAACCTTTTTGTCATTCAAAACAATCTTTGTGATGTTAAATTAAATGAAAATTCTCCCTACAAATTTTCATATCAAATTCTACTACTGGAAACATCATTTTCTTTTCATTTAATTTTTTTTTAAAAAAAAAATCACAAAAGAACATTTGTTTCTTATAGAGTTTTTTATAAAATTTCAAACAAGTAATAGAATGCCTAGGTTAGTGGCTTGTTTGTAAGGGTATGTTTGAAAGTGATGTATTAATAAGTTATAGAATTCCTAGGTTTGTTTATTTTTATTTTTGTTATTTTTAATATTAACATGGTAGTAATATATGTCAATTAAAATATAAATAAGGCATTTGAGATAAGTGCCAACTCTTATAGAATCTAAGAGCCTAAAATCATTACCGTCAATTGCCCTGAATGAATATCAAGGGTAAAATAGTTGACCTTGGTATCCGTGCCTTTGGAAACAAAAGGTCACAAATTCGAATCCCCCCATGGAGCCTAGCAATCACCAGTTGGATTTTTTCATATAACTGAGTCATGGTAGCAGGGGTGGACCTACATGTAAGGTTGGGGGGCCATGGCACCCTCAAAATTTTTTAAACCTTTTAAAATGTGTTTAATTTCATGAAGTGAAACCCTTAAATTTGATAATAAAAAATAAAAATAAAAAAGGCATCCCAAATTTAGTTATTTATCTCTGAACAATACATTTTTACATTTGCACACACACATACAATGTATGTATGCATGTGTGTGTGCTTGTATACGTATTAATGCGTAAGTGGCAACCCCAAACAAAAAATTTCTAATCCCACCCCTGTCTGGTAGGTAGTAACCTTACTTGTGTTGGGTCAAAAGTTTGGATGCCTTGCTTGCAAATAAAAAACCCAGTTGTCGATCATCAATAAAAATAGTTGCCAATAAATCGAACGGAGTTCCATTTGTTTTACCAAAAAACATGAAAGATTTTGAATACTCAAACTATTTCAAACGGTGCGATGCTTATTCCACTCTTGAGATCGCTTTCATCTTAAAATTGGTTAATTTACGGGAAGTACAGGTGTTGAAATGGCATGAAGGTTCGAAGCCTGACCTGATCTAACTGGATTATTTCAAGCATAAGCTTGAGTTGGGGCTCGATCCTTATTACCTTTAGTAGGGGTTAGTCCTAATAATTGAAGTCTAGCTGGAATTAGCTAGGCTTAAGATAGGATTTTCCTACGCAGCTCAAAGCCCTACAAATAAGGCTCGAAAAGGGAAAATTTTAGAATTATGCTTTAAGTTATAGATCTATGTCTTTAGTTTTATAAGTTATATTATTAATAATTTGTAAATTAAACTTAAAAGTTTTATGAATTTAAAGTAATAAGTTTATTTTTAAGTTTGAAAAGTTATTATTAATTCACTCGTAAAGTAGGTTGGAATTAAACTCTTATTACACGTCTAATCTGGACTAGCCTGGTCCATTTTAAACTTCTAAGAGAAGACAGACAATTTAATTGCAAAAAAAGTCCATTATTTAAGAGTCTCATTAAAAAATAGTTTTTTTTTCTATGTAAAACTCTCAAAAGCCTTCAAAATCCTCGGCTTTTAATGCAAACAAAACTCTTAAAAGCCATCAAAATCCTTGGATTTTAATGTAGACAGAAATCTGTTGTCGTATATATTAATTTCACATTAATAATTAGTTATATGAGTTTGTTGTTTTGTCAACTGACAGAATTGTACTTGGCCGTCAAATATAGTAGTGCGAACAAAAAAAATTTAAAAATCCAATTCAAATTTTATGCATCAAGAAGGCTTGAAAGCTTATAGTCACGGTTGTCAATTAGATGTCATTAACATTAACATTCCAATTTTTTTCTTTTCTTTTAACAATTAATAGAACTTACCACTATCCTTACCCCTAACTTTCCTTTATATCAATATATAGGTAATAAGTTTGAACTCGAAATCACTTACATCAGGAATATATGAAAACACCTTCTATCCCTCTTAAAATTATGATACCCTTAGACGATAGTCCAAAAATTATTTAACCAAACCGATTTACGAGGCGGTTTTATAAATGTAAATTAGAAGCATTATGGCACCCATAGTTTGTCAATTTATTTCGTACCAAAATTTAGAATACAAAAATTAAATAAAGGAGAGAAGCCGGTCCAAGGCAAAAGGCAATCAAGTTAGCTCACATGTTAACGAACAAAGTTTGTTCAATTTTTTATTAATTAATGTAGGGATCATTAAATCAAATGGATTCATTTCCATTAATTTATTTAGAACTAGATAATGACCTCATCACCCCCATATATCAATCACATACAGCTTCCTTTCACAAAGTTTTGCATACTTTATATCAAGTCAACAATCATGTTGTGCCACATCAATGTACCATCAAACTGCATCTCAAAATATTAAATTACAAAACTACCCTTCAGTTTCAACGATTGACTCAACTACATTGTCTAAAAGTCTGCACAACTTACACCCTAGAAACCCTCTTACTGTCATGTTGTAGAGACAAGTCTACTCTCACTCTCGACAAAACGCAACGAAATGTGAAACAAAATTATCCTTAAACCCTAAAACAACTTTCGAAATCCTTACGATAATCACAACACGATTTCAACACAAAAAAACATGTACTCATTTCGATTCATATCATCCTTCACATTAGAGACTTCAACGATCGAGCTTTCACGGGCTTTCGGGCTCTCTTCCTCCCCCTATCGCCGCCATTCTCGTCGCCGTTCTCCTCAGCTTCGTCCTCATCGTCGTCGTCGACCAAATCAAAATCTTCTTCTTCATTGTCATTGCTATTATCGATTTGAGACGACGACGAAGGTGTAGGAGTTTCATTGATGGCCTCAGCATCGACAACTTTGGTATCGCTCTTGCTTGCTTCTTCACCTTTCCCACCTCCTCTCTTCTTTCCCCATCGCGGGCCAAACCCTGAATAATAGTAGAATTCATACGGATTCGATGTCGATCCCTTGTTGGAGCCGCGACCCCGGCGACGGACGCCGACAACTTTAGCCACAGTCGGTGGCTTCTCGGATTTACGGCTGGCGGTGTGAGTCACACTGTTGTAAGACCTAAGCTGAGCCAAATGATGATCGCACAATGAGTGCCCTTCTTTGGCTTCTCGCCTGCATTGCCACCCCTTTCCATCTGCTTTGTTGCAGCAGGTAATGACGCTCTCTCCTTTCCTCAATCCAATCCCATTATTCTCTCTCTTCTCGCCATTATCCACGACCTCTTTCTCTCTCTTCTTCTCCTCCATTTCAGTCACATTCGGAACAACAAGGCCGCGGTCCTCCTTCATCGCCTTCGCTGCTTCGCCTTCCATCGATGATATTTTCATCGACGCCACGCTGCGTAATACAATATATTTTCAACAACAACAAAGACAACGCTCGCCATTGATATATGCTTGGTTTCCAACTTGAAATTTCGAATAATTATTCCCACATATATACGGGTCCAAAAAATAAACCCTAATACTTCATAAGAGAAATGAAGACTGCAAATTGGAAATAGAGATTCGAATCGAAGAAGGGATATGTACTCACCTCTCGACAGCTCCAACCGAATCGCCGATGCTCACATTTTCCGTAAAGCTATGCTCCCCTTCGAGCTGCTGCTGCTGCTGCATATACACAAAATGAAGGCAGCGAAAACCAAGAAATAAAAACCAACCCAGATGATAATAGAGAAAAACAAACAAAACCCATTAACCTAATCGAGTATGAGAGCATTTACAGGCGACAGAAGGATGAAGATTTAGGGTTTTTTGCCGAAACCCTAATGGTAAAAAAAGAAAAATAAAAATGAGAAAAAACCCTAGTACCCAGAAAACGATAAATGCAGGTAAAGGAGGTTGTTTGGCAAGAGGGTTTTGGTAGATCTGATAAAATATGAACGACAAGGGAAAAAGTGGGGAGAAATGGAAACTGACCTGGCGGTTCTGAGTTGGGAAGGAGGAGGTGGTGGTGGTGGTGGTGGTGGTGGTGGTGGTGGTGGTTGAATCGGGAGGGAAGGTAATCACATCCCACGGTGACTGGTTCAGCTTGCAGTCGTGTGCTCGGATGAAGAAAGCCTCGGCTGGGTATGGAGAGGATGAACCCTGCGCGAGCATGAGGGTGGAGAACTTGGAGTTCTTGCGGATCCTCATATTTTTTTTCTTTCTGTTTTTTTTTTTTTTGGTTTTTCTGAAAGTGCAGAGAGAGTGAGAAGATAGAGATCCAAAGCTTTGTTTCTCTCTCTATATATATATTTTTCTCTATCTCTATATATGACCCTGCAGATCTCACAGCACTCGATATATAATCAGGTTTTTTTCCGCTCTTAACTTTCTGTAGCATTCTCGGCCCTTCATATGTTTCTACTCGTTTTTTATTCCCATTTTGCCCCTAATTTTTTTTGTTAATTTACAGAAACGGGTTTCTGAAAAGGAGAGCTGGCCGCTATCACACGTCATGCAAGTTTGTCCCAAAGCATATTATTTTAGAGATAGGTTAAGAGGAAGGGTATTTTGGTCCTTTTCGCTTGATATTTTTTTTATATATTATATGCATTAACAATAAACCCACCTGTCTTCCTAGAACAAAAGGTAAGGTTGGGGAACGTTAAGGCCACGCGCTTTGAAACCCCACGCGCGGGGATTGGGCAGAAGTGGCAAACATGTGTGGTCCACACATAAAAGGGGGTTTTGATAGAGTGTGATGTGGGTGTGCCATTTGTGTGAACAGATGGACGGCTGTGATGTATAGGATTGATATTGGGGAGTCCAATGCATGAATACACAGAATCCGATACCCTAGGTTTAGGTTCGTGTCGTTGTTTGGAAGGAGCCCATACGTGTCATTTCCGTAATAGATATTTCAAGAGGCACCATTAGGTTCTTAAATCACGTTAGGATGAGAAAAACTATAGTACAACTCAATGTAGATATTTACCAAAACTATATCTATAAACCTATTGATGTCTTTAGGGGAGCCACCAACGGTCAAAACTTAAATAAGTACAGAGATTTCAGCTGATAAAATTTGTGCCTTGGTTTTTTCTTTATTTTTAAAGCGAGGATATGCAAGCAAATCTCGAACCTAAGTAAGACCTCACAATTCATATAGGTTTATGGGTCAAATAAGATTAATATTGAAGAGAACTATTGAAACCTTGTCCAGATGACCCAATCCCTATAAAGCGTTTGATTTCATTCTACTAAGTCATCAATTGAAAAGAGCTCATATATGTATCTTTGTAATAGATATTTTTAAGACGCGGATATTATATTAATTAAGTTCTTAATTGGCATTAGAATGAAAAAGTTATACAGTATGCAGGAGTAGGGATAGAATCACTATTTATAGATATTGGATGTGTAAGGGGACCCACCAATTCCCAATGCTCCAAAGATGCAATTTAGGTTGGAAGATAAAATTTGTGGGTGTTTTACTCCAAGCCTTGTTTCAAATCCCTGTGGAACACTCATTTTCATTTTATTAACCCACCAATTATATAGAATGATTATACATGAGGTTCTTTGGCTGACATTTCTCTTGAAATAAAGAGAGGGGGAAAAGGAAAGAAGAACAAATACTATATATGATTAATTCCAAATGAGGGCTTAGTGGTATTGGTGTCTATACATCTACTAGCTCTCAACTGCAATTCCCACTCACTGTTACCTGTCCTAGTAGGTGAAAATATGGAAATGAAATTACTAAACTGGAACCTTATAATTGTAATAGAATATCATATCAAAACCCTAGTGCATGCATACCATGACATCGTATGTTTGTAATTACTCATTAGTGAGAATGGCAACAGGGCAATCTTTTTATTATCAGATGCACTTGATATTAATTAATATATATCAGATGCACTCCAAAACCCTCCCTAGTGATTTATATTTTATGAATTCAATTGTTGAATTATCAAACCTTCTCACATAAGCATTCCATCTCAAAAATCAAGTTGATTTGAGATTGATTGCTATTCGATCCAAAACATACATTTTTGAATCAATAACAATTACTCATTTATAGACATTTCGAATGGAATAGCTTTTAATCTTAAATCGACTTGATTTTTGACATGCATGACCAATATATGAATCAAATTTAATCCAACGGTTGGCTTGGCCAAATACGAGTTGCATGTAAGAGTTTTGGAATGCACTTAATGCAAAATTGCATCAGGTGCACCAGAAGGACTATATATATATATATAACCATACCCCTTCTAATTTGTGAACTGTCTACTGTAATATTTGTTCTCTAAATGGAAGAAAAGCAGAAGGAACATTTTCTACAAACTGCATTGCTGAAAATTCCATATATCTAGGTTATTAATTAGGTTGTAAAAGCTGTAGGTGTTGTATTTATCGTTTGCTTTCAAATTAATCCTTTAGGAATCTGTCATTCATCCTACTCATTCACTACTTATAAAATGATTGGGTACTGTGTTTCTCTATTGGTCAATACCCAACAGGAAAAAAATACAAAAAAAGAAAGATAAATGGGGGCTACATTGCTGCAAATTAAGCTCGGGCTACTGATCTTTGCATACGGAATGCACATGCTGCATTTCAATCCGTCCAAGCTATGAAGGATGTGAGTCCCTATATCCTGACCCCTCTGTAGAATGACCATACATTCGCTTACACACACGTAAAGGTACTTGTGTGGGACATACTGATTCAAGTGTTACAGCCCAAATTGAACCAGCAGAGCTTGGTGGTAATTAAAAGATAAAATAATTGAAAGCATCTCTTTCCCTTTTGTTCTTCTCTTCCTCTTTCTCTACATATTTTTTAAAATAAATTGCCAGGGCTTTTGGTTTGGCTGAATACACTGTTGTGACATTGTGGAGAACTAAACTTAGTTGCAATCTGAATAAGCAAAAAAAGAACCAAAAAGGAATAAGAAGTACCATAGGGCCAAACCTTTTTTTATTTTTCCTTTGGCTCTCTGTTTGTTTCCACAGAATCATTTTCCGGATGAAGATTTATTTCCGAAAACTGGGAAGACAACAGGACAATCATTTCTTTTTCATTGAGAAATTTTTCCTTTCCATTTTTCATTACTTTAATTTGTACCATCTTTTCACCCTAACTGTCTTTATTTTGAGAATCAAACTCGATCCCAACTTCGATTTGGCCCATGAGCACACATTATAATTGTCGCAGTCCAAATGAGTAGACAGCAGAAGGAATTCTTGATAGGATGCATTCTCTCTTCAGTTTTCATTGCCCTCCATTGCTTCTCTTTTGGGACATGACACTATATATATGACCTACATATAATTCTAAAGCAGGATTTGCTCTTAGAATTTAACGGGGAAGGAAGGATTTCGATTGTATTGCCAATCCAGATGGTTAAAAATTTGAGGCTTGGTGATCGAGAGAGAGCCTTTGTCCAACGCATGTCATTCTATTATAGAACTTCGTCGCCATATGGCTTCGGGAAAGTATTCTGCCATAGCTTTAATTGCAGCTATTGGATCTTGCCCTACATGTAGTAATTGACAGTTTCCATTTTCAAAGAGTAAATATATATATAAATTTGTTTTTATTTTTTGTTCTGTTGGGCCTCTTCTTCTAGTTCAGCATAAAGAATGAGCCATATGGAGATCAGAGCTTTTATCCCTCTGCCATTGTCTGATTCGTAGAAAAGCATTTTGTTAATTTCCACCCAACAAAAAACAATGTGTGATAGTTTCAGATTTGGATATTTCAAGTGTGTTGCCGGCCTATGCATTTTCTAAATTCTGCAGCATCCCCATATTGAAATAATTGGTTTACAAAACCACTGTTTTAACGCGCAATAATGGCTTTAAAGCGCAGCATGCAGCAAAGGAATTTTCTTAGGAAAAGCTTGTGGCCGGCTTGGCTCGTGCGGGCAATACCTGCTCCTGTCCAGGAGAATACTTTTTTCCATAGTCCAGGACTTTTTGTCCTAGTTAAGCTCTTAGGACGATAGGTACGTCTCTCTCTCTCTTTTCTTCTTTTTATTTTTTTTTTTTATTTTTTTTATTTTTGGTGGTATAATTGGAGAAGTTAGAACCCCTAAGCTATCCTAATTTTTTCTTTTACCCCACCCTCCCTCACCACTAAGCTAGCCTCGATCAATGGCTAAGGTCTGTTAATGTTCAATTAATGGCACTGAACTATGGTTTTGATCGATCAAGACGTCGTCGCAAGGTCTGTTAATGTTCAATTAATGGCACTGAACTATGGTTTTGATCAAGACGTCGTCGCAAGGCAAAGCCGATAAACCAACCGCAAAAGATTAACTTTGTTCAAACCTAAGCTTATTTTTGTATGTAATTATGAACCCCATACTTGAATGAATCAAGAAAATCACTATCTCACCCTGGCAGAACTGGCCTTGGATTAACCAGAAGAGGAAGAGAGAAAATAACCTAATTTACCCGAGAATATATAGAGAACCTCGATGGTCTCTACCTTTTACTAACCACTCCTAATCCGCTTGATTTGTAGAAAACCCTAATTCTTTCTCGAGAAAATCTGCTGAACAAACACACATGCTAACAATATATTCTCTTTAGTACTGATGTGAAATTTAGTACCTCCTCGTTTTGCTTTCAGACAACAATGGCCTGTGTAAAACATGGTTGTAAAAGTGTAAACAAAGACCATTCACTAGAACGATAGAGATCGATCGAACTGTACGTTACCTGACTGAGAGAGACGTGAATTTAGGCTTTTTTTAGGCTTCATTAAAAAAATAAATAAATAAATAAATAAAAAAGGCCATGAAAATAAATAGACCACAAATCGGGAAACCCTAAACAACCTAGCACGTATAGGAAATAAAATAAACAAGAAGAATAAAAGGGATGCAGTTTGATTGAATGAAGAGGGGTTCTTTGGATCAGAGAACTGGACTGGGGTGCTTGGTGGGAGAGAAAGTTGGAGTTACTGCATTAACAATTTAACATAAAGTTTTTTTTTTTGTTTTTTTTGTTTTTTTGTTTTGTTTTGTTTCAATAGACTGCAATACTGCATCTACATACATACATTGGTTTTTGAGGCTTCCCCCTCACTAATTTTCTTCGTTCATCAACACAGGTCTGTGTTGGGCTGATTTTTTTATACTTAGTCATTGCAATATGATACTATTTTCTTGCTAAATAGATATATGGGTCGGCGCGCTAAGGCTATAAACACACTCTGTGCATGAACAGGCCTTGTTTTGGGGCTATAAGACGACCCCCACATACCTTACAAAGTCACTGTAACAGGGCCCTTTTTCCTACTAAACTCTCTGTGTAAGAGAGAGATGGCCTGCAGAAACCAACCTTTTTTCTCGTTTTTGTCTCCTCATTTTGTTTTAATGTGACTGCATTAGCCCAAAGGCTGCCACACTTTATATTATATGGATGGATTTTTTTTTTTAATCATAATGTTTATGCTTTACCAAAGTGGGACTTGGGAAATAAGGAGAAAATTAATTACGGCTTGTTTCGGTACTTGTGCTGAGAATATAGGGTATGTTCAAATGAGGTTGCTATTCAATGAGTTACAATGAGAATATATGCTAATCAAGAAAAGTAAGAATGAGAATATAGGACATATGAAAAATATACTGAATGAACTTAGGGATAGGGTATCATTATCAATCTACCTTCTCCTTAAATCTCGAGGGATTAGCCTAGTGACAAGTTAAGCCTTGATTAGTGTTTTAGAAATATAGGTTGAGTGTTCAAAACTTTACTAAAGCGTTGATCTCATTTAAGGCTAATCGAGGATCCAAATTAAGGGCTTAATAATTGTCCAGTGCGTGTGAGATGGGCTGCGTGTGAGATGGGCTAGAAAGACAACACGTACCCAAGAGATTAGTTGAAACCAAAGCCTTGGACACCCTTGTTTAAAACCAAAAAACAAAAACAAAAATCTACCTTCTCCTTTCGTTGTTGTCGTTGTGGTGGTTTCTTCTTCTTCTTCTTCCCTTTTTTTTTTTTTTTTTTTTTTTGGATAAGCAAATGGTTATATTAAGAATAACGGATGCCACCCTCTCCTCATCCTCCAATTCTGCATTCAAAAGCGAAATTAGGAGTTGAGCAGGGGGAATAAGGGCAAAAATATTACAATTAACAGCCCATTGGGCAAGTAGGTGGTTTCAATGTATAGAACTTTTTGGGATTCTATTAAGGCCTATTTGGATATCCTCTATATTTAAAAATTTTCAATTATTAAAATATAATGTTGTGAGGAAACTCACGATTGCAAATAACAATTCAAGGAAAAACAGAAATCGTCACAAATAATAATAATAATAATAATTTGAAATTATAGTATTTCACGAATTCCTAAAGATGAATTTTACATCATTTGTCGTATTAATGACTCCAAAAATTTTATAAACCTTTTTCAAGCTTATGGATATGCTCTTTTAATGCTCATTCAATTATTTCAGTACGACTACCAAATAAGATTTTAATGATTTCGTCATGTTTGGACGTTTTCATTCATCCCTTCACTTTCAAACATTTATTCCTTCTTATATGATATAGTATGTATTTTGTCAATGATAAGATCCTAATCCTTTAACCCACCAGACCATATCATGCCAACAACTGCCATAAAGACTCTAGTGGGAAAAAACATAGGGAAAATATCCAAAATCCTCCTAAAAAATAAAATCATATCCAAAAACCCCATTAAATATTTTTCCTATCTATCTAATCCAAAAAAATCAAAAATCATATCCATTAACTCCAACCAGTAAACTTTTGTTTACTGCTGTTAAAAAAAAAGTGATCCGACTAAAATATCCTTATTCAACAATTATATGTTTAATAACAAAAATGGCCATTTAATTGAATTTCTCCTTTTGCACCCTCTCTTTTCAATTTATCTTTGGTTCTTTTCCGCTATTATCGAAGTAGGAAGAAGGGGCAAAAGGAAAAAATCAGTTGAATGGCTATTTTTGTTATTAAACATATTAATTGTTGAATAAGGGTATTTTAGTCAAATCACTCTTTATTTTTAGCAGCAGTAAACAAAAAGTTAATTGGTTAGAGTTAAACGATATGATTCTTGGGTTTTTTTGGATTAGATGGATATGAAAAATATTTAATGAGGGTTTTGGATATAATTTTATTTCTGAGGGAGGTTTTAGATATTTTCCCAAAAAAATATTCTTCCTTCCATTAGAGCATGATGTGTGTCATAATAAAGAGTTAAACATAGAATTCGAATACAACTTGGGTAAGAAGCTATGCATGATCTGCATAGCTGAGCTTACTTGTATCACTTTATTATGATAATGTAAACTGACCAAAAAATCTACTAAAACGATAAATTGGACAAAATTTTCTTTACAAAATTAGTCCAAAATTATATTTTCTAGTGGGTAGTGTAACTGGTTTTTATGAAAATCTTTTAAAGTTGTCATAGAATCTTGAAATATAAAATAAGTGAGGGATGAAAAGAGCAAGTATTGGGGCTGAATAAAGGTCCCCCTATTTATAAGTCCATCTTTGGAGCCAACATGATAAACTTATTTCTATCTTGTTAAGTTTGCACGTGAGGAAGAGCATTAAGAAGTTCCCATCGATTAAATATTTAGTTTAACATGTTTTCATAAGATCCGAACAAATATATGAAAGTATATCAAAATTTTTTTATTTAACCGATATGGTGTAGAGTGTGGTATTCTTCCAATAATATCTCTTATATTCTTACAAATAAATGTGAGGTAAGCAAGCCTCCTAATGGATTTTGCCTAGGTTTTCGAGAAAACATTTGTTGAGCCATTTTTACTTCTTCAAGCGTAGAGACACCAAGAGGGTGCCTCGATATGCATGCATATTCGCACTCGAAGTGGTTTTTGATACATGAGTGATGTGTCCAAGTAAATAGGCATGTGAGAGCCCACAAGACAGGCCACATGCGCTTTTAGGCACAATTTTAGGTTCATATCCAAATGTCCTTATCAATGATAAGTTCTCATTTAAGTGCGTGCAAAAATTGAAAAGGCAAAATTGGTTAACTCTAAAATTAAAATTTTTGATTAGTGCATGTTGTCAAGTGAGGACACTAAAATTAAAAACTTGCTCATGAGAGATGCTTAGCAATTCAATGATAAAATAGAGAAAATAGCCCATAGTGTGCATCCGAAAAGGCGAAAATACTCCCTAATTTTGGATTTCGTTCTTAAAATTTCCACACGTACACTCAAATTATTCATAAAAAGAAAGAATATTTTACAAAAATCATAAATTAAGAGTTAAGTTTCTCAGATATTTCATAAAATTTACAGTGTTACAAATCCTTCCTCTTGACACACATCATCGTTGTCGCTTTAGAGTTTATTATTATTCTTTAATGTGATTTTTTATTTTTCTTTTTATCAGGATGTTTCAAATGCTTTGCAATTCTTTTATCCTATATGCACAGATAATTATAGGAAAAAATTCATGGAGATGACCTTGAGGAAAAATGATACTCAAAACCTCTGATTTGGCAAAAGACTCCAAGAGCACTCGGTTTACCCGTTAGAGTTATACTTTCTAGTGAATTGATCTCAATATCTTCAACAAGCCTTAGACTTTTGAATTATTCCGATACTAAATAATTTTTGAAGCCGAATTTGTCCCCATGCTTCTTGTAGCCATTTAGATCAATAACTTTGTCTTGAAAAAGCGAGGCATTAAGGTCCCTTAATAATTATGAGCTGGAATTCCATTCCTCTCAGGAGAACTTTCGGTTTAGTAGAAAAGTGGTAGATAGCTATCTCTTAGTTGTTGCGAATAGTGAATTACAAGACAAAAAACGGCACCGTTTGAGCAGCTCTCGTCACCATCCACACACATGGCTTTCAAGTTTCCATTCATTCCCTTGGTCCCACCACCTCATTTCTTCTTTTTCAAACTGGGCCTACCTTTTCCCCGTCCGTTAGAATTGCATCTCCCACTCCGTCTATAAAAGTTGACCAAATAATTCATAAATTATTGAATTATGAATTATGACATTTTATCTCCTTCATCATTTATATTGTCTATTTTCATCTTAAAATTATAATTTATTTTTATAAAATATAACAATAATGTTACAGGGGACGAATAAACTAGGACGAAATCAGGATATAGCTAACAGTGGTTACCCAACTGCGCGTTAGTACGTTAGTGCTTAATCCCATTTTGCTGAATATATTCCATATCTATAATCCATATATCTAAGGAAACATAGAAACAGTTAGTGCTCTCTTTATGAATTTTTGCTCTCTTCTGTATAAGTTGTGATTATCTTGATGCAAGAGGTGTGAACCCCATTGTTATCTAGTTAAAATCTCAATTTATCTGAATTATTGTTGTTGAGTTTTTGTGATTATCTTGATGCAATTCTTGTAGATATCTGATGCATTTTATGTGTAATGCATCATTGTTTATTTTATCTTGAATTTAGGTGGGAATGTGGTTGTTGCCTGGGTTTGTAGGGAGGAAAGGGAGGAGAGGTGTGAACCCCATTGTTATCTAATTAAAATCTTAACTTATCTGAATTTTCATTGTTGAGTTTTTATGATTATCTTGATGCAATTCTTGTGAATTATCTTCACTGCATTTTCTATGTGATACATCATTGTGGAATTATCTTAAATTTAGGTAGGGACTGTGGTTGTTGCTTAGGTTTGTGGGAAGGAAAGGGAGGAGAGGTGTGAACCTCATTGTTATCTGAATAAAATATTAATTTATCTGAATTGTCGTGGTTAAGTTTTTGTGAGTATCCTGATGCAATTATTGTGAAGTGTTTTGATGAAACCTAGTCGAATGAGAGAGGTGGTTTCAAGTGTGAGTGGATTTCCTTTTTAGGAATTGTTGAATTGAAGAAAAATGTTTGAGGAAGTAGTATTCGAAATTTAGATAAAAACCTAATTATCTGGTTTTTGAAGCAATCTCACCCGCGAAATTAGGAATTCCCATATTTAGATATTTTTTGTCTTTTAACAGTGTTAAAACCACTTACTAATCAGGTTTAGCCACATCAGTAGGTCTTATATTTTAATCCTATAATAGTGACCCTATGTATCACTACTCAAAATATAATGCCTAAAGTAATGACTAAAAGTTTAATTAAAAAATAATTTTACTCTTTAAGAAATGGACCAATGATTCTAATACTTACGTATCTAGAAGTAAAATATCTTAAATTTAACTTTTTATTCTTTTTTAAGACTAGAGAGATTAGGAACTAATGCTGTAACAACATTATACTATGTATGATCGCACAGTTAATATATTGGTAGGTCACACAATTATATATTATTCATTATATACGATTACATGACTAACACTGCGATGACACAGAACATGGTGCTGTAAGAAGTTAGCCACAACTCTATTTGTATTTCAAGGGTTACATGGTAATTTACCCTTTCACTACCTTAGAAATGAACCCATAATAAAAAAAACGGCACACCATGTCAGTCACTTATCGCGTCTCCCCGGCACACCATGTCAGTCACTTATCGCGTCTCCCCTTGTCTTCATCGTTGTCGTGAAGCTAAGATACGACGCACAGCGTTTGCTTCTCTCTCTCTCTCTCTCTCTCTATATATATATATATACGTTCAATCTATAGCAAAGCAAGGGATTTTTGTAATCTGAAGTGAGTTGAGGTTGGGTAGCGGAGAAGGAGTTTGATCGGGCGGCCATGGCGTCACAGGCGCACCTCGACAAGATGACAGTCCGTCAGAGCTACAGGAATCTCTGGCACACGGATCTCTTGCGTACCATTCAAGCCGATACTCCTTGTAACCATATCTCTCACTCTTCTTCATCAATTTCTCTTCTTTTCTTTTCTTTTTTTTTTTTTTTTTTAAATCAGCAAATTTTCTCTTTTTGTTCCCAAGAAAATATCCAAAAGAAAATCTCAATCTTCTTCTTCTTCCTTTTTTTTTTTTCATTTTTTTTTCAATGAAATCAAGGACTATTTAAGACTTGATCGTTTCTGGCTTTTTTTTTTTTTTTTTTTTTTTTTTCTGGGGAGCCAAAGAGAGGGCAACTCTCTCTGATCTTTTTTTTCCCCATTTGGACTCTGTTTTTTTTTTTTTTTTTTTTTTTTTTCTGACAAAATTTAGGAAGAGAGGAGAAAGAGTAAAGGCACCGTTTCGTTTGAATTTTGGAAGTGCTTTTATTGTACCAAAGAAAATCGAAATTTTAATTCCAGATTTTTCATCAAATGAGCGTAGTAAAACTGCTTTGTTTGGCTTAAAACTCCTTTTTTTTTTCTAGCTTTATTTTCCTTTGTTTTCTGGGGAACCAAACGGAGGGTTATTATTTTTTATCTTTTCGTTTCTGTTAATCCGATCTGTGGTTAATTTTTTCTTTGTATGTTTGGATTTGATGTGCAGATTGTTGCTTTGCGTTGTGGTGGTAAGTGATCTGATCTGCAAGGCATAGTGGTTGATATATATTTATATGAAGATTTTTCTTTTAATTTTTTTTTTTCGTTTTTTCTAGTGTATTTGCTTGCTGGATTTGTCTGTTTATACACCTCTATGGTATATTACTGGGACCTATGCCTCAAGAAACGGAGCACCCTAAGGCTGTATAGGGATTGAGAGAAATAGAGGGAAGATAAAAGAAGAGAAGGGAAGAGAGAATAACTTGCTCTCCGCCGTTTGGTTAGTAGCCCTCATTAAAAGGGAAGAAAATAATCATAATTACATAATTATCCCTTTTCTATATATTAAACAAAAGTTTTATAGGGTATAGTTGTCATTTCATCACTTAATAATTCATTTTCTCTCCCTTTCTCTCCTTAGCCTCATTTTCTCTCCATTTTTCTCCCCATTTCTCCCCATGTTTCCTTTCTCTTTCTCTCCTAACTTAACAATCCTAACAAGGTAAATGGGCAGAAAGTCATTTTCTCTTCTCTTCTCTTCTCTCCATTTCTCTCGATCCATACATAGCCTAGTTCTACTTTTCACTCCCACTTGGGGCCAACCACCTGCGCATTGAGCAATGCGAAATGGGGCTTACCTGTGTTGAGGGGAATAGTCAGCTGCAGGCCTGTATACCATGTTGGAGATATATATATTATAAAGAGAAGAAAAAAGAACAACTCTTTTTTCTTTTTTTTTTGCCCTTTTCTCCGGGAGGGGCCATACAAGTATGATTATTAGGGATTTAATAAATAGTAACTGATTGAAATCTGTCATTGAAAGCTGTGGTAATCAACCATAATAATTTAAAATGTAGACTCATAACTGTAAATTATGTGAAGGATAGTGATTAAATAGAGGGAAGTCATGGAGCTCATAGGTAATAATGAGAACATAGTATCTACATTCTACACAGCCATGTTTGGGGTAATTATTCAACTTCGTAATGCGATTTTGATAGTAATTATTATTATTATTTAATGACCCCATGCGGATTTAAATTCAATTGATTCAATAACACTTGGATCTATGCCTCGATGCAATCTGATAAAATTTTGCTATAAGTTATTTTAGAAATTTTGTATATTATGCAGGTGTATATGTTGTTAAAAAAATATGATAAACCTCCAGTGTGCTTTTTGGATGTCATTGAGGTTTTGCAGTTTTTCTGTCATTCAGACTCAAGAGTAAATTATGTAAGTATTTATGGTTGTGCATCTTTCTTCATATATGTTATGTGATAAAGAATGAAATTATTGTAACAAGGAGAGGAGTCTCTCACAATAAAAAAATATAATAAATGATTGAGGTATTTTCGACACAATTTCTGTATCCAAGCAAAGAAGAGTGACAATAAAGGGGAATAATGAAGGTCCGTAGAAGAATTGAAGCCTAAGGGCTAATCTTGGCTAAGAATCTGCTGCCCAGTTACTGGCTATGTGAGAATATCTCCAAGGTCCTGTGAGAGTGGTTACTTCCACCTCATGATAATGGTGGATTGCCATCTACCTCAATAGCAGAAAGATCTGGTTCATAGCCTTTGGAATAGCCCAATGAATAACCTAAAGCTCTGCCTGAATTGCATTATCCCAACCAGCCAGTTTTGAGAAAGCAAACGCAACATAATTTGTGATATTTACAAAGGCCTCCACCTTCCCGAGTTCCCAGTTACCCCAGGCTTCCCCAAGAAACATTCGTACATTGGGTTTGACTTTCCCTTTACTTGAAAAAGTTAGTTTAGGAGCAAGCACTTCTCCTTTTGCCAGGAATAGATGATGTGACGGTTTTTCATCATTTCTCACCTCTTATATGATATTTTGTTCTTCTAAAATGCCATTTTAAAGTCCTTTTGATATTTGCTTATTGTGATAGGAGTGAGCAGGTTCATAATTGATGTTTTTGGTTTTAGGATAATTAATATTTAGTCATTTGGCAGAAGGTGATTTCATTATTCTGATGGAGCCTTTATAATTTATTTTTGGCTTGTTGCAGTGCTCCCTGTGCATCATACCTCCTGCGTAAACGAGCACTTTACAATGATATGTCCAGGTAATTGATGTTGTATTTATCCTAGGAATTTTTAAGCTCTCCAGGTAATTGGACGTAATTTTATACCACCTTCTCTATTTTAGGTACGTGTGCTGTGCTGGCTATATGCCATGCAGTGGCAGGTGCGGAGAAAGTCGGTGCCCTGAATTTTGTCTCTGCACTGAGGTATAATATGGATTTGGTTTTCTCCTGTAATGTCTGAATTGTTTTTTATAAGAACATTTACATGTTAAGGCATATAATCTCCAGATGCACCATAAATTTATTTATTTCCAGTTTTCCTCATTATCTTCTGCACCGATTTTTTTCTGTCCCTGCTTGCTTCATCTGTTTTTTTTCTCAGGTTGTTCTTTGCTTTGCAAATTCAGTTGCCTCAACGCGCTTTTTGTTGCAAGATGAGTTCAATATACAGACAACAAAATGTGATAACTGCATCATTGTACTCTCTCTCTCTCTCTCTCTCTCTCTTCCACACACACACGCACACGTGCGCGCACACACACACACACATTATAAAGTATTTCTCTATCTTTATTTACAAGTATCTACATCATTCAAACACACTGGCTCTTTTGTAGGGATTTATGTTCTGCCTCCAACAACTGGCTTGTATATTTTCCATAGTTGCCATGATTGTTGGAAGTAATGAAATTCAAGAGGCCTCACAGATTTTGTCCTGTATGTCGGACCTGGTTTACTGCACGTAAGGCCTTCAATAGATCCTTCAGAAAGTTTTCAGTGAAAAGACTCAAACCTCATATTAATATTACCTTTTGTTTTGTGTTTGCAGGGTTTGTGCGTGTATGCAGGTAAGTATTTAAATAAAAGGAAGTGCATCTTCAGAGTATCTTGCATTTGTCCCACATAACTTAGATGTAGGTTCTTTAGGCAGACCATGGCACACGTAAGAATGCTGTAGGACAATGCTGTTAATTTTCTGCTCCCCATGTTGTTGAATAGTTCTGTATTATTTGGTTTTAAGACACCTGCAATTAGGAATAGAAAAGGTAAATCACCATTCAAAGTGACAGTTAATCAGATGGTATAAAATCATCTGAATGTCCCAATTTTATTTTATATGGGACTGTCTTAGTAGGACCTGTTGATGGCTGGGTCTTACTTATTTGGTTCCTTGCCATGTGGACAAGGTATGAGGTTCTTCTAGAGGTTTGAGTAGTTCAGATTCAAGGTTTTTGATATTATAATTAGATGCTGTTATTCATTGTTGTTAATTATTGACATTGTTATGACGTAATGCAGACCCAGCACAAGGTTGAGATGGATAAAAGAGATGGTAAGCTTGGAAACCCACCAGTTATGGCAGTGCCGCCTGCTCAGCAGATGTCACGTATGGAAGCAGCCAATTCCTCCAGGAGTTGGATATCAACCTCAACCTGCATATGGGCAGCCCTACGGCTACCCTCCAGCCCCTCAAGCTCAAGGTTACCCTGCTGCCACCTATCCTCCACCTGCCTATCCTCCTCCTGGTTATCACAGCTAATTTGACCATGGTTCATATTGATGGTGTGCAAGTTAAACTGTATTCGAAGTTTTGATCTGTTAGTTAATCTAGCTTTCTCATGAATTTCAATGAATATGGGCATTCCGACGTTCATATGGGAACTGGCTTTGGATATACTATGCCTATTGGTAAGGAAAATAAAGTTATCAGTATGGTGTGTGCTGCATTTTTATTATTGTAACTATCACATTCAAACATATATAATAGTTTGGCATTGATTTGTAAGATTTCTTTTTGATTTTATGTCTGCTTTTTGTCAAGCTATGAGAGGAATGCTTTGAAATTTTATAGTTTTATTGTCTCAGAATTTGTGGGCATATTAATTTTTGGAATAAAAATCATTATTGGGTTTCAGGGGGTCATGGGTTCAACTCCCCTTAGGTGCCTGTGTATCTTATCGGAAGCGAGTCCAAAGGTCTATTCGAAGTCAACCCACGGAATCTTGTGTTATCTATAATGGTCTCACTTACCAGCATCTTACAAATATTTTAAGCTATTGAGATTGATATTCATTTGAGGAAGAAGGCTTTTGCTCATTGCTAATAGCGAAACCAAAAAGAACAAATTAAACTTCTCAGGGTACTATGAATTACAAATGATCGATGAGAATTTGTCTCGAGCAAGAACTAGTGAGGATTATGCTGAAAAGATAATACAATTTAGAGGTGTGATTTGTCATCGTGAATGACATCAGGAATCATTGAATCGCCCTCATCATCATCATCCAAAATGCCATAAGTCTGCATTTGAGATAACTGCTGGAATTTCGGGACTGACGCTTTCTTCTTGCTGAAGAATTTCTTTTTGCAGATTACAGCACCCACAACTGCTCCTACTGAACAGGAAATGGCCAAGACCACCACCAACCACTGAACACAGAAAAATGCAGATGAGGCCTCAGCTTGGAATGGAGAGGAAAATACATCTTTGTAAGATTAACAACAAAATTAAGGAAGAAACTGAAATCAGTTCTCGAAGAGAGGTTGTTCGTACTCACATTTGTACTTATACTACTTTGCTCTTGGGGCAATCTGGTTGCCGCAGTTGAATTGGTAGCAAAATCTGCAATGATTTATAAAAGCTATGAGAAGACAAACCGAGAAAATTACCAGAGAAAAATAGAGAAAGGCTTCAATGATTTATAAAAATGGAATTAAAGGGAAGACAATTAATATGAAGTGGAGGGAGTGATAAAATTTATCATTTCTCAATGCGTGATTCAAGGTGTTTGAGATATCACTCTTTAATAAGAACGGCACAATTTGAATGAATTGGGTTTTGATTTTTGAAAGAATTTGGAGATCTGCATTTCAAATCCCAATAAGAAAAAGCATTGGAATTAAAGAAATAAATAGCCAACTCAGAGATTCAGTCTTAATGACTGCAACTCAAGGACCCAAATGGGCAGGAACAGACTCCAAGCATGACATGGTTCTCAAGGGATGACTTACTCAAGAATTCATTCCATGGTGCACAATCTTTTATCCACCATAAAATCCCACTTTTCTCAGTTAATCTTTACTGGGTATCAAGCTAAATCGCAAAATGTAGCCAAATTATCTATATATGCATGTCCGTCAAAGAGAATACTAAAAATAAATTAATGAAACACACTGATAGAGAAAACAGAGGGAGATCAACCTGAATGGGTTTGGATTGGAAGAGAGCAATCAATGGTTCCTTCCCAATCAGGTGGACACTTGCAAGCATCACCTTCAACCAAGCATTCAGCCTCATGGAAACAGAAAATACGGCCACAAGGCATGCCAAGATGCTCGCAATGCGCTCCTGCATATCCTGGAAGGCACTTGCAGGTATAATTCTCACCCTGAACAATCTCCTCACAGGTTCCGCCGTGTTCGCACCAAAATGAATTAGTCCCATCACACATTATCTGCTCCTCATCACAAAACTTTCCCCTATATATAACCCAAGAACATTAAAATTAATTCAAGCTTCTTTCATTACTTTGTTAAACCATTACACTCTGTTTGGTTGACAAGAAAATTTGGGAAAAGAAAAGAAACCAAACTTCCGAGACTCAATTTTTTTCCTCTCAAGTGAGCCTCACTGAGCCTAATAAAACTATTTCACTTCGTTTTCAAACACCCCCACCCCACTCCAAAACCTCTCCGGGTGGGAGAACCAAAGCAATATACGACATAAGACCGAAAAAGAAAAAAAAAAAAAAAATTATTTTCTTTTTCCTTAATTTTTCTCTTCAACCAATTGAGAAACTTTCCCCTAAAACCCAAGAAAATAACATTTTTTTCATGCTTC
Organism: Liquidambar formosana; assembly: GCA_039720395.1. Classification (NCBI taxonomy): domain Eukaryota; kingdom Viridiplantae; phylum Streptophyta; class Magnoliopsida; order Saxifragales; family Altingiaceae; genus Liquidambar; species Liquidambar formosana. The sequence continues at coordinate 5,292,263 of CM077827.1, read as the reverse complement.
CTTGATCATTTTATCAACCATCACATTCTGTTTGGTTTCCAAGAAAAAGTAGGAAAAGGAAAAGAAATCAAACTTCCGAATCTCACTTTTTTTTTCTTAGTTGGGACCCCAAGAAAACAAAACCTCTACTCAACTGAGCCTAATACAACCATTTTGCAGTTTTGCTTCGCTGAGATGAGTGGTTTAATGTTTGTTTTTTTGAGAACAAAGACAACATAAGACATAAGATTTCAAAATTTTATCTTCATTTTGGTACATTTTTCTCAGCAACCAAACGGAGGGTCAATGCAAACAAAGTAGTACTGCCTAACTCAAGAGTTTGAAGATAGATAATTACCCAAGGAGGGGACGATCGCCGTCTAGGATGGTGGAAGGATCAGGGAGATCACAAATGCAAGAACCAGTACTATCGCACGATCCGGTTTTGCACCGGGTGTCGTCGCATGGTAGAGAATTCACACTGATTTGTCCAAGAAACAGAGAAAGCAGTAATACGTGAAGAAAATTTGATACATTGTACATTTCTAGAGAGAGAGAGAGAAGAAGAAGAAGAAGACGAAGATGATGAAGGTGTGATTGGGATTCACATTTTTGCTTTCTTTAGTTGTTCAATCGTGAAACAATGAGAGAGAATCTTAGGGTTTAAGCAAAGGTAGAGAGAGAGAGAGAGAGAGAGAGAGAGGTTGGTTGGGAGATGAAAGGGAAGCTAAAACTGTCGAAAGGAATTTCAGTTGGAATTACTTAAGGTGGCCTTCACAATGTTGCTCATTACTTGGAAGGACATGAAGGGTGGTGGTGGGAAATAGTGAGTCTCTAGGGGTGTTTCTTGTCATTTGAAATTTGTAAGGAAGTCAAACGATGCATTTATTATTTTTATATTATTCATAATTTAAAACATTTATTTAAAAATTTTTTTCCTAATTTCTTTTTATAATGCCGTGGTTAATGATGTCTCAAGCATTTAAAAAATACAAAAATGAAAAAATAAAAATAAAAATAAAAACATGTATTGTTGTGATTGTTGATGTGGTGGTACCACATTATTGAAAAAAGAAATTAGGAATAAAAATAGCATTGCTTTTGGAAGAAAATCAAATATATGTCTTTTAAAATGGTATCCATTTTCTTTTATGGAAATTCAAGGTAATTATGATTGAATAAATTGATGGTTAATGAGTATTTAAAAAATTAAAATTTTTAAAATTACTATTTTTCCTTTAAAATATTTTACTTGAACTATTGAACTAAAGAATTATGGTCACCCTCGTTATGGTTGGTTAGACAAAAAATTATCAAAATGTCTTTAATACTTGAGTCTTAATCAATATGGATCGAGATCTTCTGCCTTCTTACGTACCTCCTTATCTGTCCATTTTTTCTGATTGATTGGTTCATTGCATTGTATTTTAACATTTTCTTTCATTAACCCTTTTTCCAACTCAAACAGTGCTGGGCATGAACCAATTTGAAACTTAAAAAAACAAAACAAAAAATAAGGAGACACAAAAAGGGGTAAAGGATCTCAGGTGTGTTTTTTTTTTTTTTTTTTGGCCAATAAATGTACCTAAGACCTTTGACCTAATTATTTCCCAGAACACGAATAAAGCAATCGTCCACTCCACGCCAGTTGATGCCAAGATAAACTTAAAGTTGGTGGCTAACTCTAAAAGAGAGTGAAAAATCAAATCCAAAAGAGAGCGAGAAGTAAAATCCAAATCTCAGTTCAGTCATTCAAAGTTGAAATGAACTTCACCTAGGCTCAAATTCATGTGGATTGGAGAAACTGGGCTTGGGTTGCGTTTTTATTATAAAAATGAATTGGGCTTTTACTTCAAGGATTAGTCATTTACTCATTTAGTCCTACTCCTGTCATGGTTTTTTTGTTGGGTAATTTACAATTTTACTCTCTATAATTTGACTCGTTTGCACTTTTTATTCAGTTAAAGTTTAATTAAACTATCAAATTAATTGCAACTTTGACAACCTAAATCTTTTGAATTACGGCTTCAATTCAATTGAGTAGGGTTAAGATGTTCAACGCACTGGATGAAATGTTTTGAGTTCAAATAGGCTTTCCAAAAAATCATTCATACATATAAAGAGCAATGCTAGAACACCTGAAATGGGTTCCCACATAATGAATACCAACCACCCTCTCATATGAGGGATGGCCAAACCAGTAACAGCTCCCACTTTTGTTTTTATTTTTATTTTTATTATTTTCCTTTTTGATGACGAGGAAATCTTTTGGATAATCCTAAACCCATATAAAACCTTACAACTCATATGAACCAAGTCTAAGATCCATGAAAACTATGAAACCTTTGTTAAAGTTTGTGTAATTAAAAGCTCACCTTTGTTAAAATTTGTGAGCCTTCCATGTAATTGTAATACGGCTATATGGTATCACGAGCCAATAGGAGAGAAGGAAAATGGGATTGTAAGGTCAAAAAGTACTATCAATCCCACTTTTATCTTATCCTATTAGCTTGTGACACTACGTCATCCGTGTTATAGTTATATGGAAGTTTTTCTCTAGGGTTGGAGGCTGGGATTTTATTTTCCATTTTTTGTAGAAAATTTTCATAAATAAATAAATAAATAATTGTGCTCCAAGCTGTATCTTGTCATTGAATGCCCAATCCAAACCCAATCTCGACCTAATCCTCATGATATTGACTAATGAATGTCTTCACGAGCAAAGATTGCAGACAAACTTACCCAAAAAACAAAATTACACACAAACTTACCCAAAAAAAATAATAAAATAAAATAAAGGAAGAAAGATTACAGACAATAAAATCGTACCATCAGATTCCATGTCATATTAACAGGGGAGAGGGAGGTGGGCTTGTATGGGCCGTGCCTCCGAAACTTTTACAAGTTTTAGATTATGGCATATAATTCTCAACTATTTGAAAAGTTGGACCGCCCACAAATTCTATTTTTTCTATTGTTACCCCATGGCTCCACCCTGATGTTTATACAATTTTGTAAAGTTCGTCCCTCAAAAATCTAATTTTTCCTTTCTCAACCTAACTAAAATTTTATGTATGAGTCTATGACATTGACAAATTGACATGTATAGTTAACTCCAATGCGCAATATTTACTCAGATCTGACCCTATTTGTAATATTTTCAAAATAGTGATTTTCAGTATAATACTCGCTTACTACTAATTTTTAGATTATTTTATACATATTACATATATGTTAAAGTACTTCCTTTTTTCAACTTGAGTTGAGTTTGGTTTCTAATATATATGAGAATTTTCACCTCTTGATCTGAATTATTTCGTTTAAGATCAATCGAATAGCATTCCACAGTTGTTGCAGAAGGAAAATAAATAAATAAAATGAAAACAAATTCAAAAACAAAAATAAACTCCTTATTTAGGAATTTTGAGCATAGAACAAAAGGTTCACTCAAAACTTTGTCTTAAGAGTAAATTAGTATTTTAATTTCAATTCACTAAATCATTTTGCCAATCCCCATAATAGAAAATCCTGGCCATGATTTATGATTTCACATAAGACGCTCAAACTTATTCACGGTAGAACAAATTAATACCCCAAAAAAGAAAAAAATCCTCAATATAAAAGATCTAGTAACCTTGAGAACAATCCCTTATTGGATGGGAGAGTGGTGGGTTCAATTGCCATCAGGGGCGAAGCCAAAATTTATCTTTAATGGGGGCACCGGGTTATGATTATGTAAAGTAAAAATTGAAAGCTTTGGATAGGCTTTTTTTTTTTTTTTTTTTTTTTTTAAGAAAGTACTTTTTTGTAATCATTTTCCAATATAATACCAAAAAAAAGGATATGTTTTGTCAACTTATTACAAATTGAATGTATATATGCTTCAAAATGACTACCATTTCCTATTTTTGGCATTATATCAAGAAGTAGTTATCAAATGGTAATGTCTCAAAAAAAACAAAAAAAAAATTTGTTTGAGCTAATGGGGGCACGTGGCTCCCGGCTCTGTCACTAATTGCCATAGATATTTGCCACGCTAGATTTTTTTGTATTTTTTATTTTTTATTTTTTGCTTAGGAAAAAATTTAAAATAAAAATCTTTTTTTTTTTCAATTTTTTTTTTTTTTTATCATTCGCCTGCTGTGGTGGTGTCGATGTTGGTTGCCGGCCAAAAGGGTTTCACGATTCAACTAAGGTTTGAGGAATCTGAGGGTATCGATGATAGGTGAGAGGTGCCGACAACGGGTGATAATAGCCTTGGTGGGTTCTACTAAATTCATAACTAGGATACTAGAACTAGGACGGTTTTGGCAGGAGCTTCGACTCAATGGAGGTAGGAGATGCCCGAGATGGTGGGTGGGGGTCCATGGAGTCTTGCTGGTTAGTCTCACGGTGATGGACTAGTGGTAAGTTTGAGAGATGGGGGTGATTTTTTTGGCAGTGATGGAGGAAGCGTATTTTGCTTCGAGAGAAAATCTCTCTTTGAAGGGTATTTTGGTCCCTACAAATGTTTGGTGAACTTAACACTATAGAAAATTTCTCTGCACACTTACGTTCGGATAAGTTTTATTTTATGGACTTGAAGCAAAATCCCCCCTCCCCCAAAACAAAAAAAAAAAAGGCATGAAATGACTGAAATTCAAATTAAATAGTTCAAATTCAGGTCTATACAAATTTGGATTGAAATCTTTAAGCAATTTGGCATGGAACTAAACCCAACACAACCCGGCTTTCAAGTTTCAAGAGCTTTTGCCTTTCATTTTATTTATTTTATTTTTTGCCAAGCGGTTGAAAAACACAAACCCCGCTTGGCCTACCTTTTGAAATTGAGCTTAGAGTTTGAACCTCCAACCTCTCCCTCTTCTTTATAAGAGGGGGAGAAATAAGGTACTTTTTTTTTTTTTTTTTTTTTTTTTGGGGAGGGGGGAGCTTTTTTTAGCGGGGCGGTATCAATTAACACCCAAAATAAACTCGGCCAGTGACAAATGATATTTTCAAGCACAATGAAAGGTGATTCTAGTCATGAATTACAACTATGTGATTAAATATAATGCTTTCCACCAATAAATAATAAATAATCATAATGTTAACAGAGCCACCACTAAAAAAATCCATCCAGATCCAGGACTAGAAGCAAAGCTGTACAAGTTCCCAGTTTCCAGTCCAAGATCATCATTCAAGCTAAACTTAATGTGATAATGTCAATTGGGCCCATTCTAAGGACGTATATATGGATCATCAAATACTCCAATTTCATGACATATCCGCTTCATTGGAAAACGATTGACGGATCGGCATATTGATCAAATCTCTTACCGTCTCTTTCACATGATCTAAAGTAGGACTTTACGTTGGTATCACGTGAATGTGAATCTCACCTAATTAAGCAAGAAAGACCGGCAAAATAATGACTCGTCTAGCTCCATTAATTTCATACCACTAATACAACATTTTTTTGGGGAGGTTACATTATTGGATGGTAATCTTATGTATAAGCTTGAGGATAAGACTTCATAATTGGGAGGTTGGGATAGAGATGGATCAGGCAGAGAGTGTGTATTCATTTGAAAGTCATGGGACATGGACATCATCAATGGAGTAGATGAATGCAGGTAACCCTCACAATTCAGAGCCTGGGATAGAGATGGATCAAGCACAAAGTCCAAGTGCATGGAACAAGAACATTTACAGTATTTTACACACTTCATTAATTGCAGGTACTACTCACTCTTTCCTCTTGACGGTAATGACCATGATCAGCATAAGTTGAGAGAGAAAAAAAAGAAAAAAAAAGAAATACTCTATAAGAAAGAAAAACAGATGTTCTACCTCTACATGGCCAGACTCACCTAAAAAAAAAAAAAAAAACTTGTGGAGTGAATATGTGATTATGATTAATTGTGTTCAAATTTGTTAGCTTATATAATGGCATTTTCCAAAGGAGTTCAAATTGCTGCGTTAAATACTCGGCAGGGAGAGCTTTGCCGCCCTTGTGGTCCTACCCGGCTCGAATCTGGATTAGTCACAACCCAATGTAGTTGTTGGATACCGGATGGTTTTCACCAAAAAAAAGGAGTTCAAATTTGGTGCTAAGGTGCCAAAACCTAGCACAATGCTCGGCTAATCCAAGCCATTGGAAAGAATTTTTGATGGCTCATACTAAAAAATCAAAAAGCCTCCCATTGAGGTCATTTTGGTAATTTTATTAAATGTTTTTTTTTTTATCTTTTAATCCGAACCATTAAAAACTCTTTCCAATGACTCGGATTAACCCAACATAGTACTGGGTTTTGGCACCTCAGCACTGAATCCATGCTTTTATCGAGGTCATATTATATGTGTCTCTTTCTCTCTGTTTTTTGTTTTGTTTGTTTTCTTTTGGGTCAAATGTGGGTATGTCAAAATTACTTCCATCAAAATTTGGGTCAAAACAAATTATACCATCTGCAGAGCCACAAACTAAGTCTATGCATCTATGGGCATTCGCACATGCCAATGCGGACACGTGCAATCACTCAAATTTTTGAAAATTTTTAAATATGTCATTTTTGGTAATATTCTAAAATGCCCCCATTAATTAGTGGACTTGTGGTGATAAAATTGGTCAACAACGTAGGAATTTTTATTCTTTTTACGGTATATAATTTATTTATTGAAATTTAGAGGTTGTTTTTATATAAAATATTTGATATCAATGTTCTTATATGTGCAGCTATTGAGAGAAAACCCTATATCCACTAGAATAGTAAGGAACAAAGATTCAAAATCCAAACCTCCAAGTTTAAAGTTGTTGTCCTTTGTCACCTATAGTCCTATACTACTACCCGTGTGTGTTTGAGGTCGTACATTAATATCATGAATTTGTGATGCTTTGTTATTAGGAAAAATGTTAAGATATGCTATCATAACTCACAACAAAAAAAAAAAAAAAACTAAAATAAAATAAATTGCTGTCTCCCCCATTGGTAGTTAAACCATCTTAATTAATAGAAAATATAAAGATATGCTTCCAAAATTCACAACAGAAAAATATAAAATAAAATTTGTAATCTTGAAATAAATGAAAACAGAGAGTCTCTATATTATTATATATTATATATAAAGGGAGAGAGAGAAAGGCCTAAACCAAGACCAGATCCAACAAATTTTTTACTGCAATTTATTCCAGTGACAAGATCCGAACAAATCGGTTTAGTTACCTGCGCCAAACAAACTTTAACAAACTCCAACAGTTCAATGTACAATACAGTAATAATTTCCATTTCTCATTCAACAAAAATATTAAATAAATTAAATAAATAAATAAAACCCAAAAAAAAAAATTTTAATAATGTTTTTAATTTTCCAAAAGTCTTGAAGAACCAAACATACCCAATAATTCATTACAGGCTCTTTCTAATTCACTAGCTCTCTAATCTGCAATTCTGCAAACACCCACTTCATTTCAAACCATTTCTTTCAAACCCAGCAAACCATTTTCACAGAATGGTAAATTTTCTGAGTATGGCTTCCAAAGTAAAGGATTTATGCATACAAATATATTTATGAAAAAAAAGGAAAAAAAAAAACCCTAAGTGTTTCTTTTCTTTTTTTTTTTTGGTGGGTTTATGTACCAAATTTTCATGTACGTACACTTTAATTACCTCATACACAAAAACCCATGGAGAGAGTATGGCTTCCAACAATCAAGAATCTTTGCACTAATCTCAAATATAATTTTTTTTTTTTTGTTTTTTTTTTGGTTGGGTACGTACCAAATGCTCCTGTATATACAATTTCAAATCTTCAATCACTTCATACAAAAGGGGAGAAAAAAAAAACCCAGCAACACCTCAAATCTACAAGCCTGTGACCGAACTGTACTCACTGTAAAAATCGCCAACCCCAGAAGCCGCCCACAACCGCTGATTAAACTCATCCTGCATCTCATCAGGCACAAAAGGGGTCCTACACAAAGGACACGTCTTCTGATCGTGGTCCATCCAACGGTCCAGACAGCTCCGGTGGAAAATGTGCCTGCAGTTCGTCAACCGCCTGATCTCTTCCCCTCCCTCGAACTCGTAGAGGCAAACGGCGCATCTCTCCGGCTTGTCGCACTCGCCGGAGACCGGCAGGTCCTCGAACTTCACGACGGGCAGGATTTCCCGGATCAGGACTGCGGATACGGGCGGGTATTCGGGTACGCAGGTCGGGGTTTCGGACCAGGAAACGTCCGTTTCGAGAAAATCCGAGAGACCCAGAAAGTGGAACAGAGAGAAAATGAGGTTTCTGACGAAACCCAGAAGGGAAAGTGTGTGGAGAAACAATTTGGGAAGGAAAACCTCAGTGTACCCGACTGGAAAGCCCATTGCAATTTAGAGATAGAAACCAATTTGTAGAGAGAGAGAAATTTGTATTATATATATGGAGAGAATAACATATAAATATATATATATATATATAGAGAGAGAGAGAGAGAGAGGCTGCGGGGAGGAGACGGAGAGAGGAAGCTTCGACCTTCATCTGAGGGAGGCGTAATATATAGTAAGAGGTACAGTGGAGGGCTAGCGTCACGGGCTGTGAGTTAGAGATTCTGATTAGTCCAATCGTAGAAGATTTAAGTGGAGCTATGAAGAGGAAGGGTGCACTTGGTTGATTTTGATTGGAGGGTAGGGGAACGGTTGATGGCTGGTCGGATACGTTACGCTGTAGACGTCTTGGCAGAAGCTGCAAATTGCACACGTGTCACGTGTTGAAATTGGGAGTGAGTAAGTGGATACCTAATCATCTGTTTTTTTTATCAATTATTATCTTGTGATAATTGACTCATTTATGGCACAAGATCAGGCTAAATTATTTTCTTTAATTATTATGAAAAACAGTAAAAATGCCAAACAAAACATTTTTTACTAGCATTTTTTTAATTGAGAGAGTTATAAAAATAAATAAATAAATAAGACAATGGTAATATCATATACATGGACACTAAGATACGCAATATGTTGTAGTGATTTTTGCAGTATGCAAGTAGTATTAAAGTAATGCATCATAATTTCTCAACATATATAGAGGACAAATATGTCATTAAGTAATTAATACACGATTTTTTTTTTTTTTTGGTAAAAATAAAAAATAAACCCCTAGCTTTGCAAAAATAACATCACATTTAGGAGCCTTCCCTTGAAAAAACTATGTTAATCAAGGACCAAATTTAAGTAATTATTAGGTTCCAAATTTCTACCTCAAAATCTTTTCAAAGTTAGGTAGCTATGTATTATTTCAACATAAAAACGTTGGAAACAAGATTAACAAAAGTAACATTAGAAACCCTTATTTTATTTATTTATTTATTGTCTTAAATCCCTTTCTTAACTTTTTCATATATATATATATATATAATGATTAAGCGTGGACCGTTCTGGTTTCAGACAGTCTGCACGACTAGGAGCCATGTGTGACAAACACGCACATGTGCCTGAAAGCTATGTATAACTCCCAATTATACGATTTGTCCTGATAATCCACACCCAATCATCTCCCTATGTATATTAAAAGAAAATTAAATTATACATTAGGGTGTTTACATTGGTGAGGTATCTATCTCCTCGACCAGGAGTAGTGGACCTATATATTCAAGTCTTTAAGCAAAATGTCATACAAAAGCTGAGGAGATGCACTAGTAATTAAGTAATAGTCTGGATGATTCCCAGCATGAGTGGCCATGGCATCAGCTAGCTGCAAAGTTGGCCTTCTCTATAACAAAAAAGATACTTTGGCTTTGCATGTGTGAATTTCATCTAGAAAAGTGAGGCAAGCCTCCAACAAGGGGTTGTGCTTCTCCATATTGTCTTATATTATAATATACATATAATATAAGACAATCCCGAATAAGTCAACACGTGTTTTGATATAAGTTATATCAATACTATGCAATAGGGGTAGTATCCTGTGTATTAACCCAATGTACCCTATAAGACTATATAACCCATTAATACATGAGGTATAACCCTTAATGCAGATATTGAATTTATATCAGTACGTGTTTACCTTATTATCATCCTAAGATATATATTTAACAGGTTGTATGAGCATAAACCGATATAACTTATATCAGCCCTGCATTGGGGGCTATATCTTGTATATTGATATAAGTTATATAAGCATATATATGCTCATCTATTAGATATATACATATTTTTTAGAACATGACCTAGCTAGGGAAAATATTTCAATAGCTTCTTCATAACTATAACTATATATATTTACACAATTATTTTAATGTCAATAGACTATTGGATTAGATCTGCTTTATGGGTAAGTCATGCTTGCCAAAAATCAAGTTAATGTGAGATTAAGAACTATTTCATTCATAAATGTCTGTAAATGAGCGAATTGTTATTAAAAATGTAATGTTTTAAATTGAACAAAAATTGATCTCAAATGAATTTTATTTGCTGGCATAGATTGCCTACATAAGTATAATATGTGTTGTATTGAAGATTGTTTGCCTGTACATATGGGAGCTTCAAGTATTACAATGTTCTAAATCCTTGAGATGTGGCAAAGCACCCACCATATATAATCTCATATAAAACCAGTAAAACTTCATAGAATTAACTAGGCAAAATTTTAATACCTTGCTTTCCAAAATTGAAGGAAAAATTAAAAAAAGAAACTGATTGCTATAAGTTGAGTCACAATGGAAGTAATGTTTTATATGTGTTAGTATTTCAATTTGATGGAGTAAGTTATCCTTTTTCATTTTTATCTTTTTTTTTGGTTTGTTTGTTTGTTTGGCCAAAGCAAGAACATTAATTTCATTAAACAAAGGCGAGAAGGAATACATTAAAGACAACAGCGCACAAGAGCCAAAAACCAAAAAAACCATGACCCGATTACAAGAGAAATGTAATTTTTTAAAAAAAAAAACCTAACAACTAGACTAAACCTACATGAAAAAAAAAAACCCAAGACCACTTCCATTGCACTTCCTTCGGTGGATGACAAACCATGACGAAGTAAGTTATCTGAATGGCTCATTTTTCTTAACTTGATTTGATTGTAGTTTAATCCGATACGTAACTTGATTGTATTTTAATCGAATATGTTTGATGTTTGGTCTCTCGTTGGTCCAAATCAAATTGAAGATTAAAACAAGATAATAAATTAAAGTTTGAGGAAACCACGACCAAATAAGTGGGGTTTAGTGATTTTTTATTTGATTTTTATGCTTCCATCATGTACTAATCATTTTGTGCGCGCCGGCGGCATTTGAGGATTTTTCAGTCATTTAAGCGATGGGATGATTATGATGGCTTATTTGGTGATAAAATTAAAAGACTTGAGTTTTCACTGCAATTCAAGATTTCATAATTAGTTGAGAGAAAAAAATGAGAAATGTAATTGAGTTTTCACTTCATTCTTATTTTTCTCTCTGAGGGTTTTTTATAGGTACGTATTGTTTTTAATCCCCAAAATCACGAGAATTTTGTCGGTGGTAAAATTCATCGGTAGCTTGGGTAATTTGCCCTTTCTTCATAATTGTTTGGTTAATCAAAGATTTGACTCTAAAAGAAATACACCTTTTGACATTTTAAAAAGGAAAAAGAGGCTTTCTTGAAATGCTATTAATACAATATAGTACACATTTGAAATGAAAATTAAAAAGAGCCATACAAAATAACGGGGGAAAAAAAAAATTACGTTCAACATGTGAACGAATCATTAAGCCATAATCAATTACATAAGCAAATTTCAATTATTTTATAAGGACCATGCGCAAGATGCATAAACCTCGTACCAAAATCTTGGGTCAAACCCGCTTCATTTCATGTCCTTTTTCTCATAATTGCTCGATTAAAAACTCTAAAAGCCAAAAAAAAAAAAGAAAAGAAAAGAAAAAAAAAAAAGATGCCTCTTTAAAGCTTTAATAAAATAATTAGCTCAAATTTGAATGAAAATAATTACAAATATATATATATATATATTGCAAAAAAAAGTTGTGTTCAAACACAAAGTGGGAGTAAGGAGTAAGGACTTAATCAACAGTGGGGCCTTTCCACTTGAGAGGGCATGATAAGGAGAGGACAAGGGGAATAAAGAGGACCATGGGAGTAGGCCATGGGGAGAGAATGAGGACAGGACAGAATTCGTCGGTGGTGCGAACCCCGGCCAACCAGCAAAGCATCATGGCTAGGATTAGGAGACCATCTTTTGAATAAATGGAAGTGGGGGTTGGGAGGGTGCACCATATGCATACAACCAGAGCTAAGACCATGCCCTCATTGCCACACTTTGGATGTGCCTACTCAGGCCAAGACACCCATGGCCCTAATGCCTCCGCAACATGTTCACTACTACTCCCAAAATCCAATCCTACCAACAAAAAAAAGGAAAAAAAAAGGAAAAAAAAAAGGTCTCTGCCATTGATGTTGAACAAGTGTCTGTCCATTCAGTTTTTGTAAAGGTGGGCTCACTCACAAGCACAAGTCTATCTAGATAATCCTTGTTGCGGTAAGACTAAAAAAACTGTTGCATCATTTGACATGATTCCTAAATTTTGACCTTTTTCTAAACATTTTGGTGGTTTACTTGTGCAAATGGGTAATGGCTCTCCTCTTTTTTCTCTTTTCTTTTTTCTTGCTAGATGGTCCAATCATTTTGAAGCGTAGGAAAAAAAATAAAAAAAATAAAAATGTATGTATATGAGGATGACAGTCATGTGATTACATGCTTATATAACTTATATTAACTCTTATATTGGGTTGTACCTCATGCATTAGTAGATTATGAGATACACTAAGTCAATATATAAGATACAACCCTTAATGCATGATTCTATATCAACAAGTATTCACCTGACCAAAACTGTATATATGCATATGTATAATTAAATGTATTTCGATTACTATAATATTTAATAGGTGGGTCTACATCTACACTTTTTTCTTTTTTTCTTTTTTCTTTTTTTTTTGTTGCTAAATCCACACCCTCCATTAGTAAAAATGAGGAAATATGTACAAAAATAAAATATAAGGGGTATGAATTTAATAAAAAAGGGTGTAAAGTTAGTCTCACCTTATTTAATTAGACCCCTGAGGTGTCACTTCTTTTTTGTGTTTAGTGTCATTTCGGATGAAAAGTCATTTTCCTATCTCTCTCATCCACTAATAAAACAGAGGAAAAACAGGGGGTCCACCTCCGTTGGTGGGTGGATCATCCAACGCAACTTGAAAATAGACCAAAAATGCTAGCTACTCATTCTCCTCGCCCGTATACTGGCTTCTTCAAGTGGAAAGTATTGTAAAAACACAGGTAGCAACTAATTTCATAATTTAAACTCAATGGTGGATCAATCATCAATGGTTCTTGGTAAGGACACTTCAAAAAGAGACAAGAGGAACCATCTAGGTTATAAGGTCAATATTGACATTCAAGAAATTAGGTTTAAAGCAACTTTACTATTTCCAAAGTAAAAAGGAGCAGCATTAAATAGTCCAAAATTGTACTACCATATATAATAATTTGCTAGAACGGTCCAAAACCACCCATTTACATTTTCCATTCATCTTAAATATTAAGAAATAGGACTTTAATATTCCTACAAGATAAACCAAATCAAAAAAGGCCAAAAAAGGGCATTTCTCAAACAATTAAAAATTATTATAAACTTTGGCATTTAGTTTGAGATTATCGTGCGCGTAATCTATTATCACTGATTTTGTTCAACAAACTTTGTATTTAGACCCTACTAATCACCACCATGTTGGTTTGGTAATAAGCTACATTTGGTAGTATCAACAGACATGCATGCTTTATATAATGAAAACTAAATTAAAAAATTTATTTAAAAGATTTGATTAGAAAGAGAGAAGGATTTTGGTTGTGTGTCTCTGAAATTTATTCACAAGGGGACCCAATGCTAAACCAAAGTGTTTGATCTCTGTCCCCCTTATCACTCCCTATCATGCATGCACACCCCATAGGCTCATGTATAAATCTTATCTTCTCTGGCTATGTGGGCTTCTGCATCTTTGACTCTTGATTTGGATTTTCTAATGGGTCCTTTTGAGTGGTCCTCATCATTCCATTAGTTCATGTTGTAACTTCTTTTTTTGTGAGTTTTGATGTTACATGTTTTTCATTTCTGTCCATTCAATTTTATTAACTTCTTGTTCCAGACAAAATAACTAAAATGAGAAAATTATATAAAGACTGTTCAACCAACCAAACAACATCCCCCTCCCATAAATTTAAAATTTAAATTAAATTAAAAAACAGGAGATGCAAGTACTTTTTGTAACACAAATGGATTAAAATTATGATTTATTGCTATTTTAATTTAATTTATTTTATTTATTTTTTGTTGGTCCTTGATGACAGCTTTGGTGAGCCCTTGTGCTACACAAGGGGAGGTGTAGAGGGGCTTTCCCCTTCCCTCAAAACCCCACATACCAAGATTTGAAGACTTGAACAATAAACCTTCATTTGGTAAGAGGAGAAAGCCCACCTACCTACACTGTATTAAACTTGCACATTTTGTTCAGTTGGCAGTAAATTATGCGCATTGATGTACAAAGAAGACTTATTGGGACCGCCTATCTAACAAGTCACATTTTGCGGCTTTAAGCGTTCCAAAAATTAACTCATTCTGTAAGGGTTTGTTTGGTTGTCCCTTTCGAAATTAAATAATTCAATAAATTTTACATAAAGTTGAAAACATAAATTTATAGTTGATATAATATTTTAAAATGTCGTAGTTATCACTATAGGGGTACGTTTGGGAACCTGGATTTGGAGGGGATGGAATTGGATTTGGGGTCCCAAATCCAAATCCCTTGTTTGGATGCCACAATAAGCTGAGGATCTGGATTTAAGCCAAATCCCACCCCCCGCCCTTTTTTTTTGGTGTGAGGAATAAGCCAAATCTATCATTTTCCAAAGGGACGGGTCGCGTTTTTTGATGAATTTTAGCACGATAATGATATTATATTATAGTAGGTTTTTGAAATCCATGATTTGAATTCCTACCTTCAAAATATTTTATCCAATCAGTGAATTCTCAAATCTATAGATTTCAAATCTATTGATTTCAAATCCGTGGATTTAAAATCCATACCCCAAATCCAAATCTATTGAATGTCTACTCTTATTTGTGATGATGAACATCATTTTCTTGAATTTGTTAATTCAAGATAATGGATCATTTGTGATGATGAACACTATTTTAATTTCGAATTGGCCAACCAAATAGGCCCTAATTAGTTGTAACCATTTAATTTGAACTTCTTATTTCTTTGTAAACACTATTAGAAGTTTTAGCCATACCACTAAACAATCATTTGAACTGAAGGTAATTACTATAAATTCATTAATTAAAATTGATTTTTATTCTTTATTATTTTTCTTTTAATACAGTGGGTGGGACACATTTTAGCATTCAACCTGTATGGCATCTTCATATATAACCATCATCCTTCACCATAAACACACACACATGCACACTACAACCTAACCCAACCCTAATCCTATCATTTTCATACGTCGGCTCTCACCTTATCTCATCTCATGGATCCACTAGTGGGCCACAAGGCCAGTGGTGATCTTCTGATTTCATAGTTGAAAACAATGTAAAAGGCTAAGGCTAGCTATATATATTGTTGGGCAGGGCCACACCAAAGAA
Source organism: Liquidambar formosana (assembly GCA_039720395.1). Classification (NCBI taxonomy): domain Eukaryota; kingdom Viridiplantae; phylum Streptophyta; class Magnoliopsida; order Saxifragales; family Altingiaceae; genus Liquidambar; species Liquidambar formosana. Next base: position 5,276,623 of record CM077827.1, on the reverse strand, counting down.
AAGCTAATTAAGTAGGTGACATTTGTGCGTCAAACTTTGATAATAATCAGTAGACACAGGCCCCCCATGAACTTGTTACGGTGGGCCAGAAAACCATATGGGATGTTTCTATGTTTTTCTAAAAAATTTCACTGTACACATATTGACATAAATTATTAGTTTTAGGGCTTATCTGGCAATCTGTGATTTGATAGTTTTTCTAAATGTTGTCCTTATTAGGAGTGCAATTTGGTTAAAGTGCAAATCGAGAATCGAATCCTAACCAGCCTCATGAGTTAGTTTGGGTTTAGTTTTTAAGTTACCTTGGTGCGGTCTTGAGTTAAAAAATTGAGAATTGATATTAATTTGGTTTGATTTTGGGTTGAGACATTGATTAAACTGGCTCAACCTGACAACTGTCCTTACATTTAAATATATATATATATATATAAAATAACATTAAATATACATATCTATATAAGCTATATTATAATCGTTCCAATTTAATTTTCATTTTGCTTTCAAATATTGGAAATGTATTTATTATCCATAAAAATTTATATCATTTGTTGATTTTTTTACTCCTGTATTTTTTTTTTTTGTTGTAAAAATTTTTAATGTTTTGTTTAGGACAAGAAAAAAAAAATCTCTTATGTTTTGTTGTAATAAAAAAAGTTTATGAAAATATTTTCTGCAACCAAACTAAGAAAGGGAATTCTAAAATATATCATTTTAACACTGTAACAATACAAAATACAGCATTAGAGCATCTCCAGTGGTATGAGCTATATTACTTGTGCGTGCGATTGCTGTTTTAGCACATGCTATAGTATCAAATGCTCTAATTTGGCACAATGTGCTTCGATAGTGTAAATGACACAATAAGTAATTTTTTGACACAATTATCATCTCATTCCTTCTTTTAACCAACTTTGTATTATTTTAGTTCAAGGGTATGCCAAAATATAATAATAGCACACCTTTTAAGCACACCATTGGAGATGCTCTTAGGATAACAAATATCACAAAAACCATTTTAGATGCCCTAGTATATATAAGTGATGCCAAGATTGTCTTTTCGTTTCCCTTTTTTTTGGGTAACAGATAAGAACTTCATAATTTTTCCCCAAGTACAATGTATTAAAAACTTTTAAGTGGAGAAATGACTTTGACACTTACTCATGTGCCCACCAATAGAATGACAGCTTAACAGATGAAAAAGAGAAAAAGTGACACTTGATAAAACCCACAAAAAGCCCTAGTTATATTGTTTGTTATGCACTTCACAAAAAAGGTGAATGGGTGATGGCTAATCTAGCTAGGTTCCCCATGGGTGGTCCCTCCCTCTCTCTCTTTTTTCTTTATTTTTTATTTTTTATTTTTTATTTTTAAGAGAAAAGAGAAGAAAACATTACAAAAAATACAAACAAATTCAAACTGATTTTTTACTAATCCCTCATACGCATGCAGTCCTCTTGTCATACATACACCAGTGCAATTATAAGACAAAAGGTACATGGGGGTAGTGTTGAAGGGAAGTTATAAGAGTTGTATCCAAAATATTTTACTTAGTAAGACCTTAAGAGGCCCCATGACCACTTAGTCCACCCCTCATGTGTACAAATTAAAACTGGTTACATATAGAGTATTTGTCTGGTCCAATTATTCCAATTTTCTCCATTAGATCGAAGTGATTATCTGGAGACATGGAGTCCAAGCTTTTATATAATGGGTGCAAAGCTTTGAGCTTTTGTACTGGGTCAGGTCCAAGCTAGGCTAAAGTAGCCTGAAATTTAGGCCCACATAATGGACTTGAGTCTAGACCTATATACAGGGCCTCCAAGTGGGCTCATTTTGTCTAAAGAGTGTCGGATCCAGGAAGTGTCCTCCAAGTGGGCTCATTCTTATTCAAACTGAGAGATTCAACACAATACTAGGAATCTGTTTTTTTTCTTTTTTGGTTTGAGGGTAAATCAATCCTGGTAAGATTATTATTAGAAATTGTTACAATGAGATTGCGATCCACATTTATCAAGAGAAAGCTATACCCATATGTGAATTAGGTTTCTTCAATATTTTCTTTCTTTCAATGATTTAGCAAACAACATCTGCAACCGAAAGCTGGTTTTGTCTTCATCACCTGTGTTGTTTCAACTTTCAACAGCCTTTTTCTCTCTATAAGGTACACTAGATTTTATGGGGTTTTATTTGCTAGGTACTCTTGTACTATTTTCATTTAGCACCTAAAAGGACATTGTCTCTATTACGGGAACACATGAGAACTATTTTATTTATTTATTTATATCAGCAAACATATGAGAGCTAAATGTTGCAACAGTATATGATTTTTTTTTTTTCTTTTTTCTATATACATACAAGTAACTCACACACATTACGCATAAATGAGTTTGGCCAGTTTAACCCAACCCGACTTGAGTTGTCAGACTTGACCCAATGTAGCATTGTGCATGATTCAAGCCCACATTTGACTAGGTCCTCCCCTTCCACAACCCTTCCACAAAAACGAAATGGAATTAGAATTGCTAGGGGTGCAACTCGGTCCGGGTCAGTCCTAAGCCAAAAGGAAATCTGAATCGGACTTGAATTAATTCGATCATTAAAAAATTGAATCAGAATCGAACTGAAAATTGTATTGGATCAGACTTGACTAGATTGGCAAAAACGGTCAAGTTCTCGTTTTTTTTTTTTTTATTTTTTTTATTTTTGTAAAAGATAATAACTTTATTGAATAAGTATTATTATTTATTCAATAATACTTATATATAAAGTATAATATATTAATATAAACATATAATTATGTGTGAGAAAATTCTGACCCACCAATAATCAAAAGACATGTAGCAAAGTGATCAACCAAGTTTTTATTTATTTTAATAGAGAAATATCAAACTAGGAAGCTCAAAGAAGATTTCTTGGGTAAATTAACTCGGTTACCTAAGCACGATAAGCGTTTCGTCCCGCAATTCTCAGCCACTACCAAACCTTATCCTTGGGTCGAATCTATTCGGTCCAAGTTTGTTCAGTCCACGACTATTTGACCTAGGCTTGTTCGGCCCAAGCACTTGGCTATAAAAGCATCCGATCACCGAACCATCTCCTCAGTCCGCACATGTTCGGGCTAGATAACCATCTCCTCGATCCACACATGTTCGAGCTAGATAACCATCTCCTTGGTCCGCACATGCTTAGGCCAAAGAATTATCTCCTCGGTCCACACATGCTCGGGTTAAAAAGCCCTCGGTTTATGACCAAATTGATAGTTTTAGATACTAAGGCTTCGGCCTCATGGGCTCGGGCCAAAAAGCTCTCAATCCTAACAATTATTGCTTTGGCTTAATCATAGCCAAACTAAGATTCACCCTCCGCTCAGTCCAAAGTTGCTCTGACTCAGTAAACTTTTAATGACAACCGAACAAATTCTCCTTGAGGAATAAAGTATTCTGAGCATGCACTACGCTCAATAATTGTGAACTAGCTAACTCGACCATAGTCAAAATGGTCAGGCTAACCTAACCATAGTCGGACAGCTGTCGCCAACCAATACTAAAAACCCTAACCTAGCTTCTTCTATAAAAGGAACATTATCACTTTCTACTAAGAGAGGTATGCCGCTATCGTAAAACCCTAACTCTCTCTTTCTCTTTCTTCTTTCTTTAGACGCTGAGAATTAACTTGACCGTCAAAGGGTTTTTGACCAGGCAAACCCCGACCTCTCCTAGCCCATCTTTGTACTTTTTAGGCCACTATTCATTGAAGCACCAAACACTACTATTCATTAGAGCATTTAACGCCACTGTTTATCGGAGCACCTAGCGCCACTGTTCATCAGAGCACCTAGTGCTACTGTTCATTGAGCCACCTAGCGCCACTATTCATTTGAGAGCCCAAATGCTATCTCAGCCTTTGCAACTTTCTCCTACCATCGTGCCGTGGTGCTCTAGACTGTCGGACCACCTTCTTTGAAGTGCTCCACTGATTGTCCTGATTTTGTTTCGTACAAATTATATATATATATATATATTTTCAAAATTCGAGAATTCTGTCTAGATTGGTTCTGAAACTTCCTAAATTGTGGACCGGACCGAATTCATCGGTTCTTAAAATTGTAGTTCGAGAATCGAACCGATTAATGTTTAGCTTGGATTGGACTGAATTGCTCGGAGTGATCTGGTTATCGGGTCTACCCGAACCAACTTGCACTCTTAAGGAATTGCACAAAAGATGCCGCCAAAAACCAAAGAGAGTATAGTACAAAACGGTGCGTTTAGAAGAATGGGCTAAAACGGTGGATGTCATTGCGTTTGACTAAAATAATACAAAAACGGTGCGTTTTGGCGAGTAAGTTAAAAAAAACGGTTAATCTCACTACCGCAACATAGTTCAAAATCACGCGCTTAGTGCAAGATGGTTGAAACGATGCGTTTTATTGTCGAGATTTACGACGACATCGTTTGTTCCCATCTATTTATTTATTTTTTGTTGGGGTTAAAATTTTTTTTTTTAATATTTTATTTCCCCGTGAAACCAGACATCTTTTGCCTTGAGAAAAATAGGAAAATAGAAGAGAAAACAAAAACAGTTGTTGGGGAACTTAGATCCACCTAAAATGGCTGTCTCACTCTCCTCCGGATGCTTCAAATCTCTACAGAAACCCTAATTTCTTTCTGATCTCTCTCTCTCTCCTCTCTATATATATCTATATATATATATATATGTACATCTGATCTGAAGCAAAACACAGTAGGGTCAGTCGAAGATGTATATGACGTATGGATGGCCACAGGTCATCCCTCTCGAATCCGGTCTCTGCCCTTCTTCTCAGCGCATCGTCTACCTCAAGCTCCGCAATCGCTTACTCCTCGTTGTCTCTCCCTCTCATCTCGAGCTCTGGAGCTCTTCCCAGGTCCATTTCCTTCTCTCTCTCTCTCTCTCTCTCTCTCTCTCTCTATATATATATATATATATAGATTTGCTGTGGTTTTTTGTGGTTTTTGGTGTTTTTGAGAAAACGGATTTGTGTGATTTTGACGAATTTTTGTTTGGGATCAGCACAAAGTGAGATTGGGGAAGTACAAGAGAGATTCGGATTCAATTCAGAGGGAGGGTGAGAATTTGCAGGCCGTGTGGAGTCCTGATGCCAAATTGATCGCCGTCCTTGTAAGTACCCGTGATTTATTCCTTCTTTGATCTGGGTTTCTTGTGCTAGGAGTGACTCTTTTGTTGATTTGTTGTGTTTCGCAATGTAGTTTTTTTGTGAGATTGTTATAAATTTGTGGTAGTTTTTGTGATTTGTTGTGCATGTTGTTTGCGTTGATTTATGTCAACTGCTCATTTTGATTGATGTGGCACTAACATTTCTGAAATTAGTGGCGCAATGGTCAGTCGTATTTTCTTTTTAGAAATTTTAAGAAGAAAAGTTCCTCGCCACGTCAGTTGCAATGGATGTTGGAATGAGGAGTGAGCTTGTGTAGTATTTCTGTGTGTGAGGGTGGGTGGTTGGGTTGCACTAGATTAGGAAATGGAAGTGGGTTGGTCTTGGAAAATGAATTCAAAATCACCTGTTACTTTCATCTTTGCAGCAGAACAGGGTGAAAAAATTGTTGATAAGAATGTTCAAATTTTCAAAATGATGGAAAATTCTGTCAGTTTTACTTTTAGGATGCCATTTATAGGTAATAGTGGCGATTCATTAGCTTCATTCAGCTCATGTTATGTAATTTCTTCAATAATACATATAGCCAAGTATTATTATGATCTCAATCAGAATTAACCTGATCAATTCGCCATGAATTAATTTATTGTCCTAAATTCATTTTCCACCTAAACAAGCGGAACCTTATTTTAATTGATCATTGTCACTTTGTGAGTCTGAAGAGTGAAGACCCTCCAATAGTATTTACTCTCACCTCAGGATTCATGGGTATGAGTTTATGGTGGAATGATTTGCCTAAATGACATTTGTCTTGGTGATACACATGAGAATTGAAATCTAATATTGCTTGTGAGATCTAGATTGCATGCACACTTAAATTTTAATTCTTTTGTTGTTAGCTTTAGGAAATTTTCTAAGCATGTATCATGTTGCTTTTCTTGCAGACGTCTTCTTTTTTTCTACACATCTTTAAGGTCCAGTTCACAGAGAAAAAAATTCAAATTGGAGGGAAGCAACCCTCTGGTTTGTTTCTTGCAACTATTTCTCTGCTTCTCAGTGAGCAGGTGCCGTTTGCAAATAAAGACTTGACAATGTAAGTACCATTGCTGTGCTGACTATAATTTCAAGTATATTAGTATACAATCTTAGATGTCAGTCTGCGCTCTCGGTCTTTTGGGCAGTGGAACGATGTTGAGAAATTAATGTGATCCAATGATGTTGTAAAATTGATTTTCAAATTTCATGAGCATTGGGTAGACGGCCAAATACAATGCTTCACAAATGAAATAAATAGGAATGCTTCCAATTCATTTTAATGCTATAAGCCCATAAGTAACCATATATGGAAGTATGTACAAGCAATTTTATGGAGCTGGTTCATGTTGATGTTTATAGCCAAGATTGAGAGTTAATAATGATGCACAATATTGCTCAATTGTTATGTAATGCACAGAGCCAATGATGAGATAAGCTCATATGAGGTTGTTCAATATAGGGCTTTGATGTTACTAAAATGTCGTCTCCATCCCATTTAGTGGGCCATGGAACTGCTTCCATAGCTATTGGTGGTAGCTGCACAACTCATTAGGTATTGCATTGTCTTATGAGGCCCAAAGGTGGTGCTCGTATAGTGTGGGGTTCATATCTAGTGGCCTTCATTTCTATATGCTAATTATTTGACAAACATATGTAATGGGTTTCACTTTCTCAGCACATGCATGTTTTATAAAATTATGTTGTATTCATTATTTCATTTATAATATTTTGAAACATCATTTTGAGATAGCAGAATTTGGAAAATGATAGTATCAGTAGTTAATATTTTTACATTTTAGATATAAATGATTTTTCTCCACTGATTTATTTTCTGAATTCCAGTTACAATTTTTAGTAGCAAAAAAATTCTAAAAGAGAAAAATGCAAGGAAGCAGACCCAATTTGTTCGTCATTTATTTTGAAGTTCAGCGTGAATAAAGGTTTTATAGGGGGTTGGGAACTAAATCATGTTATACATATTTTAGAAAGTCTTAGGTCAAGGTTAAACCATAAGAAAAGAATGTGTGTCTGTATGATTTTGTTAAGCAAGAACCAGCTTTGTAAATTTTGGCATCTTTGGCATTAAGATTGCAAGTTGCTTGCTGACATGTTGTTTCTTAAGAATATTGAATTCCGCATTTGGTCCTTTGAAGCTACACCTTGAGGTGGTTTCTTGAGCCCTTCCATGAGGTAATTCTAAGGGTGCAAGCCTTATATTACTTTTAAGACGTTAATTTATTTTGTGCATGTATGGTTTATGTCTTTAATTAGAAACCTCAAGATATGTTCTTTTCTATGTGTCAAATACACATATATAGTTCATATATCATGATTATGTTGAAAATATTGATATTTAGGTCTTTACCTCCTTCTAAAATAATAGCTTTGGTTTTCCTTCTGCTCTCTTGGCAGTCGTATTTCACTTGTGTATTCAAAGAGTTTAAGAAATACAGGTTATTTCTATTATGATTATTATTTTTTCCATCAGGTATTTTATATAACAGATTATAATAACAATGTAAAGTTTTCAATGTGAAGACGTTCTTGTTAATTGTTATGAAATATTTGGAATTTTGATGTATACAGAAGTTCTGGCTGACACTAATTTATGCTACTTTTATTTTAATGTCGCATGTCTAGTGTTTGGTTCCATGAACTTGACCTCTATTTTAATGTTCTAACTTGATTCTTTTGCTCTTGCCAGAAGCAATATTGTAAGCGATAACAAACATATGCTTCCTTGGACTCTCAGATCGATCTTTATATATTATTTCCTGGAAAGGGGAGGTAAATGAGAAGTGATTGGCGCTGGCCATTTTAAACAGTTTTTTAGATGCACCGTAATGCAGATATCTGTTTTAGAGATTGATATCAATTTGTTTTAGCTCAGGAACATTAAGTTATATTTTGCCTCTAATGTTTTCATTTCCTTGCTATTACTAGCAGTTCTGTGGGGCCTTTGAACTTGATTCCCATCTGCATGATGTCAATGAAGTTACTGAACTGCCGCACTCTCTAGAGAATGGTTTTGCTTCTGGAGGGGCTTCAAGATCTTTTAGCTTCAGTCATAATTTTTCCCGACGGTCTGCTGTCATCCAGCTGGAGCTGTCCTTTCCATTGAGGCTGTTATTTGTGGTATACTCTGATGGACAGCTGGTGTTATGTTCTGTGGGTAAGAAAGGATTGAAGCAAGCTGAATCTATAAAAGCTGAAAAAATGTTGGGTTCTGGTGATGCTGTATGTGCCTCGGTAGGTTCAGAGCAACAAATCCTTGCTGTTGGTACCCGAAGAGGTGTTGTTGAATTATATGACTTGGCAGAATCGGCTTCACTTATTCGTAGTGTATCTTTGTATGACTGGGGGTAAGCCTTGTAAATTATCAATACAGCTATGAAATTGGTGGCACAATATGATATTTATGTGATTTTATTCATTGGGTAAATTACAGAAAATTTTCCTGAGATTTCTGAAAATAACAATGCCTTCCTCTAAGGATTTGATAACAATCCCTTTCTCTTCTTTACTTGTTCTTGCCAAATAGTATTAGTGCAAAGCCTGAGAGACCGTTATTTGACTTATTTCACAAATCTTAAGGGAGGATTTTGTCATTTATCTACCTCTTTATTATGTGATGCTCCTTTTTTCTTCTTCTTTAATGATTGAACTAGACGTGGATTGACGCATAATAGGTAGAAGTTAGTTAACTCATTTCATTTGTATGAAAATACCACTCTACAAGCCAATGAGTTCACCATGTCTCTGTCATTCTAGCAAGTTATATAAGTTATTTTCATGCTATTATATGTAATTATTTCACACATTATTTATGATATATTTGGGGACAGTAATATGGGTATGGGTGCGATCATATCAGCATTAATGCACCGGATACCATCAGAACTCCGTAGTTAAGCATGCTTGGGCGAGAGTAGTAACTAGGATGGGTGACCTCCTAGGAAGTCCTCGTGTTGCACCCCTCAAAAAATATGGGTACCATATAAATTTGAATTCTTGGATGTCTCTTTATTACATTTTGATGGGGTTTGAAATCACTTCTTTGTTGGCTAGAGGGAAAAAAATTCATGGGCCATATTCATGTAATCCAGGCTTTGAATCTCTCTCTCTCTCTTGAATTTGTGTTTACTGTGCAGAGGAAATGAGTATTTTTTTTTTTTTTTTTTGATAAAGGTTACTGAAATGTATTAGAAATGAAGTAGGCAAAAGCCATGTATACAGGGAGTATACCAAAAGGAAAAGAAAAAGAAAGAGCCTAAAGTATCAAACTATCCAAAAAATCATCAAGAGGAATCCAGCTAAAAATAGCGGCCAGGATCACCCCACTCAAAAAGGAAGTAAAAAATACAATATCTCATATTTCCTATACCCTATTCCCCTCCCTCAAACGTTCTCCTATTTCTCTCTCTCCAAATAGCCCAAAATGTAGCATGCGGCACCAATTTCCAAATTACCAAGGCTTCCTTATTCTTGCTTCTGCACCATCAGCAGTCTAAAAGTTGTTGTACTGACCTGGGCATCACCCACTGAATTCCAAACGCTTTAAAGCACGTAGTCCACAATTTCTTAGCAATTTACCATCTATTTATCCATGCTTCATTATATTCTCTCTCTGGGTTTTTATTTTTATTTTTACTTTTTATTTTCATGTGGCGAGGATTAACTTGGTCACTTTTTCTGACATCACCACTCTTTTATGTCTTTATAAGATAAGGAACCTGTATGTTTTCTAATTCTAAATTTAGAATTAAGGTTTCTGACCAGAGATGCTTTGAGGAAGATAAAGATAGGATGGGCTGTTGGACTAATTAGTGTTCTGATAGAGGCTTGGACGGGTATGACTATGGGAAATGATGTTGCATCTCGGTTGACGAAGTTGTTTGGTAAGATTGTAGTAATGAAGAAAATGTTTGCTTAATGGTGGACAAACATATTAGTGCCGTTATAAGACTAAATGAGAATGCACCAATAGACATGGTGTCAAATTTATGTGTTGTGCCATGACAATTTTGCAGTGTGATTGGGAAAGGCTAATAGAAGTAGGGGTATCAGAAAATCTATTTGGGATTATAGGGAGAATGACTAGCGAACCTGCCTTACCTTAGCCACCTATGGAAAGGATTAGAGAGACGAAGAAAAGAGTTCCATGTGGACTTTATTGCTGTAGAAAAACCATATATTTGTCTATAGAGAGAAAATATGGTAAATTGTAGGAAAGAAACTTGTTAAGTTAGTATGCTGACATGATTAGGGACATGTTTGATGGAGTTGTGTCCTATCGTTAGAACAATACAAGGACAGTGTATTAAAAATTTTAATCAATCACAGTAGGCCTCAAAGGTTGGAATATCCTTTTGTATTATTTCTGAACTATTAATTTTTTTTTTTGATGAAGTACATTAATTATGAATTATTAAACTGAACACGCATTGAAAGAGGTCCTATTTGTATTGTTGACGACACAGTTCTGGTTAGAGAAACTACAACAGAGGTAAATGCTACATAGATTTGTAGAGAAATATTTTATAAGCAAAAGGTTCTAGATATGCCAGACTAAGACTGAATCACTGAGTGTATGGAATATGATTTTGGTAAAACTGAGAGTACAAATGTGGGCTTGTATGAAACTAATTGCCAAAAGATACCTGAAATTGGTCTTCATCTGGGTTCTATCGCCAGGTTAGGATTAAGAGATCGAATAGAATGTTGCTTATAGAATTTGCTTGGTATAGATTAAGCAGAGGGGTGCTTTTGGAATGTTGTGTGATCGACTTATATTTATCAAGTTGAAGGAAAAATTATGATACAACTATGAGAAAAGTGTGCTGTACAAAAAATGTAGGTAAATTATGAAATGACATGTTCCTAAGATGGATGATTGGATGTTGTCAAGATGAGGATGTTGAGGTGCATATGTAGCCCAAACAAGAAAGGGAGGACATATTAGAAATAAAAGCAATCGTGAGAACTGAGAAGGTGGACAGCATCAATTAGGATAAGGTGAGAACTGAGAAAAACTAAGTTGAGATGGTTTGGCCATGTGCAAAGAAAAATAATGATTGCTCCAGAGAAGTGTGATATTGTCAAGGTTGGAGGCATTGTAAGGACAACTAAAATACTAAAAAAAAATGGATGTGGATTGAGGTACTAGGAAGAGACACTTCAGCTTGTGGTTTAATTGGGAATGTGGTTCTAGATAGGGACTGGAAAACAGGACTTATGCAGCAATCCCATATGGATGGAGTGAGGTTTTTGAGTTGAGTTGAGCTAGGGCTTTTGACACTATAGTTGGGTCGAACTTTTGAGTTGAGATGAAATGTTTTTTTGAGGTGCCTTGGTGTTAGATTGCTTTATTTATTTATTTATTGGATTTTTATTCCACCTTTGTCTTTCCTTCTAAGCATTTCATTGTCTTTGTAGGTCTTCATATTGAACCGCTATTCTTGTGTCCCTTTTCCCATCTCCTTTTTATTAAAATTATTTCTTTAAAAACCGTGTTTCTTGCCTTCCTTATATGCTGTGAGGCACCACTTTGCTCTTTTATTCTGTACTTAGTGACATTTATGACATCTGGCTTGCTTTTGTATTGAAGTTTGTTGATTTTCCCTTGCTTTTGAGTCGTTTCTTACATCTTTACATTTAATTTACCAGTATTTTCATACTAATGCAATTTTACAAAACATTTTAATAACTTGGTTTTTGATGATTATAAAGTAGACCCTAATTAGTTGCTTTTGACTTCGTGTCACTCTCATATGTTTGATGTTTTTGGATTTTGAAAATTATATCATGAATGACTAGACTTGTATGTCGTGCTCATGGCTTCTGTGCAGATATTCAATGGATGATACTGGTTCTGTCAGTTGTATTGCATGGACACCTGATAATTCTGCTTTTGCAGTTGGGTGGAAGTTAAGAGGACTTACAGTTTGGTCTGTTTCTGGATGTCGTTTGATGTCTACAATCCGGCAAATTGGTTTAAGTTCTGTATCTTCCCCAATGGTTAAGCCGAACCAGAATTGTAAATATGAACCATTGATGGGTGGCACTTCACTCATGCAGTGGGATGAATATGGATATAGGCTTTATGCAATTGAGGAAGGATCTTCGGAAAGAATTCTTGCATTTTCTTTTGGCAAATGTTGCCTTAACAGAGGAGTTTCAGGCACGACATATGTCCGTCAAGTGATCTACGGTGAAGATCGATTGCTTGTTGTGCAGTCTGAAGATACTAATGAACTTAAAATTTTGCACCTCAACCTTCCAGTTATGTGTTTAAATTACATACTTTGTTATCTTATATCTATTGTTGTCATTTATGTCTTGTACAATATTGATGTCCTGACACAGTTTTGCTTTGGACCAGGTTTCTTATATTTCCCAAAATTGGCCTGTGCTACATGTTGCGGCCAGCAAGGATGGGATGTATTTAGCAGTTGCCGGTCTCCATGGCTTAATTTTATATGATATACGTCTGAAAAAGTGGCGAGTGTTTGGAGATATCACCCAGGAACAAAAGATTCAGTGCCAAGGCTTGTTATGGCTGGGAAAAATTGTTGTTGTCTGCAACTACATAGAATCTTCTAACACGTGAGAAATTTATTCACATGTACATGTTCTTAGTCAATTCTTCCAAGTTCCAATTTAAATTGTTGACAATGTTGGTGGTTTTTCATACTTATACTTTGGAATCCATTCATACTTCATATTCTTTGATGCTATGTTGTGAAGACAGGGATGTGTTGACACTCCTCTGACTGAAATAATCTTTATATCCAAAGTGTCCATAACCCAAGGTGTCCACTATGTTCCTAACATGTGTTGATCAGTGGAAGTGTCAGCATCATGTCTGATGAAGACTTAGCTCTTTTATAGAAGTATCTGTGCTACTTTGGTTTAGTAAATTGTTTTTAAAATGCTGGTTTTGCTGGTTACCTATGCCTTCACCCCATGAACATGTCTTTCATAATTTATGTTGCTTTAGTATTGCTAGACCTCTAGCTATTTATAGATTTCCCCGCAATTTTGTTTGTTTAATGAAAATAAATTATGTGGAGTTCTTAATAAGGAAACTACTTCCAATGAAATTTCTCTTAGTACCAAGTACTCGTAGCAAAAAAAGAGGAAAAAACATTACTTTCATAATTGAGCATAAAATGATGAAATCCTAGTCTAATTATTGTTGTCTTATCAATATATGACCACAATCTAGCTGGAAAAGGTAAAGCATTCTGGTATTCACTATACAAACTCTTAAAATTATCTCGTTGACCAAAATTAATTCATGCTTCCCCAAGCTGTGACAACAATATCCATCACAAACATCGCAAGACAGATTCTGTTGATAAAAAAAAACACATGTGAGAGAGTTGGTTATCCTTTAATTGAGTTCAGATTTGGCTATAATGGCTTGTTTTGGTTTTGTTTTTTTCTGTACCTTTTTTGGACTAGTTTAATAATATCTTCGTTTACTTATCACTCAGACAATAATGGTATGTTTGACTTATTTAGTTCTGTAGCACGTAGTTTACGTTTGTCCATAAAGGTTAATATAATTGATCTGTTGCAGGTATGAATTACTTTTTTATCCAAGATATCACCTTGATCAAAGCTCACTACTTTGCCGGAAACCATTGCTTGCGAAGCCAATGGTCATGGATGCCTATCAAGATTATATACTTGTTACTTATCGTCCATTTGATATTCATATATTCCATGTGAAATTGTATGGTGATTTAACACCGACGAGTGCCCCAGATTTACAGGTAAAGTAATTTTTTTAATTCTTTTCTTATATGGTATCATTGGAATTGGTCCATTGATACTATTGTTTGAATAGTTGAATTCTTGAAGTTTCAAGTTTGTGCTCTGAATAAGAATATTGTGATAGAGATTATTCTTCGTGCATTTTTTAAGTGATAAAATGACAAACAGCTTTCTACAGTACGAGAGCTCTCAATCATGACTGCAAAAAGCCATCCTGCCTCAATGCGGTTTATCCCCGATCAGCTTCCAAGAGAGTACATCTCTAGGAGTCCTATCTCATCTTCATCGGATTTGTTAGCCAGAGAACCTGCTAGGTGTGTGCTTATTCTTCAAAATGATTAAAAATAAAATAAAATAAAATTTCTGCCATTGCACATGCTCCTGAAGCGCTGCATGCTTTGCTAGGTGTTTGATATTGAGGGTAAATGGGGAGCTTTCACTACTTGATTTGGATGAGGGGCGTGAAAGAGAGCTCACGGATTCGGTAGAACTGTTTTGGGTAACCTGTGGTCAATCAGAGGAGAAAAAAAATCTAATTGAGGAAGTTTCATGGTTAGATTATGGCCACCGAGGAATGCAGGTAACAGGCTTAAGTTGTTTTTTTTTTTTTCTTGGGGGGGGGGAAATATTTACCATTCATTAATTTTTAAAATCTCCACCTCTAGTATTCTATTGTATTTTACTTGTCTGATATAGATTCTGGTTGGAAGCTTATCATTACAGGTTTGGTATCCATCTCCAGGTGTTGACCGCTTTAAGCAGGAGGATTTCATGCAGGTAAATATGTATTTTGTTGTGAAGGCAATCTATATAGGTTTTTGGCAGATTCTAGTGATGAAAATTGGTTAGCATTTTATGTAATCTAAATTTTCAATTATATGCTTTTTTTTTGTTAATCTTATCCAATGGTGTAGACTTGTTATCCTTCTTTGGGAAGCCATCAGTTAGATGTTAAGTTTTCAACCTAAAAGCCTAAGCTATTAGGTGGAGGGCTTAACAAGTATACAGAGTCATATCAAACCCAATATTAGGGTGATGTGGGACTTTCCAATACTTCCCCTCACGTGTAGGCCGAACAAACAAGAATGGGCCTGTTACGTGGACAACAAAGACGGGCCCACACACCCCAAGAATGACATGAATTTGATACCAAGTCAAGTAAATATCTTAAAAGCTGCTATTAGAGTATTGGGTGGAGGGTTCAAACAGGTATATGAACTATGAAGTCATATCAAACCCAATATTTGGGCAATGTAGGATGTGGAATTTCCCAACGTTAGACACTAAGGATGGAATAGAAGAAGGAGCCTTTATATATATATATATATATATATATATATATATATTATGATGTCATTTGGGAGTCCAATATAAAAGTAGTGTTGATTGGATTTTATTTGATACCATTTATAATTGGTGGTCTTGCTTGGTGGACGAATGTAGTTGTGTTCTATCCTCTGGTTCATGTTTGATGAAATGTTGTCATATATGTCTATAGCTTTATCAATGATGATTTAATGTTCTCTTATAATGGGCTCCACTTAAAGATGCCGGACGTGCTTGATTAAAAATCAGTTCACAATTATAGTCTTAAGAGTTGTGTCCATATATCTCCAAACGTAAGTTAGTTTGACGCAGGGTATTCTGATCTGGTTATTTGATTCATGTACTATGAGATGATTAACTAACTTGGCATAATTTTTAGTTGGATCCTGAGCTGGAATTTGATCGTGAAGTATATCCTCTGGGACTTCTTCCAAATGCTGGGGTCGTTGTTGGTGTTTCCCAGAGAATGTCATTTTCTGCATGCACAGAATTTCCATGTTTTGAGCCATCTCCCCAAGCTCAAACTATATTGCATTGCCTACTTCGCCACCTTCTTCAGGTATCTCCTGATCCTTTGTCTGCCATAAAGCAATTCCTGAGCACTAATATATCATGTAAAAACTATTGCATTTTCTGAAATATTTGTTGAATATTTTCATTTTTTTGTGTGTTCAATTATTTCTTATCGGTTGTGCTGATGGATCTTCTTTTGTAACTAGTAAATATTTATTGAGATTTAGTGAGATTTAGGAGAATGGGGTTTGGTGTCCTTACATATGTGTATGTATATGAATTCATTTTGTTTGTGAGGATTGTTTGTTCTCAGGGAGTTCGCACCTAAGGTTTTGTTTGGAATCGACACCAAACAGTAAAGAAAAACACCAAATTTAATTCGTCATAAGTAAATTTCTCAAAGGGTTATGGAGCCTTTATATAGAACTCCATTTACATCAAAAGTGGTAAACTTGGGCCTTAAGTCAAGGAAGAATTTAAGTAGCCTTGGTTTTCAAGTCAATAGGCCAAGCTGGGCCACCCTGTTTTAACTTGTGTTCGATGTCCTCATCAGAAATCGCCTACTTTTATCTTTATGGGATACATGCTCAGTATCATTTGATTGAATAGTTGACCTAGCTCCTCGTTTTTTTTTTGAAGAAAATCTCGACTTTAATTGTTATTTTTTTATGAAAAGCAGACAAGAGATAACAAATCCAGTGTTTGACTAAGATTTTGAATAGCTCTCCTAAATTCAAGTTGATTATGTTTCACTTTTCCCTCAGATAAAGACGATTAAACAATTCCCAATCATAGTACATTAGGTGGCCAGAGATAAGCGTTTGATTTGGATCATCTCATTAAGAGAAGATGGGCTTTTGCCAACAGATGTATTCTCTGTGAGGAAGTGGCCGAAATGGTTGATCATCCTTTTATTCACTATCAGTTGGCACGGAGTTTATGGATGCTCACCTTAAGCTTCTTTGGGATCCACTGGGTTTTGCCTTCTTCTACCCATGATCTTCTTTTGGGTTGGCAGACCAGGACAGTGAACAAGAATGCCAAAGTTATTTGGGAAATGGTGCCCCACACTCTTTTTTGGTCTCTGGAAAGAAAGGAATTCTAGAATTGGAAGTTTCAACTATAGGAGTGAAGTCTTTTTTTTTTGTCAAGACTCTTTTTTGGTGGTCGTGTAGCTATTTTAATGAGCGAAACCCTTCTTTTATTTCTTTTGTAGATTCCCTCAAATCTTTATAAGGGGCCTTCTTGGCTAGTGCTTGTATATAACTTATGTACTCAGGTTTTGCCCTTTTTGTTTTGAATACGTACTTACTTTATCAAAAAATAAGAAATAAAAGAAAAAATCATCTTTAATTGTACAATGCTTGCATTGCCGCTAATCCATGTACCTAATAAATTGAAAGTATGATATTAATTATGGTATAATTAGAAGAAGGGAAGGAAAAATGTATAGCTTTAATATCTATACTCACAAGATGCCATAAATAAAAGCAATTATTTTAGTCCCTCTTTAATTGTTTCACTTGCGAGAGAGAAAGAGAGTATTCATGTGTACATTTCAACTTATGTTGTTGAATCTTGGAACTATGTTATATGTGCCACTTGTATAATGAGGCCACTGAAGAGCTCATGTGGGCAAGTAATAGGACTAATTGATTGCCTTGGTGGTTATCTCTTTGTCACTGGCCTGCTAGTGGCCACTCTATGGGAAATTGTGAGTAGTAGGTGGTTTAGGTGAGGCAATGACCAAGTGGCTTGTTGAATAGTGAATACACTTACCAAGCGGCTTGTTAAAATTTCTTATGTGTAGTGTAAATAGGCACAGAAATGTGTGAAAACCAGTGCTATCAAAACTCTTCCTAGGTGAGTGCTTGGGCACATGACAAACCTAGGTCCTAAACTATTGCTTAGGGCTGGAAAATTGGGTGAAAATGATAAGCTGGAAACCCCCTCACCATTTTTGTGCATGTGTAAGTTCACTTTCTCTAATGAGCAGCTACTTGTTAGGGTATTGTGATTATATCGTACTTCTTAACTCTTAAGAAGCATGGACGCTAACATGTGATACATTAGAACACAAGATAGACACGCCGACATAGGAAATCCCCAAAATCTAGGATAAGAGTATACGACACAGTGGAGGACATGACATGACATTAATAAAACATATATTTTTATACATAGAATTATATTATATCATATAGCATCACATACATCAGTCATAACACATCCCTTTGTATCGTTTTTGGAAACCCTAGTTGAGTTGTTTGCAATGAAGATAGGACAAAAAAGAAAAGGGGAAATAAGATGAAGGAGGTGAAAACATAGGTGTCATGTCAGAGAAGTCTCGTCTCAAGCACGACTTTGACATGTTTCTGACACTACCACTGCGCCTCCAGAAAAGTGTTAGTGCTAATTCATATACCATCTTATTTTAGATATATTTTTGTAAAATTATACTTATTTGAAAATAATTTGAATTTGGGAAAAAATTAGGGAGGAAAATTAGGAATAAGAAAAGGCCTCTACAGACCTTAGTATTGATTCTGTTTGATTTCGTTATTCTTGATTAAATTTGTTTTTGTTGCCCTTCCCCCAACCCCCTCTTTTTTTCTTGTTTAGTAAAACGCTTATATAAAACAGTACCTTCTATCCAGGTTAGGTAGTTGGGATTTAACCCGATCAGACTTGTCACCTGTTCTAGTTGAGAGTTTTAAACCCTTGATCATTGATTGCCAACTTTCGAGGTTTACGGAGATGCATAGTCATGACTTTTTAGCTAGCCTTTGCAATAACTTTGTTTCAGCAACATGATTTATGCACTATTATCGTTCAATATTGAGTTCTTGTCTTTGGTTTTTCTGCTGGCAAATTCTAATTCTATTTCTGATTTTATTTCTGCCAGAGGGACAAGAGTGAGGAAGCGCTTCGGTTGGCACAATTATCAGCAGAGAAGCCTCATTTCTCCCATTGTCTGGAGTGGCTTCTATTTACTGTATTTGATGCTGAAATTTCCAGGTATTTCCAATCAAGGAATAGAGTTGATTTTCATCATCCTTCTTGTTCATAGTTGGACAAATTGAGGAAATTCATAGCCTGTTTGGTGTGATTTTTGGATTCTGTTTTCTGTTACTAAAAAAAAACAAAGAATAAAAAGGATGCTAATAATGCATTTGGCAAGCTTTTATTGAAAACTATTTTCTGACAATTTCCTGAATAGTCCATTTCAAGAAACGTCAAAAATTTGTTTTCCAAGTTTAAAGATGTGTGCTCTTATATTGAGTCAAAACAACTCAAAAGTGGCAACCTAAGCTATTAGAGTATTAGGTGGAGGGCCCGAACAGGTATATGGAGCCATAACAAATTTGATATTTGGATGATGTGGGATGTGAGACTTCTCAACATTCCCTCTCACGTGCAGGCGTAAAAAGACAATAATGGGCCTTGTCATGTGAACAAAAAAAGGGCTTTGATACCATGTTAAGTTTCCAACCCAAAAGGCTAAGCTATTAGGGGGAGGGGCGAAACAGGTATATGTATCCATAACGAACTTGATATTTAGACGATGTTGGATGTGAGACTTCTCAACACCCCCAATGTCCCAAAAAGCCACCAAATAGTATGCAGAATTACTTTTAAGCAAACCTTGATACCTAATTGAACTGGAATATAGTGCATTAGCTGTCAACAGAGAGCAGGGTCAAGAAACTTGTGTTGATGAGTTTGAATTAGTGGTATTTGTTGAGGACCTCATATGCTTTTTTCTAGACTCTTGATTTACTTACTTCTTAGCACTCTTTGGGATAGAAGTTACTTGTACAATCCATCATTGAGTGGTCAACTTGTAATTAGTAATTGGGTATGGTGGTTGATGGGCATAATTGGCTTGTGATTTGCATTTTTTGCATGCACTGTTCCAGTTTTATATTTATATTGCATATAAATTGGAATTTCTATTACTTTTTTTTATTGACCTCTATTTATCTAACTATGTTAACTTCCTTACAGGCAAAATGCAAACAAAAACCAGATTTCAGTCCCCAAACGTGCCACCAACTTTTCTCTTTTGGAGAAAACCTGTGATTTGATCAAAAAATTTCCTGAGTATCTTGACGTTGTTGTAAGCGTTGCCAGAAAAACCGACGGTCGTCATTGGGCGGATTTGTTCTCTGCTGCTGGAAGATCAACTGAGTATATTTTTTTTCACTTCTCGTTTTATCTTGAAAATATAATTAAGAACCTATCTAACATAGGCAAACACCAGTGTTATCTGACAAGGGTAACAGGTGTTTGACACTGCCACTTAAAAGCTTGAAATGCAAGATAAGTATGTAACACAGCATGGGTGTTTATGTTTAAACTGGAAAAAGGAGGGAAACAAAAGGAGTACCCCATCATGTAATAGGAAGCAAATTTGATTTTTCCTGTCTGAGCAACCTTTTTGTCTTGTGTTACTTGCATATTCTAATGCTCTGATGCTTGCTTCTAATATCAGCTTTCTTGCAAGTTATCTTTTCAATGCATTTTCGCCTTGTTAAGTAGGATTATGACATCCTATCTTGTTCTTTGTTGCTAGCCTAGTTTCTAAATAGTGAAAACAGCTGGTGCAGCTTTTAACCCTAAGCTACTGGGAATCTGGGATATTGTAGGTTGCATAGATGGTTGGTATGTAGATAGTATTGAGGATCATGATGCAGAGTGTCATATTTATCTTGTAATGGGGTGCTGATATTGTGAGGGATTCACTTGTTGCCTATTGAGCTGACTTTCATTTTAATTGTTTAATGATATGCAATTCCTGTTTGGGTCTGCTCTGGGGTCTATTTTTGTTCGGATTGGTGCTGCTGCAGCAATTTGCTGCAATTATGCAACCAAGGGTTGGAATTTGAGTTGCATATGAGAGTGACTGTCACAGATTGAAAGCCAATTCCAATTTATGGGCAGCGGCATGACTAATGCCAAAGCACACTCACCCACTGTAGCTTTGGCTTGCATTGTGAAGATGAAATTTTCATTACAGTTTGCTGCCAGGCTAGGTTCCAGCCTTAGAAGCCGGAAATTTCCAACAAGGCTATCAATCCTGCTTCAAAACCACGATTCCATGCTTTTCAGTGAGAATCTTGTAAGAAGCGAGATCCTTTGTTGAGAGAATCACTCTTCTAAGTTCTAGAAGAGTGATTCTCTCAACAAAGGATCTCCCTTCTTACAAGATTCTCACTAAGACAACCTCATGAGGGAGGGGGAAGGTATAGCCATGACTCTAATCTCCCTTCTTACAAGATTCTCACTAAGACAACCTCATGAGGGAGGGGGAAGGTATAGCCATGACCTCTAAAATTTTAGGAATTACTTATAATAAAAGGGTAAGATTTTTATTTTATTTTATTTTGAATTAAATTATTGAATTTTTTTGTACGGTGTCTTCCTTTAACTTTTGATGAAGTCTCCCTTTAACTTTATTCTAATTTTTAATTATTTACCTAATTTTAATAGGAAATCACATTATTAGTCCTATTCTAATACTCAATAATTTGCTGAAAAAAGAAAGTAGGAAGCTATTATGCTTTCTCTTTTTCTCAACATTAGTGTAGCTTCTCATAATAACAAACTCATTCTTTGCACATATTTCAAAGAAAAATTTCCAGCCTCCTTCAACTCCTTCAAGTTTCCAGTTTGTCCTTTAACTCCATCCTTCAATAGCCCTAAATTATTCTCAGTTTTGTAGTGATTTTATTTTTCTTATCCTCATGTCATACTCCCAATTCGTTCTCTGTTAATTCCATGCTCATTTTTGTCTTTATTTTTTTTTTTTTTCCAAAATTTCTGTATGCTTAATTTTATTACACAACTCTCTAACCAATTGAGCTTATAGGCCTAAAGATGAGAGTATTCAATTGTGTAAATCAATTTTTTTTTTTTAATTAGTTGCAATTAAACAAATATTTTAAATTTATTATCTTTAAAAAGTGTGCCTCACTTCCCTCAGGCTCACTTTTTTTTTAAAAAAAAAAAAAAATATTATTTTATTTTTGCGCCTTGCACCTAGGCTCCAGGTGTCCTTGGCGCCTAGGTGCACATTGCGCCTTTAATACCTTTGGGTCTTATGTGACTGGGACACTTTTGGAGGAATTAACCATTTCTTCTTGGATTTTTGCTACTGCCTGTCTGGCCCTTGCTGGCTTGCGCAAACAAGCAGACTTTTCATTTTGGTGTTATCAACATTTTTTTCCCCTAAAATACTCAGAAAGATTTCTGCTTCATATTTTATTATGGTTAGATTTACAGTATTGCAAAGGACTCTTGGTGCATATGATTGTAATGAGTTTTGCTATTGGTTGGAGCAAGGATTATAACTTTTCTTCCTCTGCATTTTTTTTTTTCTGAGTTTCTAGTGTTATGCAATCACGGAAAATTATTATATTATTATTATTATTTTTCATCATAAATCTAATTGTTTCTGTTATTTTTGTCCCCCTTTTGTAGGTTGTTTGAGGATTGCTTTCAACGGAGATGGTACCGTACTGCAGCTTGCTATATACTTGTAAGAATTGCAGTTTTCTATGAATATACTGTGTGAACTCTTGAGAAGTTGAGAGTGATGTTCTTGTTGGATTTTAAATGGCTTTTGTTTGTCCTTTTAAAAAGAAAATACTCTTACCTAATTTGCCAATAAAGTAGGCAAGTTAGAATTGTTCTTCCGTATATTTATGTTTTTCCACTTCGGAACCATGCCGTCAGTCTGGTTTACTTATTAGTTATTACATATGCATGGAATTTAGATATATTTGCAAAAATCACTAAATTGATTGCTTTTCCAGAGTTTCTATAATGTAAGAGAACTTGGTAGGTGACTTATAATGTAAAAAAAAAAATGCTCGTTTGGATAAGGAATTTCTTGGTGGAATTTGCTTTTGAGATGGAGTTTGTAAAATTTTTATAAGGATAAGATGGACAAAATCCTCGTAAAATTTTTACAAATTCCATCTCAAAGACAAATTCCATATAGAAATTCCTTGTCCAAACATAGCATTAAGTGTATTTCTATGTCAGTTGGAATCGCCCAAGTATTGCATACATCGGCATATGGTTTATAAATAATTGCAAAAATCACTAGATTGACTGCATTTCCAGAGTGTCTTTGTAGGTGATATAAGTGTATTTTTGTATCTGTTAAAACTGCACAATTATTGCAGACATGTAAGATACAATGGTTACAAGGTTATACATATTAACAATCCCCCCTACGCCTACCCCTCTACCTCCTCTTCTTCTATATATATATATATATATATATATATTGGAACCTGCATTACAAACTGGTATTCACAAATTGTCACATGTGCTGGGCAGAAAGTTTCAACTACTTTATACAAAGTGATGGCATTTAATGTTTTTTTGATCAAGTAATCTTTTTATTTTTTTTTTATGATTGCATTTTATGTTGATTTGCAGTTTATATTTTTCCATCTCAATTTTAATGGCACAGGTGATTGCCAAACTTGAAGGTCCTGCCGTCAGTCAGTACTGTGCTTTGCGTTTATTACAGGTAAACACATGTGAGGAGTTTACAAGTCATTAACTCAATTGTACCCCACCCCCCCTTGTGTGTGTGTGTGTGTTTTTATTTTTATTTTTTTGGGTGTGATTTTATGTTATTGACAAGAATTTTCAACATTATGCAGGCAACACTTGATGAATCATTATATGAACTAGCTGGGGAACTGGTATGAGTTTGGACATGACCATATACTTCTTTTAGTTAACATGAATGATACCATAATTTTCTATATGGGGGTACTAACCTTTTGTTTGGATCTTAGGTGAGGTTCTTGCTGAGATCTGGAAGGGAATATGAACAGGCGTCCACAGATTCAGACAAACTGTCTCCCAGATTTTTGGGCTATTTTATCTTTCGTTCCGGTAATAGGAAGCAGTCCTTTGACGGAAGAAGGTTGATAATTGATATACTCTTCCATGAACTGTTTTGCATGGCTCATTGGATCCCTGCAACTTCAACAATAATTGATACTGACACATTTTTTCTTTGGAGCAGCACTTCGTTCAAAGAGCAGAATGCACATGTTGCTTCTGTTAAGAACATCCTTGAAAGCCATGCTAGCTATTTAATGTCAGGAAAAGAACTTTCCAAGCTCGTTGCATTTGTAAAAGGCACTCAGTTTGACCTAGTGGTGAGAAAAGCTTAGATAACTACTTTCAGGATGAATGTTCTAGTACCAGTTGACTATAAGCTGTTTGTACCAATTTATTGCAGGAATATCTTCAACGTGAAAGATATGGATGTGCTCGCTTGGAGAATTTTGCTTCAGGACTTGAACTAATTGGGCAAAAGGTATCAATATCCAAATAAATTATTGTTTTATACCAATGATTCTTTTCTTTTCACTATTTTTATGTTTATTTTGAAGCACATATAAGGGTTTAGCATCTCCAGGACTTGAACTAATGAAGATTTGTGCTTCATCAAATGTCCAATATGAAATGTGATTTTGCGTTCATAGGTACTCATCATGATTGAACATTTCCCTTCTGGAAAACACATACTGGAAATTTGATGAAACATTGAACTGCCCGATTTAGAAAAAAGACTGACAGTGAAAGAGTTGCTAAGCCCTTAATATGTGTCTTGAAGCACAAAATTACATTTCTTCCCTATGAGATGTGGAATTTTAGTGAAATTTGTAAAATCAAGTATTTTTTGTTTTCTTTGACTCCCCCCCCTCTCTTCTCTGTCGTCATTCCTTAACTGACTGATTTTATTTTTTTATTTGTTTTAAATAAATGTTTTCAGCTTCAAATGGGTACATTGCAGAGTCGGTTGGATGCAGAATTTCTTTTGGCTCATATGTGCTCTGTCAAGTTTAAGGAGTGGATAGTTGTCCTGGCCACTCTTTTAAGACGATCTGAGGTATAATTGGCTTCATTTTTCACAAACTCCGGCATCTTTCATGGTCACATTTTGAGTGTGCCAGATTATGCAATGCTGGGGAGATATGGACAGAGTAAACTGACACTTTTAGAAGTAGAGGAACGCTGAATTAGACGTGAATACACTTGAGACCAAGATAAGCCACTCAGGCTGCAAATGATTCGATCCGAGCCGAGTCAAGCTTTGGGGTATTTGAGCTCGACTGGTTCAAAAGCTTGATAATTCAAGCTCATCTCGAGCTTGTTATGAGTCGAGCCAAGTTGAACTTTTGGTTTGCTCGAGTTTGGCTTATTTAATAAATGATCAAACTCGAACGGTCCTTTACTGAGCCTGTACATAAGTTGTTCACTGACAGCTTTGTTCGTTTGCAACACTATCTCCTGAAGAGTAGATGGGATCTACAAAAATAGAATATTAGTGAGGAAAGACCTAAAAAAATTGGACTATATATATACTGGGCCTATTCAAGCCCTTTTCTCGAACCCACTCACTCACTTACTCACTCACAAGCCTAATTGTTAGCCATTAAGAAGCCTGCTTGTGAGCCCAACCGAGCCGAGTTTTGTTTAGTTTGAGCTTGGCGTATTTATTAAACTAGCCTAAACTTCAACTTAGCTTCAACTTAGCTTGGCTCGTTTAATTATTGATTAAATTCAAACGAGCCCTTACCGAGCTTGTTTGCAAGTTATTCATGAAAAGCTTGGTTTGTTTGCAAGCCTACTGCTCAGTGAATGATTGGCAGGTTTATGTACTTTTATTATTCAGATATTAATTTGGTGTCATCCAAGCCTTATGCCAACAGATGACTTGGGATTAGTAACCCACTTCTTTTATCATGAAATTCTATCCAGGTTCTTTTTGATCTTTTCCGACATGATATGCGGTTATGGAAAGCATATAATATCACTCTGCAGGTACGTGTCTCTTAAAGCTTCTCTGATATTAACACTGACAACCTTTGTATGCAAATCTCACCTGTCTGATCTACGTTGTTTAGTCACAACCGGCATTTGCTGAATTCCACGATCTGCTTGAAGCCTTGGAAGAGAAGCTTTCATCTGTAGATAGTTTGGAAGAGAACATCCCCTTGGCAGAGTAGCAAATTACAGTCAAATCACATGCCTATAAATGAGCATTCATTGGTCAATGAACACCGGGAGATCTTGTCAAGAATCCATATGAGACCACCTTTTTCATTATTATCTTATATTTGGTCTCATCGGAATCACAAAATTATTTTTCTTGTAAATAAGACAGATGAAGCTTTGTGGGGAGTCCTACCCATACTAGTTTCTGAAATTTTTTTTTTTTCCCCTTTAAAACATTTTGTATAATGCATTTTTTCCTTGGGTGTAGTATTAGTGATTAATAAATCAAATTTTTTCAGTTTGTGGGTTTAACTTCGGTGTGTTGGTTGCTTGGTGTTGACAGTCTTTGTTTCAAGCATGGATTAACGAGAGATCCATCCATAAACAACTTATTCGATAACATTATCTTATTTTCCCTCATACCATGCTTTGAATCAGATTGTTGGATATTTTTGTGGGGCTGTTTTTATCTTAGGTCTTGGAAGTTATTACTCCAATTTTCCTTACAAATCATGACTTAAACACTGATTTTCATTGAAAATGGGTTCAAAACCCAGCATCGGGTCTCGAGTTCCATCTTCCTGCTAACCCAGCAACATCTAACCATCTCCTAGTTGCGGGAGAAGAGAGAAAAAGAGGAGAGAGGGGGGGGGGGGGGGGTCGATGTTGTTGACCCACTTACATTTAAATTCAAGTTTCTTGATCGACACCTTATAACTTATCAGTCACAACTGTGAAACATAGGAGAAATGCAAACGAAGACCACAAATCACCAGCTAAAGCTCATGGCCTCAAAATGCAGGTTATCTGCCAACCCAGATGAACAGATGGTTGCAACCTCATGTCTCATCGTCTTAGGACCACAAACAAGAACTCCAACACTTGATCCTTTGCGCTCAAATATCATTCCTGCAAGAACAACCAATCTGATTCAGAACTGAACAGCGAACAGAGCACAGGGCATAAGAAGATAAATCACTTACTCTTTAGGTCAGGCCTTTTGCCGTAATGCACCTTAGTAGATTGGACAAGAGACTGGTGTGGGAGGCTTTCCAATTCTCTATCAGCATTATGAGACCCTGACGCTGGCGACAACGCGATTGGAGACAACCCATTGATGTTCTGATATTGGTTTGCTTCCTTGGCATTTTGTTTCTTGTTCCAAAGGACAGCTGCGCTAGCTGTCATGGCTATGCAGATACATATAATCAGCATATTTAGAAGAGCTTTCAAAGAGTATGAGTAAATCAGGCTGCTGTTGTGATCAATAGGGTAAATGTAGTAGCGTGTAATAAGCCCCAAGAGGATTAAGAAGATGATGAATGAAGATGATATTATGGCGGCAAGCCAGAGCCAGCTGTTTGGACCTAGAATGGCAGAAATTGGTGCATCAGACTGCGTTGGGCTTGAACCATATGGTTTGAAGGAGCTTCGAGTTTTGTGTTGTGGGCTCTTTTTCTCTTGTTACATAAGCTTCAATTTGTAGCTGCAGATTGGAAAAGCCAGAGGAGGTGCCGGAAAGTGGATGCAAAAGGTCTAGCATGGTGAGTTGGGAAGAGTTCTTGAATGCACAAATGAGGAGAAGCTGGGGAGTCTTGCACTTGAGGGTCTTGCTCATAAAGATGAGCTCTCGAATGATGGAGATGAAAGGAGTAATTCCACTGCCTCCACTCACCATCACAAGTGTGTCATGCCTGCAGCCATAAATTTTTAAATGCAGTTCTGAAAACTAAAACATTCCACCCAAAAAAAAAAAAGAAAAAAAGAAAAAGAAAAAGAAAAAAACACTCATTGAAAAAGTTAAATCATTTAGATTTGTTATATCACGCGAAGTGCAAACCTTAGAAAATGAGTTGAAGCAGGCCCATATGGTCCTTCAAGGGAGACGTCAAGACGTTCCATCAAAGAAGGCGACGAAAGCATTTCGTAAAGCTTTTTAGACCAGCTTCCTTCGCTTTTAATGACCAGACTGAGCTGCTCCGGCTCCAAATTACTGCTAGAACTAATAGTAAAAGGATGCCACTGCAGCTTTGAAATACTAGGCACATTCACAAACATTATGCTCGTTGAAGTATAGCTCAAACCTGAAGAACAAAAACATAAAAATTATAGCAACATTATTGGGGGGCAAAAACAAACCAGAAAGGTCAAACATTTAAAGGGCTAGCTAGGATAGTAGCTTCACCTGGGCTTTTGGAGAAGTTGAGCTCGAGGGTTTCGCATGGTAGAATGCGAGCAGAAAGCAAACGAACTCTTTGTCGCGATTGTAAGAATCTTAAGTAGCGATCGACCATGAAGAGGTAGAAACCAGGGAGCATCATGCAGGAATAATTGATGCCAACATGGAGTATGAAGAAGAAAACAAAGAGGACATAGAAGTAATGGGTGTAAAGGAAGAGCTCGAACATCTTTCGCCGTACCCCAGGGATGGTTGTTGCCCACATGACTAGTCCAGCCACCAAAGATATCTCTCCAGGCACGTTAGCTACATGAATTTTACTCCATTTTAGCATCTGCATTGCAACAGAAAGAGGGGGAAAAAAGGGAAAAGAAAAAAAAAAAAAAACAAAAAGAAAAGAAAAGAAACGGTAGTGTTTTAGTTTATAAGAATTAAAACAATTCCTCAGGAATTGGAAAATTCTGGGATGTAAAATGGTATAATTTTGAATGCTTTTATTCTTTGAGAAGTCTTTGGTAGATCAGCTGTTTGTCATTTGAAGGCACCATTCAAGCAGTCGGTAAAATATGCAAGCATTGTATACCCAATGGTCATCGAGAAGCCCAAATCCCGAATTAAGACCGGCCAAGTCTGCCCGAAGCTCGAGCCCGGCCTTAAGACCCTCAAATTGGGCCTTGTTTTTTTAAGCTCGGCCTAGCCCAAACGTCGACCCTGGAAAAGCCCAAAAATTACCCCTGTTTTCAACCGTATAACCTGTCGAAATTGAGAACCCACCCTACAAGATCAATCTGATCTCAACCGTATCAACTCGAGGAACCCAAGCCCAATCCTAGCCTACCCAAATTGAGTTTGGGTTGAGGGTTTAATACAGTATCCGGAAACCAAGTGGGTGAGTGGCTTGAGCTTAACACAGGTCTCTTGTTTTTTTATTTTTATTTATTTTTTAATTGTAATTTAGCCTACAAGGAAATTAAAAGCTAGAATTCTCAGATTTAAATTTGAACACCAAATTAAAGGAAACAATATAAATAAGTAATGGTACTTGTTTACACTAAAATTTTACCCACTGACTTGTGTTATTTTGTAGCCAAAAGGTGAGCCTTTAGTTTATAAAATAGTAAGAAAACTGATTATTTCAAGCCTAGGATTTTGAGGCTGATGAAATGAAGGCCAAGGGTAAGCGGTTAGAGAAGTAATGTTCTTTGGCCAATGATAATTCTAGTCAATTACAAATGGGCCATGTGGCAATCATGTAGTTAAGTTGGTTGGATTTTTGACCAACAAGGGCTTGACACATGTCTTGTGGAAAGACAAACATGGTTTTTATGCATGATATGCAGGTGAAAGAATGTGGGAAGTTAGTGGACTAATGCATTAAGTTCAAGGAAGTTAAAGTGGACAGGTGGCAAGATTTCACAGGCCGAAGGTAATCGCCGGATAGTTATTGTTCCAGGCCGGAGGAAACCGCTGGTTACTTCCAACTATCTTCTACAATGCAGAATAGACAGGTGGCAAGATTTCATAGGTCGAAGGTAACCGCTAGGTAGTTATTGTTTAAGGCCGGAGGAAACCGCTAGTAACTTTCAATCAGTTGGAATTGGTTGCTGTTTATAAATTTTTAAAAATGAAGATGAAAAAAGGGTTCTTCAACCACTATCCTTCTCAGGATCTCTCTATCTTAGGATTAGTTTAACTTAGTTTATCTACCTTCCTTTTCAACCCTTTAGTGTAATTTAAATCTCCAGCAATCCTTTTCATTCCAAGCTTTGTAATTTGCTTTCAAGTTCATGTTTGTGGCTTACAAACATTCTCAGTGGATACTTTGTGCTTTTAACCATGTCACTCTCATGCTTTGGTAATGTGTTTCTCACTTTGTTTCTATTTTCATTTTGCTTTATTGTTAACAAGTTCTTTGAGTTTATTTCTTTCTAGACATTCATGCTAGAACCAATAAGGAACTACCCCTATCTTTTTCAATCGCTTTAATTTCTTATAAAGTGACTGACTAGGCGGTTATAGCCCTACGACTATAATCTCTCGGCCTAGAAGGTGCTAAGGGTTGTGTGCGTATGACTTCAGGGCCGAACTTGGCCCTAGCACGCCCGCGCAAGATCCACAGATCGAAGAAAACACAATTTTTAGTGTGAACAGTACTCTAAATTAAAATAACAACACTGAAGTCTAATAAAGGACAAATGTAGAGACAATAGTAGAATTTGAATTTTATTGTTTTTATATTTGAATTTTTTATTTTTTCACCAACAAATTGATACTTTTTATTAGGTTTATTGATCCTGATTGGGTTAACGGGTCGATAGTTGAACCAGTTAATCTGATTAAATTTTTTGGTTTTGTGAACACTCTAGGTGAGTTGAACTAGCCAACTTAGTAAATAAGTTGAGCCAGTTAATTTTGGTCAGAAACTTAGAATTTTTCGATTTTATAACATTTTTGAGTGAATCAAACAAACAGTTCACTATGTTAGATTGTTAAGTTGATTGAATTGAAGTTGGCCCAACAACCGATTAGACTAGACCCATTTTCAAAACATTGTTGTTGACTCTAAAAACGAAGATCATCCTTGTGGGCCTAATAAAATTGTAGGCGCAGATCAGTTTCAACAAAAGAGGGCACCAATTTAGTCATGGTGTTCACACAAACCCCAAGACCCACATCACCAAATAGGTCCTACCATTAAGATTTCTGGGTGATCCTAACCATCTAATTTATGAACCCTTTCTTTACACATGCATAAAGACCCAAATCCAAAATAATACACCCCTTGTGCATGACAAAAGGTGCCAAAAATGCCAACAACAGCAATGACGAAATCCACCCAACACATCACTTTCCCACTGTTTGATTTTTCTTCACATGTATGCAAAGCAACAAATTCACTTTTCCCAAACGCAACAACCATCCAACACGAGGCATTTGTGGCTCCGACCTCAAAGAAGGGACCATAGTTGGATGAACACAACCATTCGTCCTACATTATATACTTTCCGTGTGTAGATTTATTCCTTTTGACATTGGAGTGTTGTGCTTGTATGAATGGATTGAAATTGACCTAGCAATCTCTAGCTAGCTCCTGAACGGTGACAACTTAACAACAGAGGTTCAATGAATTCAAGTTTTACGATAGGGCTGTCAATGAGTTTGTTTTAGCAGGCTAAACTCTGCTCTACTAATTTTTAGGTCACCAAGTATAGTGGTATCAATTTTTTTTTTGCCGACCCAAAAGGGGAAAAAGAAAAAAAAAAGAGTATGGTGGTATCAAAAATTGAAAATTATGCAAATTAAGTCCCTTGGGTCTCAAGACCTATATGCATTTTTCATTCTAGATGTATACTACCTTAACTAACCTAACCTATTATCCTCCCTGCCTAAAATTACATTTTTCATTCAAGATACTTATTTCTATTGGCTAAGTATGATTAAAGGCAACTCTTAGTGCACCTATTCTTTGAAGACTACATGAATTAAGGTGTCCTAGAAGGTACCTTAACCAACCTAACCAATTATATATCCTCTCCCTACCCAAAAATGCAAAAAGTCTTCTGTTTGAAAAAGCATAAAAACAGTTTTGATGTCGAGTCAATTTGTTGAAAGTAAAGACAACTAATCTTTTTCTTTTCCTGTATCAGATGAGCGAAAGATTGGCAAAAAGGGGTTAAAAGCTTTTCATTGCTTTGAAAGTTTGAATGTAGTTAAAATGCGTTCTCATTTCAAGATACTATTTCAAAAAGGAGAGGTCTACAACAATTCTCATGATGCTCTTGCACAAACAACAAAGGATAAAGAAAAAGATCAAGAAAAACATACATCTCAAAAGAAGAGAATCTATGGTCTTAATTATTGGGCCATGTATTTCATTCTCAAAACAGTTTATTCTCAGAGTTTCCTAAAACTAAAGTAATGAAAAATTATCCCAAAAATCACGGATTATCCATTTTCAAGAAAAATTATCCTAAAAATTATGGAGTGTCCATTTTCTGAATATGACCAAACAGGTCCTATAATTTTCATTGCTAATGGGCACAAAATCATTTTACTTACCTCAGACATCCGATCGGTGGCAGCCCAATATATGATGTAACAAAGACCATGAGCCGTGAAGAGGACCATGGCAATGTGTCCCACCCATATATGATACTTGATGCTACCCTCAGAATTCAGACCAAATAACGGCAACACCGACGACCCTCGCGTCACCGGAAAGAAGAGAAACGCAAGACATATGTTACCAACAAGGCCTAGCCTTAGAGCTGCGCTGTCCAACTTTGCTTCCCACCTGCCAAAACCACCCCTCACCACCATTAATATTTATGAATATATCTCAACTTTTAGTATGATACTTGAAAAAGGTAGTATATATTGTAGAATTTTTGTATTCGTCAAGAAGAACTTAAGTACAGTTGCTCGCCCCTCTCAGCCAATAATTGTGGAGTGATCCTAGCGAAGCCAACACGCAAGAAAGTTGAGAAAGACCAAACGAGGAGGGCAATGAACATGATGAAGAAGCCTAGTTCTACCCCAGAAAGAATCCCTAAAGGTCCTCCCACGATGGCCGGCCGTTTCCATAAGGCCAAGCGATTTTTCTTGCCATTTCTGTTGATATAAATATATCATTGTAAGTCTTTCAGTCTCATATATATAAGATTGAAGAATGAACAAAAATAAAGAAAGAAAAAAATTCAAATAATGCCAACAACATGTAAGCATACCTTTCCAACCCAGCATGACTCAGTTTCTTTCCTAGATGGAGGTATACAGAGCCCAAGGTGGCAACAAATAGAATAGGGAATGTGTAAAGCAACATTGTTGCACCTGTGTGGCATAGATTGATTTGAAGAAGAAATCAATTTCAGGGCATACCATGTGTGTGTGTGTGTTTTATATGTGTGTTCAAATACGAACCTTGGACTCCGAAATAGGTTGAATTGGTGTTTGCTCGAATGTGAAGCCACCATTTTTGCCTGTACGTATTGGTGGGCATCATGATCCATAGGATGAGAGAACCCATTAAGACCACCATCACTAGTAGCCTTATTGCTGCTCGGATGACATTCATTCCTTCGTTAGAAGATCCAGATCCCTTCCCCACCACTGAATCCATTGTCTCTCTCTCTCTCTCTCTCTCTCTTATAACTATGCTCCATAAAGGGGAATCTATATGGCATATATATAATGGTTTTTTTTTTTTTTTTACCCTCCCAGACAAGAAAATATGGGGAATATTTAGTCAATTGGAAGGACCATATGTGAAGGAAAGAAATTATACATAGTTGATGTACTAAGAGCAACTCCTAAAGAAATAGCAAAATTGAGGAAGTAAATTGTATTTTACTGTTTTAGATGGCATTTTGGTATCTCACTTGGAAATTGGAATTTCAAGAGTGATGGTAAATATTAATATTTTAATATTATTTTATATATTTTAATATTTCAAATATATTTAAATATAGGATTTTCTAAGTATATATACTTTCTAATTTTTTATTTTTAAAACAAGATTTGCTACTTCTTCTCTCCCACTATAAATTTACTAGAAAAAAAAAAGTGAGTCTAAAATTAATTGCTATCTCACTTGAAACTTGTTGCTACCTTTGGAGCTAGTCTAACGCATTAGGAAAGTAGGACTTCTATAGTTCTATGTCAATGCTGTAAGATTTAATAGATATTTTATTTAAATCATTAAGTGGCCCACGTGGCCACATGATTTTAGCACATATGGTAAAGTATTTTAGGTTTAATAGTATCTTTAAGTAGGTGGAATTATGGTCACCTTAAGAAATTGGTTCTCCCTCTACCTATAAAAGATGTTTTTGTTTTTCCATCAATTAATTATTTTGCATAATGTAAGAAAAAGGTCAAGAGGAAAAAACATTTTCTTTCAAGTCTAATGACTATTTAAAAGAAAAGATTAATCGATATGCATGTGAGGTTAGTGATTATGGAGCCGGATATGTCTATTACGTCTATGTTTTTTCTGCTCTATGTCTTGTAAGAATCATGATAATTATAAAGGTCTTGGCTTGTATGTAGTTGTTAATTATCTAACAGCAGAAATAGCTCTTACACATGCCGCTTGTTTCACGTCTCACAACGGTGTAACTAGTGCAGAATAATTTTTTTCGTGGGAGATTATGTGGCGATTATCTATTGGACATGAGCAATTAAGTCTCATCATTTAAAAAAGCGATGTGTGGATCATTGAGACACGTGGAGGCCTTTGCTTCCCTCCGATACATTGATCATGCAACAGTTGATGATAAGATGATTGCCTCGTACAAGCTCGATCTCTGTCGCTTCATTTTCGATGGTGGACAAAAGGGTGGGTTTAAAATTATGGCGGTGGAAGAAAACGACACGTCAGTACATCATAACCTTGGTTTTGATTTTTTGAACTTTTGTACAATTTTCTGTTTATTTTTCATTTTTTCTGGTCTGGAGCTGAACTTTGTTGAGCTGCAAAACATTATCGTAAAACTTGACAGCAGGGATGTGCAAAAATTGTTCAATCCGTTAAATCAAATTAAACCAATCTATTTTATTCTGCTTTGACTTAAACGGTTTGAAAAGTTAAGAGGCGTAGTTAAGATGGATTGATTAATAAAATTGATTGTTTTGTTTAATTGGTGAATTAAATTTTATCAAACCGCTAATATACCACACCATTCCACCTTTAATAATAATAATATATATATATATATATATATATAAAATTATAAAATAGAGATTATGAATTGGCTCTGGTAGGCTATAGTTTTAATAATAATAAAAAAAATTATATTTATCTGCCATATCTTTCATTTATTTTAAATTTATTAAGGTTTTATGAAAAGTATAAATTATTTTCATTAAAAATTTCAAGTTGTAGAAGAAGTTTTTTCAAAATTTATTGTTCAATTAGATTTTTTTAGCCATTCATAATCTCTATTTTATTTTTACAGAAACGTACATAGACTGTAAATTGCCAAAAAATCTACTTAAACGATAGATTTAAAAAAAACTTTTTTTTACAAAGTTGTTCAAATTGATGTTTTCTACAAAACAGCGTGGCTAGTTTTAATAATAACAAAAAAAATTATATTTTTCATAAAATAAATGTGGGATAAAGAAGAATTTTTGTGCCTATTTATATACATAAGGAAAATAAGAACCAATCGCGTTGTTATTCAAATGGATTGGGTTAGAGATACCGTGCTTGGTAGAGATTGAGGGTATATAATTCTGCGCGGGCACCAATATATAAATATATTTTGAGAAATAAGTGGTTAGTTTGATGGCATACGTATAAACGGAAATGATTCGGTATGGATTGTCTCGGATGGATTGCATGACTAGGAGTTGTATATAGCAAATACAAGTGTGCGCAAGAAAGCCACACACAATTGAGTTCGATCCAATCATGCAATTCTGTCGAGATCATCCCAGACGATCCACACTCAGATCATCTCCTTACTTATATATTTGATTGATTTTAAGTTACCGTGTGATTGGGATTGTTTATTTTTTCGGTTGGAGTGATTGAAATGGGTTTTTTATTTTTTTATTTTTATAATGGAACAAATTAGGGTGTCACTTTGGGAACTTAGTGCATCGCACCATTTATAAAGCAAATACAGACAAGGGGCACGCCTAGCTAGTTTCCAAATTTGATGTTTTGACTCTGATATATGGTTGTTGTAGTCTATTTTCAATTGGATTGAATCTCATGTGGCTGGCTGTCGTATGCCCTAGCCTGTGATGGCTGTGACCATTTTCCATTTAAAAATAAAAATAAAAATAATGAAGAAGGGTATAGAAAAATCGAATATCATTCATAATTGCTTTGATTATAATCAATCCATTGGTGGGATTATATAGAGAACAAGAATAACTAATATGGAAACAAATAATATTAGAATAAAATAAGAAAGGAAATAAATTAAATTCATCTTTGACTTTTCTTATGATTTCTTGATTTTTTTCTATATGCTCTTAATCTCATCCATGATTGCTTGTCTTGATTTATTTCTTCAATACTCCCCCTCAAACTTATGAAGATTTTAAATGAAATCTTATTGAGTTTGATTCCGAATCATGAAAGATATACTACCATTGATGCAATTTCATCTAATAATCCTCAAGTATAACTAAACTCGTTGGGTCAATGGTAACAAGAAACAATGAGGCTTTGTAAAGCCAATAGAGGCTCTATGGACCAAAGTCCTGGTGCCATGAGCCAAAGTCTAGCCCAAGCCCTTATACGCTTGCAACTTTTTGAGACTTTAACAATATGGGAAGACAGAGAGCTCCACGAACTAAAGGCTAAGTCGATCACCATCGGCCAAAATCTAGGTCAATGCTCCTTTGAGTTTGCAACCTTAAATCGAAATTTCCAAAATAAAGAGTTTCTTGGCATTTATAACATAGCGTTGGGTAGTGGTATTGATGTTGGGCATTGTGGGCAGATTCGATACAAATATTAGAAAATCAATCGGGGGAAAAAGAATCAAGATTTTTGTGGATGATTATAACAAGGTTTAGGAGGATTAATGACACTAAAATGGATGAATCTAATTCAAAGGAAATGAGAAAAAAACTAAGGATTATAAGTGAAGGCCCGACGGACGGCGTTCTAATGAATGGCAAGAAATGCCGCCCGTGGGCGGAATGAAAGACGCGGAATGAAAGACGAAAGGAGAACAATCACTCATAAGTGAATTGCCCGCTCTGATACCATAAAGAAAAACTGAATATCATTCATAATTGCTTTGATTACAATCAACCCATTAGTGGGATTATATAGAGAACAAGAATAACTAACATGGAAACAAATAATACTGGAATAAAATAAGAAAGGAAATAAATTAAACTCATCTTTGACTTTTCTCCATGATTTCTTAATTCTTTTCCATATGCTCTTAATCTCATCCATGATTGCTTGTCTTGATTTATTTCGTCAATAGGGGGAGTTTTAAAACCACAATTACATTACATAATCACCCACTTACTACATTCTAATTTCATCCCTCTTTTTTTTTTTTTTTTTTTCGCTTACATTTTAATTTATGGACTCAACTGTGATACAATTATGGCATGCAAAATACAACTAAAGACAAATTACCAGCTAAAGCTGATGGACTCAAAATACAGGTTATCTGCCAACCCACATGCACAGATATTTGCAACCTCATGTCTCAAATTCTTAGGACCACTAACAAGGACTCCAACACTGCCTCCTTTGCACTCGAATAGAATTCCTGCACAAAAACAAACGGTTAAGGTCAACGGCACAGTGGGGCAAAAGAATAAAAATGTTAAAAGAGCCCAACAAATTTTTTTTTTTTTTGGGTCTAAAGTTACTTGTTTAACTGATGTAGTAGTCACCTCATTTGTCCATTAAATACAGTTGTTACCCTTAATGGAAAAATACAGGGTCTTGACAATTGTTCGAGTCAATTTCGTGTAAAAGAAAATATGGGAAAGACATGGCATAAGCAATAAATTTACTTACTCTTTAGGTCAGGTCTTTCACCATAATGCACCTTAGTAGATTGGACAATAGACTGGTGTGGGAGGCTTTCCAATTCACTATCAGCATTATGAAACCATGACCCTGCCGGTGACGCCATGGGAGAAGGCCCATCGA
This sequence comes from Liquidambar formosana, assembly GCA_039720395.1. Taxonomy (NCBI): domain Eukaryota; kingdom Viridiplantae; phylum Streptophyta; class Magnoliopsida; order Saxifragales; family Altingiaceae; genus Liquidambar; species Liquidambar formosana. Next base: position 5,238,961 of record CM077827.1, on the reverse strand, counting down.
CGTGCTGAATTTGATTTGCCTCCTTGGCATTTTGCTTCTTGTTCCAAAGGACAGCTGCACTAGCTGCCATGGCTATGCAGATACATATAAGCAGCATATTTAGAAGGGCTTTCAAAGAGTATGAGTAAATCTGATTGGTGTTGTGATCAATAGGGTAAATGTAGTAGCGATTAAGAATTCCCATGATGAGGAGGAAAATGATGAATGAAGATGATATTATCACTCCGAGCCAGAGCCAGCTGTTTGGGCCTAGAATGGCAGAAATGGGTGCGTCGGATGGGTTGGGCTTGAACCATTTGGATTGGAGAAGGAGCTTTGAGTTTTGTGTTGTGGGCTCTTTCTCTCTTGTTACATAGGCTTCGATTTGGAGCTGCAGATTGGGAAAGGCAGAGGAGGGGCCGGAAATTGGAAGCAAAAGGTCTAGCATGGTGAGTTCAGAAGAGTTCTTGAATGCACAAATGAGGAGAATTTGTGGAGTCTTGCATTGGAGTGTTGTGCTTGTAAATATGAGCTCTCGGATTATAGAGATGAAAGGAGTAATGCCACTGCCTCCACTCACCATCACAAGTGTGTCATGCCTGCAACCATATATGCATAATTGTTAATGGGCATATCAAACATTAAAATTATACAAAAGCCATTAAATTTTTATGTTTAGCCTTTTTTTTTTTTGGATACATTATTTAGCGATTTTCCTATTAGAACGTGTTAATATAGGTTGCATCAGTACATCTTTACGTACCTACCCCCTTTTTTTTTAATCATATATATGTTTACTTAGGCACCACTTGGTGGTACATTTTAGAAGTATTTTGACAAACAGACAAGTCATCATTATTATTATCATTAGTCTTTTTGCTATAAAGTGCAAACCTTAGAAAATGAGTTGAAACAGGTCCATATGGTCCTTCAATGGAAACGTCAAGACGCTCCACTAACGAAGGCGACGAAAGCATTTGGTAAAGCTTTTTAGACCAACTTCCTTCGCCTTTAACGATGACACTGAGCTTCTCCGGTTCCAAATTACTGCTAGAACTTATAGTAAAAGGATGCCACTGCAGCTTCGAAATGCTAGGCACATTGACAAACACGATGCTCGTCGGAGTATAACTCAAACCTGGCAAGCAAAAAAAAAAAAAAAAAAAAAATTATTGCAAAACTATCCAAAAAAAAAAGAGGAAAAACTCAAACAATGAGCTAGCTAGGATAGTAGCTTTCACCTGGGCTTTTGGAGAAGTTGAGCTCAACGGTTTCACATGGTAGAATTCGAGCAGAAAGCAAAAGAACTCTTTGTCGTGATTGTAAGAATCTTAAGTAGCGATCCACCAAGAAGAGGTAGAAACCAGGGAGCATCATGCAGGAATAGCTGATGCCAACATGGAGTATGAAGAAGAAAACAAAGAGGAAATAGAAGTGATGGGTGTAAAAGAAGAGCTCGAAGATCTTTCGCCGTATGCGAGGGATGGTTGTTGCCCACATGACTAGTCCACAGACCAAAGCTAGCTCTCCGGCCACATTTGATACCCCGGTTTTATCCCATTTGAGCATCTACTTTGACGAAAAAAAAAAAAAAAAAAAAACCAAGGTTAATGCTCTCTAAAACTATTGATGTAAAACCTTATTATTTTGAATAAATGATCTAAAACTATTGATAAAATATCTAAAACCTTGTATAAGAATTTGTGTATATATATAAATATATTTGTAGTTTACCTTTTGAAAAATTTACAACTATATCAAAATTTAGAGTGCTATACAAATACACGGTACAAAATACTAATATGATAATCTATCAGTCTATCACTACTCTTATAATGACAGACACTCAAACAAATAATTAGGCTTCCAATATAGACTATCATTCTTGAAAGAATCTACAGTGTATTGGTTATTAAAATATACATGGCTCTCTTTCTTATATTATCGATCATGTGATTGAATTCTCTTCCAAATTACAATAATCTGAGTCAAGATTATGTAATTAATTAGGTTCAAACTTCGCCCTAAATCTTTAATCGTAAACCTTCAGGCCCACATCCTTAAACTTTAAACCTAATCATGTTCCTGTGTCAAGGCAATATGACACTATATTGATGGATCCTTGAAGTTAACTTAGATGGGTCCATTAACGGTCTCGTACGTAGCTTAGGTGATATTTCTTCTATTCTTACAAAGGGAATAAAGGAAAAATAGGAGGTTCAAAACTTGACCTCGTATAGAAAAGGGGTACCAAACTTGCTATTGGAGAAGGTCATCACCTCCATATATTGACAATGCAATGTACTCTTTAGTGGAAAAATCGGTATCACTTTAGTAGTTTGACCCTAGAAAAGATCATCGTTGTGGGCCTAGTGAAAATATGTCTAGCCCAATTCACTTCGAAAAGTAGGGCACCATTTATGTCAGGTACAAATCCACACCGATCCGAAGAGAAATAAATGGGTCCTACCAGTAAGATTCCTGGCGATCCTAACAATCCACGTGATGAACTCTTTTTTTGACTTGCAGAGACCCAAATACTCGTAGTCTACACTTTATGAGTGCATGATAAAAAGCCACAACGGCAATTGCGAAATCTAACCAACGCCACCCACTTTCTCACTGTTTGGTTTCGGTTTTCCTTGACATACATGCAAAGCAATGAACCTCACTTTCCAAATGGCACAACCACCCAATACAATTTGTGGTCCCAACCTTAGAAAGGGACCATGGTCCTATAGTGGGATGAACACAACCTCTCATTCTTAGAAAGGGACATGATAATCGTTTTTGGATGCATGGCTTGAATTCCGATTCTCTATCTATAGGTTTTATTTATTTATTTATTTTTAAATAGAGATCTTGTAGGGTTTTTCAAAGTTATTGGATCGTTTGGTTTATAAATGAATAAGAAATTTAAGAGTTGTTGAATCATCAAACCTTATAGAGCATGAAAAGTCCTACAAGATCCTTACAAGAAAAAACCTACAAAAAAAAAAAAAAAATCGAAGTCTAGATTTCTGATGGTGGTTAAATGAATTAGGGTTTTAAGAATAAGACTGAAAGTGAATGGAATCTAATAATTTTAAGGTCACGTATACCTAGGGGTGATAACAAATCTATACTACCTATAAAAAGATGAATGTGAGAAAAACTTTTGATTGACTAATATACCCTTATTTTAATTTTTAAATACACAACTACCCACCCTTCTACATATATAGGAAATATAGTAATATGGAAACTATAATTCTAAAACACATACCTTAATATATAAAACACAAATAGGAAATCAATGGAAACAGAAACTATAATTCCTTTTAAATACACAACTACCCACCCTTCTTCATATATAGGAAATATAGTAATATGGAAACTATAATTCTAAAACACATACCTTAATATAGGTTGCTTTTAACAGTTCCATGCATCATTATTCCATATTAATTAATATTTTTTCATTTCTATTTCCATACTTTGCCCCATTTTAACCCATGTGAACGCCCCAATTCTCGATCGGTTGCTTCATCTATTTTATTTCAATAATTCTATTAACGCTGCTGGTGGTGATGTTTTTTTTAGACGTTTTAATGGAGGTTCATACATGTGCATGTGCTTTAAAAATAGAGGTAAGGATTTGTCGCTTGCTTCCAATAGTTTTTTTTTTTTAGTGAATCTCCCCAATAGGATTCATGTAGGAGGGAATAAAGTTTTATTGAATTAAGTTCAGTTGAGTTTTCAATATCTCCATTGTGATTTAGAGAAAATTTGAAACATAAGGTAAGTGATTTTTTTCTTCTTTTTTGAGTGTCTAAATGATTTTCTGTTGATTTATTTATGTAATTATGAATGCACCATGAACTTAAGTGCACTATCTCTTTTTTATACAAAAAAAAAAGTTTCAATTTCTTTGAGAGTTTTGAGTCTTGACTCTTTGTTTTAGGTTATATTATTAATTCTAGCTACACCACATACTAATTGAAATGATTGATATATAGGAAAAAAAAATTATCAACATAAAGTCAAAGATTACATAACATTCACCCAACCACGTACATAAATATATTTGAACTAAGAAACACATAAGTGTTCTAAATGTAATTAGAAATCTGAATAACTTAACTAACTTTAAAAATTTAAATATGATAGAACAAAAGTTATTAGAACAAGGTGACTTATTTTACACGAGTTAAGCATCCTATTGATTTAGAGACCTAATAATAATATACAACCAATCAACCATACGTCTCCCTTCTCCCTTTTACCCATATGCTTCTTCTCTTTTCTCCTTTTATTATACATTTAGTCTTAATTTACATTTTCCGCATATTATCCAGTGGATCTCACAAATAATCAACGATGGTGATTCTTAGCATCTCCCCTTGCCCCCCCCCCCTCTTCTTTGTAGGCAGCATTCAAAACTATGAGCAAGTTTTAAGAACTACCCTTATTTTTTGTAACTGTCTTTTATAGTATTTATTATTTATTATATAGGGGTTTTTCTTTTCTGTTTCTTGACTTTGTATTGGGTGGGCTTAGGCATAGATAGTTAGCATTCAGAATTTTAGAATTAAATACCAACATGTAGTTTTATAATGCTTATTGAGTAACCGTCAACCGGTGCATCAACTTAACATTAATTCTTTTATCTTCTCTCTTATAAATTGAGTATTTAATCTTTCTCTTTTTCTCTCTTTACAGACTCAAAAACCCGTCATAAAAAGGTACTAATTTTTTTTCTTTTCTATATTCTTCTTTTTTATATGCTCAATATGTCTGTAATATAATCTTGGAGATTAAAACTCCCTTCGTAAGAGATTAATTTGCTTTATTTTTTGTACGTTACAATTTTATATTTTATATAATATTTTAGGTATTTTTTTTAGTGATTTGTTGAACAAAATATGTTTGTAAGAAATTGTCATTGTCATGGTTATAAGTTATTGTTTCCTATAAATTTCACTATTTTTTTTTATATGTCATTTATAGGATCAATTATAGTCAATAATTTTGTTTCTTGAAATCTGTTATAGCATACCAGTTGTATAGTGGTTTTTTATCTTCCAAATCAATGAATTGTAAGTGCATCTTGATTTTTATCATTCTCTTAATTCAATGATCATGGGCGTGCTTAAAATAAGATGACCAAAGGTGCACACAAATTTTAATTTGTTGGCCGGTTATTTATTTATTTATTATTTTCTCCATATTCTTAGAAAACTTCATTGTTTTAACAAAGGTTTTTCAAGTCTTTGTGTTATATCTTATAATATATATAGGCACATGTAACGTTATGCAAGTTTATGAATCTCCTTATAGTTGTATAGTTGTCTTTCAAACCTCCTCCCTTTCTTTTTTTTTTTCTTCTTTTGCTTAAGTTCATTTGGATGTTAGTTTCAATATTGCATCTCGATCTTATTGGAATGAGAAATAAGCAAAATTAAAATAAATATTATTCTATCCAAACAGGAAAAGAAAAAAAATTTGTTACGTAATTGAAAAAAATCACAATTTACAAATTTGAGTTATAGTGGGTGAAGGATAAAAGGCAATGTATGAAAACTAAAATTTGAGGAATTCTATCTAGAAGAAAAAATTGTTACATGATTGTAAAAAGTTTGGTAGTTATATGAATTAGAGTTGTACTAGGAGATGAACAATGAGTGAGTATAGAAATTTAAATTTGATTTAAAAATTATTTTTTACAACGCAAATATTGTCACGTGCAACGCACGTGTGCATAAACTAGTAGAATTCTCTAAATTTCCTAAATTAGTTGGTATGTTTCAGGGCCTATATGCATTTTCTTGATTCCAAAATTAATCGATGATTGGATTTTCTATTGTATATTTTCCATCTTTTTCAACTAACGGTGGAATCAGATTTGTCCTAAATAGTGGGACTAACTTGAAGTTTACATTAAGGTATCATAGATACCTTTAACCAACCTAACCAATTATCCTCCTTATCCTATGATGCAGATAGCTTTCTGCTTTTAAAAGCATAATAACGGTTTTGACGTAGAATTTGTTTTCTTATCAGTAAAGACAACTTAATTTTTTTTCCTTTCTCAATCTTTATCAGATACGCAACAGATTGGAAAAGAGGAGCAAAAAGCTGTTCTTTGCTTTGTAAGTAATTAAAATATGTTTTCCATTCCAAGATTACTATAGTCACTAAGTACGGGACTGCAATAATTCTCATGATGTTTTTGCCCAAATAGCACCAGAAAATAAAGAAAAGAAAATACATCTTAGAAGGATAGACTAGCTATATTGTCCTGCTGGCCGGGCATGTTCGTTATGAAATCAAGTTTTGAAAACCTCCTTCCATATTTTTTTCTTTGTAAATATTTATTTTCAAGGATAGAAATGCTCTTGGACCTCCCTTAATAAACCCCAAAAGAGCACTCCATGATATAACATGAAAACAGATTAGGACTGGTGTTATTGGGCCTCACTACTCTACCATACTTCTATTTTCATTTCACATCATGGGAGTTCTTTTGAGAATTGTTAAGGGAGTCCAATAGTATTACCTTCTCGAGAAACATAAAATGATGTTGTGTACATATATATATATATTCTTTTCTTCTTGTTTTCTGAATACATATTGTTTAAAGTGATGGAGAACATGCATGGCCAAACAGGCCATATAATTTGAAACGATAATAGGCACTAAAACACTTCAATATATTACCTCTGAGATCTGATGGGTGGCAGCCCAATATGTGATGTAACAAAGACCATGAACCGTGAAGAGTGTCAAGGCAATGTGTCCAAGCCATATATGGTACTTGATGCTAGCCTCAGAGGTGAGACCAAACAGTGGCAACACCGATGACCCTCGTGCCACCGGGAAGAAGAGAAATGCAAGACATATGTTACCAACAAGGCCTAGCCTTAGAGCTGCGCTGTCCAACTTTGCTTCCCACCTGCCAAAACCACCAGTACTCACCAGTCACCACCATTATTATGAATATATCTCGACTTTTAGTACGATACACGAAAAGGGTATCGCCGGATTTATATATGTATTCGTTTAAGATCGAAGTTCTTACAGTTGCTCGCCGCTCGTTGCCAGCGACTGTGGAGTGATCTTAGCGAAGCCGACGTGCAAGTAAGTTGAGAAAGACCAAACGAGGAGTGCAATGAACATGATGAAGAAAGCTATCTCTATCCCTGAGAGAACCCCTAAAGGTCCTTTCACGATCGCGGGCCGTTTCCATGTGGCCAACCGATTTTTCTTGCCACTGCTGTTGATAAAACACCATGAACATGATTTCGTTACAAATATACGATATTGTTGAAGAAAGAACAAAAGAATGGGAGAGATTAGAGACATCAAATATAATATACCTTTCGATCACAGGATGATCGAGTTTCTTTCCCAGATGGAGGTATACCGAGCCCAAGGTGGCAACGAACAAAATAGGGAATGTGTAAACCAAGATTGTTGCACCTGTGACATAGAGATTACATAATTTGAAGAATTAAAAAGATTAGTTTTAGTGACACACACACACACACATATGTATATATAGAAAATTTTCCAGGTCAAAACGTACGCATTTTCTTGCATTAATGTCATACATTGAGATTAGCCTATGCATAAGTAAATTGTACTATACAATCCATGTATGCATAGAATCATAGAACATAAGGTACGTACAAATCCTAATGCATGATAATGGATCTAATAAGATATTAAGATCAAAATGAACTAATCGGAAAATGTCTAAATATATTATGTAAAGAAAGTAATGTAAAACGCATGGTCCGAATATGAATTTGAACCTTGTGCTCCAAAATATGTTGTATTGGCCTTTGCTCGAATCTGAGGCAACCATTTTTGCTTATATGTATTTGTGGGCATCATGATCCATATGAAGAGAGAGCCCATCAACACCACCATCAGTAGTAGCCTTATCGCTGCTCGGACACTGACTTCATGAGGAGGAGAGCTCTTCACCACTGAATCCATCTCTCTCTCTCTCTCTCTCTCTCTCTCTCTGTGAATAGGTTCGTTGCTCAATAATTGGAAATTATATATAGGAAATGTGAGTTGGAAATGGGCTAATATATATAGGAAAGAATCTGTATATGAATATATGGTATTCTAATAGATCAGGAAAGTGGGAGTATAGGCCATGGGTGGATTGCAGAAGTAGGCATGGTTCACGTCCCACTACACTGTGAGTAGTGCAGGATAACCCTTTTATTCTTTATATATATATTTCCCTTGATATTACGTGGCAACTATCAATTGGGCATGAGCAAGTTGACATTATTTAGGATTCATTGATTTGTGGGTCCCTGAGACACGTGGAGGTGTTTACTTCCCTCCAATGCAAGGATCATGCACCAGTTGATGGTGGGCTGATTACCTCATACCATCTCTATCACTTCATTCTTAAGGGAATTTTGAAACATTGATTAGGAAAAAAATAATAATAATACAATTCCATCTTTGCATTTTTTTCCAACCATTAGGAGCTCCACTAATTTTTGATAAATGGGGCGCACTTGTGGAGAAAAGACAATGTTGTCCCTGTTAACGCGCGGTTAGGTTTTGCTCCGTGTAATCATGACAACAAAATTGTCAAATTCTTTTTTGACTATCACAAAGTTATTTTAGATTTTTTTATTAGACGAATCAAATCAAAATATATCTCATATTTTTAATAATTATTTTTTATAATAAAAAAAATGGTAGAAGAGGGAACCGACTCAACTTGGGCGGGACTCTCCTACCTACTTAAAAAATAATGAAATGAAGGTTTAGATGGGTTAGAAAGGGAGGAATTACAAATGTTCTTTCAAGTCAATTGAGCCATAATTTGACCTTAGTCATACTAAAGATTAGTAACTCTAGTGCATGAATAGGACCATCAAGAGACACCGCTTATGAGACTTGAACCTTTGACTACCTAGCCTCCTACGTACGCCTTTACCACTAAACCACCACTTCGATGGTCATATATTTTAATAATTATTGGATTGTTCTTAAATGTTAGGAGTACAAAATACATTATTTTTGTAATTCTTAAATTATTCCAAATATTCATCGGAAGATAAATTAAGTTAACTTACATAGATTTTCTTACTCATAAATTTATTCGTAAATTTTTATTTTTTTGAATTTTTTTACATTTTCTCAAATAATTATTTCATAATTCTATAGAAATAATTTCCAAATATATATCAAATTTGTCATTATGCTTGCAATGGGTAAAACTTCGGCCCATTGGTGCCCTTTTGTGGTATGTTGGACAGTATATATGAAGCGAGGAAACATAAGGGGCACCCTTTCAAAATTGTTTTTAAATTAGGGTTCTGACAAAGTTATTGTGGCTGTTTGCAACTTAATATAAAATATAAATATAAGATTTGATTTAATGCATGTGGGCACGTGTTTGTCTTGATCCTTACTTGGGCGTTAGTGTGCTGGACGTGTGTCTACGTGTGCCAGTTGCTGCTGTGGAACGGACACTTGGACACCGTGGAAATACGTTGTGTCACAGAACTGTTATGATTGTGATTATTAACCACCGTTGATTAGAATGCAAGTGGGAACGGGTTTGTCCCCACTGATACGAGTCCTTGTATCCAATGAAACAGAGAGAAAGTGGGCTGTTATGTTTGTAACAGACTGTACTGTTAGCATGGAAAAAACCATTTACAATCTTCATCTCATTTTTAAATAAACGGAGATTAGAAATTGTCCAAAAACCTACTTAAACGGCAAACTTTAGAAATACGATTTTGAAATATTTTCTTCTATAAAATTGTTCAAAATGATGTTTTTAATGAACAACGCAATCAATTTTCATGAAAGCATTTTATAACATTTGATATTTTTCTTAAAATCTTAAAAGGTTTAAAATAAGTGAGAGATGTAGAGGAATTTTGTGGTGGCAATAGCCGCTGCCCTTTTATTTTTTATTGATGTCATATCTGACATTCTCATTTATCTTCATTCATATTGACTTGTAGTATGGAAGACTGTGTTATACACAAGCAATTCTCAACAGCAAGACCCTTACACTATGTTTGGATTAAGAAATTTCTATGTGAAATTTATCTTTGAGATGAAATTTGTAAAAAGTTTATAGGTATTTTCTCCATCGATCTCATTGTTGTAAAAATTATAAAATTCCATTTCAAAGACAAATTCCACCTAAAAATTTATTGTCCAAACATATATAGTACTAAATTTTTTTGATAAGTGAACCTAAGCCCATTGGTTGAAATGGCCAATAGGGTCTACTAAATACTGGAGTAATAGGCAAGGGTGCATTGTTAACTTTATGGTTCAAATATGAGCTTAGGATTGTCCAATGTCCATGTAGGGATTGGCCCGTGTTGGCATACTAGTAGGGGTGTTCGTCATTCGGTTTAGTTCGATTTTATGATAGATTTCAAACCAAATCATTATACTTTGATTTTGTTTTTACCAAACCAAAACCAAACCATGCTATTGAAAAACCAAACAAAAAAATTTCGGTTCGGTTCAGTTTTGGTTCTAACTTATCAAGTATTAAGTATCAACAAATCATCATGGATAATTGCTTACTCCTAACAAAATAGAAAAAATTGACAATCCAAACTTCAAATAAAAACAGTTTAAATAAAAGCTTTACATTAGAAACTAAAAAAACATTAAACATTGTATCAAAATGGAAACACAGAGAGACTGAGAGCAAAGTAGCAAATTTTAGTTTGACTATTAACTCAGTATGTTTTGTATTCCTACTACGGTACTACCTATTTTACCTTTGTTTGAATAGGAAATTTACAAACTAAACTTTAATATATAATTATCTATACTATTATATAAAGTCAATTCCTTTTGTAGTTGGACTACATCTAAAAATATTAAAATATCCTTATAAGTCAATAAAGTTACGAGACGATTTGATAATTTTACCAACTTTAAAAAAACCCACCACAATCTGTTTCGCCTTTATTCTCTCCCACACACACATGCAGTTTAAAAAACTTGGAAACTGACATAATAATTCCATTCATGGAGTAAAAACTTGAAAAGATGTGTTGCACATGTATTGCGTGGGCTTGATTACTAGTAATTATAATTGTAAGAGCATCTCTAATGATGATTGCATTTCATGAGACAAAGCTAAAATTTGCTTCAGGTGTGCAAAATCACTTCTCTAATGGGTAGAGGCATTTCTTAAGGCAAATATAGCTTTAGCTAAATCCTGAGCTATATTTGACTCCAAAAATGGCTTGAACCAAGTCTGCTACATCATCTCCCCCCTTTCCATCGACCCACCATAATCACAACCGCAGCAACCAAAATCCCCAGAAAAGTTTTTGGGGATTTTCTAACTAACCAAACAGAAAATCATATATAAAATCATAAAACACAATCTTATATATATGAATGCATAATCAACAAATATGAAAAATACAACAAAATGCATCAAAAATATTATTAAAAAAAAAAAATGGGTTGATGAATTGGATCTTGATATGCCTTCTCTGATCATGGCCGACAACAAAGGTAGGTAACCTAGTGTGAGTCAAGGTCCAACAGGAATTCCCAGCCACACAACCTGTTCGTGGGTTATCTTCGAGTTGGGTGAGCTTCCCTGGCACAAAAGCTCCCCGATCGATTGACGGTGTGCTTCGTCGTTGACCTCGTTCCCAAACCCAGGGACTCAATTGACGGCTTTATACACCGCGATTTGGTCGAAATCATCGGGGAAGGAGGTGTAGGTAGGGATGGAAGTAGGTAGATGACCCACGATCATGGCCGATAACAGAGAGAGAGAGAGAGAGAGAGAGAGAGAGAGAGAGAGAGAGAGAAGATCTCCAGTAGAGACCGAGAGAGAGAAGCGAGGGTGATGATGGGCGGTCTTCGATAGAGATTGAGAGAGAGAAGAGAGAGAAAGGGTGTGTGAGACGGAGAGAGGAAAGATGGCTGAGATGGGTTTGAATGGGGTATTCACAAAAAAGGAAGAGAGAAAAAGGGTGGGGTGTTCTTGGGATGTTGCAGGTTGGGTTTTGAACGTACCGAAAGGATAAAAGTACAAACCCATAGATAAAAATAAAAAACATGTGTTTACCCAAAGAAAAATAATACAAACCCATGCATAAAAATAAAGAACAGGTAAGCACAGAACAGGTAAGCACGTGTTGATATAACTTATATCAACACCTATATTAGGAATTGTATCTTGTGCATTAGTGGATATGAGTATCGTGTCCTAATTGAGCTGGCTCAGGATTATGGCACTAACTAAGAGGGTTAGCATGCAGAGGGAGTCACCACTCGATTTGGCTTCAGGAACCAATTAACTACTAGCAAGGGTCCAACTCATCATAACCAAAAGATTTCAGGTTCGGAGTTAAAATATGTTGTTGGGAAGGTATTAGGCACCCAATAACGCCTGGCCGAAACCGGTCCTCACATGTGTTTTGTTGGTTTTAATTAACAAGAATTATCAATAGAATTTAACCCTTTTCATGCGATATGTAATTTAATTCAAATGATATTACGCAATGATGGCACATAAATAAATAAATAAATAAATGAATTATACAAAAAATCAATACAATAAAGGACTAATCTAAAGAAGGATACAAAAATAAAGAAAGAGTCAAATAAATAAATAAATAAATAAACAAGTAAGAAAATAAAGTATAAGAGGAAATAATCTACTAAAAATGAAAGAGAAACAAATAAGTAAAGAAACAAACAAATAAGTAAGGAAGAGAATAAAAATAAATAAAGGAATGGTTTAAATAAAGAACTAATCTAGAGAAAGAAATAAATAAAATATAGAACTAATCTAAATAAAGAAATGATAATAAAAGAAGATTGATAAAAAGAAAGAAATATATATAAGGGACAAACAAATATGGTAATAACCTAAACTATGGAATAGATAAAATATGGAATCAAATAAGTATGAAATGAATAATATAGAATAAAATAAATATAATAAAAGAGTCAATCGATCATCCAAAGGAAATGCGTACGCACAACTGTAAAGTGCATACGCACTTTCAATTCATGCATACGTATATTTTGTTTGTGGAACCCCAAAATTAATGATATGCTTTCACAACTAATAAAATATGTAAATATATAAAAGAACTATGATAATCAAGTCTTAAATCTATATGCCTACAACTAGAAAGATTAAAATGATAAAAATAAAATTAAGAAGGGATGATAATAAATCAAAATAAACTAAGAGAAAGAAATCTTAATCTAATGAATGAAAACACATATGTAGAAAATTACTAATCATGTGGAAGATGAAATAAATAAAAATCAAAAGAGAACTAAATAAAAAAAATTTACTAAGAAATGAGAAACAACAAAACAAAATAAATATACAATCATGGGGAAAAGAGAATCATGTAAATAGCATGTTCGGACATTTGAAAAATAATAGCAAGCTATCTCAAATAATTGAGAAAGATATGAAAAAGTTAGCGTTACCCTCAGGTTGGATAGTGTGTAAGATGAAACTTTGATGAACTCTCCCTTTCAAATCTCCTTAATCACAACCGTCCTTCTCTCTCTTATCTTTTAGGTTTGTAGAAGTGGTGGCTAGAGCATGGTTGAGTTCCCCCTTTCCAGGTTGAAAGTGGTCTATTTATAAAGGTAGTATTAGGGTTTTATTTAGGTTAGGTAGGGTTTCTGGAGGCTTGTAACCATCATTGGTAAGAATCATACTGATAAGAACAAAATATTCATTGAAGCTACTCCCTAATTTATATTTTCTAGTTATTTTATTATATTTAATTTGGTGTGTTTAAAGTGTTCTTGATTTATTGCACGGCTGTTGAGTTTATACCAGAAAAGATGACAATCAGGACTATTTAAGCTAATAAATACAACTTGAAATGGGTTTCTCACTTGCCTAAAATTTCATGAAACTGCAACAAGTGTTGGGTCAACAATTTTGAAGATTTGAGCAGTTGAAATTCAAAGTTAAGCAAAGAAATTCATGATCCCAATATCAGCAGCAAATCTGGACAGATTGACCAAGTTTTGGTAATCTGGCCATAACTTGTGATTCCCATATCCGATTTGGGTGAAATTTGTGGTTCTAGAAAGAGAACTTAAAGAACTACAATTGTTTAGTTTATGGCATTTTCTGATTCAAACGTCTTCCAAGTCAAAAATGAGCTGAAAGTGGACTTATTTGCAAAAATCTGAATCTGGCAGCATTTGTCAAAGTAAGAACATGGGCAGCCAAGAATTCAAAGAAATTGGGCATTGCTTTTGACTTGTGGGATCAGCTGGATCATTTCCCCATCTCCTATAAATATTAAGGGAATTCACATAAAAAAGAGAAAAGAGGAGGTGCAAAGTCGGCAAAGGGGAGAAACTAGTTCTTGGTTTCTACATGGCCAACTAATTTTTGTCTTAGGGTGGAGATGAAGCCTTAATCAAGTATTGTGTATTTTATTGTATTGTGTTGTGGATTTGATTATTTGTGTATGAGGATTGCATAATTAGGAGGATTGTATTATTGATACAATTGGTTTTAGTGTTTTTTATCTCAAATTGTGTTTAATTTCTGTGATTTTAAATATAATGGTTATGCAATAATTTTCACTGTATATATATTTGAAGATTAAGATGATTCATGTTTAGACAAGATGAGTCGTGCTTACAAATTAGTTTAGAGTAGAGTAGGTGAGACGTTTCATGCTATATCTTTGATGAGTTATGCTTAATTTACAAATATATGAACCTTTCTTGATGATGTCATTGGACTTATAGCTACAATGAGTCTTGCTCATACCAAATAATAACTTTTTGAAACACGTTACAATAAGAGTATTTTTATACAAGATTAGTGGTGGATTCGAAACCCTAAGTATTTCTTTTCTTGAAGAAAATATAAATTTATTTAGCTTGCATTACATAGAGTTCAAAACTACAAAAATCATCTTTATGAATTATTTTAGTATTCAGTTTTCAAAATTAAAATAATCCCAGTACAGTCCCTGTAGTACGACAGCTGTACTACCACTATATACAAATTTTTGTATTCTACGGGTAATTGATTTTGACACGATCACATACAAGGCAAGAGAAGGCTACCAAAAATAAGAACAAGGTAAGTTCGTCTACGATATGTGTACGTACAAATCAAATGTGTGTATGCACAAATGAAATATGCATACGCATATCCGATAAATTTCCGCTTGTTTTTACCTCAGATTGGGCTGTGATCATGTTGACCTTTTGAAGATTATTCACCAAAATTCCAATTAATTCCACCCTTCATCATCAGGTTTAAAAGGGTTTTGAAAAGTCAAGAAGTACAAAATAAGGTGTCAACAGTGATATATGAGATACATTGGACCAATGCAAGGGGTACAACTACCAATATATATACGGTTATGTTCCCATCAACACATGTTGATATAAGTTATATCAGCACCATGCATTGGTCCAATGTTCCTCATATCTTACTAATGCACAAAGTACAACTCCCAATGCGGGTGTTAATGTAAGTTATATCAGCATGTGTTTACCTGATCATCATCTTATATATATATATATATATAAGGTTATGTTCCCATCAACACGCGTTGATATAAGTTATATCAACACTATGCATTGGGGATTGTACTCCTTGCATTGGTTCAATGTACTTCATATTCCACTAATGCACAAAGTGCAACTCCCAATGCGGGTGCTGATATACTCCATCCATTTCAAATTGACCGTCCCCTTTAAAAAACACGCTTTTTAAGGAAACCTTATTAAATGCTTTCAAATCAATGCGTATGTTTTGAGATTCCAATTTTTTGCTTAAGTATGCAAAACATTAGAAAAAGAGAGAATACATTTTAAGGGTATTTTAGGAAATGAATAAAAAAGAACTAATGACTTTTGAAATGTGACAATAATTTTGAAACATCCTAAAAAAGAAAGTAGACCACTTATTTAGGAACGAAGGGAGTAAGTTATATCAGCATGTACTTACCTGATCATCATCTTATATATATATATATATATATATATGGGGAGGGTTCCATGTAAGAGTTTTATTCCTACACCTTTTTATATCCATTGATGCTCGTCAGATCTAACGGTCTATACTGTTTTGAATCATTTATTCGAGTTCATTTCTAAGTCGAGTTATCGATGCCAGTCGGGTTATGAGGACTCTTTGTTATTGTCCTTCTTCCTTGCCTACGATGCACTCACGATCGCTGACGGCGCAAACAGCACAATCGTCGTTACGATTCCTACCTCATTCTTCTTCTTCTTTGCCTCCTTGTTTTTTTGACACCGACAGCCATCAAAGTTGCACTCACAAACATCATTCCTTCTCTGCCTCCCCCTCCTTTTTTAACCCATTTAACCTAAATGACATATCTAAGATCTATGAGTGATGAGTCGTCTCTTCTTTACCCTTTTATCCTTTTTGTTTTGGGTCATGTATTTGTTAATTTGCAAACCAGATATGAGATACAAGAGATATTTATTAATCTGCAAATCATATATGAGATACAAGAGATTACTGTTGTGAATAATGATATTTTCTCAAAATCTTATAATTTTCAATTTGTTGATCTTCGACAATACCATCATAGTTTCACAGATATATAATTACCAACATGTGATTTTAATTTTTTAAAATTTAACATGTAATTAATACTCTATTTGTTTAAGCTCTGTGAGCATCAATGGAGGAGATTTTGTTTTTAACTATGTGAGTATCAATAGAGAAGCAGGAGGTGTCATATGTAAGGGAAACACTTGGACCCACAAGTGTTGGGAGTTTTGGCTGGGAAATTTCACCCCATAATCAGAATAGCATTCTTCAAACCCAGATTTTATAATTCCCCTTCCCCATCTCATGCCAACCCATGGACGTGCTCATAACGGCACAAGTGAGTCTCGCTGTCAACAAGGCTATTGGCGATGTCTACTCATTGGTTGCTTCTGAGTTTTGTACCAAATGGAAGTAAGTGAATCAAAAGTTAAAGGGATAGAATAAAAGGAAAAATGGATTAAAAAGGCTGTGGAGGTGTGTAGAGAGGTGAAGAAGTTATATAAGTTATAACAGCACGTGTTGATATAAGTTATATCAGCACGTGCTTACCTGATCATTATTCTATATATATATATATATATATATATATAATTTTTTATTTCAATTTTTTTTATACAAAAATTATTAAAATAAAAATGAAAAACAAATAATGATGGGTAAAAATGAATGAATGAAAGGTTGATAGAAATAATGGTTGGAGTTGGAGAGAAAGGTGGGTGAGACAAAAAAATGGCTAACCTCCCATTGGAGCAATAACTTTTTGTATATGATGCATTTTCACTATAGTGATGCATTTTTACACTATAGTAAGGCAAAATTTACATATAGCTCAAGGTTTAGCTCATCATGGTTGGAGATGCTCTAAGATGTGTCATTTGAGTCACTGGAGCTGATTCATTGTTGTTCTTAGCATGGGCATGTGTTTCAATTCAAGAAACCCAACACATCACATAATCCGATGGACTTGAAAATGCATTATCAAATTTGATTTATGCAATTTCAGTAATGCCAATGCTACTACACGTACCTGCCAAGCTTAACCGCATTTTCATCATAAGACATAACACATGGAAACCAGATTTACTAGGAGGAAGAAAGGTGATCTAAAGAGTCCAGAAAAATGGCTGTTTTAAAAAGCATGACTTAATTTGGATGGCTCGAGAGGGACATTAAGAGCAGTTTATAGCCAAAATAAACAAGAACATGTTTTTGTGGCATTTGTCTCACATGTTAAGTGAGTGATCTCAGGTTCAAGCTTATGGAGAAACATTGATAACCATTTGTTGAGATTTATGGGGGGTTAGAAGTAGGTTCTATCTATTGTCTCAAGGAATAAAAAAAGAAAAAAAGAAAAGGATGGTCAGAGTATGTGTCATTCTATCAAGTTCACCAGAGAAGTATGCAAAGTCTTTTAAAACTGGCTTAATCAACATTTCAAACATCAACCACTGATCATCCGATCTCAAACCTCAATCCCTGCATCTTTAAATTCACTAACAAATCAAAATAAAATTCTCATGATCACTAAAAAACGCACATTGCTTCTCAAACAGTGCAAGTCATACACATGCAAAATAATTAAATTGCAACTGATGACCTGTCTTATATCACAAATAAGAGAATTGCCACTCAACTGAATCCTTCCCCAATAATGATTTCAACATATGCAAACTGGTAAAATTTAGTTACAGAGAAACAGACCCTAAACATTATAAACTACTAGTGAAAAGAAAGAATATATTGAGTTCATCAAGTTCATAGTAAGTTGCTCATCTGATCTAACAAAACCCACTTTTATTGCAATCTTTTTAACAAAGTCACGTCTAATTAAGCAGGAGACTCAAATGAACTTGTCAAACTTTACAAAATAAATTACATTAGATTTTTATTTTGTAAATTAGTAATGTTGCATAAACTTCAACATACTCTCAAAATTGAAAGCCTTCATAAGAATGTATTAATCCAGCTAACAAAATCTTACTCCTCCCCCTTTCATATCAACACACTTAATCAATGTTTTAAAACCCAGACCAGACTAGCTGGTTCAACCAGTTGAACCGTCGTTGACCGATCCGAAACCCCCCTTTAAACTGTTCTTGTTAAAAAAACCGTGTTATTTTTGAAAAATCGTTTAAACTGGGGTGGTTTAATTATCCACCCCCAAGCAATACTTTTTATGCTTGCACACATATAGTATATGTGTATATGCGCTTATGCATTGGCGGAGCCAAAGGGGGGGGCACGGGGGCAAGTGCCCCCACTAACTCAAAATTTTTTTTTTTTTTTTTTTTTTTGAGAAATTACCTTTTGATAATCACTTCCCCATATAATGCCAATAAAAGGAATGCGGTAGTAATTTTGATACATATATACAATCAATTTGTAATAAGTTGACAGGGAATATCCATTTTTTGGTATTACATTGGTAAGTGATTACCAAAATATAATTTTCCTGAAGGAGGCTCTCCAGAATTTTTAGTTCCCACTTCACAAAATCACAGTACGGTGCCCCCATTGGAGATAACTCCTGGCTCCGCCCTTGCGCTTATGTACGTATGTATGTTAGGCAAAAAAATCTAGTTCCGCCCTTGAACTAGGCGGTTTTTTTGTACAAGTGAACCTGACATGAAAATGGTTAAAAAGCCCCAAATTCAATTCTCTGTTAGCCTCAGCCCCTAGGGTTTTCTCGCCTCGATCTCTCACTCTTAGGCAGGCACACTCACATTCTTCTTTTCCTTCACTCTTCTGATCTTCTCCCTTCCCTACTCCCTCTTCTATATTATGATATTCTCCTTCCTCTTCTCCATTCTCACACTCAATTTATTTATTTTTCTTGATCTCTGTCGTCACTTCTTCAATTCACTCTTCTCTGTCAGCTTAGCAATGACTTCTTTTTTTTCTTCTTCTTTTTGGGTTTTTCTTTTGTCATCCAAGGTTCTCACTTTTCATTTCTCAAGGCTAAGGATATCAGGCACCCAAGTTCCCCTTCTTCTTTTTGTTATGATTTTGTGAAATGTAATCTCGTTGTTTTTTACATTTTTTATTCCTCAATTAGTCTGTTGAGTATTGATTTTATTGCTTTGTTGATTTTTTTTCCTCAGGCCAAGGTTCTGTTCATTTTATTGCTATGTTGATTATGTTTTTTCTCTGATAAACAATAAATGTATACATTCTATAGGCTAAATATGCAATGAAGTTCTATTTTCTCAATTATGGTTTTATTCTATTAAGAAAAATAATTTCAAAATTTTATATACTTAGAGATTTAATTTTTCATATTTTTGGCAATGTTTTTGTACACAGTTAATTAGTACTTGAATATTTATGATGTTATGATGACGTCACGGTTCAATTCTAGTTTGACCCGACAGTTGAACCAGTAACCCATAACCCGGTGATTTTCCCGGTTTGATGAAGAGTCTGGGTTTTAAGACCTTGCACTTAATATTCGGCAAGTACCCTTAAAGATTAAAGAAATAAAGGCATACTAAATTCCACCTTACAATCAACATACTTGGTATTTGGATTTACCTTTAAAAAGATTAATGAAACAAAATCATATTCAGTTCAATACCAAAACAAACAAAATCACAAGATGTCAAATCAAATAGAGGAAATAATATTCTGCAACTCTGGAATTTATAAGTTGCATAGAAAAATATTTAATAGGCAAAATTACCCCCAAACTATTCGAGCATCTAAACAAATAGAGGAATTGATATCCTTAAAATCTGGAATTTATAAGTTGCATACAAATATTGAATAGGCAAACTACTCCCAAACAATTAAAGCATCAGATTAAGTATAGCAAAAAGCATTTATGCAGATCAAACAAAATTTTGTCCATACAACTTACAATAAAAAGTACAACAATTGCCAAGCACATGAAGCTCTTTAGAGACTTCCAAGTAAAAAATACCATAATCTTTGGTCACACAATGTACTAGAGGAGTCTCTAGGATCCTTCCTATAACAATCCCTAGTTATATATTACAAAGTTACAAAAGAACCTATTAATCCTTCAGAAGTATCCTGATTTACCTGATTACTGTCAATTGTCGCCCTTCAAATTAACTTCCGAGACATCTGTGACCAATCGAGACCATGCCACAGAGCCCTTTGCACCAATACTTCTCCTTTGCAACACCATAGATGCAATAAGCAATACGCACACAACAGTAACCAAAGGAACTAGAACACTGATATTTCCTCTCGGCCAACTCTTCATAACTGATTCCGCAGAGACCTTTCCATCAAGACTACCCATTGAATTATTCAACTTCATAATCTCAACACCATTCAGAATAGCATCAATACAATGCGGATAGCTCATATTTGAAGGTCCAACACTTACAGTCAAAAACCCCGACCTATCTCCATCAACCACAAAGTCCGCATAGAAAGGGGACGCCAGCGTTTCACCCACAACTTCCGAGAGATCCAAATCTTTATACGCTAAATACCCATTAACATAGACATTAAAATACAGCAATTTGAGTGAAATACTAGCAATATCACAAAAATGCGTCCGAACAAGATACTTATAATCTTCCATCACTGGAAAACTCCATGAAATATTAATTTTGGGTATGGATTCATTCGTGCTTTTAATCACTCGGGCAGAATTATAAACATTATCCGGCCCAGCTTCACGGCTCAGCCCCTCCATCCTGATACTTAATCCGACCACTAAAATACACTTTCTCCCACCCACCACTTGATTTCAAGAACTCATCATCAGGAACCCATGTCCTCCACAAAGAATCATTAGATGGGGTCACTTTAGGACCTCCTACAGGAAACCCTATGCACTGTTTCGAGTGCTTGCTTCGTCAAACCATCAAATTTCTCAATTTTATCAGAATTCACTAGCTGAGCCGTATCGGCGACAAGATCTTTTGGTGCAGAAATTAATTCAATGGCATTAACGTACGCAAATTTCGATTTTTTCGCAGGCAGTAAACCTAATTACGAGCTTTTCGGTATCGACCCAGATCATGTATTCCTTAACTCTAGGGTTTAGTGTGTTGTACCCGCTAAAATTGCTCAATAACAAGAACCCATTAACGGAAACATGAAACAGAGCATCTTCAAGATTACACTTGACATAATCTAAATGGTGGAAATGGAGACGTACCAGGTGAGTCCCTTTGTCCCTGAT
This sequence comes from Liquidambar formosana, assembly GCA_039720395.1. Classification (NCBI taxonomy): domain Eukaryota; kingdom Viridiplantae; phylum Streptophyta; class Magnoliopsida; order Saxifragales; family Altingiaceae; genus Liquidambar; species Liquidambar formosana. The sequence continues at coordinate 5,217,260 of CM077827.1, read as the reverse complement.
TACGAATTCGTAGCTTGAAGGGCTTTTGAAAACCCTAGCTGTGTGGTAGATTGGGGCCAAACCCAGAGGAGGGTTTGGGTTCCTGAGTGAGACTGATCGAGTTGAGGAGAGGATTTGCGAGTTGGACCGGGCCGAGTCGCCAGAGAAGCGGCGGTTGTCGACGGTTGCGTCGGCGGCCGAGCCGCAGTCGATGAGGTAGTTGTCGATGGGAGAGAAGAAGGAGAGGGATAGGGTAGAGAGAGATAGTATGGTGATGATGATTAGAGAGAAACAGGAGCTTCTGCGCGGGGACTCCATGAGAGAGAGAAACGGGGAGTTGGAGAAGAAAGAGGAGGTGAGTTTGAGTTTTGTGGAGTCTGAGTCAAGTGGACTGAGTCGGGGTCAACACGTATTGACAATTGTTAGCCGCACTGTGATTGGTGGTTGGTACTTTTCCTTTGGGAATGGGTCATGGGTGTGCCGTGCGCTCTCTTTCAAAGATGCGCGTCGGTGCGCTGTACGCGTATGTTTGGGCCCGATTTCTTTTCTGTGGGTTGTGTCTCGTGTTTGGCTGCAGATTCTATTTTGGAAAATACTTATCTCCATCCTCCCTTCCTCTGGATTCGGATACTCAATCTACATTTCCTAAAACGCTTGGCTTATCACTAACCCCTTGCAGTTAATCCTAATTTATTCTTGTTTAACTATGTGTTTCAAACACTGTAATTCCAAAATATAAACGAATACTACTTGGCTTTACCTTAGCCCTCAGGGTGGAGGAGTTCTTCTTCACCTCCATTTACTTTCTGTCACATGTCATAAATATTTTAGAAAAATATGAATTTAAAAATACAAATAAACAGATATGCAGATATGGACACATGGACACGCATTCACGTTAACATAATCATATAACATGGAAATATGGACATATGAAAATGTGCTAACAATTTTGTAAACATGAGAATACATGCACACAAATACACAATCAATTATCCGTTAGTTATTTATACAAAGTATAATGATTGGAGCTGATTATGTAAACATGAAAATGTGCTCACTATAATGATGCATTTTAACATTGTAGCAAAGCAAAATTTGCATATAACTCAAGGTTTAGCTCATCATGGTTGGAGATGCTCTAAGATGTGTCATTTGAGTCATTGGAGCTGATTCATTGTTGTTCTTAGCATGGGTATGTGTTTCAATTCAAGAAGCCCAACACATCACATAATCCAATGGACTTGAAAATGCATTATCAAATTTGATTTATGCAATTTCAGTAATGCCAATGCTACTACACGTACCTACCAAGCTTTACCGCATTTTCATCACAAGACATAACACATGGAAACCAAGTTTACAAGGACTCCTAGTAATATATATGATTAAAGACTCCCTATAACACTGACAAAAGGTTTTCTTTCTGCAGTTTTTAGGGAATTCATAGAGCTAATGAAGCAAGTTAAATGAAATGCCTGAACAGAATCTGCGATGGGCAACATGGATTTAGTGATGCTAGTTGCGATGATGGTACTTGGATGGGAGGAAATCACAAGTTCTTACTCCCTCTACAAAACATTTTCCTTGTCATTGGTTGACATATGTATGTATGTATTAGTTAACATTTTCCTTGTCACAAGTTCTTACTCCCTCTACAAAACATTTCTGTATTCGTGTTGATTTAGGTATATAGGCCTTTATATTTGTTATGTGTTTGGAGCTCTAGAATTAGATCTTTTTAGGTTACAAGGTTTATCATACTAGCATGTTCACTATTGAGTTAATAATATCATACTAGCCTGTTTACTACATTGAGAGAGAGAGAGAATTCAAATCATCTAGGGCACAAAATGGGTCGGGTCGCACAAAATGGGTCAGGAAAGAATGTGAATTGGGTTTAAATTTAGGTCAGGTCATAATTGGGTTGGTTGCGGGTTGGTATCAGGTTTGCACAGTAATTGGGTTGGGCATAACCCAACCCATTGATAGCACAAATTAAATAAGGGAACGGCTATTGCAACCCCCCAATCTTATAACCTCACCCCTTTCCTTTTTGTTTTTAAGATTTCATGAAAAATATAAAAAGTTTTTGCAAAAACCGGATGCCTAGTCCACTAGAAAACATCATTTTGAACAACTTTTCAGAAGAAAGTTTTTCCTAAATCTATCGTTTAGGTAGACTTTTTGGCAAAAAATGAAATAAATGTTATAAATGGCTAAAAAGTATATTTAAATGATAGATTTAGAAAAAACTTTCTTTTACAAAGTTGTTCAAAATGATGTTTTCTAGTGGACCTCATGACCGGTTTTCATAAAAACCTTTTATATTTTGCATAAAATCTTAAAAACAAAAAAGATGGGGGGGGGGGGGGGGGTGGGGTGATAAGAATGGGGGGTTGCAATAGCTGTTCCCATTAAATAACCCATTAATGACTCAACCCAAACCCAACCCAACCTATTTATCCTAAACCCAAACCCACCCATCCCAACCCAACCTATTTATCCTAAACCCAAACCCACCCATCCCGCACAAATTGCCAGGCCTAGTGATGATGGAGGCATGTGCGACTTGTAGAGGAGAGGAGATGTACAGAGGGTTTGTAATGGCTTAGGAGAAAGAAGGGAAGAAAAAAGAGTAGTAGATCTGGTTGAAGAAAGAAGAGGAGCAGTTGTCCTGCTTCAAAAGTTCTTACACACTCGTCGGTTAACTTTTATTGCATGGTACAGTAAACGTAGGATCAAAGACACGTGGGTAAGGAAGGGAAATGGAAGGTTGTTAGGCGTTGGATGTCAAATGCATATCTTGAATTTCAGCCCTCCATTTCTCCTCTTTGCCATGTGTCATCGATCTTACGTTTATTGCACCATTTAGTATCAAATCCAAATCACTCCCTTCTAGAAACCAACAAATTGTTTGAATGCACTCAACTGGATTTTGGGCCTCAAATAGTAATAAAGTAAAACCAGGCTTCAACGTGTTTAGCAAACGTGGGCCTGACTTATTTGGTCCAGGACTATTTCCGGTACAGCGGGTTCTGGGCTTTGCCCAACACCTCCTAAAAGTTGTCTCCAATCGGTTCGGCGCCTTTTGCGTTTTGGATTTGCACCTTCGCTCCTTGTTTTTTGATTTTTTTTAATTTTTATAATTGCGTTTGTGCCGATCAGCTGGTATGACAGGATTCATTCTTATAACTACGGCCACGGTCTAGGAGGAAGAAAGGTGATCTAAAGAGTCCAGAAAAATGGCTGTTTTAAAAAGCATGACTCAATTTGGATGGCTCGAGAGGGACATTAATAGCAGTTTATAGCCAAAATAAACAAGAACATGTTTTTGTGACATTTGTCTCACATGTTAAGTGAGTGATCTCAGGTTCAAGCTTATGGAAAAACATTGATACCCATTTGTTGAGATTTAGGAGGATTAGAAGTAGGTTCTATCGATTGTCTCAAGGAAAAAATGAAGAAAAAAAGAAAAGGGTGGCCAGAGTATGTGTCATTCTACCAAGTTCACCAGAAAGTATGCAAAGTATTTAATCAACATTTCAAACACAAACCACTGATCATCCGATCTCATACCTCAATCCCCGGCCGCATCTTTAAATTCAAGAACAAATCAAAATAAAATTCTCATGATCGCTAAAAAAGCACATTGCTTCTCAAACGGTGAAAGTCATACACATGCAAAATAATTAAATTGCAACTGATGACCTGTCTTATATCACAAAAAAGAGAATTGCCACTCAACTGAATCCTTCCCCAATAATGATTTCAACATATGCAAACTGGTAAAATTTAGTTACATAGAAACAGACCCTAAACGTTATAAACTATTAGTTAAAAGAACGAATATATTGAATTTCATCAAGTTCATCGTAAGTTGCTCATCTGATCTAACAAAACCCACTTTTATTGCAATCTTTTTAACAAAGTTGCGTCTAATTAAGCACGAGACTCAAATGAACTTGTCAAACTTTACAAAATAAATTACATTAGATTTTTATTTTGTAAATAAGTAATCTTGCATAAACTTCAACACACTCTCAAAATTGAAAGCCTTCATAAGAATGTATTAATCCAGCTAACAAAATCTTACTCTTCCCCCTTCATATCAACACACTTAATCAATGTTTTAAAACCCAGACCAGACTGGCCAGTTGAACCGTCGTTGACCAATCTGAAACCCCACCCTTAAACTGTTCTTGTTAAAAAAATTGTGTAACTTTTGAAAAATCGTTTAAACCGGGTGGTTTAATTATCCACCCCCAAGCAATACATTTTTATGCTTGCACACATACATCATATGTGTATATGCGCTTATGCAGTGGCAGAGCCAAAGGGGGAGCACCGAGGGCAAGTGCCCCACTAACTCAAATTTTTTTTTTTTTTTTTTTTTTTGAGAAATTACCTTTTGATAATCACTTCCCATATAATGCCAATAAAAGGAACATGGTAGTAATTTTGAAACATATATACAATCAATTTGTAATAAGTTGACAGGAAATATCCTTTTTTTGGTATTACATTAGAAAGTGATTACCAAAAAATAATTTTCCCGAAGGAGGCTCTCAAGAATTTTTAGTTCCCACTTCACAAAATCACAATATGGTGCCCCCATTGGAGATAACTCTAGGCTCCACCCTTGCGCTTATGTATGTGTGTATGTTAGGCAAAAAAATCTAGTTCCGCCCTTGAACTAGGCGGTTTTTTTGTACAAGTGAACCTGACATGAAAATGGTTAAAAAGCCCCAAATTCAAAGCCTCAAATTCGATTCTCTGTTAGCCTCAGCCCCTAGGTTTTTCTCGCCCCAATCTCTCACTCTTAGGCAGGCACACTCACGTTCTTCTTTTCCTTCACTCTTCTGATCTTCCCCCTTCCCTACTCCCTCTTCTATATTATGATATTCTTCTTCCTCTTCTCCATTCTCACACTCAATTTATTTATTTTTCTTGATCTCTGTCGTCACTTCTTCAATTCAATCTTCTCTGTCAGCTTAGCAATGACTTCTTTTTTTCTCTTCTTCTTTTTGGGTTTTTCTTTCGTCATCCAAGGTTCTCACTTTTCATTTCTCAGGCTAAGGATATCAGGCACCCAAGTTCCCCTTCTTCTTTTTGTTATGATTTTGTGAAATGTAATCTCGTTGTTTTTTACCTTTTTTATTCCTCAATTAGTCTGTTGAGTATTGATTGTATTTCTTTGTTGATTTTTTTTCCTCAGGCCAAGGTTCTGTTCATTTTATTGCTATGTTGAATATGTTTTTTTCTCTGATAAACAATAAATGTATACATTCTATAGGCTAAATATGCAATGAAGTTCTATTTTCTCAATTATGGTTTTATTCTCTTAGGAAAAATAATTTCAAAATTTTATATACTTAGAGATTTAATTTTTCATATTTTTGGCAATGTTTTTGTTCACAGTTAATTAATACTTGAATATTTATGATGTTATGATGACGTCACGGTTCAATTCTGGTTTGACCGGACAGTTGAACCAGTAACCCATAACCCGGTGATTTTCTCGGTTTGATGAAGAGTCTGGGTTTTAAGACCTTGCACTTAATATTTGGCAAGTACCCTTAAAGATTAAAGAAACAAAGGCATACTAAATTCCACCCTATAATCAACATACTTAGTATTCGGATTTACCTTTAAAAAGATTAATGAAACAAAATCATATTCGGTTCAATACCAAAACAAACAAAATCACATGATGTCAAATCAAATAGAAGAAATAATATACTGCAACTCCGGAATTTATAAGTTGCATAGAAAAATATTTAATAGGACCCCCAAACTATTCGAGCATCTAAACAAATAAAGGAATTGATATCCCGCAAATCTGGAATTTATAAGTTGCATACAAATATTGAATAGGCAAACTACTCCCAAACAATTAAAGCATCAGATTAAGTATAGCAAAAAGCATTTATGCAGATCAAACAAAATTTTGTCCATACAACTTACAATAAAAAGTACAACAATTGCCAAGCACATGAAGCTCTTTAGAGACTTCCAAGTAAAAAATACCATAATCTTTGGTCACACAAAGTACTAGAGGAGTCTCTAGGATCCTTCCCATAACAATCCCTAGCTATATATTACAAAGTTACAAAAGAACCTATTAATCCTTCAGAAGTATCCTGATTTACCTGATTACTGTCAATTGCCGCCCTTCAAATTAACTTCCGTGACATCTGTGGCCAATCGAGACCATGCCACAGAGCCCTTTGCACCAATACTTCTCCTTAGCAACACCATAGATGCAATAAGCAATACGCACACAACAGCAACCAAAGGAACTAGAACACCGATATTTCCTCTCGGCCAACTCTTCATAACTGATTCCGCAGAGACCTTTCCATCAAGACTACCCATTGAATTATTCAACTTCATAATCTCAACACCATTCAGAATAGCATCAATACAATGCGGATAGCTCATATTTGAAGGTCCAACACTTACAGTCAAAAACCCCGACCTATCTCCATCAACCACAAAGTCCGCATAGAAAGGGGACGCCAGCGTTTCACCCACAACGTCCGAGAGATCCAAATCTTTATACGCCAAATACCCATTAACATAGACATTAAAATACAGCAATTCGAGTGAAATACTAGCAATATCACAAAAATGCGTCCGAACAAGATACTTATAATCTTCCATCACTGGAAAACTCCATGAAATATTAATTTTGGGTATGGATTCATTCGTGCTTTTAATCACTCGGGCAGAATTATAAACATTATCCGGACCAACTTCGCGGCTCGCTCCTCCATCCTGATACTTAATCCGACCACTAAAATAAACTTTCTCCCACCCACCACTTGATTTCAAGAACTCATCATCAGGAACCCATGTCCTCCACAAAGAATCATTAAATGGGGTCACTTTAGGACCTCCTATGGAAACCCTATGCACTGTTTCGAGTGCTTGCTTCGTCAAACCATCAAATTTCTCAATTTTATCAGAATGCACTAACTGAGCCGTATCGGCGACAAGATCTTTTGGTGCAGAAATTACTTCAATGGCATTAACGTACGCAAATTTTGATTTTTTCGCAGGCGTAAACCTAATTACGAGCTTTTCGGTATCGACCCAGATCAATGTATTCCTTAACTCTAGGGTTTAGTGTGTTGTACCCGCTAAAATTGCTCAATAACAAGAACCCATTAACGGAAACATGAAACAGAGCATCTTCAAGATTACATTTGACATAATCTAATTGGTGGAAATGGAGACGTACCAGGTGAGTCCCTTTGTCCCTGATTACGAATTCGTAGCTTGAAGGGCTTTTGAAAACCCTAGCTGTGTGGTAGATTGGGGCCAAACCCAGAGGAGGGTTTGGGTTCCTGAGTGAGTCTGATCGAGTTGAGGAGAGGATGTGCGAGTTGGACCGGGCCGAGTCCCCTGTGAAGCGGCGGTTGTCGACGGTTGCGTCGGCGGCCGAGCCGCAGTCGATGAGGTAGTTGTCGATGGGAGAGAAGAAGGAGAGGGTTAGGGTAGAGAGAGATAGTATGGTGATGATGACTAGAGAGAAACAGGAGCTTCTGCGCGGGGACTCCATGAGAGAGAGAAACGGGGAGTTGGAGAAGAAGAGGGGGGTGAGTTTGAGTTTTGTGGAGTCTGAGTCAAGTGGACTGAGTCGGGGTCAACACGTATTGACAACTGTTTGCCGCACTGTGATTGGTGGTGGGTGCTTTTCCTTTAGGAATGGGTCATGGGTGCGCCGTGCGCTCTATTTCTAAGATGCGCGTCGGTGCGCTGTACGCGAATGTTTGTGCCCAATTTCTTTTCTGTGGGTTGTGTGTCGTGTTTGGCTGCGGATTATATTTTGGAAAATAGTTTGCCTCCACCCTTCCTCCAGATTTAGATTTGGTGTAGTTACTGCATAGTGTAATAAACGTAGGATCAATGATACGTGACAAGAAAGAGAAATGAAGGGTTAAAATTCAAGAGATGCATTTGACGCCCAACGCCTAACAGTCTTCAATTTCTCATCTTTATCACGTGTCATCGATCTTACATTTACTGTACTATGCAGTAATTGTACAAAATCCGAATCCCCCTTCCTCCAACTTATACTTCGCCACTTGTCTAAATAAATAAGGATAATTAATTGTGTATTTGTGTACATGTATTCTCATGTTTACATAATTGTGAGCACTGTAAACACCCCATTTTATCCCTATATTTGATAGTGAGTTCCCAATGATGATGTTCGTAATGTTTATTATTAACCTAGATCTCTTTTCCGTGAGTGAAGCAAGCAAGTGGATTAGGTGTCTTCAGTGAGGAATATATATATATATATATATATATTAAAGGGAGTGGGGAAGGTGTTGGATGGCAAAAACAAAAGAAAAGAAGTGGGATGTGAGAAGAAGAGCAGGAGAGAATAAAAGAAAGAGAAAGACAAAGAGAAGGTGGGGGCTGCGAAAATTGGGATGTGAGAAGGAATGCAAAAGAGGGAAGTGGGGAAGTTAGGTATAGAATTAAAAAAGAATGGGAAGTCGGGATACAAAAAAGGGAGAAAGGTTATATTTTAGGGGGTTAGATTTTTGGAGGGAGGGGACATTGGCAAGGACGACGGCCAAAGAGAGAGGGGAAAAGATTGAGAATTTGAGAGAAAGGGACGAACAGATAGAGAGCGAGAGAGAGAAAAATATACAGAGAGATGGGGAGGATACACAGAGAGAGAAAATATGAGAGAATTGGAAATAGCTTGCTTGGCTCATCAGGGGAGATGTTGCCGGATTGATAGTGGATCTCTAAGATGGTTTGAACACCAATCAATTTATATAAATTATACATTTGATAATAGGATTGTATAAGTTATTTAAATTATGATTTTGTTATATACAATATCTGTTTGAACTAACCCCTTTTGCAGGTGAACTGGTTTCGTCGTGGAGAAGATGAACTAGTGATTCCATGCATATGCATGACATGTGATGCGTATGCATATTGATAATATGTGTACATGTGTTAGTTTTAATTATTATTTATATTTTGCCATCAATTGTTTATTTATTATCTTGTGTTATTAAACTGCCATTTGTGTGTGCCATTTATCTGTTGCATGATTAAAAGGTGATTTATATTAAATTAAAATACTAAATATGGTCAATAAATACAAAATGAGTGCCAGTTTATTATCGGGCATTGTTGGGTGCCTAACACCTTCCCAATATGTACCTTAATTTCGAACATTTCTCTGGTTAATAAAATTGGTCTTGGACCCTTCCAGGTAACGACTCTTATTCATATGCTAATTCCTAGGTGTTAGCACCATCAGAAGCAAAAGCAGGTAAAACACAGGCAAAAGCGAGCGCGTGGTGAAAATTGTTGCACTCGCAAGCACATTTTCATAAGTCCATATTTCCATATTACATGATTATGTTAACATGAATGTGTATCCACATGTCCATATCTATGTATTTGTTTATTTGTATTTTTAAATTCATATTTATCTAAAATAGTTATGACATGGGGCAGAAAGTAAATGAAGGCGGAGAGGAATTCCTCCACCCTTGGGCTGGAGCCAAGTAGTATTCGTTTATATTTTGGAATTGTAGCCTTTCAAGTACTAAAATGGTGTTAGTGTCGAACACATAGTTCAACAAGAATAAATTAGGTTAACTGTAAGGGGTTAGCTTAGTGGCAAGCTAAGCGTTTTAATAAATGTAGATTCAGTATTTGAAATCCCATGAAAGCGTTGATCCTCCTAGGGTTACCCTTCCAACTAGTCACTGGCTACAAGTTTCTTGAAATGTAAATTGAGTCTTTGAAATCCCACGAAAGCGTTGATCCTTCCTCTAGGGTTTACCCTTAGAATGCAAGGAGTCATTGGCTCGGTTCCATTACCTTTGGAGAGAATGACTGTGTAATAAAAATCCACTGATTTGCCAACGGTGGGACTCGAAACAAGGATTTAGGCAAAGTTGAAGTGACAAAAGAGTTTAGAAACCATTTAACCATGTGTTGGAGCTATGAAAAAATGCACAGCAACATTATTTAATATGTAATTGTACTAAATTCACTTCTTTTTTTTTTTTTTTTCTTTTTTTGGGTAGAAAATAAGAACTTCACTCTTGAAGATCAGATACATGAAGTGAGAAGGTCCTGGAGCACCAAGACACAAAAGAGACCCACGACTAGCTAAAGCACCTACTGAATTCACATCAAAACCTCCATTTTATTTAGAGAAATTTTATTTTTATAATTATTTTAAATATTTATTATTTTTATAATTATACGATCGGTCCGATCAATAACCCAACGGTTGAACCAGTGATCCGGTAACCCAATCTCTAGACCAGGTCAACAACTGGTCCGGGTTTGATAACTATGGTTTCTACACAACCGATCATGTATAGTGCATGATTTTGATTGCTATAAGCAAACCTACACATTTTTCGGTTAAGGTAGAATGTGTAGGATAAGAGGACTGCACATGTTTAAAGGATTATTAATTAGGAACAAAGCCTCGAACACCCTTGTTATGAAAAATATATAAATAAAAATAGGGTTGTTACTCCCAAAACTCAATGGAGAGTAGTAAAAGATTATGTTCTAACTCTTGCAAGAGTGGACTAACAAGGTCAATTACTTAGCTAATTTTTATATTTAATTTAGTAGTGAATCCATATAATGCATGTGACTAATCTAAGAAAAAAATAATGTAAGAAGACTCATAACAAAAAAGGATTCAGAGTAAGATTTATGATAAATTTGGATTGATTGAGAGTTTGAGACTAACTAAGATTTGGATTGCATCTCACCAACTAGTGACTACATTTCGATTGCATGACCTGTAATGGTCTAATATAGAGTGCAAAGCATGGCCAAAAGATGAAAGCTATACCTATAATGGTTTATGTTACACCCCATTTTTGTCACCCTAGTTAGAGGTCATCATTTCATGTAGGTTTTTATTTTATTTTTGAGTCTAGGCATTTGCATTAGGTTTTTAAGGCATTAAGGATCATGCATATGAATTTTGGTTTGATTTGGAGGAAATTTCAATGGTTAATTAGAGATTTTGTGACTTTAAGGGCATTAGTGTCTTTTAAGTCATATATTTTCCGTTTGATTTTGAAATGATCTCCAAGTTGTCAATTGGAGTTCATATCGATACATATATAGGAGGTATTTATAGGTTCAATTTGATGAATTGATGGTTTATAATTAGTTTGGTTCATAATGGTTCAATTTGGATAAAAGACCCTTTCTTGGTTCGCTAAAGTCAGCTCATAATTTTCCTCATTAGACTTTAATTAGTCTTAATTTCATTCCAAAATATGTTTTAAAAGGTTAAATTTTGACTTGAAAAACATTTGGTATAACCTTGTGTGCATATTTAAGCTTTACGACAGTGGTGCATAGTGGTTAACCGCCTTTGTAAAACTTAACCATACCCCCATAGTTAAGGATTTTTGCCCTAAAATGTTTAAAAATGTGTTCCTTTTTAAAACACGATCGTTTTGACTTTTGTTTCGTCAAAATCGAACTTCGTTTAACCCCTGAAACACTTTTGGAAGGAAAAATAGAGTAGAAAAGGCAACATTTGATGGAGCCCTTGGGTAACCACCCAACCACTCTATCATTTTTTAGGGTTTCATGATTTTCTTTCCTTTTTGACGAATTTTTTCGCTTCCACAAGTCTTTCCTTCTTATTTTATAGTATACTTGACCGTCTTGAGCCCCAAAAGAGTCTCTAATAGCCCTTGGATCATTATTTAATGAATTCATCTTGTCCATTGATTTATTAGGTTAACTCCCTATAAATACAACTTTATGTTCAACCCTAAGGGAGAAGAAATAAGGTTTTTAGGGAGTGAAATTCGTCATAATGTAGCAGTAGTTTTTTTGAAAACCAACGAGTGTATTTTAATAATAACTTTTGACCTTGAATTCGAAATTTGATAAAATTGGTGTCCTTAAAAAGATAATTCAACTGTCTACAACTTTATATTTCATGCGTTTTGTCTAATTCCAAATTTTTCATACCCAAAAACTCAATTGAAATCTATACTATTGCAAAGTTACGAAAATCACTTTTCTTTTCTCCTATTGTCTTTAGTTTCTATTTCTTTTCAAAGTTGAGTGAATTTTGATTTCTTTGCTATGACAACACTTTGAGGAAGATGAGGAGTTCTCTACATCAAAAGGAGGTTCTACAAAAGGTAAAGCTCACAACCCTAAAATCTGGAAAATTAGGATTTCTCTCTTATGCAAGTTCTAATGCATGCTATTGTTATGATTATTATTAAAGTTTGATACTTTTATGATATCATGTGCGTAATATTGAGATTTTTCATGAATTAATATGTATGTTTTAGAAGTTTAATTATGGGTTAGTATGTATAGTCCTTAGTTTAGGGTTTGGTGCATCATCTTTATTAAGTTATGCATGTTGCATATAACATGTTTAGTTTAATTATTTGAGTTTTTCTTCATCATAGTCAATTAATATATGTCATTCATGGTAGAATCATATTAGGGCTTGCATTCATATAGTGGATTTTCTAGGGTTTTGGAGAAGTTATCCTTTCTAAGGACAATTATCCTTTTTATTCATGTTTAGGGTTTGTTTTGCATAAAGTTTTCGCTTTTAGTTTATTTTTGCATATTTTTAATTGTCACATGATATTTCTATGATAGTATTAGAGTTTTTTGCAGTTTTTTATATATGTTAGCTAAGTCATTGTATGTAAGAGCATATTAGGGTTTTTTTAATTCCTTGATTATTGTCTTCGGCATGATTATTAAGATGATTTTAGGCCTTCATTTTTTCTATCCAAATTTCAGTTAATATCATTGTGGTGATGTTTTGAGCATATGAATGGTTGTTCTTGAGCATGATAATTGCCCTATAGAAAATAGGATAGTTATTTGATATTTTGGCAATTGCTTGGAGGTATTTTGCATATGGTAAGTATGGTATATACTTTTCTTTTCCTTTTATTTCTCTTCTCCCTTTTGGGTTATTTCTTAGTAAGGAAATATTGTAAATCTTAGATTTCCATTTTATAAACTTTCTTTTTATTAAAGTTCCATTTTTCATTAAAATTCCTATTTTCCTTATTTCCTTTTGGAAGCTTTTTCTTTTGAAAACTTTCTTTCTTTTCTTAAATGGAAATCTAGGATTTACCATAAGTCTTTAATAAGGAATAACCCCTTCTAAATTGAACTATGTGGACTTTGATCTTTATACGTTCAATAAAAAGTACATACGCACTCTTAGATGTTCAAGTCCGCCCTAGGATACTAAGTATCCTAGGTTTTCTTCTTTCACTTTCTATTTTCTCTTTTATTTGCTTATATGGATGGATGGAATAATTATATGCATGCTGTCATGTAATGATAAATGTTGATTTTTGTATGATTAAGATATTAATTCAACCCAATTAAATTAAGAGACCAATTAGGGCGATATAGGTGCCTATAGGCTTTACCTAGAACCTTCCCATATCGTAACTTAGCCTTCGAATTCAGAATCTTTGGTTTTCAAAAGACTTTTTGCCTTTCCATTTTTTAAACATGGAGTCACTTTTGTTTTGGAAATAAAACATTTTAGAGTTTTCCTCTTTTTCTTAAAAAATGAGGTGGAGACTCCCTTTTGATTTCATGTGGGTTGTTTTCCAGGGTTCACAGTCTAATATAGAATGTAAAAACATGGCCAAAGATGAAAGCCGTGACAAAAAACATGTTCAAATAACTTCTTTTTCTTTTTTCCCTCTGGATAAGTGGTTCAAAAAACATTGCATGACTCGTTCAACCAGTATAATATGGTAAAAAAATGCTTCCTTTTTTTTTTTTTTGTTTGTTTGTTTATTTGTTTTTGTTTTGGTTTTTTGTAAATGAAGAAAGGTCAATATCTCCTAATACATATATGTTAACACCCCATTTCGTACCCCTTAACACCACAAGGCCATCCTTTAAGCCCAGTGATGAAAGGCAACAGTAGACAAATTACCGCAAGAGAGCCCAAAGGACTCACACAGGCACAACGTGACTTTTTGATACTTTTTGATACCCCATGATCGTATAAGCATAGGTCATGCACGTATGTGCATCTTCCATGCACATACGATCATACCCTTTATTTTCGAATTCTCAGCATTTCCCCCCAAATCATTTCTTACCTTGTAAAGACCCTGTGCTGACAGCTATTGGGTGGCAGCTAAGAAACCCTAATGGACCTCGAATCAAACCCTAATCCTTGCCTATATATACCCCACTTTCAACCAAGAGAGGGGGACCCAACTTTGACACCCAACTTCCTACCCCAAAAAACCCAAGAGTTCATAGCTGTGACTACGAGAAGTTCGGAAGGTGAGCTTGATGAGGAATTGCTACTGCCCGTACCTGAGGGTAACAATTCTCAAACCTTGATTTTGTTTTCTTTTAATAATCTAGTATGACTGTTCATGATATCGCATGAAATGAATATCGTATCTGATATGTATATCATTTTATTTAATATTCATGATTAGGATGTGTTTAGATTTTACCTAGCATTGATTTACTTGCGCATTTAAGGTTTGAAACGAGTTTCTCATCCATTTCAAATACGTAGGGATGCATAAGGCTCATTCATTAACTCTGGCATTTACTTCATACTGTCATTCTGTTACGTCCATTCATATGCATATTTGTATCAGTCCACCCATAGTATTAACATATACCTCTAATATTTAGATATAGGACTTCTGCACCATTTTCAAAGCACGATTCGGATCATTTATAGGCTCTCTAGTATAAAGTAGCAGCATGATAGGTTTAAATCGAGGCATAATACACTGTTGTTAGAAGGCGTGTACGTACGTGCATAACCCCATTTTTGTAGATTAACCTCGTTTGATCTTTTACAGGCAGTACAGGCAGTGTAAGTATCTCTGTTGGTTCCTTGACCTCTCTTTTTTGTGTATATACATGTTCATATATCTTGCTCTAATCCCTCATTTTCCTCTTATTATTTGTGTGCCATTAATTGATTTCAATTGCATAAGTGTTTGAATAGCGGTCGAATTAAATTGAGTCTTTTCTAATTAAAGCCAATAAATATATGTGGGGGCCGGATTTTAGCCGGGCGTAGATGGGTGCCTAACACCTTCCCATCCACGTACTTTAGCTCCAAACTTTGATTCTTTTGGTAATGACGAGTTAGGCCCTTGTTAGGGGTCAATCAGTTCTTGAAGCCATATTGGGTGGCGACTCCCTTTCTGCCCTAATCATCTGTGGTTAGTGGCGTACTCCTGAGCTGGCGTGGTTAGGACACGGCGCTCACAATATATGATCAACTAAATCTTTCTAAAGAATGACCAAAATTTTTATAGGAAAGTTCTACTCCCAAATTTGATAACATTGAATAAGATAACCTAAATTAGTAACAAGATCAGCTGTCATTAGCTTGTCTTATTTCCTTCCCTAAATATATGATTAATTTTAATATTCATACTATTATAAAAAAATTATTGTACTGACAATCATTTAAAATACTACAAATATCCTAATGATATCTTTCCAAGTTGCAAAAACTATTTATAACAATTTTAGAATGATAAAGATATATGAGCCGACTCACCATAAGTCAACTGTTAAGCCAAGGGGTATAAAAAATTTGTTTTCACTACAACTTTATTGGAAAGTGTGAATTGTGAAGCGTATTGCATACGCTTTACATCTCTCTCTCTCTGTTTTCTCTATCTTTAGACTCTCATCTATATCTCTTTGTATCTCTCTTTCTTTTCTTTCTCATATTTCTTATCTATATCCCATCTAACGCATCATATCTCCATACCCTTCACTATCAGCCTTTTCACCCCCTCCACAAACCACTCCTCCAACCACTAAGTGCACTACTAATTTAATTAGTGTGGGTGTCAATTGATGGTGGAGATGGTACGACTGTTGTGGCTGGGTGTGGAGATGATTATTGTGGCTGGGTGTGATGGAAGATAGGCCTTTTGACTTGGCTTGGGAAAGAAAGACTCAACTGCGTTAGGGCTTGATTCTCCACCACCAATTTGTAGCTCCATAATGGTGTCAAACCTGAAATCAAGCAAATTTGGAAAGTTAACTAGGTTTTCGTAAACAGGTCTGCTATAGAAGACAATGGGTTCTATGGCTCTATGCATTTTTTCCAACGCCATCGTAGATCTGTGCATCTTCTACAACCATAGATCTGTAGTGGCCAATGACAAGTTCTAGGGCTCTATGAGATAAAGGGAGTCGACAGTAAGTGTGGGAATGAGCAAATCTGAGGCTTCAGAGGTTAGAACTTGTAAAGTCAGTTAGATTTTGGGTAAAGTTAGCTAGATTTTTTTTATAAAGTTAGCTAGGTTTGACGTCATTATGTTTTTTCAAGTTAAAATCCAAATGAATAAGTTTCATTTTTTGGTAAAGTTGGTCATAGATTTTTTATGAAGTTAGGTAGCTTTTTTGTAAACTTTACTAGGTTTTTCATTATTAACAAAAAAAAAAAAAAAAAAAAAAAAAACTAGGTTTTTTTAAGCACAAATCCAATAAATAAGTTTCATTTTTTTGGTAGAGATGGTCTTATTCTTCTTCATTATTATTATTATTTTTTTCCTTGTGTTCGTTGGATCTAATTTGTTTTTCTCACAAAAATAAAGTTATTTGATCAGGGGGTGTTTTGGATCAATCAAGGCTTGCATGTTTTGAAATCAGGTTTGGAAATCACAGTACCCTGGCAAAGAGATGAGAGAAGGAAAGAGAGAGGGAGAGAGGGATTGCGTGTTTAAGATTAAAAAAAGAAGAGAGAGAGAGAGAAAGGAGTGAGTATCAGTTTGACGAAGTTAAGAAAAGAAGGTTTTTGTATTGAATCGTCTTACAGTCAGCTTCTAGACTTCGATCTGTATAGCACGACTCATTTTAGAATCACCTTTTATATGAAAATTTGTAATATCTTTTTGGGAAAATTAGGAAAAGGTATTCAAAAATGAAAATATTTAGGAAAAAATGGGATAGATTCCTTTATTTATTTATTTTTAAAAAAAACCATCCTTTTTTTTATTTTTTATTTTTTATAACAGGAAACCATTTTACAGTAGGCCCTTTGGACTCACCTATGGAATCTAAACTTCTGGGGAGACTAGCGCAGTAACCCATTGCCACAGCCCCCCACTTAAATCTTGAGTTGTAATTTCCTAACCCTTTCCATCCTCCCAGCCTTCCCACCCCATTCATCCTTAATTTCCCATTCTCTCTCCCTCGTTTTCACTCTCTTCCACCTAATGGCCTAATAATTGTTCTCAACTTTCGGATTTGGTTCATGTAGACACCCCATTTTGTACCGGTTGTCATCTTAAGTCCCGTGGCCCCGATGATGAGTTTAGTGTGATTATTTACGGATTATCTTTGAAGAATTAGTGCGAATCACAGCATGAGATTTTTGGTTAAAATGAAAGGAAAATTATTTTATTAAATTAGCCATTTTTATCATGCCACTAACACGTGTACGTATGTGATGAATGTGTGTACGCACATACGGTACATGTGCATGCGTGTTAGCGGTCACTCTCCTAATTTTTATAAAAGACAATTTCCCTTTCCTTTTCAGATTAGAAGTCTTTTATTATTATAAAATACTTTTTGATTATTCTCCAAAGAGACCTAGTCTAGGAAGGAAAGGAAACTCCAGATTTCAGCTATAATTACTCTTTTAATGCCTTAGAGATAGGGGGGGGAAAATAGGGTTTTTGGAGAGTGAAATTCGTGATAATTCAGCAGCAGTTTTTCTGAAACCAGCAATCGTATTTTAATCATAACTTTTTCATACGAAGTCGGAATTCGATGAAATTGGTCTTCTTAGAAAGATAATTCAATTCTCTACAACTTTGCATTTCACGAGTTTTGTCCAATTCGAACGTTTTCATACCCAAAAACGCGATTGAACTTTCTGCTGTTGCAAAGTGACGAAAATCACTTTTCTTTTTTCCTGTTCTCTTTTGTTTTCTATTTCTTTTCAAAGTTGAGTGAGTTTTGATCTCGTTGCTGTGATTACACTTTGAAGAAGAGGACGATTCGTGTTGATTCGATTCAATCCAAAGACCTGAGGGGCCACGAACAAGCATAAAGTCGGTAAATTTAGTTTAACTTAGCTTTTGATTCTAGTTCTTCTTTTATTTTATTTTATTTCTGTCTAAAGCATGATTAGCATGATTTAGGTTTAGTTTTCATATTTGTATTTATTTCTGTATTTTATTTATTCTGGGATGCATCATGTAGTGGATTCTCCATAGGGAGAAACTAGGGTTTTATTATGTGGTAATTTGTTAGTATGTAGGTTTGTTGTATGATAGTCTGTGGAAATCCACGTGTATACCTTCTCATAGTATATAGGTGAGGTTTTGAGATATGACATAAATTGCCAACGGGTGCGTACGCACATATTGTATTACGTACGCAGAACATAATATGCGTACGCAGTAATTATAACTGCGTACGCACATAAAGCATTGGCAGACAGTTTCTTTCTTTATTGTAGTTATTCTGATAGTTGGTTAATTTGTATTTTATTTCTTTATGCTTATTTCGTGCCTTTATCTGTATCATATCATCATGATTTGCGTGCTGTTGTGGTTGAATGAATAGGGTCAATTTTGATTAGACATTAAATTAATTAAAGCCATTAATCATGTGTGGGGGCCGGTTTCGACCGGGCGTGGCTGGGTGCCTAACACCTTCCCAGCTGCGTACCCTAGCTCCGAACTCGAATCTCTGGTTATGACGAGCTAGACCTTGCTAGGGTTCACTTGTTCCCATTATTGGGTGGCGACTCCTCTCCGTGTTAGTCCTTTGAGGCTAATGCGTATTCTCGAGCTATGTGGTACAGGGCGTGGCGCTCACAGTTCACCTCCTCTCAAATGGTGTGATTGGCTTTGTGTATACATCTATATATAGGTTTTGAACCTACGCATAGTTGGATTCTTTGGGTTCGATTGATTTTTAAAAGAGATTTTTTTTTTTGGGTGGAAATTTCGGGTTATTATTATTATTATTATTATTTTGTTTTATCCGCAAAAGATATTTGAAATTGGCTTGGGAATGTTGTTTTGGTCTTGGCACTAATGGGCTTAGTTGAATAGATCTCTTATGGTGCTCTTCTGTCTTCTCTTTCGTTTCTTTTTCTCTTTGATTTTTCTTTGCTAAAACCATTTTTCTTCTCTTTATTGAATTTTTTCACTCTTCTTCTGTTATTGCTCTCTCTCTTCTTCTGCCCTGTTATTTCTTCTTCTGCTACTATAACAAAGTGGCTTTATAAAGCACTTCCACAGTGACAAAGCCTAAAAACACTTTCCTTGAATCCCATTTGTGAACTCCAGAAATTGGGCCCACAAGGATTGAAAGAGCAAATACCAAATAGGTAGGTTTGAAAAAAGAAAAGTAGTCACCACTTTATTTTTTAAAGGAAACAAGGAAAACCCTAAAAACAGTTTGTTTTAAGAAAACAATTTGAATGACTCCATGTTTAAAAAAGAAAGGTAAAAACTAGTCTTTTGGAAACCAAAGAGAATTGGGGATTTGGAGGCTAAGTTATGACATGGGAAGGTTCTAGACAAAGCCTATAGGCACCCATGTCACCCTTTCGGTCTCTCAGCTTATTTGGGCTAAATTAAGATCTTTTCAACACACAAATCAGCATATATCATCACAAGACAGCATGCATATCATATATTTCATTCATTCATCTATGCATAATAAGCAAAATAAAACAAAATAAAATAAAATAAAATATAGAATCTAAGATACTTGGATCTTAGAACGGACTTGAGCCTCACGAAGAGTGCCTACGTACCATGCAATGAAATATATGGATCAAAGTCCATGTAGTTTGAATAAAATTAGGATTAAATCCTAATATAAACCCATGGTAAAAACCCTAGGTTTCTTTATTTGAAAGAGAGTTGAATAAACAAGTTTGAATTTAGAAAGAATTCCACAAGATGGAAACTTTGATAAAAACCCAAAATTTTATTGGCTAAGGAAACCCTTGATTAAGACCATAGACTCATATTAAGAATTAACCCTAGGAAGAAGAGAAGGATAAAGAAGGAAAGGTGAATTGGGGCACCTTCAAACCCATTTACCTAAGCGCAATAGCTTCAAGCATTAGCAATTTCAAGCAATAGCAGCCCTATTTGCAATAGAACAATTACCACACCTATTTGCACCCTTACACGTGCTCAAAACCATGCCAAACAATGATATATAAATCTGGACAGAATAGTACTAAGGCTTAAATTCATCCACTAAACATGCTAACAGCGCAAACAGCGAATAAATATAAGCTCTAATGCAATCCTAATACCATATCATGCATAAAAACCATAAAATGACCTATATGAATGCAAGAACTATCATAGTTATTCTATATGTAAAACATATATAGCAACTATGAAGAAAATAAATAAGAAACCCTATGATAACATGCTGTATGAAACTAACCTAAAACAAGGACAGTAAAAACCCTAAACTCACAAACAGGCTTGAAAACACACAAAACAACATCTAAACATGCTAGACTCATATTAAACAGAACTTAAATCATGCATATTAACTAACTAAAGCAATAGAACATGACAAAAATCCTAACTTTAACATGCAATAACACTATTCTAAAATAAGGACAATGGAAGCTCTAGAATCACAATTATGCATTAAAACCTATGAACTAACTCTAAAACACACAAAACTCATCATGGATATCATTATTATCACATATATTAACTAATAGAAACCTCAATCCATGGTAGAAATCATAACAATTGCATGCAATAAAGCTAACCTAAGAGAAAACCCTAATTTCAGCCTTAAGAGTTAGAACATACCTTAGGAAAGCCTTCCTTGCTGCTATATAGACTCTCTCTTGCTCTTGTGGATGACTTGAATCAATGTTCTTCAAAGCTACAGCAGGTCCTCTAGCTCTCCTTCAAGTCTCTCTATCTTATTCTCTCTCAAACACTCAGGTTTTAATGTATAAAGTAGCTTCCCTTGTGCTGAAGCATAGGGGGTATTTATAGAGTTTCATTAGGATAAACCAATGGCTGGGATTGAAACCCTAGAAATTAATCCAAGGGCTATTAGAGATCCCCTTGGTGCTTAAGTAACTCAAAAGTTACTAAAAACTAGAAGGAAACACGTCCAAAAGAGTCCAAGTACGTCAAAATAGGTAAGAGTTCGCTTCAGCATCAAAATAAAACAAAAATAGGAGAGTGGTCTTGGGTGACCACCCAAGGCTAGGCGGCTAGCCACCTGGGCCCAGGCGGCTAGCCGCCTAGGCTTGGGTGGTCACCCGAGCCCACATCAGCTTTTTGTTTTTTTTTGGACTCCCTTTCCTTCTATGAGTGTTTCAGGAGGCAAATTAATTCCGATTTTGATGAAACAAAAGCCAAAACAATCGTATTTCGATGAGGAATACATTTTTGAACATTTTAGGATGAAAACCACTAACCATGGGGGCATGGTTAGGTTTGACAAAGGCGATTAACCGCTATGCTCTACCTTTATTAAGCATAGGTATGCACATAGGATCAAGCCAAATGCTTTCCATATCAAAATTAAACTTTCTAAAACACTTTTGGGGATAAAATGATGACTGATAAAAGTCAATTTGAAGAGATTTGATTGGTAATTGTGAGTCAATTAGAGCTAACCCAAAGGAAGGTCAATTAACTAACTTGAACTACATCGAGCCATTTTAATCCTGAGCCATTGATTCATCAAATTGAACCTAGAAATACCTCATATGCATCCATATGAACTCCAATTGACAATTTGGAGATCATTTCAAGGTCAAATGAAAAGTTTGGGACTTAAAAGATGATTATACCCTTCAAGTCACAAAAGCTCTTATTATCCCTTAAGATCAACTCCGAATTGAACCAAAATTCATATCCATTGTCCTTGTGACTCTAAAAAACTAATGCAAGTGACTAGACTAAAAAACAAAACAAAAACATGCATGAAATGATGAGCCCTAGTAAGGTGGTGCAAAAATGGGGTGTGACACCATTCAACAATAGAATTTCCTTTTTATCTGGCTGTTCTTGGGGCTGACTATTCAATGAATAAGCAAATGACCTCTCGTTCTGAGTATAATTAACAATGGCCTGCAAGGAAGCCCAGTGGAATGTAATGGCAAAGCATGGCGCAATTAAGCATTGCAAGTATAACCGATTTTGTTATTTTCCAATTCGTATGTTGCATTAGGGCCAAAATAAAGAGTTGCATTAGCCGATCAAGCATGAGTGTTTACTACCATTTTTTTTTTTTTAAAAAAAAAAAAAATTATGTACCTACCCTTATCAAAAAGAAGTCCAAAAAGGCTTTTGATTTTTTTTTTCCTTTTCTTAAATTACAAAGAAACAAGAAAATGAAAAATTACAATCGTCAGAAGTAAAGAGCACTGCATCCCTGACCCAAACCCTCAAGGGGTTGTTGGAATTGATGAGCAGACACTTTAGGGTGTGTTTGGTTCATGGAATGGGAATGTGATCCCTGGGAAAGAGGCATTACAAGGAAATGAGAATGTGATTAAATATTCCCATTCTAATGTTTGGTTGGTGGTAATGGAAAGTAGCATTCCCACTAAACATTCCTATGCCTATGTTTGGTTGAGGTTAGGAATCTGATCCCCAAACTTGTTAAATGACAACAATACCCTTCTCAAAATTTAAAAAACAACTCCAACTGTAGATCAAAAGAAGAAAACTCAAGAACTAAACACATGGGCTGCTCGAGCGTTCAAAACGAGCGGGTTGCATAGATCGATTTGCATCCTCCTCCATTCTACATCCATCGTTGACTGCTCGACATTGCCTTCCGAGTTGATTAGCCGAGTCGTCATCACCAAATCTAGATCTAGATCAAAAGAGGAAAACTCCCAAACTAAACACATGAGAGACATACCCTTGCCTGCGAACACTTCATTGATCTGCAATGACGACTCTCTTGTTCGTTCTCAACGTTGTCTACATCATCACCAGCATCGAATCAACCTCGATCTGCAATAGATTCAACCAAGTTATGCATCGTTGGAATGTATGTGACATAGAATCGGCTAAATAATCAAACCCCTAACGACTCTTGTTCGTTCTGTAGTCGTCTACATTGTCCCCATCGTCGAATCAACCCCGATCTTCAAAAACTTCAACCACGTTCTACATCGTGGAAATTTATGTGACCTAGCTTCGGCAAATAAAGAAAATCCCGATCAGCATTGACTCATTCGCAGGTACGAGAAGGAATGTTGTTTTGTATTTATTAGGGTTTATTTTTTTCCATAATCTCCGCAAAAATTGTTTATGAACTCTGTCTGGTTTAATCAAATGCCCACCATATAGCTAGAGGGCAAAAGATTATAAATGAAGATATGTAAGAAACTGTTCAAGAACTTGATTATAATTTAGTAGATTTAATGTTATCAATGACGAAAGGCATAGAGAGATTTCCAATTAAGCAATAAAAGTTCCAATTACTCTCTTGATTGCCGAAATCATTCCAGCCATCTCTCACCTCTCGGCGCTACTGCTTGAATTCCTCTAAGAACCCACAGAGTTTTTCCTCTATGCTTGTTGTTTGTTTACTGGTTTTCACCATAAATATGGTATCAGACTGCTCTAATACCAATTGATAAATTTATGCAAACACGTATCAGAGGAGTTAACTCATGTAGGAAGAGAGTAGACTTCTTAGGATACTTCAATTGATATTTCTCATTGTTTTTGCACTCAATTAAATATGCTATTTATAAGCCCTTACTAACATAGCATAAGCTAATTTATTGGGATATTTCTGTACAAAACAGGGAAATTCCCAGCTATTAAATTACCTGTAAGCGCATCGGTTTTCGTCACGTGCTCGCTCTTTCCTCTTTTACCTAGTGTTTTACCTGCTCTTTACTTCTGATGGTGGTGCTAACCCAAGGGATTAGCATAGGAATGAGAGTCGCCACCTAGAAGGGTCCAGGACCAATTTTGTTTACCAGAGAAAGGTTCGGAGCTAAGGTACATATTGGGAAGGTGTTAGGCACCCAACAATGCCCGGTAATAAACTAGCCCTCATTGTGTATTCATTGACCATATTTAGTATTTTAATTTAATCCAAATTACTTTATATCATGCAAAACACACACGAATGCCATATTACTAACATAAACAATAAAAGAACATATATATATATATATATAAACACGGCATGTGAAACATGAAGTAAATAAAAAGGCATGTAAAGCATGAAATGAAGAAAAGTTAGAATAAACTATGATGATACGTACATGTTCTTGTGACATAATATAATAATTAAATGAATAGTAAAATGAGAAAAGCAATGAAAATAATGATGAAAAAAAAAGCAATGAAGGAGTAGTGATTATACCAATAAAAATAGCAAGAATCCGGGGAATAAAATGATCATGTGTACGCACACTATAAATATGTGTACACATGATTTGTCATGGGCACGCATGGCATAAACATGCGTATGCATGACTTCACTAATTTACCTTCCCTGTGATTAAACCGACTTTCCTGCAAAGAGGTTAGTCTGAACAAATTTTACATGTAACAAAATTACTATCTAAACAACTTGTGCAATTCTATAAAAAAAAAAATGCTTATACCTCTTACAAATAAAGCAAGTTGATGTTCAGATTGTCCCTTAGGTCCACTGCCAACTTGGCGGTGTCTCTTCCTTTGAGTTAGGCAAGCTTTTCCTTTTCCTCACTGATTAACTCTCTATTATCTTCTCACTACTCTTTCTCTCACCATTCCTTCTCCATTCTCAGTATAACGCCCTCTCAATATCCTCCCTTTCTTTTTCTTCTCCCCCCTATTTATAGGGAAAATTCCCAGTGTAGGATCAATACCCTTGACCTAACTCCTCACTCCCTTCTTCATTATAAACGAGGCGTAGTGCCTGTCAGATGATTATTTCCCTCACAGAAAACTATCCCTGACAACCTCTCGACTCTGATGGAAAGCTGGCCATCTTCTTCTCTATTTCTTTTCCTCACCTGACATCCCACTTCCTTTTTTCATACGGAAGATTACTTTCCCCACCTTTTTTTTACATTTCCCCACACCTAACTTCTCCTACTAACCCACTTGCTTGCTTTGCTCGTAAAAAATAGACCCAAATTGACAATAAACATCATAGACCTCATCATCGAGAACTCACCATCAAAATGTAGGGACAAAATGGGATGTTTACATTACCCATTGACCAAGCAAACTAAAGATGGAATTAACTAATTAATGCATAATCAATCACCATAACTCTTCCTTAATATGCTCCCATGTGCTCCATAGATTTCTCTCATGTCCTAGATGCTAGATAACCGGCTTTATTCTTATCATGAGTTCCTAGATCAAAATGTCAAATTTAAACAAGTTAGGTCAACATTTGAATGGCATGAAACTGTATGTAGTTGTGATACTAAATGTTCTAATAATATTTTTCTTGCTACACATATCTTATTATCATTTAAATTGTCTTCAAATTGAAATAAGTCGTGGACATTTAGAGAACCTAGGTCTTCATTTGAAGTAAGGTGTGATCATTTGGACAACCTAAGTACTCCCTCCGTCCCATAAAGATAAGCCATATTTGACAAAACATGTAGATTACGAAAAGCCATCATTGCATTGAGTTGTCACCCCATTAAACTTTTTCTTTCCAAAATTACCCTTTCCTACTTGGAATTGGGTTGTGTTGAAAATAATTTTTAAAATAACAAAGGGTAGTATAGGAAAGTACAAAAAAAAATATGATTTGACTTTCCAAAAATGGACAAACATTTTGGGACAAAAAAAGTAGCAAAAATGGTCTATCTTTATTGGGCGGAGGGAGTAAGAAGGCTAAATGTAGTTTTGTTTTTTTTTGTTTTTTTTTTTTTCGTATTATTATTATTATTCTTTTTCGTGTCAACTAGGTGAATGGAAATTGTAGAAGTGCCTGTGATAAAATGTTGAGAAGTTTGAGAGTGTTTTGTCATTGCATTGATTTAAGAAGCCTTTATTGGAGTAAAAGCTTTATAGCATAGAAAAACCGAACTAATTATATTAATATTGTGTTACATAAAGATTCAGGTATTTGATTTGGTTACTGTTCTTATGCACAGGCTATTCTCAAATATGTTCTTGACAAGTTTCTTCCAGATGATGTCCATACTAGGTCCAATGGACATACTAGGTCCAATAGAAGAGTACGGGGTGAGATTCCCTTTCGCCCTCTAATGTGTATACAGACAGTAGTCTCCTACCCCATATATATAAGCGAGAACCTATCAACCTCTTGGTTTCTATTTTTGCATTTCTAAAAATATCCCTCTTGAAATGCCATTATAACTAAGTCATCCCGCTACTATATATATGTTTATATATTGCTTTCTTTATTGTTTTCCAAAATTTCCCTTCAGCCAATTGGTCGTACACAGATTGTCCTTGCTTCACTTGTAAACTGTACACACACTCATACATAATTTAGATGCATACATCACATATGCATACATACATATATGCATGGCTACCTACCTACAGTCTTACATACATATACAATTGTTTGAACACCTACTCCAAAACATACCTGCTTCCTTGCCTTTATGTTTTACATATGCAAAATTTACGTTCCACTATTTTTTAACCAATATCATATGTTTTCTTTAGCTGTGGGACTTAAACAATATCATATGTTTTACATATGAACACCTACTCGAAAACATACCTGCTTGCTTGTACATTTGGCTAAGGGGTCTTAAACTTTAATTTAAAAACATTGGGCTTGGTTTGTATTTTTTTTTATAAATAATATGGTTTTATATGATATTTTAAAACATGTTGCAGTTAATCTACAAATAGAAAAAATTATTTAAAGGGAGCCTGATAAACTTATCCCATTTGTGGGTGTGTATGTGTTCTCTATTCTCACTTCTACTCTATTACGCTTCTATCTTCTGTCTTTAAGGGTTAATTGAGAAGCATCTTTCTCTTTCACTATTTCTTTCTATTAGGGCTTGATTTCAACATCTCATTTATAGTTTGAAGGTGATAATCCATGATGTAGTTACCATTATAAGAGTTCATATGTTAATCAAGTGAAGTAATGTCATCTACGAACAACCAACCCCCACCCAACTACTTGAGAGCAACCCCTAAGTTGTGTGATTGTGGACGTCGAGCTATCTTGAAGATATCGCACAAGGAACGTAGTAAATTTTGCCTTTTTTATTCATGCCCCGGTTACATGGTGAGTAATATGCAACCTTTGACAGATGTAATACTTTTATTAAGTTTGACCATGAATATGTTTACAATTTTGAAACTTGTCAAGAACAAAACGGACATGATTGCCATTTCTTCTCTTCGGCTGAGCATATAGATGGTTTGGATAACACTGATGATGAGGCATCATCTACACTCCAATCAGATATAGAGCACCATGGGTGATATAATTACATTCTACCAACATTGATGGAGTTGAAGATAATTGTCTGAGTGTTAATAATCTTGGCGATTATGTATTGGGTTTTAAACAAACTATGAATATTTGTAATTAAACATTATGGATATTAACGATGTTCATTTTTGATATTATCGTTATTGTATTGAATTATCATTTTGGCAATCCACATGCAACGGTGTTTTAATAGCTGGCTATATTTATATGTAAATGCTAAACAAATAGCATGCTAATTTCAATTTGGTTGGTTATTCACTACCATTTGGGCTGGGCATACTACAGTTGGCCTCAGCATTGACAGATTATAGATGACTACCAAAGGTGGTTTCAATATCAACCTTTCCTAACTTCTTCAAAATTAACTTTCTTGCCAAGTAACTTCTGGAGAGCCATTGTTCCCAAATAGGTTACTAAACAACTCAATGTTCACTACTAACATGTAGATGACCACCTAGTACACAATTGATGGGTTATTAAATTTTTTCCTTCTTCGGATTTTTGGTACAATACAGCTGACTGTGGTTAGATTTAGCATACTATACAATTGGCGTATTAATTATTAATAATAATTGACAATATAGCCAAGTACAGTTACATTTAGTTGACTATATTGAGGGGCTTGATGTCCTCATACCTTCTGCCTGACAATATAGCCAACTACACTAACGTGTAGTTGACTATATTGAGGGCCGTTATGTCATCCTCCTCTCAGCCTGACAATATAGCCAACTACAGTTACATGTAGTTGACTATATTGAGGGCATTTATGTTACAATACCTTCTACCTGACAATATAGCCAACTACACGTTAGTGTAGTTGGCTATATTGAGGGCCTTTATGTCATCATACCTTCTACATGACAATATAGCCAACTATACTAACACATAGTGAAGGCCATGTCATCCAAATTTGACTTTCGTGTATGACAAAAAAATAAAAATAAATAAACAAATAATAATAATATTTTTTGGCTACAGTTGTATGATTACAATATAACAATAACAATAATCAAATGAATTTTTGATTTTTTTTAGTAGTAACAAAATCCTAATACATATGTAGCAGCATGATTTGGAAATATTTCAAAGTCATTATCGCCGGCATTTTTAGTTTTTTATTATATTCCTCTCTTATGTTTTGAAGTAGAATCTGAATAGCATAAATATCAAAATGAGAGAAGAAGGAAAATACAAATCAAGTTAGTCAAGATAGAAATTTTAAGGTAGCTCAAAGTTATTTCCCAATTTAAAATGGGATGGCATATAAGTCTCTACCTTACAATATAGCCAGCTATACTAGTCCATAGTTGACTATATTTATGCTTCATATCATCAAACTCTCTCTCTGCCTTGCAATATAGCTGGGTAAATGTTAGTGTAGCTGACTATTTTATGGGTTTCATATCATTGAAGTCTCTGCCTTGCAATATAGCCAGCTATACTAGCTCGTAGTTGGCTATATTTATGCTTCATATCATCCAACTCTTTGCCTTACAATATAGCTGGCTAAATATTAGTGTAGCTGCCTATTTTATGGGCCTCATATCATCGAAGTCTCTGCTTTGCAATATAGCTAACTGCATTATTATGTAGTGACTATATTAAAATTTAAAAAAAAAAATTTAATAATCTGCCTGGAAATACAGTCTACTATAATACCATACAGTTGACTATTTTATGGGCTTCATATCATGGAACTATCTGCCTTGCAATATAGCCTACACTATTATGTAGTTGACTATATTGAAATTTTTTAAAAAATTTAACGATCTGCCTGGAAATACAGCCTACTATAATACCATGCAGCTAACTATTTTATGGGCTTCATATTATGGAAGTATCTGTCTTGCAATATAGCCAACTACACTAGCATATAGTTGACTATATTGAAATTTTAAAAAAAATTTAACAATTTGGCTTGGAAATACAGTCTACTATAATAGCATGTAGTTGACTATATTGAGGTTTTAAAACACCATTTAGCCATGATACAATTGATTATGACTATCATCAACGCGACAAAAACTTAAAAACTTATAAACTTATCATTAGTACTTGATACCATAAATGGAAAAAAACATGTATTCATAAGCAACATTGCAATAAAATTAAGTTGCACCATGTTGAAAATTACCAAGTCAACCTATAACATGGGTCATGTATATCACAACACATCAAACTATACTTGGAGTGACGACAATAAGAGAAATATGACAAAATTAAGTTTGAAGGATAAATTAAACCCCTAAACTCAACCCATAACATAAAAGTTTAAATCATTTGCCAACTCAATCCATAAAAAGATAAATATGCCACAACACTTCAAGAAACATGGGTCATATACTCGATAATTACCAACACTTACAGGTTTCATATTTCATTAACCAAAACATATGGTAGATAACCATATCAAAGAGATCAGTACAAAATCCACAAGTCAGATCTAATAAGTACACATCACATATTTAATGTTTACTCGCCCATATGATAAAATGTGCACAGCGACATCAAAAAGTTAAACAAGTAGGTCGAAGCTCATAATCTAATTAAGTCCATCTACGTAACTCAACCTGTAGGGTTACGTCTTCTCAGCACCTCAGCTACCATCTCTTTACGCTTATCATCGGAAAGATTGAAGAACACAACGACCATATATGAGTCACCACTAATGTCTTTTCCTACATCCAAGACTTCAATAAGAGTCAATCCAGGGATTTTCTGTAGCTCCTCGGTAACCTGCTTTTTTGTAGTACTCTCCTCGCTCAATGCAATACCTATCTTATCGAGATAGACCATGGTTCCGTCGACGAGCTTCTTGATAGAGGATGACACCTTAACCATCCCACGTGAAAACCTATATGTGCTCTTACGCTTGTGTTGAGACGTCCCTGCTTGAGACGTCCTGCAGGTAACGGTTGGGGTTGAACACTTGAAACTTCAATTCCTTCAAAACCCCCATCATCAAATTGAGTACTTGCATTGCATTCATTAGCGGCAGCTACTTCAATTGCTTCTTCCTCTGCAACAGGGGTTGTAGCACCCAATCTAGTTGCCCGATCCTTCTTGAAAATCTCCAACAACGTGTCGTAGTAGGGGAAAGGCTTATTTCGTAAACCTTTTGCAGCAGGATGACTCTACACGTATATTAAAAATTATCAACTAGAATTTAACTAAAGAAAATAATAAACGTTTAAATAGACAAACACATATAGCATTACCTTCACCCATAAATCGAATACCGCCTTTTCTGCTTGAACCATTGTATCTTGTTCATTCCATGAGAAGTCACTTCCAATTGTGAACATATCAGCGATGGCTATCGTTTGTTTCTTCAATGTCTTCACACGAGATTCAATGTGTGGGCAAGCTTTAAGACCAAATCCAAGAATGGTTTGTGCCAACATCTTCTCCAGTTGAAGTAAGTAATCGGACTTGAAACCGGTATCACACTTCCAGGTCCCCATAGTGTATAACTCGTACAAATCCTACACTAATTTTTCATCCTCCAAAGGTGTCCATTGATGTTTTAGTCTTATAATAGGTGTGCTAACAGTTAAGTCTTTGTCTCGATTGGTAGATACCATCCTATATATGTGCAACACAAAATAAAGCAAATGCACTATAATTTTTATAGAGTCAATAAATTATGAAACAATTATACATCGCCATATATTGTAATGTTATAACATATATGCTGCATGGTAAACACAGAAATGATGCACTAACTAAAATAGTCAATTACAAACCACTAATTAATAACTAAAAGTTAGTAGACATAAGTTCACATGTAATCAAAATAAGGATTATTGTTCAATACATAAAACAAACCACAAGAAATGTAAATTATGCATTTCTAGATGCATGCCACTTGTTGAACATTTAATTTGCCATTGCATCCCACCACGTTTGCCATCGGTCAGATGCATCAACATATTCAATTAGATCCCCTGCTAGCTGACTATAATTCTCAGTAAAAGGGAGTTCCCTGAATGGGTCTGTCGGCATCTCTCGCATTATATGGTTGTGTAGGAGAACACATGTGACAATGATTCGGTTGTGGGTTTGCATGGGATAAAAAGAAGGACTCCTTAAAATAGCCCACCTTCGCTTAAGAAGTCCAAAGCATCTTTCTATGACATTCCTAACACTTGAATATTTCATGTTAAAAAACTCTTGTGGAGTGGTAGGTTGGTGACCGGTCCTCCAATCATTTAAGTGATACCGCTGGCCTCTATATGGGGCAAGAAATCCCTCCCCATTGGGATATCCAGCATCAACAAGGTAATAAAAACCTAATAAACGAACAAAGAATGATATTAGTATTGTATATACTACTAACGTCACATTATTTGTATAACAATCGCTTGTAACGTACCACAAGGGACCTTAAGACCATGTCTTCTACTAACAGCATCTCTTAGTACCCGAGAATCAACTGCAGAACCTTTCTAACCTAGTAGAACAAAGGTGAATTGCATGTCTTGGGAGCATACTCCCAATACATTAGTTGCAATATCATTTTTCTTTATTCGGTACCGAGGTTTGTTAACCTCAGGCACATTCACCCTAATATAAGTCCCATCTAAAGCTCGCAAACAATTCTACAAAAAAAAAAAAAAAAAAAAGTGTGTAACAAAATAAAACAACAATTACTACAATCTTAAAGACGAATTAACCTATTTTAACTTCTTAAAATAGGCTTATTTGAATTAGGTTAATTAAAATAGATGGATTGTAATAGTGTTTGGTATATATACCTTAAACCATTTCCACCTTGCATCAGTTAAGTTTTTTGTAATAGCTTCTAGTTGTTTAAGCAAATGACTTTGCAATCGGATAACTCTCTTCAAAACTTCATTGAAATGTCTACTTATTGTCTTAGCTGAACGCATGAATCTATTTATTATCACTCTATTCTTCACATGGTGAACAAGAATATGTACAAACAATGCAGTCATCTCCTCCACTGTCACTTGTCTAGTGTCTTTTAACTTCCCTATGGTGCGAAGCATACCACACAATTTAGAAAATGTATACCTATTCATACGCAATTGACTTATACACATTGTGTTATTGTGAAATATGATATTATGAAAGTTCAACATCCGGGATTCATGGGTAAAATAAGATTCCGACTTCAATACATGGTCTTTGTAATGTTTGCCAATGATTAGGTATAATACAACGTGAAGCAAGGAAATAACATTCAGTAGAGAGCGAAGACATTCCAACAGACACATAATTTCTTTCTTCTTCGACACCATCAATTTAGCCATATCTGTACATTAATAATTGAGAGACGTGGGTCGATAAACATATTGTCACTAACTATTCCTTACTACATATAAGTATATAAATTTTAACCCAATTGAGATGCAAAACAAATTCTAATTAACTTTGTATTAAACTATTAAAAGGGCCAAAAATTGGGTACAATAATCGGGGTAAGGCTGCTAGTGGAGCAATCATAGTGGAAATATAAAGGTAGAAGAAAATATTCTTATGTTTTAGCAGGAAATTCCCCATCCCAATCTTCACATAATTTGACCATTCGATTAACAACAGATTTTTGGTAGCCACTGTAAGAATATAAGTATTGTTAGAATATAAGGCAAAATAGAAGATGAAAATCAATTCAATGTAAGAATATAAGTATTGTTAGACTTACTAAAATTTAATTTCACTTACCAAAATAATATATAAGTATTATCATGTTAAACAGCAATCCTATTTTATCATAATGAAAAAGGTCAATTATGAGAGCACTTTCAAAAGCTAGCCTATGTATCTTACATCTTATGTTACATGGACTTGAGTATACGTCTCGGGTGTGGGTGCTTATCTAGGCAACAGATTCCTTTATTTCGCAAAAATATTTCATTGTTTTGAAATGTCTAAACATGTCCTGTAGACATATCCCTACCCTGTAATATCTTGTCGACACAGGCACTTTAGAGTGAAGCAAAAGATTCAGATAACCCAGCAGGAGTGAAGCAAAAGATTTAGATGACTACGTTTAATTGTATCATGCGATATGCTATAGCTGTCCACTTCTAACAATCCTATAGAGACCCACTAGAGTATAGAAGCTTTGATTATAGGTGATTTCATCTTAAGGCTCGAAAAGCAGTCTTTCTTCTATCATAAAAGAAAACCAAAGATTATTAATTGACTTAGTTAACAATTTTTCATTTTTTAATGTTGAAACCAAACAGGGTCACTGTTCAAATTGAACTTTCACATCTAACAATAATACTTCAGATCTAAATTTAAATTGTCCACTTCACAATATTTAAATACTCTTACCCTAACACCACAACCATTGCATTAGGGAAATTTTCAGAAACCAAAACATCATAAAACATATAATACAAAATTCCACTTCATTTTCTTGTCCCCAAATTTGTCATAAACCTAAAAAAAGTGGGAAGAAGAAGAAAAAATAAATGGAATAATATGACCTAGAAAACATTAAACATTTGTGAACTAAACATGATATTTCAAAAAATCATATAAACTAAACATCACATCTGACTAAATCAAACACAACAATGTAGATCTACAAAGAGAGGATAAATCGAAAAGGGGTTCTTGTGGGTCGACGCGCTAATGGAGATATGGCAAATTTGGTTTTCAAATGAAACAATAATACATGTATCGCACAAGAAAGAAAATAGATCAAAGAAATCATACCCACACAATCGATTTGTCGAAGCAGGGGTCCTCGGCAGTTAGATCGAGTTCTTCCTTCTCTCGTGATATCGTCTTGTGTCGGAGAAAAGCCACGGCTCCAGATGCAGATCGTGGTATTAGGCAAGAGTCGTCGGAGGTTAGCAAGAAACAACGTAGATCAAAGAAATAATACCCACACCATCGATTTCTAGAATCAGAGGTCGTCGAAGGTTGCGGCTGCTCTTCGTTCTCTCGTTATATCGTATTGTGCTAGGGCTCCAGATCTACATTGTGGTATAAGGAGTTGAGGCTAGACACGGTTGGAATTTTTATTTGTTGTAGTTAAGAATCAAGGGCAAGTTTGGCAATATGGAAAGTCATAAAACACTTACTCGGGCATCAATTTTGCAAACCCACCTCCAACTCGTCATTCACGTTCTTGCCTTGGGTGGGAATCTCATTGCTGAGGGAATGAAGCATGCTCGGTAAAGAAGTCATGCCAAACGGGGTAAAGGGGAATCAAACCCCTTTCCTAGGAATAATTCCCCCCAACCAAACACACCCTTAGTGTATGCCCAAGATTTTCCATGAAATCAAGATACTAGGGTTAGTATAGTGATGAGGGTGGATGAGGTAAAGGGTAGGATTGTGGACGGGGTAACGGGTAGGATTATGATAGGTTAGAAGTTCCAATTGTAGCCTAAAAAAAAAAAAAAAAGATTTGCCATGAAATCAATACAAAAATTACCCTCCCTCAGAGTATGAATGATTTGGCTGCACCAAATTCTATGGATCACATCTCTTATATCTTCAATTAGGCCTCCATTTAGATCTCATCACTTTGTTTGCTATTCTATGTTGTAGCCATCCAAATGAAGGGCAGTATTATTGGGAAACATGAACCATCCAAAGAGCCTCCATATAAATTTTTTATTGATGAAGATAATATTTGTATTGAAAATTAAAGGGCATAGCTCATGTGCATAAGCCATATACAAGCACTAGCCGACAAAAACTCCAACTAGAGCTTTAGAGAATCAACAAAAAGTAAGAAAGAGGACGCAGCTCATTGGTATAACTATTAAACCAAGCTAAAAGATTCTGAACTACAGACCTACAGTGGACTTGAGGTCGATTAAAAGACTTCCACTCCTTCAAAGGTTCTTCCATTTCTTTCTTTCCAAATGCTCTAGAATAAAGTGTGAGGAACCATGCTCTAAACCTCCATATAAATGCTCTTTTAAAATTAAACAATTTGTACAATCATGTAGTTCCTGAGGAAGAGCATTTACCCACTAACATGAAACAACAACTACAACAACAAAAAACGGAATGTTGGCCCAATAGAACTGATTGCATATCATATTTGAGAGACCTGACAGCAGTGCCCACATAGAAGTGGAGGTGAAAAAAAAAAAATTTTAAATGTAGAACTGGGGGTATATGTTAGAAGGATGCCCAAATTGAAGTAACAATCTCATGGTTGCACTAAAAGCATTATATCAATGAGCTTCATTTTTTAAAGCTCTAAATCAAAGATAACGATACCTCACATTTGGATAAAAAGACATGTCATAGAGCTAGATGCATTTTCAGTACAATAAAAGATATAGGGAATCAACATCATTCACAAAACAACCAATTTAAACAAGTAGCACTACTGTAAATAAGAACAAGGCAAGAACACCAAGATAGATTGAACTGTTGAATAAGGACATATGGTTGTACATCACATTCTTAAGCTTCAAGCTCCAATTGTGACAGTAAATGATAGAAAACTCAAAGTGCATATAAGATAGCCACTTGAATCAGTTGCATTTTTGCACCTACACTAGAGCAAGTTTGAAACCAAATTACTCAGTAGGATTAAGTACCACAACAGGGGAAATGTGAATCAATTTGTTTTAATCGTAAACATTTTACAACTACTGCATCCCTTATCCCACAACTTCCCTCATAACAATATCCACATAATTTAAAGACCCATTTTTTCCTGATATAGCTTCAACAGTTGAGGAACTTCATCCTTATAACAAGTCACAAATTTGTGCACGAACATCTTTTCAGAAGACTTGAGCATACCACTAATGTTAAAATCCTTCTTAATCAGACCTTTCGACAACAAAACTTGAATAACAGAACACCTTGGAACAATTCGCTTATCGAAGCTCAGTCCAATAAGCAGGGGTTGTCTGGCAAAAAGTGAAGACTTCCTACCCATTATGTTGACAAAGTAATCCATTGCTACCATTATCTTATCCTCAGAATATGCCATGCACTTTGGGTACTTCCCAAATGCTTGGAGAGTCTCTTCCTCAGACCAACCCCACCTCTTATAAACCTCCATCTTCCTTTCCCATGTCAATTTGCTCAACCCCCTCAACGTCTTAAACGCAATAACAAAGTTCGTCCTCAAAGGATTAAAACCCATTTTCTTCACTTCCTCCACAGTCTCTCTCAATTTATCACAAGTTGACATGAAAACTCCTGGTTGGTATGTAAGTAGAAACATGATATTCGCTTCGGGTACTCCATTGTCTCGCAAAATATCAACATTTGGAGCCAGATATGTACTCAAATTGAATCCTAGAATTGTCGAGAAGCGTTTTATCGCTGCTATGGTCTTCTGGTCAGATTGAAGCAAACCCCTTAACAACTGAAAATTTGGGATGAGACGGCTTTCTAAGCTAATTCTCAACATACTTGGGTTTGAAGACAGGGTATCAGCAAGTTCAGGGCTTGAAAAGCCTTTAGAATAGAAAAAGTTAAATTTGGGCAAAAGGGTTTTCTCAGGGTTTGATAGGAGCACTGATGGATACTTTCTGACGATTTTTGCGATATGGGTTTTGGAGAAGCCATGGTTGTTGAATAATGTGAGCACTGAGTCTGGTTTTTCTGGGGTTTCAAACTTGACAAGTTTTGATGCTAATAAGGCAGATTCTGGTGATAACCCACATGAATTCATGAGGTAAGAGACTGTAAAAGAGTGTTGTTGATTTGAATTGCTAGAGATGTATCTGAGAATTAACAATGAGGGGTTGTTCTGAAGGAAATACAGTTCTTTATTGTGGGTTGCCGACACCCTAAAACCCCAACTCAAATGGAGTGGCGTTCTACAGAGAAAAGTTCCAATCATTATGAAACAGAAAAGGAAGTTTTACCTGATCTTGAAAGGGGGTGGAATTAAACCCCTAAAATCCATCATCTCGAAATGAGTATTGGAGAAATGTAAGACTTCATTTTCCCTTTCTGCTTTCTTCCTTCAGCAATGATTCAAGTTCTAACAAACGACATGTGTACTGTAAGTGTTTGGTGAGATGAGATGTTTTCTCCGATTGAAATGCCGTTCTCCTATGCCCTTGATGCCCTAGTCACCCATGTCGGCCTGGCAGACGTGCGTGAACCCGTTTTCCCCTCTTTTGTGAAAGCATGGTAGCTCCTAGGGGGTTCATGGTTTTGGTTAAAACCGAAAACGAAACCGATGGGTTTTTTTTTTTTTTTTTTAGTTATTAGGCTTGGTTTTAGTTCTTATTTTAGAAAATTGAATTAAATTTATTTTGATTTTCATGTTTAAATGATCAAACTAAATTGAAAAACCAAAAAAACAAAAAAAAAATATTATATATAATTTGATATATTACATAATAAACTTAGTTTGCAAATTTTCTATTCTAATAAGAGTAGAATAAGTAATAAATTCAAAATAGTAGTACACTACTGAAAGAAAGACGATTGAAATGGACTTGCTTTTGTAGATTTTAAATATCTTATTGTTTTTCTTTTATTAGATTGGCATGTATTAAACTAGCTATTAATGTTGTGTAAGATATTGGCACGTATTTGATTAGAGATTTGAACTTGAATTGATATAAGTCAAAACTTTTCTGTTTTGATATAATGTTTAATATGTTTTTTTAGTTGCTAATGTAATGATTTTATCAAAAATGTTTTTATTTGGAGTTTTGCTTGTCATTTTTCTATTTTCAATTATTTTTTGTTACTTGATAGGATAAAACCAAAACTGAACCGAACCTAACTGAAATTTTATGATTTAGTTTGGTTTGGTTTTTTTTTATAGTATGGTTTGGTTTTGGTTTAGGAAAAAAAAAAAGGTCGAAGTATAATGGTTTGATTTAAAATCTATCCTAAAACCAAACCACGAACACCCTAGTATAGCTTCCTTTCTTTCATATGGAAAGTGTGGATTGTAAACAAGCTTTTAGACTTTTTCATTTTTCATTTTTCATTTTAAATGCAGTTTCTTATTTATTTATTTATTTATTGTTAAAGCTTTTTGTAGCTTGTATTCTTTCAAATTCGGGGAGAGAAAGTTTCGGGAAAAATCTCTAGAAAACACATGTCATGTGTAAGATTGTAAGAACATCTTCATAGGTAATGTTTATTTTTTAACTACTTTAGCTAGAAAAATGATTATGTTTTTTTACAAATAGCTAACAACTATTTAATTGAGTGGTCCAATGGCACTAGCTATTCGTTAGCTGCTTCAAGATTTTAATTTATATCTTTATATTTTTAATTATTTGATGGAAAGAGAAAAAGGGAAAAGGTGAGAAAAAATGAGTAAAAGTGTTTAACTAGTGGAAAAACACTGGCCAAATGCAACAAGGTAGTCATTTATGTTCTTCATATATTTTAGATTTTGATCTTCTGTTTGTTCCTTAAATGGAGATTTAAAGGTAGCAAGTGGAATCTACAGGGGTGGAATCAGGAACTTTGGGTTGTTAGGCCAACAATTAGCCTAAGAAATTATAGTAGACTAGTAATAATATTTTTTTCCTTTATCACAATTTTTTGCTATATAAATACTATTAAAAAGAATTCTAAAATGAGCTTATTCATAAAGCAAATTGCAAAAGGACTTCATAAATCATAATCCACTAAGTACATTAAAAGGAAAAATATTTGAACTAACTTTAGCGAAGATGTTACAAAATCAAAAAAGGGAAAAAGACCATGCATCTTCATCATATATCTAGTCAAGAATGACATAGATAGTAAAGCCCCATATAAACCACAATGCCCATAAACATACATGCAGCAGAGGAGATAAAAGGGATTTAGGGATTTCACATTTTCAAAGCAAAGAGGGCCAAAGGAAAAGGGACTGAGGGAGTGCATCAGAAAAGGCAAAAAACAGATGGGTATGATTGGCCATAAAGGGATTAGGGAAGAAATAGAAACCCCCCCCCCTCCCCCCAAAAAAAAAAGGTCCCTTCTATATTCCGCCCCTGGGCATCCGTTTTCTAAGGTTGGTAATACAACTTTGAAGAACAAGATAGTACACTACTTAATAAGGCAATATGCATTTCTATTCTTCTCTCTTCTTAATGCAATTTTATTCTTGATCTTGTATTTTGTTTTCGATTTGATTCTTAGATCTTAATAGGTATTAGCAATCGGTCACATGTGATAAGTGTGCGCACTTGCACATGCATATATTATGTGAGCTCGACAACTGGTATTTGATTGAGTGAAGGAATGAGCTCTAGTGTATAGAAAGAATATCACTGTTTACGTACGTAGTCAAGTGGGCGGTGACCGTCAAAAGAACAAACACTTCGGATAGGATAAGTTAGGGGTTTGAAACTCTCTCATTGTACCTTTGAAAAAAAAAAAAAAAAAAGGGCCTAACAAGTCCCCACCTTCATCTCTTGACCTCCCCTCTTTGTACCATAATGAGCCTAACCCCTTTCTCATACTGTTGACATGGTTCCTTTTTACTCCATAGATCATACCGTGGTCTCCATGCATCCATCATGTGAGTTCACCACTAGTGTGCATAGTAGAGGTTGATGCCATTCGGATGCAAAGCCTTTTAAAATTGCTCCTTCTTTTTGAGAATTATTGATAGAGTTAATTTGAAAATTGTTGGGCCACAAACACAATTATCTAATATACGAATTAATAAATAAAGTATTATCTCAAAACAAAAAACTGAGTCTACTGGTGAATTAAACCAACACTAATAATTTAGGAATGCACTAGTACCAAATTCCCAGCCAAGCAACCAACACCAAACTCAAAAATGTCTATGGAGCAATTTATCAAATACTTAGAGAGCAGGAATAAAAATCACACAACAAAGAACACCAAAAATTACGTGGTTCGGTGAGAAAAACTCAACCTACATCCACGGGACAAGCTCCGATCAATCCACTATATTAAATAATGAATACAATGGTTTTCTACTCAAGTTTATACCCAATGCTTGAGTTAACACAATTAATAATGGAGAAAATACAATGTTACCTCTTGAAGCTTTTCAAACCCTAACCTTCAACCACTTGAATCACCCAAACAACTTGTTGGAGAAGAACCAAATCAAGTGAAACAACAAGCTCCACTTGATATTGCAAACGATGAAGAAGGTAGAAAGCTCCAAAGGCCAACTCGTGATTTCCCCCCCTTTACTGCTGCTGCGCTCTCTTGTGTAATCTCTCTATGCTTCCTCGGGTAGCAAAAAAGAGACTATATAAGAAAGCCTTAGGGCAGCTTTCTGCCTTGGGTAATAAGAGAACTAACTTTTGGGCCTTGGGTCATTAAAAAAACCCTATATGGGCTTGGACAAACCAGCCAGCCCACTAACACAACAATCTCCCTCTCCAGGCCCATGAGAGAGTAAAACCAAAAAAAGTGACCCTCTCTCAGTGAGAGTCCAAACCCGCCAACTTTGAACAAAGCTCAAACTTTTCTCTAGGAATAGTCTTTGTCATCATGTCGGAGGGATTCTTGTCTGTGTGAATCTTCTTAAGCTTCATAAGCTGTTTTTCAATAACATCACGTAGCCAATGATATCTCACATCAATGTGCTTTGTGCGGGAATGGTATGAAGTATTCTTGCTTAGATCCATAGCACTTTGACTGTCACAGAAAACAACAAACTCGTCTTGCCTCAAACCCAGCTCTAAGAGAAATCTCTTCATCCATAACATTTCTTTTGTTGCTTCAGTTGCTGCAATGTATTCTGCCTCAGTTGTAGACAAAGCGACACACTTCTGCAATTTGGACTGCCATGAAATAGCTCCCCCAGCAAAAGTGAACAAATACCCAGAAGTCGACTTTCTACTATCAAGGTCACCTGCCATGTCAACATCTGTAAAACCTTCTAACACTGGTTTTGAACTCCCAAAACATAAGCATAACTTGGAACTACCCTTCAAATATCTAAAGATCCACTTCACAGCTTCCCAATGCTCCTTTCCTGGATTAGAGAGAAATCTACTCACTACACCAACAGCACAAGCAATGTCTGGCCGTGTACAAACCATTGCATACATAAGACTCCCTACAGCAGAGGAGTAAGGAATAGATGCCATCTTTTCCTTTTCTTCAGTAGTAGATGGACATGAGCTTCTACTAAGCTTGAAATGACTGGCTAGAGGTGTGCTAACTGACTTAGCATCTTTCATGTTGAACCTTTCAAGCACCCGCTCAACATACTTCTCCTTGTGATAACCACAACTTCTTGGCTAACCTGTCACGATGAATCTGCGTGCCCAAAATCTGTCGTGCAGGTCCCAAGTCTTTCATGTCAAAGGACTTAAACAATTCCTTTTTCAAATCACCAATCATTTTCTTGTTTTGTCCCACAATTAACATGTCATCCACATATAGCAACAGAATAATAAAATTACCATCTGCAAATTTTCTAAAATAAACACAAGGGTCTGCATCAGTTCTTTTGTACTCATGACTCACCATGAATGAGTCAAACTTCTTGTACCATTGCCTTGGAGCTTGCTTTAGCCCATAAAGACTCTTCTTCAGCTTGCAAACCAAGTGTTCTTTCCCTTTCACCTCAAACCCTTCAGGCTGAGTCATGTAGATCTCTTCTTTCAAATCACCATGAAGGAATGCTGTCTTCACATCCAACTGTTCTAACTCAAGGTCCATGCTAGCTGCTAAACCCAGAACAACTCTGATAGAAGTCATCTTTACAACTGGAGAGAAAATCTTATCAAAGTCAATTCCTTTCTTCTGCCCAAAGCCTTTAACAACTAATCTTGCTTTGTGTTTTAGTAGCTTCCCAGCACTGTCCTTCTTAAGCTTGAACACCCATTTGTTTTTCAATGATTTCTTACCTTTTGGAAGTTCCACCAACTCATAGGTATCATTCTTTTGTAGAGAATTCATCTCTTCATGCATAGCATTCATCTAATTCTTCTTGTCCTCATGAGATTGTACTTCCTGGAAACTCTTTGGCTCCCCCTCATCAGTAAGTATAATATACTCAGAACTTGAGTATTTTGTAGATGGTCGGTGCTCTCTGGTAGACCTTTTAACTTGAGGTTCTACAGGTTCTTGCTGATGGGGCTGCTCCCCCTGCTCAACAGTTTCTTCTTCTGGCATCTCAACCTTATTATCTGACTCTGGCACATTATCGATCATCTGTGGTGTCTCATCTCTATCGAATTCCTCCTGTACCTCTCCCCCATCTCCAGCATGCTCTAGTGGAGGAGGAATGTGTGTGAGATCAACAACATTATCAGCTGTACTCTTAGGTTTCTCAATCCTCTCATCATCTGGAAAAATCTCGTCTTCATGAAAGACCATATCCCTGCTTCTGATAACCTTCTTCTTTATTGGATCCCATAACCTGTATCCAAACTCCTCATTTCCATAGCCTACAAAAATACAAGGAAAGGCTTTGTCATCAAGCTTCGATCTCTGTTCCTTTGGTACATGTGCAAAAGCCTTGCACCCAATCACCTTCAAATGGTTATAGGAAATATCCTTCCCTATCCACACTTTCTCAGGAATGTCAAATCCCAATGGAACTGAAGGAGATCGGTTAATTAAGTAGCAGGCAGTGAGAACTGCTTCACCCCAAAAACTCTTGGGTAGCTTATCCATTCTCAACATGCATCTAACTTTTTCAACAATAGTGCGGTTCATCCTCTCTGCTACACCATTGTGTTGTAGAGTGCAGGATAATGTCTTCTCATACCTAATCCCATTTTTAGAACAGTAGCTCTCAAATGGCTTAGAGGTGTACTCCCCACCATTATCAGTTTGAAGGCACTTTAGAAGCTTCCCTGTCTCTCTTTCGACCATAGCATGAAACTGTTGAAAGATCTCAAACACTTGATCTTTAGTCTTCAGTAAGTAAGCCCAAACTCTCCTTGATGCATTATCAATAAAAGTAACAAAATGCCTGTTACCACCCAAGGACTCCACCTCAATGGGTCCACAAATATCAGAGTAAACCAATTCTAAAACATTAGTTTTCTTTATAGAGGATTTAGAAAACGAAACTCTATGATGTTTACCAAATAAACAATGATCACAAGGGTTAAGAACTTTACCTTTAGCAAATGGAATGAGGGATTTCTTTGCTAATATTTGCAACCCTTTTTCACTCATGTGACCCAAACGCTTGTGCCACAAATTTGGAGATGTACCATCTTCAATGGAGTTCAACCCATATCTACACACCTTTACATTTGTCTTGTAGAGTGCACAACAAGCCTTGCCTCTTGCAACAATAAGAGACCCCTTTATAAGCTTCCAAATACCATTGCCAAAGTAGTTCACATATCCTTCTCGGTCCAAAGCAATACCGGAGATAAGATTAAGTCTCAAATCAGGAACATGTCGTACATCCCTCAAAGTCATCGTGCAACCAACACTAGTTCGTATGCAAACATCACCAATACCAACAATCTTTGAATGACTTGTGTTACCCATCTTCACTGTACCAAAGTCCCCTGCCTTGTACGATGTGAAGAACTCTTTGTTGTAAGTAGCATGGTAGGAAGCACCCATGTCTACTACCCACTCAATCTCATTGCCAACATGCAAACACTCTTCTTCTCCACAAGATAAGACCACTACTTCATCACCTTCAAAAGTAGCTGTAGTGTTCTTTTCTTCATTCTTCTTTTGATTGTTGCTTTCTTCTTTTTGTTCCATTTTCCAGGCATAGCAATTTTTCTTCATGTGCCCCTCTTTACCAAAGTGATAACACTTTCTTTGTTCAGTGGACTTTCCTCTAGATTGTGATCTTCCTTTGGATTTCCCACGTCCCTTTTAACCTCTGCTTTTGCTTCTTCTCCTATTCTCACTAACAAGAGCTTGAGCATTGTCTGTACCTGCCAGTTTTCTTCTTGTCTCTTCATTGAACAAACTACTACTGACTTGTCCCATGGATAGCTTACCATCGGGAGCAGAGTTACTCACAGTCACCACCAAGGTTTCCCAACTATCTGGCAAAGAGCTCAATAATAGCAAAGCTTGTAACTCATCCTCAATTACCATCTTCATAGTGGCTAATTGATTTACAACACTTTGGTACTCATTCAAGTGATCTGCAATAGGACCTCCTTCCTTGAACTTTATGTTAACAAGCTTTCTAATTAAGAAAGCCTTGTTTGCCGCTGTCTTTTGTTCATATCTAACCTCTAACTTCTTCCAAAGAACATGTGCATCGGTTTCATTAGACACGTGACTGAATACACTGTCATCTAACCATTG
Organism: Liquidambar formosana; assembly: GCA_039720395.1. Classification (NCBI taxonomy): domain Eukaryota; kingdom Viridiplantae; phylum Streptophyta; class Magnoliopsida; order Saxifragales; family Altingiaceae; genus Liquidambar; species Liquidambar formosana. Next base: position 5,172,626 of record CM077827.1, on the reverse strand, counting down.
TCTAATGTTCCCAATAGTTTTCCTATGCAACCGCTTCCTATTTTTCAGCATCCATATCCTTCGGCTTGGCTTTGTCCCCTTCAATTGGTTCATACAAATCCTTACAGTAAAGGATATCTTCCATCTTTGGCTTCCAAATCAGCCAATTCATGTTGTTAAGTTTAATCATCGTGTTAGGATCTTCCTTCCATATTAATTCAAACACTAGATAACCACAATCCCAGCCAACCAAGCTCTGATACCACTTGTTGGGCCACAAACACAATTATCTAATATACGAATTAATAAATAAAGTATTATCTCAAAACAAAAAACTAAGTCTACTGGTGAATTAAACCAACACTAATAATTTAGGAATGTACTAGTACCAAATTCCCAGCCAAGCAACCAACACCAAACTCAAAAATGTCTAGTGGAACAATTTATCAAATACTTAGAGAGCAGGAATAAAAATCACACAACAAAGAACACCAAAAATTACGTGGTTCGGTGAGAAAAACTTCAACCTACATCTACGGGACAAGCTCCGATCAATCCACTATATTAAATAATGAATACAATGGTTTTCTACTCAAGTTTATACCCAATGCTTGAGTTAACACAATTAATAATGGAGAAAATATAATGTTACCTCTTGAAGCTTTTCAAACCCTAACCTTCAACCACTTAAATCACCCAAACAACTTGTTGGAGAAGAACCAAATCAAGTGAAACAACAAGATCCACTTGATATTGCAAATGATGAAGAAGGTAGAAAGCTCCAAAGGCCAACCCATGATTTCCCCCCTGTTTACTGCTGCTGCGCTCTCCTGTGTAATCTCTCTATGCTTCCTCGGGTAGCAAAAAAGAGAATATATAAGAAAGCCTTAGGGCAGCTTTCTGCCTTGGGTAATAAGAGAACTAACTTTGGGCCTTGGGTCATTAAAAAAACCCATATGGGCCTGGACAAACCAGCCAGCCCACTAACACAACAAAAATTCGTTATAAAAATTGGAATATATCTTTAGACGAGTATAAATAAATTGCATCCCTCATTTCATCGTACTTTTACAACTAGAAAATCTTCCAAGCAATTTCCATTTCTGTGCTATCATGTGGGCATGTCTACTTATCTAAAGAAGGAAAGAAAAATGAATTTTAATAGATAAAAAAAAAATGAGGAAAGAGAATAAATAAGAAGAAGAAGAAGAAGAAGAAGAAATAGAGCTTTTATGTCTTTCTCTATCGGGTTAATTCAACGACCTTACCGTCCCCGCATACACCTACATCAATCACCATGGTGCCTTTCTTCTTTGTCGGCAACATCCTGCAACAGTTTCTTCTCGAAGACTGCTCAAAACAGCAAGGGAAAAAAAAAATTCATTTAGTACTTAGCACTAACTTCAGTTATGCATCTATTGAGTTACTCAAAAGCGTTTACCTAAGAAGTAGAGACACTGTTTGGAGACGCTATCGCGGTTTAGAACACTCACCTCTTTGAATATGACATCTCTCTTTTCTTTTTTTCCTTTTTTTAGTATTCATTTTTTCCCCCCCTTCTGTCTTATCTTATCTATATATCTACAAACTAAGAAGCGCATACACTTTTTCAAACACCACATGTTTGTGTCAAACATATATCGACCATGATACTTCTCTGATACAAGTCATACAACACCTCTTCCCCCCCCCTGCCCCCCTCTTTTTTTTTCCTTCTTTTTATTCTTTCTTTTCTTCCATTACATTTTTTTATGAACAACTCAACTAGAATTTATGAAGACAATACAAAGATATACATTTTGAATGATCTATGTGATGTTATATGACATTTTATAATTATATGTATAAAAATAAATATTCTATTGATGTTGTATCCTGACCATGTTGTGTCCTAAATTTTGAGAATTTGTTTCATCCGTGTCATATCATACTCGTGTCATTTGTTCGTGTTCAAATATCTTAGTCTGTGAATCACTCAAATCGAATTCCCAAAAAGAAAACAAAGTGATCCATTTTGATTGATGTAAGTGATGCTACCTAATATGATATATATATTTTTTTAAAGATAAATATTTTATTAATACCGTATCTATCAACATTTTATATCTTAATAAATTTTGGATTACTTATGTTGACATTCCTGTCATGTTATATATGTTATATCCGTGTTGGTGCCCATGTTTCTTAAATTTTTATTATATTAGAGAAAAGTTACATAAGAACTTATCTAACCTATCATTATAGACTTCTTAGTGATGTGGCAAAAAACCATTGGTTTGCTCTTTTGCAGGTGTAATGGGCCTAGTGACTTCCACATGAAATGTAGGCTCATCTGGTGACTCATTACGTGTATAGGCCCAAAGTCCCAATCCAAGTATTGGCAAATTATTAAGCTAGAGTAAGCCACATAAAAAGTAATTACCTTGTCCCACAGATATGGGTCGGATCTCTTATAAACCTCCATTCCATCAATCTGAGAAGGATCCGCCATCTTCCACGTACACTCTGGATCCGGGACCAGGAGTTGAACGTACTCGCTGATCGTCTGATTTGTATGAGCATTGTATAAAGCATTAGATAGGTAATACACAAACGGTTTTTGACACTTGTTCTTGCTAATGAGGCTGGTGTTGAATGTGTAGCTAGTGTAATCGGATCTCCTCTATCAATTGATGAAGGTCTGAGAAGGCATTTCCATTTCCTGGGGCGAGAATATGCCCCAAAATATTTGAACCGCATAGCCCCAGGAAGCGGATACGGTCCAAAAATGGGTCTCGTAGTAGCATATGGACTGTTGCATGAGCCCAGATGAATCGAGCTTCATTGGGACCTTGAGCCTCTTTAGGGCTTGGACTCAGGTCCATATTGGGGAAAATGGGCTCAATCCACGTCCAGGTGGTGGAGGGAGACTAGGAACGCAACTGAGTGCGCAAAGAGAAGCCCAAACAAGTTTCCATACACATCAAACTGATCACCACACAAAAATAAATAAATAAATAAAGAGAGATAAAAAGAGATAAATAAGGCTGAAAATGATATATTAACAAAATCCAACCAATCCACTACTTATGCTTGCAGATAAGCTTAATGAGCAATTTTTATTTTTATTTTTTTGGGCCAAACAAGAGGTATCCTGAGTCATTAAACCCAAACTAATCACCTCGTAATGCATAAACACTCGCAAGCCCTTGCATCCGATAATAAGGAAACAGAAACTCGAACTCGAAACATATGGTTCCTAAGTCGGAGCTACCCTCGTGGGTTCAATAAGCAACTTTAAGCACCAACATGCACCAGCTTTTCACCAACTACCTTGGGGTTGGATTATCTACCACATGCATATTAAATGGAGAAGATGGTATACTATGAGAGAATGCAACCCACCTCATTGACAAATTGTCAATCATAATACACAGTGTCTATATATATATATATATATATATATATATATATATAGACTAGATATAGGCATACATGCGTTGCACGTGGTTATTTTTCAATAGTGTAAAATATAAAGGAAAAAATAATTTTTAAAGAATTAGATATTAATATCGGTTTGGTTAGATTTTTACTTCTAATGAAACTTATAGTGGGTAGTATAACTAATTTGAAAAATTTTAAGTTAGTCACAAATAAATTTAGAATATAATAATTCCCAATAATATATAGTAATACAATATGATATTGATTAACCACAAAACTGCAACAATTTGAAATGAAAATTTAAATAAAAAAGAATTCATTATTAAAGATATATGTTGTCACCAATTTACAAAAATGTCGTTACTTAATAAGTTGAAGGTATTATATTTTGGTAATTGATGAGTTCGAGTAAAATAAAATAAGTAAATTATTTGCACAAATCAAAGTAACATTGATAAATTTCGTAAGTATATTATCATCATGAAATGATCATCATACATGTTATGGTAAAAACAATGAATTTAAGCTTACCAAATTCTAACCTCTAACGATTGAAAACCAATAAATGTTGCTATTTCCTTTAAAGTTTTAATGGAGAAACATCCATTCACAATGAAAAAGTTAAAAAATGATCTTGCATAGAACTCTAATGAAATATAAAGAGAAATGTTTCCTATATAAGTTAACTACAAAAATATAGATGTCTCCTGTGCGGGGTCTAAATCTAGGGCCCTGAAGACTGTTGATGATGGAGGAACTGAATTTCACACGTGGACCTACATTCACAAGCTAAAAAACAATGTCAGAGGGTAGACCAAGGTGGGTTTTGGCCAAGCCCTCTTCAAAGCTTAAGTCAGAGGCTATTTTTGGAGGTAAAGGCAAGGAAAAAGATGAATTTCAGAGGATTAGGATACTGTAACTTACCTTATTTGACTGCATTGCATTCTACTTATACCCACCTGTACGGACTGACCATGTGAGGTCAGGTAACTGCTTTGGTTAGGTCAGATCTGACCATGGTTTGCCAATAACCGTCTAACCATGGTTTACTGATCATGGTTAGGTAGGGAACCATGGTTTCTTGTAACCGTTGTGTCAAGGATAGCAACTGTATTCATAGTCTTGGACTGTAGTAGTAATTTGGACTGTAGTGTGAGTCATGTGATGGGTGTCTCGAACTGAACATAAGGTCCTGAGCTGGGTGATAACGTGCCTTGCAATGGATTTGATTAAGTTGTCATAGCCACGTGTCAATAGTCCCAATTCGAGCTCCTTAACCCGAGCTGGGACTTCGGCTCAAGAATATTTCCACACATCTCCTATATAAACTTTACTACAATAGTAATTGTCATCTATTCAACTACAATAAGATTAAAAGGGTGCAGAGGAGTAATTGTGTATTTAAAATTTACAATAAGGGTATATTAGTCAATCAAAAGTTTTTCTCACATTTAGCTTTTTATAGGTAGTATAGATATAGATATAGACATGATTAAGTCAGCACGTGTTGATATAAATTATATCAACACTATGCATTGAAGGTTGTACTCCTTACATTGGCCTAATATACTCCTTAACCCTACTAATGCACAAGGTAAAATTCCCAATGCAAGTGTTGATATAAATTATATCAGCATGTGCTTATATATATATATATATATATATATATGATGATCGAGCACGTGCTGATATAAGTTATATCGAGCACGTTCTGATATAAGTTATATCAACACGTGCTAATCGGATCATAACTGTATATATATTACAAAATCAAATACCATCATGCAAAAACAAATTGAACATCCAAACTCCAAAATTAGGAGACTTAAATGCCTATTTGATCGTGTACTCTAAAAATATTTATTTGTTCTAAAAAAATTATAGTAGCATTGGAAAAAGGGGCACCTCAATATCACTATCCCTCCCTCTATTAGTGCCTCTATTTCTTCGGTCATTCGGGAATCCCACGAGCAAACCTAACCTCTGTGTTTATTCACTCCCCTAGTCCCTTTTTAAGTAACAACTACTACCGTTGTGGCGGAGCACTAGCCCATAGCTTTTAGTAGAAATCCATACGATTGTTGGAGATAATGCATTAACAAATTTGAGTTTGTTGCTATATTGTTTTCCCTAGACTATATCGACTTTCTTACTTCTTCTAGAGCCATACCTCTCCACAGGTGAGATGCTTGAGACTAAAGGAAGTGGCTACTGAAAATGTCAAATAAAATAAATAAACAAATTTAGTAACTTGGTTGTTCTCTAAAATTGGTTTTTTAAGAACTTTTTCCAAAAAAAAGAGAGAGGGTGTTTTGGGTTATTGCTTTCTAATTGGATTAATGTGATTGATAGAATCATATTAGTTAGTACATAAAAGTTTAGGGGGAATTACAGATTGATCTAACAACGAGCAAATAATTACATATCAATACAGATAACTATTACCTTCAATACAAAAACTAGTAAATGACTACTAATTTAATTAAAATTGATAACTAACTACAACTGTTTGCCCGTAACCGAATCAATATGTAATTCCCCTAATTAATATAAAAAATTATTGCAGAAAACACTATCCTAAAAATTATACCCTTAAACCTACTTCGACATGATGCTAGCTCTATTTAGTAGAACCAATCATGATCGTTAGTCCTAGATGAACGATACCTTAATGTTGTAATAAGACGATTATTCTAACAATACACCCCAAAGTAATGTCTGCAGTCTTAGAATAGAGGTCAACAACCCACAGTTGGCTCATAATGTGCTACACAACAACTTTTTGTGACCTAGTGATGCCATTTGCATTGACCTTTTTCCGTGCTCCTCTTGCTACGTGTCACAACAAAAAAGTATGACACATTTATGTCCGGACGTGATTGACGGTTATGACTAGCCTTGTAAACTTCGTGTTTTTTTTTTTTTTTTTTTTTTTTTTGTAAATTTAACTGGATTTTTTCTAAAGTTAACTAGGTTTTTTATTAAATAAATAAATAAAAAATTTTGAAATCAGGTTTGGAAATCACAATACTCCGGTAAGGAGATGAGAGAAGCAAAGAGAAAGGGAGAGAAGATTGCATGTTTAAGATTAAAAAAAAAAAGAAGAGAGAAAGAGATAAAGGAGTGAATATCGGTCTGATAAAATTAAGAAAAGAAGGTTTTGTATTGAATCATCTTACAGTTGACTTACAAATTTCGGTCTGTATAGCACAACTCATTTTAGAATCACTTTTTATACGAAAATTTGTAATATCTTTTTGGGAAAATTAGGAAAAGGTATTCAAAAATAAAAATATTTAGGAAAAAATTGGGATAGACTCCTTTATTTATTTATTTTTAAAAAAACCCTCCTTATTTATTTATTTTTTTGATAACGGGGAACCATCCTACGACAGGCCCTTTAGACTTACCCATGGAACCTAAACCTCTAGAGAGACTAGCGAAGTAACCCACTGCCATAACCACCTACTTAAATCTTGAGTTGTAATTTCCTAACCCTCTCCATCCTCCCGTCCTTCCCACCCCATTCATCCTGAATTTCCCATTCTCTCTCCCTCGTTTTCACCCTCCTCCACCTAATGGCCTAAATGATTATTCTCAACTTCCAGATTTGGTTCATCTCCTCTCAAATGGCGTGATTGGTTTTGTGTATACATCTGTATATAGGTTTTGAACCTATGCATAGTTGTTTTTTTTGGGTTTGATTGATTTTTAAAAGAGATCTTTTTTTATTATTATTTTTTTTTGGGTGGAAATTTTGTGTTTGTTTTTTTCTTATTTTTCTGTTGTTTGATTTTGTTTTGTCCGCAAAGGATATTTGAAATTGGCTTGAGAATGTTGTTTTGGTCTTGGCACAAATGGGCTTAGCTGAATAGATCTCTTATGGTGCTCTTTTGTCTACTCGTTCGTTTCTTTTTCTCTTTGATTTTTCCTTGCTAAAACCATTTTTCTTCTCTCTTTTTATTGAATTTTTTCACTCTTCTTCCGCCCTATTATTTCTCTCTCTTCTTCTGCCCTGTTATTTCTTCTTCTGCTACTACAACATAGTGGCTTTACAAAGCATTTCCACAGTGACAATAGCCCAAAAACACTTTCCTTGAATCCCATTCAACAATAGAATTTCTTTTTCTATCTGGCTGTTCCTGGAGCTGACGATTCAATGAATAAACAAATGACCTCTCGTTCTGAGTAGAATTAACAATGGCCTGCAAGGAAGCCCAGTGGAACGTAATGGCAAAGCATGGCGCAATTAAGCATTGCAAGTATAACTGATTTTGTTATTTTCCAATTCGTAGGTTGCACTAGGGCCAAAATAAAGAGTTGCATTATTGCCGATCAAGCACGTGTGTTTACTACCATTTTTTTTTAAAAAGAAAAAAGAAAAAATCTGTACCTACCCTTATCAAAAAGAGGTCCAAAAAGGTTTTCTACTTTTTTGCTTTTCTTTTCTTAAATTACAAAGAAACAAGAAAATGAAAAATTATATTTGTTAGAAGTAAAGAGCACTTCATCCCTGACCCAAACCATCAAGGGGTTGTTGGAATTGACAAGCAGACACCCTTAGTGTATGCTCAAGATTTGCATACTAGGGTTAGTGTAGTGATGAGGATGGATGAGGCAAAGGGTAGGATTATGATAGGTTAAAAGTTCCAATTGTAGCCTTAAAAAAAAAGAATTGCCATGAAATCAATACAAAAATTACCCTCCCTCAAAGTATGAATGATTTGGCAGCACAAATTATGTTTATCACCTCTCTTATATCTTCAATTAGGCCTCCATTTGGATCTCATCACTTTGTTTGCTATTCTATGTTGTAGTCGTCCAAATGAAGAGCAGTATTATTGGGAAACATGAACCATCCAAAGAGCATCCATATAATTTTTTGGGAGAAATTAGCGAAAAGTCTATTTTTATAGGACTTATAGAGGCATAAATTTATGCAACAAACTTATATAGCCATAAGTCCACTTTTAAGTAAAATGAGTTTACTTTTGTAACCGTGGTAAATGCATAAAATCAAGTTTACCTTAAGTGTTATCTTTTGTTTTCAAATTTTAAAATGACATAACTTTCGATCTAGATATTGATTTCCAATAAAATTTATATATTTAAAATCTATTCGTCAAGCCTTTCGAAACGAGACCCATGATAAAAATAAAATTATGTATAGAAAAAAAAAATAGTTACATTAATTACATATTTACATGTATCGGTTTTAAAATAAATAAACATATAACTATTTTAATGTGAGTTCAATTTTGTACCATTTTCCATACAAAATTACTAAATTTATTATATGTAACTATTGAATCGGTTACATTGATATGTTTGAAACTAAAAATTTGTAAGATTTAAATATTTTGTGACTAAATTTCAATCACAATTGACTTAAAAGTAATTGTTTTCATGTAATTGTTTTTCTGTAGGTTTAGTATGTACTTTAGTTACAAGTAGATGTTTGCCTAGATTTAATTGATTTTTTTTTTTTTTTTTTTGGGAAAAATTAGGAAAAAGACTCATAATGAATATAAAATTCTGTATAAAAAAAAAAAAAATAGTTACATTGATTATATGCAACTTTCTAAGAGGAACCTTTTGCTATATAATATGAAGGAGTAATATCGTCTGAAAATATCTAAAAGGAACTTTTGGTTACATAAAATTTTATGATAGACTTATGGCTGCACAAGTCCAACTTTATGGACTTGTGGCCAAAGTCTCCAATTTTTTTTTGATGAAGATAATATTTGTATTGAATATTAAAGGGCATAGCCCACGTACATAAGCCATATACAAGCACAAGCCGACAAAAACTCCAACTAGAGCTTTAGAGAATAAACAAAAAGTAAGAAAGAGGACGCAGCCCATTGGTATAACTATTAAACCAAGCAAAAAGATTCTTAACTACAGACCTACAGTAGACTTGAGGTCGATTAAACAGACTTCCACTCCTTCAAAGGTTCTTCCATTTCTTTCTTTCCAAATGCTCTAGAATATAGTGTGAGGAACCATGCTCCAAACCTCCATATAAATGCTCTTTTTAAATCAAACAATTTGTACAATCATGTAGTTCCTGAGGAAGAGGATTTACCCACTAACATGAAACAACAACTACAACAACAAAAAACGGAATGTTGGCCCAATAGAACTGATTGAAGATCATATTTGAGAGACCTGACAGCACTGCCCACATAGAAGTGGAGGTAAAAACAAAAAAAAAAATTTAAATGTAGAACTGGGGGTATATGTTAGAAGGATGCCCAAAATGAAGTAACAATCTCATAGTTGCAGCTAAAAGCATTATATCAATGAGCTTCATTTTTAAAGCTCTAAATCAAAGATAACAATACCTCCCATTTGGACAAAAAGACATGTCAATACACTAAAAGATAAAGGGAATCAACATCATTCACAAAACAACCAATTTAAACAAGTAGCACTACTGTAAGTAAGAACAAGGCAAGAACATTAAGATAGATTAACTGTCGAATAAGAACATATGGTTGTACATCACATTGTCAAGCTTCAAGCTCCAATTGGGGCAGTAAATGATAGAGAACTCAGAGTGCATATAAGATAGCCACTTGAATCAGTTGCACTTTTGCACTTACACTAGAGCAAGTTTGAAACCAAATTACTCAAAAGAATTAAGTACCACAACAGGGGAAATTTGAATCAATTTGTTTTAATCGTAAACATTTTACAACTACTGCATCCCTTATCCCACTCCTTCCCTCATAACAATATCCATATAATTTAAAGACCCATTTTTTCCTGATATAGCTTCAACAGTTGAGGAACTTCATCCTTATAACAAGTCACAAATTTGTGCACGAACATCTTTTCAGTAGACTTGAGCATACCACTAATGTTAAAATCCTTCTTAATCAGACCTTTCGACAACAAAACTTGAATAACAGAACACCTTGGAACAATTCGCTTATCGAAGCTCAGTCCAATAAGCTGGGGTTGTCTGGCAAAAAGTGAAGACTCCCTACCCATTTTGTTAACAAAGTAATCCATTGCTACCATTATCTTATCCTCAGAATATGTCATGCACTTTGGGTACCTCCCAAATGCTTGTAGAGTCTCTTCCTCGGACCAACCCCAACTCTTATAAACCTCCATCTTCCTTTCCCATGTCAATTTGCTCATCCCCCTCAATGCCTTAATCGCATTAACAAAGCTCATCCTCAAAGGATTAAAACCCATTTTCTTCACTTCCTCCACAGTCTCTCTCAATTTATCACAATTTGACACGAAAACTCCAGGTTGGTATGTAAGTAGAAACACGATATTCGCTTCGGGTACTCCATTGTCTCGCAAAATATCAACATTTGGAGCCAGATAAGTACTCAAATCGAATATTAGAATTTTCGAGAAGCGTTTTATCGCTGCTATGGTCTTCTTGTCAGATTGAAGCAAACCCCTTAAGAACTGAAAATTTGGGATGAGACGGCTTTCTAAGCCAATTCTCAACATACTTGGGTTTGAAGACAGGGTATCAGCAAGTTCAGGGCTTGAAAAGCCTTTAGAATAGAGAAAGTTAAATTTGGGCAAAAGGGTTTTCTCAGGGTTTGATAGGAGCACTGATGGGTTCCTTCTGACGATTTTTGAGATATGGGTTTTGGAGAAGCCATGGTTGTTGAATAATGTGAGCACTGAGTCTGGTTTTTCTGGGGTTTTAAACTTGACAAGTTTTGATGCTAATAAGGCAGATTCTGGTGATAATCCACATGAATTCATGAGGTAAGAGACTCTAAACGAGTGTTGTTTATTTAAATCGCTAGAGATGTATCTGAGAATTAACAATGAGGGGTTGTTCTGAAGGGAATACAGTTCTTTATTGTGGGTTGTCGACACCCTAAAACCCCAACTCAAATGGAGTAGCGTTTTACAGAGAAAAGTTCCAACCATTATGAAAAAGAACAGGAAGTTTTACCTGATCTTGAAAGGGGGTGGAATTAAACCCCCAAAATCCATCATCTCGAAATAAGTATTGGAGAAATGTAAGACTTCATTTTCTCTTTCTGCTTTCTTCCTTCAGCAATGATTCAAGTTCTAACAAACGACATGTGTACTGTAAGTGTTTGGTGAGATGAGATGTTTTCTCCGATTGAAATGCTGCTATCCTACGGCCTTGATGCCCTAGTCACCCATGTTGGCCTGGCAGACGTGTGTGAACCCGTTTTCCCCTATTTTGTGAAAGAATGGTAGCTCCTTTCTTGCATATTGAAAGCGTGGATTGTAAACAAGCTTTCAGACTCTTTCATTTTTCATTTTTTATTTTAAATGCAGTTTCTTCTTTATTTATTTATTTATTTACTGTTAAAGCTTTTTGTAGCTTGTATTTTTTCAAATACGTGGAGAGAAAGTTTCGGGAAAAAACTCTAGAAAACAAATGTGTCATGTGTAAGATAAAATTGTAAGAACATCTCCATCGGTATTGTTTATTTTTTAACTACTTTAGCTAGAAAAATGATTTTTTTTTTTTTTTTTTTTAACAAATAGCTAACAACTATTTAATTGAGTGGTCCAATGGCACTAGTTCAAAATTTTAATTTATATCTTTTTATTTTTAATTATTTGATGGAGAGAAAAAGGGAAAAAGTGAGAAAAAAATAAGTGAAAATGTTTAACTAGTGAAAAAATATTGGCCAAATACAACAAGATAGTCATTTATATTTTTCATATATTTTAGATTTTGATCTTCTGTTTGTTCCTTAAATGGAGATTTAAAGGTAGTAAGTGGCATCCACAGGGGTGGAATTAGGAACTTTAGGTTGCCGGAGCAATGTTAAGCCTAAGAAATTATAGTAGACTAGTAATAACATTTTTTTTCTTTTGTCAAAAAATTTTGCTATATAAATACTATTAAAAAGAATTCTAAAATGAGCTTATTCATAAATCAAACTGCAAAAAGACTTCATAAATCATAATCAACTAAATACATTAAAAGGAAAAATATTTGAACCAACTTTAGCGAAGATGTTATAAAATCAAAAATGGGAAAAAGACCATGTATCTTCATCATATATCTAATCAAGTATGACATAGATAGTAAAGTCTCATATGAACCACAACACCCATAAACATACATGCAACGGAGGAGATAAAAGGGATTTAGGGATTTCACATTTTCAAGCCAGAGAGGGCCAAAGGAAGAAGGATTGAGCGAGTGCATCAAAAAAGGCAAAAAACAGATAAGTATGATTGATTGCCCATAAAAGAACCCCCTCCCCCCTCCCCCCAAAAAAAAAGTCCCTTCTATGTTTCGCCCCTGCCTATGGAGATGTTCTTACACTACTAATAAGGCAACATGCATTTCTATTCTTCTCTCCTCTTAATGGAATTTTATTGTTGATCTTGTATTTGGTTTTCAATTTGATTCTTACATCTTAATAGGTATTAGCAACCGGTCACATATGATAAGTGTGCGCATTTGCACATGCATATATCATGTGAGCTCGACAACTAGTATTTGATTGAGAGAGGAAATAAGCTCTAGTGTATAGAAAGAATATCACTGTTTACGTACGTACTCAAATGGGCGGTGACCGCCAAAAGAACAAACACCTCGGATAGGATGGGTTACTGGATTCGAAACTCTCCCATTGTACCTTATAAACAAAAAAAACAACTAAAAAAAAAAAGGATGGGTTACTGGATTCGAAACTCTCCCATTGTACCTTATTAAAAAAAAAAAAGATAAAAAGATAAAAAAATAATTAAAATAATTTTTAAAAAAAAAAAAAGAAAAAAAAAGGCCTAACGGGTCCCCACCTTCATCCCTTCACCTCCCCTCTTTGAACTATGATGAGCTTAACCCCTCTCTCATACTGTTGACATGGTTCCTTTTACTCCATAGATCATACCGTGGTCTCCATGCATCCATCATGTGAGTTCACCACTAGTGTACATGGTAGAGGTTGATGCCATTCGGATGCAAAGCCTTTTAAAATCGCTCCCTCTTTTCGAGAATTATTGATCGAGTTAATTTGAAAATTTGTTATAAAAATTGGAATATATCTTTAGACGAGTATAAATAAATTACATCCCTCATTTCATCGTACTTTTACAACTAGAAAATCTTCCAAGCAATGTCCATTTCTGTGCTATCATATGGGCGCGTCTACTTATCAAAAAAGGGAAAGAAAAATGAATTTTAATAAATAAATAAATAAATTATGAGGAAGGAGAATAAAAAAGAAGTAGAGATTTTCTGTCTTTCTCTGTCGCGGTAATTCAACGACCTCACCTTCCCCGCATACACTCACATCAATCACCATGGTGCCTTTCTTCTTTGTCAGCAACATCCTGCAACAGTTTCTTCTCGGAGACTGCTCAAAACTAGGGGTGTTCGTGGTTCGGTTTGGTTCAGTTTTAGGGTAGATTTCAAACCAAACCATTATATTTCGGTTTTTTGCTTTCCAAACCAAAACCAAACCATACTATAAAAAAACCAAACCAAACCAAACCATAAAATTTCGGTTTGGTTCGGTTCGGTTTTGGTTTTATCCTATCAAGTAGCAACAAATAATTGAAAATGGAAAAAATGACAAGCCAAACTTCAAATAAAAATATTTTTAATAAAATCATTACATTAGCAACTAAAAAAAACATTAAACATTATATTAAAATGGAAAAGTATTGACTTATGTCAATCCAAGTTCAAATCTCCAATCTAATATATGTTAATATCTCACACAACATTAATAGCTAGTTTAATACATACCAATCTAATAAAGAAAAAACAATAAAAAAGTTAAAATCTACAAAAACAAGCCCATTTCAAACGTTTTTCTTCCGGTAGTGTATTACTATTTTGAATCTATTACTATATATGTGTGTGTTTTTCGGTTTGGTTTGGTTTTTTAAACATGAAAACCAAAACCAAACCAATTTAATTCGGTTTTCTAAAATTGGAACCAAAACCAAACCAAATGACAAAAAAACCAAACCAAACCGACCGGTTTGGTTTGGTTCGGTATGGTTTTCGGTTTTAACCAAAACCATGAACACCCCTACTCAAAACAGCAGGGGAAAAAAATTTTCATTTAGTACTTACCACTAACTTCAATTATGCATCTATTAAGTTACTCAAAAAGCGTTTACCTAAGAAGTAGAGACATGCTATCGCGGTTTAGAACACTATGATATACGACACTTTTCCGACACTTCTTTGAATATGACATCTCTATTTTTTTTTCCTTCTTTTAATATTCATTTTTTTTTCCCTTCTGTCTTATCTTATCTACAAACAAAGAAATACATACACTTTTCTAAAGATCACGTGTCTATGTCAAACATGTATCGAACACAACACTTATCTTATACGAGTTATACAACACCTTCTGTTACATTTTTTTATGAACAACTCAACTAAAATTTATAAAGACAATACAAAGATATGCATTTTGAATGATTTATGCATTGTTATACGACATTTTATAATTATATGCATAAAAATAAATATTATATTAATGTTGTATCCTAACCATGTTGTGTCCTAAATTTTGAGAATTCACTGTGTCCGTGTCATATCATACTCGTGTCATTTGTCCGTATTCATGTATCTTAGTCTGTGAATCACTCAAATAGAATTCCCAAAAAGAAAACAAAGTGATCCATTTTGATTGATGTAAGTGATGCTACCTAATATGATATAATTTTTTTTTCAAAGATATATATTTTATTAATATTGTATCTATCAACATTTTATATCTTAATAAATTTTGTATTTTTTATGTTAACATCTTCCTGTCTTATTATATATGTTATATCTGTGTTGATGTCCATGCTTCTTAAATTTTTATTCTATTAGAGAAAAAGTTACATAAGAGCCTGTGTAACCTATCATTATAGACTTCTTAGCGATGTGGCAAAAAACCATTGGTTTGCTCTTTTGCAGGTGTAATGGGCCTAGTGACTTCCACATGAAATGTCGGCTCATCTGGTGACTCATTTCGTGTATAGGCCCAAAGTCCTAATCCAAGTATTGGCAAATTATTAAGCTAGAGTAAACTACATAAAAAGTAATTACCTTGTCCCATAGATATGGGTCGGGTCTCTTATAAACCTCCACTCTATCAATCTGAGAAGGATCCACCATCTTCCACTTACACTCCGGATCCGGGACTCGGTGTCGAACGTACTCGCTGACCATTTGATTTGTATAAGCATTGTATAGAGCATTAGATAGGTAATACACAAACGGTTTTTGACACGTGTTTTTGCTAATGGGGTGGGTGTTGAATGCATAGCTGGTGTAGTCGGATCTCCTGTACCAATTGATGAAGGTCCGAGAAGGCATTTCCATTTCCCGGGGCGAGAATATGCCTTGAAATATTTGAACCGCATAGCCCTAGGAAACAGATACGATCCAAAAACGGGTCTCGTCGTAGCATATGGACTGTTGCATGAGCCCAGCTGAATTGAGCTTCATTGGGACCTTAAGCCTCTTCAAGGCTTGGACTCGGTCCACGTTGGGGAAAATGTGCTCAACCACGTCCAGGTGGTGGAGGGAGACTAGGAGCGCAACCGAGTGCGCAGAGAGAAGCCCAAACAAGTTTCCGTACACATCAAACTGATCACCACACAAAAATAAATAAATAAATAAAGAGAGATAAAAAGAGATAAATAAGGCTGAAAATGATATATCAACAAAATCCAACCAATCCACTACTCTATGCTTGTAGATAAGCTTAATGAG
Source organism: Liquidambar formosana (assembly GCA_039720395.1). Classification (NCBI taxonomy): domain Eukaryota; kingdom Viridiplantae; phylum Streptophyta; class Magnoliopsida; order Saxifragales; family Altingiaceae; genus Liquidambar; species Liquidambar formosana. Next base: position 5,156,512 of record CM077827.1, on the reverse strand, counting down.
CAATTTTTTTTATTTTTTATTTTTTGGGCCAAACAAGAGGTATCCTAAGTCATTAAACCCAAACTAATCACCTCGTAATGCATAAAACACTCGCAAACCCATGCATCCGATAATAAGGAAATAGAAACCCGAACTCGGAACATATGGTTCCTAAGTCGGAGCTACCCTCGCAGGTTCAATAAGCAACTTTAAGCACCAACATGCACCAGCTTTTCACCAACTACCTTGGGGTTGGATAATCTACCACATGCATATTAAATGGAGAAGATGGTATACTATGAGAGAATGCAACCCACTTCATTGACAAATTGTCAATCATAATACACGGTGTATATATATACTAGATATAGGCATACGTGCGTTGCACGTGGTTATTTTTCAATAGTATGAAATATAAAGGAAAAAATAATTTTTAAAGAATTAAATATTAATATCGGTTTGGTTAGATTTTTACTTCTAATGAAACTTATAGTGGGTAGTATAACTAATTTGAAAAATTTTAAGTTAGTCACAAATAAATTTAGAATATAATAATTCCGAATAATATATAGTAATACAATATGATATTGATTAACCACAAAACTGCAACAATTTGAAATGAAAATTTAAATAAATAAAAATTCATTATTAAAGATATATGTTGTCACCAATTTACAAAAATGTCGTTGCTTAATAAGTTGAAGGTATTATATTTTGGTAATTGATGAGTTCGAGTAAAATAAAATAAAATAAGTAAATTATTTGCACAAATCAAAGTAACATTAATAAATTTCGTAAGTATATTATCATCATGAAATGATCATCATACATGTTATGGTAAAAACAATGAATTTAAGCTTACCAAATTCTAACCTCTAACGATTGAAAACCAATAAATGTTGCTATTTGCCTTTAAAGTTTTAATGGAGAAACATCCATTCACAATGAAAAAGTTAAAAAATGATCCTGCATAGAACTCTAATGAAATATAAAGAGAAATGTTTCATATATAAGTTAACTACAAAAATATAGATGTCTCCTGTGCGGGGTCTAAATCTGGGCCCTGAAGATTGCTGATGATGGAGGAACTGAATTTCACGCGTGGACCTACATTCACAAGCTAAGAAACAATGTCAGAGGGTAGGCCAAAGTGGGTTTTGGCCAAGCCCTCTCCAAAGTTTAAGTCATAGGCTATTTTTGGAGGTAAAGGCAAGGAAGAAGATGAATTTCAAAGGATTAGGGTACTGTAGCTTACCTTATTTGGCTGCATTGCATTCTACTTATACCCACCTGTACGGACTGACCATGTGAGGTCAGGTAACTACTTTGGTTAGGTCAAATCTGATCATGGTTTGCCAATAACCATCTAACCATGGTTTACTGATCATGGTTAGGTAGGTAACCATGGTTTCTTGTAACCGCTGTGTCAAGGATAGCAGATGTATTCATAGTTTTGGACTGTAGTAGTAATTTGGACTGTAGTGTGAGTTATGTGATGGGTGTCCCGAACTGAACATAAGGTCCCGAGCTAGGTGATAACGTGCCTTGCAATGGATTTGATTGAGTTGTCATAGCCACGTGTCAACAGTCCCAATTCGGGCTCCTTAACCCGAGCTGGGACTTCGGCTCAAGAATATTTCCACACATCTCCTATATAAACTTTACTATAATAGTAATTGTCATCTATTCAACTACAATAAAATTAAAAGGGTATAGAGGAGTAATTGTGTATTTAAAATTTACAATAAGGGTATATTAGTCAATCAAAAGTTTTTCTCACATTTAGCTTTTTATAGGTGGTATAGATATAGATATAGACATGATTAAGACAGCACGTGTTGATATAAATTATATCAACACTATGCATTGAAAGTTGTACTCCTTACATTGGCCTAATATACCCCTTAACCTACTAATGCACAAGGTAAAATCCCCAATGCAAGTGTTGATATAAATTATATCAGCATGTGCTTATATATATATATATATGATGACTGAGCATGTGCTGATATAAGTTATATCGAGCACGTTTTGATATAAGTTATATCAACACGTGCTGATCGGATCATAACTGTATGTATATATATATGTATATAAATTACAAAATCAAATACCATCATGCAAAAACAAATTGAAGATCCAAACTCCAAAATTAGGAGACTTAAATGCCTATTTGATCGTGTACTCTAAAAATATTTATTTGTTCTAAAAAATTTATAGTAGCATTGGAAAAAGGGGCACCTCAATATCACTATCCCTCCCTCTATTAGTGCCTCTATTTCTTCGGTCATCGGGAATCCCACGAGCAAAGCTAACCTCTATGTTTATTCACTCCCCTATCCCTTTTTAAGTAACAACTACTGCTGTTGTGGCGGAGCACTAGCCCATAGCTTTTAGGGGAAATCCATACGATTGTTGGAGATAATGCATTAACAAATTTGAGTTTGTTGCTATATTGTTTTCCCTAGACTACATCGACTTTCTTACTTCTTCTAGAGCCATAACTCTCCACAGGTGAGATGCTTGAGACTAAAGGAAGTGGCTACTGAAAATGTCAAATAAAATAAATAAACAAATTTAGTAACTTGGTTGTTCTCTAAAATTGGTTTTTTAAGAACTTTTTCCAAAAAAAAAAAAAAAAATAGAGGGTGTTTTGGGTTATTGCTTTCTAATTAGATTAATGTGATTGATAGAATCATATTAGTTAGTACATAAAAGTTTAGGGGGAATTACAGATTGATCTAACAACGAGCAAATAATTACATATCAATACAGATAACTATTACCTTCAATACAAAAATTAGTAAATGACTACTAATTTAATTAAAAATGATAACTAACTACAACTGTTTTCCCGTAACCGAATCAATATGTAATTCCCCTAATTAATATAAAAAATTAGTGCAGAAAACACTATCCTAAAAATTATACTCTTAAACCTACTTCGACATGATGCCTAGCTCTATTTAGTAGAACCAATCATGATCGTTAGTCCTAGGTGTACGATACCTTAATGTTGTAATAAGACGATTATTCTAACAAGACACCCCAAAGTAATATCTGCAGTCTTAGAACAGAGGTCAACAACCCACAGTCGGCTCATAAAGTGCTACACAACAACTTTTTGTGACCTAGCGATGCCCTTTGCATTGATCTTTTTCGGTGCTTCTCTTGCTACGTGTCACAACAAAAAAGTATGACACATTTATGTCCGGACGTGATTGACGGTTATGACTAGCCTAGTAAACTTCGTTTTTTTTTTTTTTTTTTGTAAATTTAACTGGGTTTTTTCCTAAAGTTAATTAGGTTTTTTATTAAATAATAAAAAAAATTTTGAAATCAGGTTTGGAAATCACAGTACTCCGGTAAGGAGATGAGAGAAGGAAAGAGAAAGGGAGAGAAGATTGCATGTTTAAGATTAAAAAAAAAAAAAGAAGAGAGAGAGAGATAAAGGAGTGAGTATCGGTATGATGAAATTAAGAAAAAAAGGTTTTTGTATTGAATCGTCTTACAGTTGACTTACAAATTTCAGGTCTGTATAGCATGACTCATTTTAGAATCACTTTTTATACGAAAATTTGTAATATCTTTTCGGGAAAATTAGGAAAAGGTATTCAAAAATGAAAATATTTAGGAAAAAAATGTGATAGACTCCTTTATTTATTTATTTTAAAAAAACCCTCCTTATTTATTTATTTTTTTGATAACGGGAACCATCCTACAGCAGGCCCTTTGAACTTACCCATGAAACCTAAACCTTCGGAGAGACTAGCGAAGTAACCCATTGCCACAGCGACCTACTTAAATCTTGAGTTGTAATTTCCGAGCCCTCTCCATCCTCCCGTCCTTCCCACCCCATTCATCCTGAATTTCCCATTCTCTCTCCCTCGTTTTCACTCTCCTCCACCTAATGGCCTAAATGATAATTCTCAACTTCCAGATTTGGTCCATCTCCTCTCAAATGACGTGATTGGTTTTGTGTATACATCTGTATATAGGTTTTGAACCTATGCATAGTTGGTTTTCTTGGGTTTGATTGATTTTTAAAAGAGTTTTTTTTTTATTATTATTATTTTTTTGGGTGGAAATTTTGTGTTTGTTTTTTTTTTAATTTTTAATTTTTCTGTTGTTTGATTTTGTTTTGTCCGCAAAGGATATTTTGAAATTGGCTTGAGAATGTTGTTTTGGTCTTGGCACTTAGCTGAATAGATCTCTTATGGTGCTCTTTTGTCTACTCATTCGTTTCTTTTTCTCTTTGATTTTTCCTTCCTAAAACCATTTTTCTTCTCTCTTTTTATTGAATTTTTTCACTCTTCTTCCGCCCTATTGTTTCTCTCTCTTCTTCCGCCCTGTTATTTCTTCTTCTGCTACTACAACATAGTGGCTTTACAAAGCATTTCCACAGTGACAATAGCCCAAAAACACTTTCCTTGAATCCCATTCAACAATAGAATTTCTTTTTCTATCTGGCTGTTCCTGGAGCTGACGATTCAATGAATAAACAAATGACCTCTCGTTCTGAGTGTAATTAACAATGGCCTGCAAGGAAGCCCAGTGGAACGTAATGGCAAAGCATGGCGCAATTCAGCATTGCAAGTATAACCGATTTTGTTATTTTCTAATTCGTAGGTTGCATTAGGGCCAAAATAAAGAGTTGCATTATTGCCGATCAAGCACGTGTGTTTACTACCATTTTTTTTTTTTTAAAAAAAAAAAGGGGAAATATCCAAAAACTTCCTAAAAAATAAATTCATATCCAAAAACTCCATTAAATATTTTTCCTATTCATCCAATCCAAATAAAAAAGAATCATATCTATTAACTCCAACCAGTTAATTTTTTATTTACTGTTGTTAAAAGAAAAGAGTGATCCAACTAAAATACCCTTCTTTGACATTAATATGCTTAATGAAAAAATTGCATATTTAACTGAATTTCTACTTTTATCCTTTTTAACGTAATTAGAAAAAAATTAACTATCATTAATTAATTATTCTCTAATGTACACATGGGGAGAAGGGAGAAGAAAAAGAGAGAGTGGGAGAGTATGCAAGTTTGCGAAAAGAGGGGGCAAAAGGGAAAATTCACTTAAATATGCATTTTTATCATTAAACATATTATTTTGAAAAAAGGGCATTTTAGTTGGATCAGTCTTTTCTTTTAACCACAATAAACAAAAATTTAACTGATTGGAGTTAATAGATATAATTCTTTTTTATTTGGATTAGATGGATAGGAAAAATATTTAATGGGATTTTTAGATATGATTTTATATTTGGGGGAGGTTTTGGATATTTCCCCCAAAAAAAATTATGTACCTACCCTTATCAAAAAGAGGTCCAAAAAGGTTTTCGACTTTTTTTCTTTTCTTTTCTTAAATTACAAAGAAACAAGAAAATGAAAAATTACATTTGTTAGAAGTAAAGAGCACTGCATCCCTAACCCAAACCATCAAGGGGTTGTTGGAATTGACGAGCAGACACCCTTAGTGTATGCCCAAGATTTGCATACTAGGGTTAGTCTAGTGATGAGGGTGGATGGGGCAAAGGGTAGGACTATGATAGGTTAAAAGTTCCAATTGTAGCCCAAAAAAAAGAATTGCCATGAAATCAATACAAAAATTACCCTCCCTCAAAGTATGAATGATTTGGCAGCACCAATTCTGTTTATCACCTCTCTTATATCTTCAATTAGGCCTCCATTTGGATCTCATCACTTTGTTTGCTATTCTATGTTGTAGCCATCCAAATGAAGAGCAGTATTATTGGGAAACATGAACCATCCAAAGAGCCTCCATATAATTTTTTTTTGATGAAGATAATATTTGTATTGAATATTAAAGGGCATAGCCCACGTACATAAGCCATATACAAGCACAAGCCGACAAAAACTCCAACTAGAGCTTTAGAGAATAAACAAAAAGTAAGAAAGAGGACGCAGCCCATTGGTATAACTATTAAACCAAGCAAAAAGATTCTTAACTACAGACCTACAGTGGACTTGAGGTCGATTAAACAGACTTCCACTCCTTCAAAGGTTCTTCCATTTCTTTCTTTCCAAATGCTCTAGAATATAGTGTGAGGAACCATGCTCCAAACCTCCATATAAATGCTCTTTTTAAATCAAACAATTTGTACAATCATGTAGTTCCTGAGGAAGAGGATTTACCCACTAACATGAAACAACAACAAAAAACGGAATGTTGGCCCAATAGAACTGATTGAAGATCATATTTGAGAGACCTGACAGCACTGCCCACATAGAAGTGGAGGTAAAAAATAAAAAAATTTTAAATGTAGAACTGGGGGTGTATGTTAGAAGGATGCCCAAAATGAAGTAACAATCTCATAGTTGCACTAAAAGCATTATATCAATGAGCTTCATTTTTAAAGCTCTAAATCAAAGATAACAATACCTCCCATTTGGATAAAAAGACATGTCATAGAGCTAGATGCATTTTCAATACAATAAAAGATAAAGGGAATCAACATCATTCACAAAACAACCAATTTAAACAAGTAGCACTACTGTAAGTAAGAACAAGGCAAGAACATCAAGATAGATTGAACTGTTGAATAAGAACATATGGTTGTACATCACATTGTTAAGCTTCAAGCTCCAATTGGGGCAGTAAATGATAGAGAACTCAAAGTGCATATAAGATAGCCACTTGAATCAGTTGCATTTTTGCACTTACACTAGAGCAAGTTTGAAACCAAATTACTCAAAAGGATTAAGTACTACAACAGGGGAAATGTGAATCAATTTGTTTTAATCGTAAACATTTTACAACTACTGCATCCCTTATCCCACTCCTTCCCTCATAACAATATCCATATAATTTAAAGACCCATTTTTTCCTGATATAGCTTCAACAGTTGAGGAACTTCATCCTTATAACAAGTCACAAATTTGTGCATGAACTTCTTTTCAGAAGACTTGAGCATACAACTAATGTTAAAATCCTTATTAATCAGACCTTTCGACAACAAAACTTGAATAACAGAACACCTTGGAACAATTCACTTATCGAAGCTCAGTCCAATAAGCTGGGGTTGTCTGGCAAAAAGTGAAGACTCCCTACCCATTTTGTTTACAAAGTAATCCATTGCTACCATTATCTTATCCTCAGAATATGTCATGCACTTTGGGTACCTCCCAAATGCTTGGAGAGTCTCTTCCTCAGACCAACCCCACCTCTTATAAACCTCCATCTTCCTTTCCCTTGTCAATTTGCTCATCCCCCTCAATGCCTTAATCGCAATAACAAAGCTCATCCTCAAAGGATTAAAACCCATTTTCTTCACTTCCTCCACAGTCTCTCTCAATTGATCACAAGTTGACATGAAAACTCCTGGTTGGTATGTAAGTAGAAACATGATATTCGCTTCGGGTACTCCATTGTCTCGCAAAATATCAACATTTGGAGACAGACGAGTACTCAAATTGAATCTTAGAATTTTCGAGAAGCGTTTTATCGCTGCTATGGTCTTCTTGTCAGATTGAAGCAAACCCCTTAAGAACTGAAAATTTGGGATGAGACGGCTTTCTAAGCCAATTCTCAACATACTTGGGTTTGAAGACAGGGTATCAGCAAGTTCAGGGCTTGAAAATCCTTTAGAATAGAAAAAGTTAAATTTGGGCAAAAGGGTTTTCTCAGGGTTTGATAGGAGCACTGATGGGTTCTTTCTGACGATTTTTGAGATATGGGTTTTGGAGAAGCCATGGTTGTTGAATAATGTGAGCACTGAGTCTGGTTTTTCTGGGGTTTCAAACTTGACAAGTTTTGATGCTACTAAGGCAGATTCTGGTGATAATCCACATGAATTCATGAGGTAAGAGACTGTAAAAGAGTGTTGTTTATTTAAATCGCTAGAGATGTATCTGAGAATTAACAATGAGGGGTTGTTCTGAAGGGAATACAGTTCTTTATTGTGGGTTGTCGACACCCTAAAACCCCAACTCAAATGGAGTAGCGTTTTACAGAGAAAAGTTCCAACCATTATGAAAAAGAAAGGGAAGTTTTACCTGATCTTGAAAGGGGGTGGAATTAAACCCCTAAAATCCATCATCTCGAAATGAGTATTGGAGAATGTAAGACTTCATTTTCCCTTTCTGCTTTCTTCCTTCAGCAATGATTCAAGTTCTAACAAACGACATGTGTACTGTAAGTGTTTGGTGAGATGAGATGTTTTCTCCGATTGAAATGCCGCTCTCCTATGCCCTTGATGCCCTAGTCACCCATGTTGGCCTGGCAGACGTGTGTGAACCCGTTTTCCCCTCTTTTGTGAAAGAATGGTAGCTCCTTTCTTGCATATTGAAAGCGTGGATTGTAAACAAGCTTTCAGATTTTTTCATTTTTCATTTTTTATTTTAAATGCAGTTTCTTCTTTATTTATTTATTGTTAAAGCTTTCTGTAGCTTGTATCTATCTATATTTTCTATAAAAAGATGAATGTAAGAAAAACTTTTGACTGACTAATATATTCTTATTTTAATTTTTAAATACACAACTACCCTGTTACATATATAGGAAATACAACAATATAAAACACATAACTTAATAAGAATTTTAAAAAAACTATACAACTACCCTTTTGCATATATAGAAAATATAGTAATATAAAACACATACCTTAAGAAGAATTTTAAGAAAACTATACGACTACCCTTCTGCATATATAATAAATATAACAATATAAAACACATACCTTAATAAGAATTCTAAGAAAACTATAATTCGTATAATAATTAAATAAAACCAAACCCATATAGGAATTTTAAAGAAACGGAAACTATAATTCGTATATAATAAATAAATAGCCGGATTGTAAATTCCATTTTCTCCATCAAGAGTTGCTTCAACCTTCTCTCTACCTTTTCCATTAACGGTGACTTCTCTCGTCTTTGGTAAGTTTTGCTTTGCAAAATATAAGATATATATGGTACTGTACTGGAAATTTGTTGAGTTGGGTTTTGGTTTGAATGCTAATAATCACATTAGGTTTTATTTAATTTTGTTTCCTTTGAGAAATTAATTTTATACAATCATATTTCATTTAAATCCTATATATCTTTCCAAGAATTTTTTTTATTCAAATTTTTGGTTTTGTATTTTTTATTTTTGCTGTCAGTATTTTCACTTACTTTTGATTTGATTGGTAGAGTTTCATAAGCAATTTGCTAATATACATTTTTGTTTGAATGCTAAACCCTTTATTTTACGTGGTAAATTATCTAATAATATTTTTTCTTTTGATGAAAAATTGCTCTTGGAAATATCCGATGGGAATTGAAAAGCTATTTTTTTATGCTCATTCTCTTTCTAATTTTTTCTTGCTGATAAAAAATCCCTTGTAAGAGGTATGTATTTTATTTTATTATTTTTTTTTAAATGCTCAATCTCTATGTTGTCTTTCTAATTTTTTTCTTAGAGATTAAAATTCCCTTCTCAAGACTATACTGTTTATGGGTGATTTGAGGAGTGGGCCGGAGAACAAGGGCCTTAAGTTTTTAAATGTTCTTGATGAGGCATCTTGCCTTATTTTTTGATTTGTAATTTTTCCCATTTTTTGAATCCTAAGATTAGTTTTCGTGTTATGTTATCTTTGATTATTTCAATTAATGGGATGTTAAGCTCCAATGATACATTGCGAAATATCTCGTTACAAAGTGGGGATCCATAGATTCTTCAACCAAAAAAAAAAAAAAAAAAAACCAAAGAAGTTGAAGAGAAGTAATAGTAAAGTTTCATTTGGATGAAGTGGAATAATATCCCATGATAGTAATATGGTGTTAGGACTTTTTGAGCATGTATTTATTCTTTAAATGATCCAAAATGTATTAGAATTTGTTGATGTGTAAGTCACATTATATAAACTACTAATTTATTAATAAATTTAGTATATTCTTTTGCATATAATTTCTACGATACAATGGACTTGCTATATGGTTAACAATTCAACCAAATTAAATTCTCTCTAGAGATTAAGTATATACTTTTTCCATTTATTTTGGTTTTAATTATTCTTTTTTTTACTTCTTCATTGATATGTTTCTTATTATAGATGTGTAGAAAATTGGTGGACAATGAATAAGTTATTTATCAAGATTCTTAATAGTTATGGTGTCATTATGTATTAGTATTTCTTTCCAGATCATTTGATGTACATGACTAAAACCTTCTAAGGAGTAATAAATAATTTCTTAACATTTTAAATCTTCACACTTGATATGGATTAAATGTTAAAAAACAAAAGGCTGCATAACCTTCCTTAAGTAAATAAAGTTTATATTTAATCGATATGGACAATATTGAAGAGATAATTACCATTAGGTGAGGGGTTGTACTATATGAAAAGGGTCAATCCCTATTTAAGCTAAAAAGATCTTGGGAAGCATCAATCTTTTATATGTTTATTTAGGAAAAATAATTGATAATCTTTAAATCATTTTATTGTTGACAAAAAATCCACATGCAACGCATGTGTGTAATAACTAATACTACTTATAAAAGGCTGAATGTCAGAAAAGCTTTTAATTGACCAATATACCCTTATTTTATATTTTAAATACATGACTACTCTTATACATGGTACATTGATTGGAAGAGGAAATAGGAATATAAAATATAAAACATATAAAAAGGAAATAAAATATAAAACACATAAATATAAATAGGAATTCAAAGTATACTATAATTTGTATATTTCAATTCGTAAAACCACATAAATAGGAAATCAAATTCATATAAAACCCTAAACCTTAACATATATTATCTACATAATTCTGAATTCTACTTTCTCCATTAACAACGGGATTCTGAATCCTTCTTTCTCTATTAACAGTGTCTTTTACCTCATTTGGTAAGTGTTTCTTTACAAAATACGATAACTTTTTCTCATAATTAAAAAAAAAAAAACAAAAAACTACGTGCAACGCACATGTACGCCAACTAGTTCTTTCAAATACGTAGAGAGAGAGTTTCGGGCAAAAACTCTAGAAAACAAATGTGTCATGTGTAAGATAAGATTGTAAGAACATCTTCATAGGTATTGTTTATTTTTTAACTACTTTAGCTAGAAAAATGATTTTCTTTTTTTTTTTTTTTATAACAAATAGCTAACAACTATTTAATTGAGTGGTCCAATGGCACTAGTTCAAAATTTTAATTTATATCTTTTTATTTTTAATTATTTGATGGAGAGAAAAAGGGAAAAAGGGAGAAAAAAATGAGTGAAAATGTTTAACTAGTGAAAAAACACTGACCAAATGCAACAAGGTAGTCATTTATATTCTTCAAATATTTTAGATTTTAATCTTATGTTTATTCCTTAATGGAGATTTAAAGGTAGCAAGTGGCATCCATAGGGGTGGAATTAGGAACTTCAGGTTGCTGGAGCAATGGTTAGCCTAAAAAACTTATAATAGACTAGTAATAATATTTTTTTTTCTTTTATCACAAATTTTTGCTATATAAATACTATTAAAAAGAATTCCAAAATGAGCTAATTCATAAAGCAAACTGCAAAAAGACTTCATAAATCATAATCCACTAAATACATTAAAAGAAAAAATATTTGAACCAACTTTAGCGAAGATGTTACAAAATCAAAAATGGGAAAAAGACCATGTATCTTCATCATATATCTAGTCAAGTATGACATAGATAGTAAAGTCCCATATTAATGACAAAACCCATAAACATACATGCAACGGAGGAGATAAAAGGGATTTAGGGTTTTCACATCTTCAAGGCAAAGAGGGCCAAAGGAAGAAGGACTGAGTGAGTGCATCAAAATAGGCAAAAAATAGAAGGGTATGACTGACTGCCCATAAAAAAAAAAGGTCCCTTCTATCTTCCGCCCCTGCCTATGGAGATGTTCTTACACCACTAATAAGGCAATATGCATTTCTATTCTTCTCTCTTCTTAATGCAATTTCATTCTTGATCTTGTATTTGGTTTTCAATTTGATTCTTAGATCTTAATAGGTATTAGCAATCGGTCACATATAATAAGTGTGCACACTTGCACATGCATATATCATGTGAACTCGACAACTAGTATTTGATTGAGAGAAGGAATAAGCTCTAGCGTATAGAAAGAATATCAGTGTTTACGTACGTACTTAAGTGGGTGGTGACTGCCAAAAGAACAAACATCTCGGATAGGATGGGTTACGGGATTTGAAACTCTCCCATTGTACCTTAAAAAAAAAAAAAAAAAAAAAAAAAAAAAAGGCCTAACCAGTCCCCACCTTCGTCCCTTCACCTCCCCTCTTTGAACTATGTTAAGCCTACCCCTCTCTCATACTGTTGACATGGTTCTTTTTACTCCATAGATCATACCGTGGTCTCCATGCATCCATCATGTGAGTTCACCACTAGGGTACATAGTAGAGGTTGATGCCATTCGGATGCAAAGCCTTTTAAAATCGCTTCCTCTTTTTGAGAATTATTGATAAGAGTTAATTTGAAAATTTGTTATAAAAATTGGAATATATCTTTAGACGAGTATAAATAAATTGCATCCCTCATTTCATCATACTTTTACAACTAGAAAATCTTCCAAGCAATGTCCATTTCTGTGCTATCATGTGGGCGCGTCTACTTATCAAAAAAGGGAAAGAAAAATGAATTTTAATAAATAAAAAAAAATTATGAGGAAGGAGAATAAAAAAGAAATAGAGCTTTTATGTCTTTCTCTGTCGTGGTAATTCAACGACCTCACCTTCCCCGCATACACCCACATCAATCACCATGGTGCCTTTCTTCTTTGTCGGCAACATCCTGCAACAGTTTCTTCTCGGAGACTGCTCAAAACAGCAAGGGAAAAAAATTTTCATTTAGTACTTACCACTAACTTCAATTATCCATCTATGAAGTTACTCAAAAGCGTTTACCTAAGAAGTAAAGACATGCTATCGCGGTTTAGAACACTATGATATACGACACTTTTCCGACACCTCTTTGAATATGACATCTCTCTTCTTTTTTTCCTTTTTTTAATATTCATTTTTTTTCCCTTCTGTCTTATCTTATCTACAAACAAAGAAATACATACACTTTTCTAAAGATCACGTGTCTATGTCAAACATGTATCGAACATGACACTTGTCCGATACGAGTCATACAAAACCTTCTGTTACACTTTTTTATGAACAACTCAACTAGAATTTATAAAGACAATACAAAGATATGCATTTTGAATGATCTATGCGATGTTATACGACATTTTATAATTATATGTATAAAAATAAATATTATATTAATGTTGTATCCTAACCATGTTGTGTCCTAAATTTTGAGAATTCACTGTGTCCGTGTTATATCATACTCGTGTCATTTGTCCGTATTCATGTATCTTAGTCTGTGAATCACTCAAATAGAATTCCCAAAAAGAAAACAAAGTGATCCATTTTGATTGATGCAAGTGATGCTACCTAATATGATATAATTTTTTTTTAAAGATATATATTTTATTAATATCGTATCTATCAACATTTTATATCTCAATAAATTTTGGATTTCTTATGTCGACATCTTCCTGTTATGTTATATATGTTATATCTATGTTGATGTCCATGCTTCTTAAATTTTTATTCTATTAGAGAAAAAGTTACATAAGAGCCTATGTCACCTATCATTATAGACTTCTTAGCGATGTAGCAAAAAACCACTGGTTCGCTCTTTTGCAGGTGTAATGGACCTAGTGACTTCCACATGAAATGTTGGCTCATCTGGTGACTCATTTCGTGTATAGGCCCAAAGTCCCAATCCAAGTATTGGCAAATTATTAAGCTAGAGTAAACCACATAAAAAGTAATTACCTTGTCCCACAGATATGGGTCGGGTCTCTTATAAACCTCCACTCTATCAATCTGAGAAGGATCTGCCATCTTCCACTTACACTCCGGATCCGGGACTCGATGTTGAACGTACTCGCTGACCGTTTGATTTGTATGAGCATTGTATAGAGCATTAGATAGGTAATACACAAATGGTTTTTGACACGTGTTCTTGCTAACAGGGCGGGTGTTGAATGCGTAGCCAGTGTAGTCGGATCTCCTGTACCAATTGATGAAGGTCCGAGAAGGCATTTCCATTTCCCGGGGCGAGAATATGCCCCGAAATATTTGGACCGCATAGCCCCAGGAAACGGATATGGTCCAAAAACGGGTCTCGTCATAGCATATGGACTGTTGCATGAGCCCAGCTGAATCGAGCTTCATTGGGACCTTGAGCCTCTTCAGGGCTTGGACTCGGTCCACGTTGGGGAAAATGGGCTCAACCACGTCCAGGTGGTGGAGGGAGACTAGGGGCGCAACTGGGTGCGCAGAGAGAAGCCCAAACAAGTTTCCGTACACATCAAACTGATCACCACACAAAAATAAATAGATAAAAAGAGATAAATAAGGCTGAAAATGATATATCATCAAAATCCAACCAATCTGCTACTCTATGCTTGCAGATAAGCTTAATGAGCAATTTTTCTTTTTTTTTTTTTTTTTTTTGGGCCAAACAAGAGGTATCCCAAGTCATTAAACCCAAACTAATCCTCTAGTGATGCATAAAACACCCGCATACCCATGCATCTGATAGTAAGAAAATAGATACTCGAACTCAGAACATATGATTCCTAAGTCGGAGCTACCCTAGAGGGTTCAATGAGCAACTTTAAGCACCAACATGCACCAGCTTTTCACCACCTACCTTGGGGTTGGATTATCTACCACATGCATATTAAATAGAGAAGATGGTATAGTATAAGATAATGCAACCTACCTCATTGAAAAATTGTATTAATTTGTCAATCATAATACACACTTGATTAGGTCAACACGTGTTGATATAATTTATATCAGCACTATACATTGAAGGTTGTACTCCTTACAATGGTATGATATACCCCTTAACCTACTAATACACAAGGCATAATCCCTAATGCAGGTGTTGATATAAATATATATATACAAGATGATGATCGAGCACGTGCTGATATATAACTTATATCAACACTTGCACTAGGGGTTGTACCTCATGCATTAGTGGATCATGGGATATATTAAGCCAATGCACGAGGTACAATCCCAATGCATAGTGTTGATATAAGTTATATCAATACATATTGACCGGATCATAACTATAAATATTATATATATTACAAAATCAAATACTATCACGCAAAAACAAATTGAAGATCCAAACTCCAAAATTAGGAGACTTAAATGCCTATTTGATCATGTACTATAAAAATATTTATTTGTTCTAAAAAAATTATAGTAGCATTGGAAAAAGGGGCACCTCAATATCACTATCCCTTCATCTATTAGTGCCTCTGTTTCTTCGGTCATCGGGAATCTCACGAGGAAACCTAACCTCTGTGTTTATTCGCTCCCCTATCCCTTTTTAAGTAACAACTACTACCGTTGTGGCGGAGCACTAGCCCATAGGTTTTAGTAGAAATCCATACGATTGTTGGAGATAATGCATTAACAAATTTGAGTTTGTTGCTATATTGTTTTCCCTAGACTATATCGACTTTCTTACTTCTTCTAGAACCATACCTCTCCGTGAGATGCTTGAGACTGCAGGAAGTGGCTACTGAAAATGTCGAATAAAATAAATAAATAAAATTTAGTAACTTGTTTGTTCTCCAAAATTGGGTTTTTAAGAACTTTTTCAAAAAAAAAAAAAAAAAGAAAAGAAGAAGGTGTTTCCGGTTGTTGTTTTCTAATTGGATTAATGTGATTGATCGAATCATATTATCTGGCACGTGAATTAGTACATAAAAGTTTAGGGGGAATTATAGATTGATCCAACAACAAGCAAATAATTACATATTAATAAAAATAATTATTAACTTCAATGCAAAAAATAGTAAATGACTACTAACTTAATTAAAAATGATACGGAGTAACTAACTACAATTATTTGACCGTAACCGAATCAATCTGTAATTCCCCTAACTAATATAAAAAATTAGTGCAGAAAACACTATCCTAAAAATTTTACCCTTAAACCTTCGATATGATGCCAAGCTCCATTTAGTAGAACCAATCATCATCGTTAGTCCTAGGTGAACTATACCTTAATGTTATATTAAGAAGATTATTCTAATAAGACACCACAAAGTGATGTCTGCAGTCTTAGAACAAGGTCAACAACCCACAGCCGGCTCCTAAAGTGCTACCCAACAACTTTTCGTGACCTAGTGATGCACTTTGCATTGATCTTTTTCGGTGCTCCTCTTGCTACGTGTCACAACAAAAAGATATGACACATTTATGTCCGGACGAGATTGACGGTTATGATTAGCCTAGGTGGTGGGTCAAGGTACGAAAAATAAATATAATAATATTTGTGGTCCTAAACAGGATTTGCCTAGGTGAAGGAGAGGGTCCCACCCAAGACAGAATCCACCGAGTCCACTAAATCGGACCCCGCGTGGGTTTTTATGGTCGACTTAGTCTGTGACACATCTATATTTATGTTGAACGGTGAATTGGTGTTCCTTTTTTTTCAAACAAAAAATGAAAAAAAGAGCCAAATCAATTTGAATAAGGTTTTTGCTAAAGACGTGATGGGCATTGTTTAAGCCACTAATTCAGCTTCGTTGAGGCCGAGACAACATCATTTGTTCTTTACTAATCATAGACAGCCGGAATTTACCAATCCAACCCTGAGACTTGTTAGTTTAATTAATTACATATCCTAGGGATAACAATCTATATGAAATTTATTTTATTTTATTTTTGCCGATGGCAAAAAAGATATCCTCATATAATTAAAAAGCTTGATGTAAGAAAAATTATTTATAATTGTTAACTCGTGAATTTATTCAAGTGTATTACCCATTCTTGTGGTCTAATCATATTAAAAATACATAACATTATGTAAGAGATACTCTTGACTCATAAAACTTCTAGAGTGATCCAAATTCTGGGAAAAAGAAAAAAAAAAAAATCTGGAACAACAGAAAATAATTTTTATTTTAGGGAAAATCTTGAGGGCTAAATTTATATATATATATTTTTTTTGGCTACGAATATCATATGCTAAATTTATATGTTGCAACGCATTTTCTTGCTTTTTGGGCTACTACTTATAAAAAATTTAGAACAATTCTCATTTCTGATCCACCGCCCTCATTTCTTCTTGTGGAGGTCCTAGATGAAAATGATGCCCCATCTTTTCCTCTTCAATAAAGTATTAGATTATCACAAAAAAAATTTCTTCTTGCAGAGGTCCTAGACGAAGATGATGCTCCATCTTTCTTTTCAATAAAGTAGTCGATTATCAAAAAAAAAAAAAAAAACAGACGTCTAGAGTCATCCAAATTCACACACCATGTCCCGAAGTATCCTGACACTAGATTGCAGCAACAAAAATTTTGGGAAAAACTTGACACAAAATCTAATTAACCAAACACGCAACTTCATATGCCAAAACAGAAACAACAACAAAGAAATCAAAACAAGAAAGTGCTTCACAGAAACAAACCCAGAAACAATAAACCATAAGGAAAAAAAAAGAAAAGAAAAAAAGACACCCATATGGGAAAGAAGCATGAAACGAGAAATACCTGGTGGAAACCTGGCTCCTTGGTGAGAGGAACACCAAGCTCAGCCATACAGGCTTGAATCCGATCATCCGATCCGTACAACCCCGGGTACCTCTTGATACACCGATCTTGCATCTTCTCAAGAGCCTTCGCCAATGGGTAACTGATGGCAAACCCACCACCACCATACGCCATATTATACGAGAAATTTATGTTCTGCAGATGACTCTCCGACGAGCTCCCTATGTAGTAAAACTGGTTATGATCATACTTCGCCAAAACCTTCACCAAATTATCCACAACAAACACCGTATCGTCATCGCCCATCACGAACCACTTCACATCCTCCATGCCTTGTCTCACTGTCTCCGAAACTATTCGCGATATTCGTATCGCCGACCGGTGACCCTTCGGGTACTTGTACTTGAATCTGGAAGTGTTGCTCGATATCTTCAATGGAGGAAGAGAATTATCTTCGTCGGTGTCATTGGAGACGGGCTTGTCTAACCACACTATTCCTCGCATTTCGTTGGGTCTCCACCACTGTTTGATGTAGCTCTTCCTTTGGTCCCATAGCTTGGCCGAGGCGGCGATGCCGAAAACAATGTGGTGGAGGCTCGTTTTCACTTGGGTATTGTGGGTTTGAGCTGACCCAGATGGGGATTTGGCGAGTTGAGTGATGGGAGACGATGATTTGAGTTGCTCATGGGGTTTGGGAAGGTCTTGGTCACATGATGAATGTGGAGAAAAGATGAAATTGAGAGTGTAAAAGATGTAGGTTAGAGAGAGGACGATGATGAACGAGGCCATGATCTTTGGCACGGTTCGATTGTTGGCACTATGGCTTCTCACGGTCTGATCCCAGAAGGAAATTTCTGAGAATTTTGGGTTGTCTTTCATGGTCTTGGTTTTGGGGTTTGATATATTGCAGAGAAAGAAGAAGAAGAAGAAGTGATAATAGAACTAGAACTTTGGCATCATCAATTTGCTTCTTGCTCTAGCAGATTCACAAAAGAAAACTTTTTTTTCTATTGCTCTACAAGATTTTTACAAAGAAAAGTCATTTTCTAGAATATAAAGGGAGGTGAGAAGACAGAGCAGACAGAGAGAGCTAAAGAGACGGTTCGATATGAAGAGGACCTAAAGAGACGGTTCGATATGAAGAGGCTCCCCGAGAAAGAGTACAAAAGGAGGTTTGGCCCTATTAGGAGTGTCAAATGACCAATAAAATCTAGCCATGTCTGTTAGGCATGAGATTTGGGTCTCTCTTAAGCTCATCTAAACATATAATCAAAGTAATCTTAATTGATCTATACAAGAAAGCAAGTTAATGGTGAACTGGCAACTTAATTAACAACGTCGGCATTATACAAAGAACCAAAAGCCCATTTATTTTTCATTTTATGCTTTATTTTTTTTACTTTTTTTTTTTTTTTAATTATAAGTAGTTGTATTAATCGAACGTGGGGACATAAACAAAACCATCAACCCAATCGGATTGGCTAAAACTTCATCAGGTGAGAGGAGAACTGAAGCAGGCAGCAAGTCCATGGACAAGGAACCAAAAGTATTACAAATAGTAGCGCATTGGGCCAGATTACGGGCCGTGCCATTTGCAGCTCTAGGTACAGAATACATGTCAGTCAAGGGCACGGTTATTTCCACCCTTGATTTTATTTGTACGGACTTATTTTAATTTTTTAAAAGTTCTAATATAAAAGAATTTTTTTCAAAACTTGTTACGTTAACACACAAGTTGGGAAGTTGGACATGAGCAAGTGAATGGCCTTTTGCTATTCACGAAGCTGGTAAGTTTGGTCTGGATTATATTATACATGGATTATACAGTATGACACACCTATGCATATGATACAATTATTAATATATGCATGGTATTGATATAAAAAAATTAGTACATGTTGATAAGATCGCATGAACATATCTATAGGATAATCCCGCTGTAAAATAGGAACATGTGCAAACTCGAGAAAACAAAATGGGTTGTAGCCAAAATAAAAAAATTAAAATTGAAGAAAGAAGGGAAAACAATATGGGGTGGAATTATTTTTAAATAGGCTTTCCTCTTTCTACTCCATGTTTATTTTTATTTGATAAGGTTATATTTTAAGCAATTTCACCTATTGTTCCAGCCCACTAAACAAGTTATGTTAAATACATAGTATACAAGGTGCGAGGATACTTCATTTATTAATGGGCTCATGATTTTACCACCCCTGTTAATGTATTTCATGTGATCATTAATATTTATATGCGCAACATTCCTGAAAATAAACGAATCCTATTCAACAAACATAACATAACACATATAAAGACTAAATAATGAATGCAAAAGAATATACTTTCATTAGAGGAAAGTACTAAATAGTTTTGACAGGCCACAGTGCTACTCATAAAAAATAAAAATAAAAATTCCAACAGGACAATTCTGTTCATGATAATCTAGGTACTTAAGACAGAAGCCGAACAGAAGTTAGCCTTCATTGGAGTCCAGCTGATCCTATGCAAATGGCACCTTAAGTGTATGGCTTGGTTTTAGGCAATCTCTTTTCCTTTGACTACAAAGCTTGCAATTCATCTTGCATATATAGATCTTGTGATTATTATTGTTTTACTAATATCAAACAACTAATCATAAAATTTAACTCATAATCAGAAGTTGAGTTACAATTTTTTTTCATTATATTTATAAGTTTCATTTCTAGTTCAACCTCTTTCTATTTTGGTTGTGGTGGGTCTAAACTAATCTACGTTTGCTTCACATAAATATGTAGATTGCTGCACGTACATTAGTTGATTTGCAATCTTCTAGATCTATTTTTCACAAGCTTCTAATATTTTCCATTCCTAATGAAGGTTTTCACAACTTCACTGGCCATTACTCATTAGCCAAAAACCCCCATATACTATATAGTCCATCAACCTTGAGCCCAAAAAAGAGCCAAAAAAAAAAAAAAATGTTCAAATAACAGATTACTATCCACAGTTTGTATTAAAAAAAAACCACTACCATGTTGGAACTTAAACCATTAAAATGATGAATCAAAATCCCCTGTCTAATGCTTGTGCAAATGATTGCAAATGTGAATTTAGATTCAAACATGGCGCTGGAATTTGAGTATTTTAATAAAAAGTATTGGACTTCCTTAGTCCTACATCAGAAGATGTTTGATATTGGGAAGCTTGGTCCCACTATAAAAAGGCTTCGCCTTTAGCCTTTGAAAAACATACCAGCACACTTTTCTTCTCTCTTTATATAATTTCATCCTTTCTCTTTATCTCCCCCAAATTTCTTAGTTTTATTTTTTAGTTAATTTTTGTTTGGTCAAAGTGCGATGTTGGGAAGCAATTTCAGTCTTCACACAATTTGGGTTAGGGTTATTGTATTTTGGAGGCGGTGCGTTTCAAACTATTACACCGGAATCTATTTGTAGTGATGCAAATTGTCTTAAAGAGAGAGATTTTGTCCGCGCCTTAACCCTACCTATTTCACAAATTTTTGACTTCGTATTTTTTCTTTTGAGCTAATATTGTTTATATTTTGTTCCAACACATGAGTATGTTTTACCCTTCCACACCCTTCTAGGGTCGACTTCCAGAGCATTTAAGACATTCAAAAGGCTCGTCAATTCGTAATAAGTCAATTCAGTCTATGATCTGGAGACCGACATTAGTTTTAAAAAGCCAGCAGAACTCCCATTAAACGTCGTTTCCCTGAACAATCTCTGCATATAATAAAATGAAAGAGAATATGTCAAAGCTCCATTTCTTTCCAAAAAGAAAGTAGGAAGAAAAACAGAAATACAGGGGTTTTGATCTTCAACGTCTCCTACCGAATTAATGCTTGCCTGTAGGTACTGGAAATCCTTGTCATAAGCCAACTCTAACCGATACCTTGAAAGACAAACTTGCATTAATATTGTATACTTGAATTGTTAAGTTTCCAATTTAAAAGCCTAAATTTGTAAGTGGAAGGGCTGAAACAAGTATATGAAGATAAACTCGATATTAAATCAATGTGGAATATGGTATATTTCCAACACTCCCCCTCACGTGTAGACTTCACATGGTGTCAGAGTATGTTGTTCTTGAGCCTATTGAGCTTGTATTTGTTGCCCATGTGACCAAAACATGTTAAATTTGCACGTGAGGGAGAATGTTGTAAATATACTACATTCTACATCGCCCAAATATTGGATTTAACATATCTTCATATACCAATTTGAGCTCTCCATTTATAAGCTTAAGCTTATAAGTTGGAAACTTACCATGAAGAAGGATTCTTAAATTTATACATTGCTTAAATCTTACTATAGCTTTGCTAACAAGCTGGTTGAAGAGGAATAACCCGTCAATGGGGCGTCCTGTTAAATTTTCAATTATTTATGTTTTGTTTTAAAAACACAGTTATGTTCTAAAATATATACAAAATATATACATTGCTTAAAATATAGTTACATTCTAAAAATTCTTAAAACAAGCTGGTCTCTACTTGAAAATATATACATTGCATAAATCTTACTTACCATAGCTGTCATTACAAATTTTCAATTATTTATGTTTTGTTATAAAAACACATAGTTGTGTTTTAAACAAGTTTTTTTATGCGTTCAATTCTTACTAACAAAGGTGAAGCCAGAGTGTTAGTAGGTGAGATAACTACCCCACCTGAAAATTTCAAATAAAAAAAAAAATCGTAATATTTTGCTCTTTTGATGATCATTTCCTAACTTAATATGAAATAAAGAAAATTAATAGTCATTTTGAAAGACTTATACAATTAATTTGTAACAAGTTGACAAACATTATCCTTTATATGGTATTAAGTTGAAAAGTGATCACTAAAACGTAATAAATTGTAATAAGTTGCCTCGCTTGAAGTAGTTTCCCAACTTCACCCTTGCTTATTACTAAACTCTTTAGGAGTACTCACACAAGGGTTTTTTGGTTTTTATGCTTCTTAGACTTATTTAGTCCATTTGAATTGTGAGGTTTTATATGACTTAAGGTTTGCCAAAAAGGATTTCTACTCATAAAGAAAAAAATAAAAAAGAAGATGATATTGAAATCTCATCTTATTTGAAATTACTCTTACAAATCTTCCATCTAAACTCACTATAAAAGTATAATACTCATTAATGCATTAATGCGCATACATCAATACATGGGTCATAAAATGGTTGAGCTCGCATACATTACATTGATATACAGTTAGTTATACACTACCCGTCACCCAAGGTTCCTCAGAATTTCTTTGGGAAAATTACGCTTTGGTGGGTGGTTCCCATACTAATACCAAAATGAAGAGCTAACAGTCACTTTTATACTTTTAGTAAGTTGACAATTAAAGGGGGTCTCTATTGGCACCCCAAGACTTGCTTGTCAACTCCCACTTATTTTACATTTTAAGATTCTATGAAAAATATTGAAAGTTTTCATAAAAATTGATTGCGTATTCTATTAGAAAATATCATTTTGAAAAATTTCTTAAAATAATTTTTTTCCAAAATTTATAGTTTAAATAGACTTTTTGCCATTTATAGTTTTTGCTTCATAAATGACTAAAAAGTTTATTTAAACGATAGATTTTGAAAAAACTTTTTCTTAAAAAGTTATTTAAAATGATGTTTTCTAATAGATAGTATGATTAGTTTTTATAAAAACTTTTTATATTTTTCATAAAATTTTAAAAAATAAAATAATTAGGGGCTAAATAACAAGCCTTTAGATGCCGACAGAGGGCTCCACGGTTAATAAATCTTAGAAACCTTTTCGTATTAGTTTGGGAAGTACTCATCAAGGTGTAATTTTTCCCTTTCTTATTTTTTTTTGGTACAAAATTTTTTCCTTTCTTTTTCAACAAGCAAAGCCTCTCCTGTCTTGGGTGTCTCTGAAACGCCAGATTTCTCAGTAGGGCGAGGCAAATTGAACAATTTAAACAGGTCCGTTAATTCATTTTCTGTAAAATCTTTATCCCAAACCGTTAGGGTTTCAAACCTATCGTATATCTCTTGGGTTTCCAATCACTTTCCGTTTGGCTTCCCAGAAAACAAAAAGAAAAGCAGAGAAGAGAGAGAGAGTTTTGGGTGGCATGTTTTTTCTGTTGCTTTAGCTTTGAATAAAAAGGTAAAACTCAGTTCGACCGAGTGAAATATTTGTCTTGGGCTTAGTCGAGTGTTGTTCTTGTTTTCTGGCATCATCTTTTCTTTAATAAAAAGGTAATTACTCGAAATCTTGTTTGCTTTTTCCGTTCCTGCATTTTCTCGGCTGATCAAACTGGTGCATTAGGGTTTCGTAACTGTTATAGATTTCTTCAATTTCCCGTTTGGTTGGTGAGAAAACAGAGTAAAGGAGAGGAAAAAAGGAGAGGAAAACAGAATCTCGAGTGTCATATTTCTCTGTTGTTTTTTCTTGAAGGATGGAAAAAGTGAGCTCTACTGAGACAAGTTGTAGTATTAGGCTCAGTTTCCTTGGGTTGTCAATAATGAAGAGGTTAATATTGAAAATTTTAATTCGTTTTCTTCTCCTACAATTCCTTTCTGAATTTTCTCGTTCCTTTTGAAATTTGCAGGTTGAGACTCCTTTTGAGAAGCTATGGATTTCAATTAGGTTTGATGAATATTGGTAGAATTGAATTTTTGAACAATGAATTTGTGAATTCTGCTGAATATTCTAAGTTGATGTAATGGCTAGAGTTAGGTTTTCCAGTTTGGGATCACTTTGTACTTCCATTAAACACTCTAGGGGAACACATTCGATTCGATCATATGATTCTTGTATGAATTTCACAAAATATGCTGATCAAACTCATGTAAGACCATCATTTCCTTATCTAAATGATAATTACCACATGAAGGCGCGGCATATGGGAAATTTTGCAAATACTCATATTAGAATGTCTGGTCTTGAATCTCATGTTGATACTCAAAGTTACAAGACAAATCATGTCAACGCCTTTTCTCCTACATTGTCAAATTTGCGCTTTCGAAGTAGTATACCTCTTATTTCAATGAACAGCATGTTGAATTATCGGTCATATTCGTCATATTTCGGTAGCAAAGGAGATGAATCTCGGGGATCAGAAGTTCCGGCTGCTTCTGGTGCAAGTGAACCGAATGTTAGTGATAGTGGGGTTGTTGGAAGTGATTGGGTTGATAAGGTTAAGGATGCTTTGCAGTCTGCAGTAGATGCTGCAACTTTTACTGGGCAAAAGGCTAAAGAGGCTTCTGATGAAATGACTCCTTATGTTCAACAATTGCTTGATTCACATCCATATCTTAGAAACGTTATCATTCCAGTTAGTGGCACTTTGACTGGTACTATATTGGCGTGGGTGGTGATGCCTAGGCTTTTGAGGAGATTCCACAAGTATTCGATGCAAGGTCCGGCTGCATTACTATCTGGTAGCTTATCTGGGGAGCAAGTTCCATACGAGAGAAGTTTTTGGGGTGCTTTGGAAGATCCTGTACGATATTTAATCACCTTCATGGCATTCACACAAATGTAAGTGATTGCAAAGTTAACAGGTGTCTCTTTGTCATACTTCATTTGCACATGTTTATTATGATATTAAGCTTCTTACATGCATGTCATACACATTGTTAATTATCTTTTGATTTGCAGGGGTATGATGGTAGCGCCAACCACTATTGCATCACAATACATTGCACAGACTTGGAGGGGCGCAGTTATCATTTCATTTGTATGGTTTCTGCATCGGTGGAAAACGAACGTGTTTGCTCGTGCATTGGCTTCTAGGAGTCTAGCAGGGGTTGATCGGGAGAAGTTGCTTACTCTAGACAAAGTTTCATCCGTTGGTTTGTTCGTTCTTGGATTGATGGCTTTAGCTGAGGCATGTGGGGTGGCTGTACAATCTATCTTGACAGTTGGTGGTATAGGAGGTAAATTTTGACTGCCAATTGAGTGTGTTTATTCATTCCTAATTAATTTATGATAAAAGGAGGCGTTTTACAGGAAATAAATTCTTCCTATACTCATTATGTAATATATCCATCACCTATATTGTAAATTCGTTTATATGGTCCTTCTAATATTAAAGGCTTAACCACTTATTATAATATAAAACATTAATTGTATGGAATCTTGTTCCACTCGTTTTCTGCTCTATTTGGAGCCATATCTTTCTGTATTTCTTAACTTTCAGTCTTCTCTTGTTATTGCCGTTGTATTTCTCAATGATGCTGATATTGCTATTATGTTGAACATACAATATCTCTTTTAGTATATCAGCTATTATGAGCATGCCTTTGTTCCATGAATTCCTTCACCTTAGCATCCTTTTCACCTTTTTGTTATATTCCTTTTAAATCAAGACGAGCTATTTCTTCATTGATTGACAATATTCATTATAAAAACCATGACCAATTTTATTGATGATGTCTTGTATGGGGCTCTTGAAGCACTTCTCTGCTTAAGCCACCTAGCTCCAGTACTATGAGGAAACATCCATATCAATTGTGCTATCCTATATTCCTATATTTTGATTAGGATTTAGAACTAGTTTTTTTTTTTGGATGACGAGGAAACCTTTCGGGCAAACCCCGAACCCATATAAGATCCCCCAACCCATATGGACTAGGTAAGTCCAAGGCCCATGAGAACCATGAAACTTTGTGCGGGTGGCCCCAAGGGGTTTAGCAGGAGTTGAACTCAAGACCTCCTCTTCTTGAGGCATATTTCCTTGCCAACTAAGCTACCCCTTGGGGTTTAGAACTAGTTGCTTCTATCAACTTCTTGTTGTCATTGTTAACTAATATTTCATTTGTGGACTTGTTGGTTATTACTACTGTTGCAATGCATATATAATGTCTTGGTCAAATTTACTTTGAAACTCTTCAATTAAATCCCTTCAATGTGTTGCCAACTTGCCAAAGATGGGTTCTTATGTCAAAATAAAACTCTTACACTACTAATTAAATTCTCCTTTTCAAAAAATTATTCACATTGAAAGCCTTTATGCTGTCGGTTATCGAATTGCAATAACTTTCAGACTTATCATAACGGGCACAGAGTAACAAAGCAAAGAGAGAGCCAATTTTTTCAAACTTCACAAAATTAGAATCCATCCTTGACAAGAATGACAAGTGACACGTTGGGAGGCTGGAATGCGTTTAATAGTGGGCATTCATGCTGAAATATCACTTAACATTTTTCGCAAATCAAAAGACAAACAAAATATATAGTAATAGCCAAGACATATATTGTGCTTCCATCCTTCCCAAAGATATCGCTTTGCATAATTGTACACATGTGGGATTTAAGTAGAAACATGTACCTGGCCTTTTGATCTAGCATTTCCCACCAACGTGCCAGTAGTCCCATAATGAAGTGGGACTTATCCCAAGTTCAGAGATTGCTGTACTTGTTTTAAAGAAAGAAGCCCATCAAGATAGTGTATAGATTTTCTTGTTTTTTTTTGCACCAATTGACCTGTGTGCCTTTGATTGTGGGGATACAATATCACACATTCCATCATGTGTACAGAGATGGCAATGCCTGGATTGTTGTTCATAGCTGAAAGAGTTGGTGCGAGTGTTTCTCTAGGTGTTTCATCCCCCATATCTTCAGATTTGGGAACACAGATGCACTTTGAAGTGTTATATATATGTACTTCCTATATCGTAGGCAAACTTAAGTAATTAACTGTAAATGTAGCGTAACATGTCCATTATGAGTACCATATACGTATTGAAATACTTGTTCAACAAAGCTGTAAATTAAGAAAGCATTTGAGAGACTTTATTGTGAACCAGATAAATGACACATTTGTTGCTATGCATTGACTGTCGCCTGTCGGTATGTTCTACATGTCTTCCCGTACCTAGATCAATGTCGTGTTGAATCCAATATGGATAGTTCCCAAATTTTGAAGTGCCCTTGTGAAATAGGTAGACAGAACTAATGGACCATCAGGCTGCTCCATTTTGAAATGCCACCATGTAGGTTTAGAAATGCTTTTGTCCATGATATCACAAGCGTAGCTGTGGTCCACGTTGAAGTTGTTTGTTTTGGGCATTCACCCTTCACATTACCAGATTTTGAAAAAGGTTTTCACGATTAATGCAATAATAGTTGCTTCTGTCTTCCACAGAGCATGCCTTTCCTCTTGCCTGTCTCTTTGATGAAAGATCTACCCATGAATGACTATTAAATAAGTTCGTTTTTTTTTTCTGTTTTTAGTTAAGGGGGAATTTTAGATTGGTTGGTCTACAGGAAAATAATTACAGTTAGTAGTCATTGTTAGTTAAGTTAGTAATCATTTACTAGGAAGTTAGTAGCATTTTGCACTGAACCGTAATTATTTTCCCGTATCCCAATGAATCTAAAATTCTCCCTTTAGTTAATTGTTCTTCAACTTATGATTTTAGATATAAGCAATCAAACCTGTATTTTAAGTATCTAGTTAAGTTCTGACTTCTCTCCTTATATCTTTTATTTTGCAGGTGTGGCTACTGCTTTTGCAGCTAGGGATATCCTTGGGAATGTGCTCAGTGGATTGTCTATGCAATTTTCACATCCCTTTTCTCTTGGCGATACGATAAAAGTGTGTTATGTGTTCTTTTGTGCACATTACTAATTAGATTATCCTGCTTTGTTTTGTTTAAATGGGCAAAAGGTTTTATCTAGCACAACTTTGGTGTGAGCCCGGTAAGAAAACATGCCATCATTCCCACTATTCTTTTCTTTCTTGAGGTACCATAATGGGAGAATAGTGGGAACTGTTTTAGTTACTCTGAAATATCATGCATGCCCATTTAAGATTAAAAGTTACTCCAGGTTGTCAGGACTTGAATTTTCCAATGCATTTTCTTAACTAAAAGAATACATATTTTTTGTTATTTGCTGTCTCTTTCTAGTAAGTATCAAACATCTTTTCGTTCAGTCTGTCTTTGTTACATATCTGCAAGACTGCAAGGGTCTTCACTTAAGATTTCTGTTGTTTTCACAGACCATGATTGTGACCAGGGCTGCAAACGAGCTGAGCCGCTCATTAACAGCTCGCGAGAAAGCTTGTTAAGGGCTCGGCTCGAGCTCGATCAATTAATAAACGAACCAAGCTGAAGCCTGAATTCTAGGCTTGTTTAGGCTCATGAACAAGCTCGTTAAGAGCTCGATGAGAAGCTTGTTTAGGGGCTCGATAAGAAGCTCGTTAGTGAGCTCGTTTAAGGGCTCGGCTTGGCTCGGCTCAGCTCATTTGTAGCCCTATTTGGGACTAATTTAATTTTTTTTTTTTTTTATACACATATATTAACATTTATGTCTAGATTTCTCACCTATGACAAACACGAACATGATAGATTGGCAAATTGCAACTCATTGAATGATTTTAATTATGTTTAATTCAGCATAATGGATAGCCTATCCAGTTTTCATTGAAGTATTATGTCATTTGTTCTGAAAATGAAAGAGATATTATGCTTTCTATGCATTTGTGACGATCTAGGTAGCGTGAACATGCAATATGTACATAGATATGACATTGCACTGACACGACATGACATGGCACAGATACTTTGGTGTATCCTTAAAAATGTAGGACATGGATATAGCAAGCAATGGCGGAGCCAGGGGGGGCCTTTGGGGGCACGTGCCCCCACTGGCCTCAAAACATATTTTTTTTTTTTTTTTTTTTTTGGGGTTAAGTTACCATTTGATGATTATTTACCAACATAATGCCAACAAAAGGAAGATGGTAGTCATTTTTAATCATATATACAGTCATTTTTAATAAGTTAACGCAAAAATCCTTTTTTTGGTATTACATTGGAAAATGATTACCAAAAAATAATTTTTTTTCAAAATAAATCTAAGAGCTTTCCGTTCCCACTTCACTAGAATCATAGCACGGTCCCCCATTGGATATAACTCTTGGCTCCACCCTTGATAGCAAGCATATGGAAATATATAAATTTTATATAAAATATAATATTATGATATATTATGAATACTTTTATATAAAATTTTATGATAACCATTGCTTAACTTAAAAGACGAGGCTCAACAAATATGATAACTACAGAGATGTTATATATCGTAACTACTTATATCACCCCTCTTATAAATTTTCTTCTTAAAACTACATTTTTTCATGTTAAGACAAAATGAAAAAATTGTCATGCTATGTATTTAGTGTGTTTGACCCTGTGTTGAATATGTGTACAATGCCAGAAAATTTTTATTTTAAAATTTTGGATACCCTGGGGTGCGTCTGACAGTTGGCCAGGCATGTTGGAGGAGTGCCGTATCTGATATGGATACACTTTTGAAGTGTCAATGCCACATAGATGACAATCATAACACCCTTAGGCACCAAAATTATTGAATAATTTATTCCATATTAGTTGCTTTCTGCTCTTGAAATTGCTTTGCTTGAGCTGTGAATATTTACTTTTGCAGGCTGGATCCATAGAAGGTCAAGTGGTAGAAATGGGACTTACTACTACATCATTACTGAATGCTGAGAAATTTCCAGTCATAGTTCCAAATTCACTGTTTTCTAGTCAGGTGGGCCATTTTTTTTTTCTTCTGTCTTCTCCGACTCATCATATAGATTGTCTGTACCATGTCACCTGTCGCACTTAATACTCTTTGGCATCTAAGTGTAGGCAAGATTTCACCTCAATTTTTTTTAATCTTTTTTGAATTTTATAATAAAGGGACAAATATCCTATGTTCTATTGCAATTCAGGCAACTATGAATCTGAATACTTTATCTGGATAGCATTACCCATGTAAAGGCTTATGTCAGATGTAGGGTGAGTTGGTGCTAATGGTGATTAAAAGATTTGTAAAGAAGGAAAAAAAAACCTGTACAAAACCAAAAAAAATGCAAAGGTAATTTAGGGTGCTGGTGTTGCAAAAATTGAAAAGAATAAAAAATGAGATGAAATAGACGTATTATTTGTTTTTAGATTATATTGTGGCATCTCTATCTCATTTATTGATGAAGTTACAAAATATACTACCTTAGTATATTCTTATTTTAATTGAGCCAGCGCTATATTACAGACTAAGCTTTCTGATGGTCATTTTTGATCTTTGTCTTTGGACCTTAAAGTGCTTGTATATATATTCATATTGTCAATGCTTTACTGTGAAGGTGAAAATTTCTGATGGTCATTTACTCATCAAGATTGCATCTGGAATCCTGAAGTGATCACATATATAAGGGTTTCTTATGTATACTTTTGATGGTTGATTCATCTATGTTGCATATCTTCTTGGAGTGATCATATGCATACATCCATTAACATCTCTTGCTTGTAATGAGAATCTCTCCCTCTCTCTTGTAGAATTTTTCTGTTCATCTGCTGTTTTGTTAATTAAGCTGTAATCTTTGATAATGGATTTTATTTTTTGCTTTGCTTTATTATATTATATATTACCCTAAAGGGCTTTGATTTTGTAAAATCTTAGCTCGTACCATGCTAAACTTGTAGGTTATTGTGAATAAATCACGTGCTCAATGGCAGTGCCTTGGTTGCCAAAATTCCTATGCACATTGAAGACGTAGATAAGATTCCTCAGATATCAGATGATATAAAGAGCATGCTAAGATCACACCAGAAGACTTTCTTGGGAACGGAAGCCCCTTACTGTTTCCTGTCTCAGATAGAAACGTCATTTGCAGAATTGACCCTTGGCTGCAATCTCAAACAGATGGTATGTTTATTGCTCAAATATTACCTGTACTAGGAAAAATTGACTATTAATATAGATAGTTGATTTTGTGTTCGCTTAATGATTTTGAGTTGTATTTTGTTTCACCAAACACCAAAGGTTGGAAATTGACCACATTTCTTATAAAAACAATTTTGAAACTGTCTTTAGACATTTCAAGCATCTTTTGGAACATGTCATTGTACATTGATCATATACACATCTTTAACCTAGTTCTTTACCCACTACTATATCTATGTTATATATATTCAAATGCGTCATCAAAAATCACGTTAATCCAATTATCTAATGCTGACTTGAATTCGTAAGATCTCTGATGCCCAGAAGTTGATCTATAGCTTGATATCTTCTTTCAATAGCACTGCCACATGAATATCATTTCAGGCATTCTTTTGTTTAGGGTTGATTTAAGTGGAAATAGTTTTGAATGGGATTTTGTATGGTTAATCAGTACTGATGCAACTCCTCCACTCATTGATAGTCTTTGTTTGAAGAATTGCAGATCTCATTAAATAATAAATGTTTTAATATTTTTCTTTCGAAGCTTTTTGCAACAATTGATGCTTGGACACATCTTTCTTTTCAAAACCCAATCATGTTTATTAATATTTGTACTAACTTTTATTTTGCGATTTTAGAGCAAAGATGAGCTATTCTCTACACAACAAGATATTCTTCTACAGTCGGTTCGGATAATTAAGCAGCATGGTGGTGCATTGGGTAGCCGCTTGCAAGATATGATCACTCCGTAATTTGGCAGAGAAGAAAAGAAATCCTTTATAAAGGAGGTTAGACCCTTGCTTTCCATATCTGCTAGATATACTTGACATCTTGAATATATTTCAGGATATTCTATTAGCATAACAATATATATACATATATATATTTATGGGGAGGGATCTGTTTACACCTGATGTAAAACCTTTTATTCTTACATCCATCAATATATTTTTTTTTTTTATGATCGATATTTTTCCAAATCAACCATTGGATTAAATACTCCTCTCATGGCTCCAAATTTCACATTGATTGGATAGCCGTAAGCATCTCATCTATAAATTCACTTTTTTTGGCAAACAAAACTATAATTTAGGCCACTTTATCGATGGAATAGTTCTTAATCTCCAATTGGTGTGAAATTTGGTGTGCATGATCTTCATGAGAGGAGTATCCAATCTAACGGTGAAAATTATTGATCCTACAAAAAGATATTGAGAGGTGTAAGAGTAAAAAGTTTTACATCAGGTGTAAACGGATCCCTTCCCTATATATATATATGTGTGTGTGTGTGTGTGTGTGTGTCCAGCCTTTAAGGATGTGTTGATGTAGTTTACATCAGCACCATGCATTGGGGGTTGTACCTCATGCATATGTAGTCTATCAGTACAACCCACCTATGCACTGGTTACAATCCCCTAAAGCATGGTGCTAAATGCTGATATAAGAAAATCAACACGTGTTGATGAGACTGGATCAATCTATGGGTTGTACCCTGTGCATTGCCCAGTCTATTTCTTCTGATTTAGGACACTTAAGCTTACACACGTTTGCCTTCTCATCACGTGTTCTAGTATCTATGATTGAATTAAATAAAAGGAAGCATGTTAGAAAGATTGTTTTCATTATTTTTAATAACAAAGTAGATGTAACCCCATCCAATGCACATTTGCAGAAAGAAGAAAAAAGATGAAGCATGTGTAGAATATTTTTTTTCATACAATCTTATGCAATTTGTTTTGATGTCTAGTTTCTGATTGGAAGTTTTCTAGGACATTTTTAAAAACTTGTTAATAAATTACTCAAGGTGCTGAGAAAAAGAAAGGGGAGGTACATCAGTTTTGGCAAAAGTTGAAGTTTTCCAGTTAGAAGGTTGCAATGCAAGGAGAAGTATGCCCTAGAAATTTGCCAAGTACTAGATTTTACCCTGATTAATATCTTAAGGCCTGTGCAAATAAGGGAATTATCTGGAAATCATTTTTCCACTAATTATCTCATTCTGGCTGTTAATTGCCTTACCCTCCTCCCTCTCTTTTTTTTTCCTCCTTCAGATGTAATGTTGGCTCCATTTAGTGTATGGTTGTCCAAGTATTGCTTTGTAAGTAAGATTACTGTGGATTATATTTAAGCCTTTTTGCCCCTATTTTCTGTGCATTGTGTTTATAAGGGAGCAGTTCATCTCGCTAATTGGTGAAAGTTGGATTGCAACCTGGTAAAGGTAGACGTGAATATGTGATGCTCAAGTTGATGGAACAGTGTGGTTGAACATATTGTACTGCCACTGGAAGTGATATTTTTCCTGAGCGATGTTTCAAACTTTTTCATACTGAGGACAAGAACACAGGATTTGACTGACACCAACAGTTTTGAGAGATTTTGCTTTTGTGTAGTACACTGGAAATTTTGTTTGTCATCTTTTTGGTTCGTAGAGCCAATTTATGGGCTTCGTTCCAATCTGATACGATGTCTTCTAAAGCACTAATCATGAATTTCTGTATGGCAGCTGTATTATTGTCTTCCTGCTCCCACCCCTACATTGCTATGCCTATTTATTTTTCCTGCTCTTTCGACGAGGGAAGGATGGTTGTGGAAGAATGGCCATGGGTTTCTTGTATTTTAAGGCCTTCCAAGACTAGAAACTGCCTGTATATAAGTAGAAACATCGCACATAGGAATGGTAAATCATCTTGAAACCATTTGCTCATAAAAGAAACCCACTTCTATGGTATTTTAAGTTTCGATAGATGCTTCTGAAAAAACTTTACCCTCTGTTGCTGACTTGTGACCCTAAGTTGCATTGCTCCAAAAAGAGTAAGGCCGGTAAGATGGAGCTCTCATCCTCCCTCCCATGAGCACAACTAGATTTACTAATAGCATTTTCTCAAAGAACAGCAAAAAGTTCTCTACAAAAATGTCAGAAGACTAAGGGGCTTTTAGAAGTCAAATTTCGTTATTTTACAAGTATTTGGTGGGTCACTCAAACTACCTTTTAGAAAGTCATTTATTTCAAAAGACAGTTTAGCGAAAACTATTGGGTACCTTTTCAAAATAGTTTTATACCCAATAGTTTTTGTTATAGACAAAAGAGTAGCAGGTGAAAAAGCTAAAAAAATCTTGATGTTTATCCTTTTTTTACACTGAAGGACTTTCAAAATGTATGTTTGTCAAACATCTATTTTTTTCAAAGTGCCTTTTTAAAAATGATTTTTTGAAAATCCCTCTCACAAATGACTTTTTATTTTGAAAAGGTGTGCCAAAAGCTACTTGAATCTACCAATAGCGTTTTCCGGTAGGATAGATAAAATTTTTTGTTACAAAATCAGAATCCCAAATTTGATTGCATTAAATTTTATGACCTAAACTAGGTAAGAAATCCATAGCTTTATTTCATTTTCTATAATCATGGTGTATCCTTATATCCATAGTTCCATACCAAACTTTAAAATAATCCTACTATCATTTTTTTAACTTTCAAGGACAGCTCTATAACCTATCAACTCTATTAATTACAATTTTTGCATTGCTCTCTAAATAAATTCTTCAATCTCTTTTTCCTTTGCGAGAACTTTACTAAGTTCATGTAAAGGCTTCTATTCTAGGCGGTAGGCACCGCAGCATCATCATCAATTTAAAAAAATTGCAAGATAGTTAATTTACTATAATTATCTCTTATAATAAAATCAGTTGGTCCTTTATTACTTTTGACCGATCCATCAAAGTTTAAGCCTGTGAAAGTCTTCGGTCAAGTAATATAACAATAAACCCATTTCCTTTTAACATGCATGTCAGCCATTCTTTTTGTGCTGTCCCACAGAACGATCTTGTAAGGTGCTAAAAGTATGACTTCTCTAAAGCCCGTAAAACCCACAAAAACGAGCAACTGTCACGGTAAAAAGATAAATCAACGTAAAATCTACAATTAAGAAAAATAAATAAATGAAATAAATAAAGAAAAATCATGAAATTGTTAAACCATATCCAATAGTAGATCTTTCTCGATGATTCTTCTATATATCTCATATATATTTTAAAGTTATTTTTAATTATTTTGTGAGTCATAATCTAGTTAATTTCGAGTGCAAGAAATACTCTATGCTCGTAAGGAGATTCCTATTTATTTATTTATTGCCAAATAAGGGGTATCTTCGACTTACTGCTATTGAGGTTTGAGCATAGACAAATCCCCTCGCGGTGTATAGTCCACTTACAAAAGCCCATACATCCGAGAGTCTTAAATATTCATAAGATTTCATATAATTTTATCTTGAGAGTAGAATGTGAATTAGTAACCTAGTGCAAAAGGATCACATATATTTCCCGAAGAGAGCATTATTAAGTGTGCCTCCATCCACATGCCATTTCCCTCTTTTTTCCTTTTACTTTATTAAATCACCTGTATTTGATTATTATTATTTTTGTTGCTTGGTGCGTTAGGGCCGTTTGGATAAGTTTCTACTTCATGTTTTTTACTTTTAAAAATAAAAAAAAATGATAATTTTTGTTAAATTTTTTTAGTGTAAAATTTTGATAGTTACTTTTAATAGTTGAGGAAGTAGGAATTTCTTATTACCTCCACTTTAAAAATTTTTTACACTCAAAATTTTCATTTTTTTAGAGCCAGGCTATTGTCACCATATAAAGTACTCTAAGCTTTCCATTTAGTTTACATTTTTTAAGGTTTTATGAAAAATATAAAAGATTTTTACGAAAACTAGCAATACAGTCCATTAGAAAACATTATTTCGAACAACTTTAAAGAAAAAAGTTTTTCCAAAATTTATCATTGAAGTAGAGTTTTTGACAATTTTTCAAGGAACATTTTGTAAAAATGAAATATAGATTGTAAATGGCCAAAAAGTTCACTTAAATGATATATTTTGGAATAATTTCTTCTACAAACTTGTTTGGAATAATGTTTCCTAGTGGACTGTGTGATTAGTTTTCGTAGAAACCTTTTTTATTTTTCATAAAAATTTAAAAAATTAAACTAAGTGGGAGTTTAGAGTACTTTATGTAGTGGCAATAGCCTTCCTCTGTTTTTAACTTCTGAAAATAAAAAACATGCAATAAAAGTTTATCCAAACAAATCTAATAAATAAAAATTTCAAACACATAAAACTAATTCAAGGATGACACCTTTGTAAGAGAGTATGGAAAGTTGGGGCTTTTCTTAAGACAGTAATTATGGGTGGCAATCCCTAATTGAGTGATTGGTAGTACAAGCAAGAACATGGGTTGGGATGGCATTCGAAACACAGGTTGGGATGCAATAGTGATCTAACATTAGCAATTGGCAAATAATTAAACTCAATCGAACTCTTACGAGGTTGGTCGAGCGGTCAGGCCTCGAGCGTTCCCTAACTAGAGGTTATCATTTTGATTTTTCGTAATTATTGCTATGTGTATCAATATGAGGCCTCAAGCCATTAAGAGATTATTCTGTTTGAAATTTTAATGGGAGTAAGAAATAGGATAGCCTTAGTGATTAATAAGAATAAAAATTATATTCAACCAAAAACAAAACTTTTAGTGTTTGGTGTACGTTATTGTGCTTATTCTTATTATATATCATCTTTTAAGTTTCCAACTTAAAAGCCTAAGCTTCTAAGTGGAAACTTAACATGATATCAAAGTCACTTACTGATATGGCTCTCAGTTCACGTCCATCACTAGCTTCTAGCATCCTTCCACCTAACCTCTTCTCATATGGCAGCCATCGAACCCCAATCCAGATGGAGGAATCTTCCACTAACCAAAATACACTCCTTTCTGAATTATATACTGCCATGATGGCCGAAGCTTTGTCCAAAGCCCAGGTTCCTACAGTGACTTCTGAACCTACGGCTCTGCTGAATTGGCATCAAGTTGGATGGTTCCAACTATGCCCTATGGTCCCAAGTTGTCGAGATGTACATCTCCGACAAAGACAAGTTGGGATACATCATTGGCGAACTAACCCAGGCCATCTCCAACCGACTCGTCCTTTCGTAAATGGTGCACTTACAATGCCATTGTCAAAGGCTGGCTGATCAACTCCATGGATCTGGCATTAATTGGCAATTTTATTTGCTTTCCCATAGCCAAACAGGTTTGGGACTTTGCTGCTAACACCTATGTTGATGGTGGTGATACCTCCCAGGTCTATGATCTCCGACACCATGTCTCACGTCTCCACCAAGCAAGTGGTTCCTTAGAAAAATATTACATCAGCTTGCAAGGTCTCTGGCGTGAGATCGACTTTCGTCAGTCCAAATTTGATGGAGTGCCTTGATGATATTCAACAATATAATAATGTTCTCTAAGAAGATAGGGTGTATGTCTTCTTGGATGGTTTTGACGACAAACTGGACCATATTCGTAGTGACGTGTTGCAACTGCACCCGTTTCCCACCGTGGAGCAAGCGTATGCTCATGTCCACATTGAGGCCCTTCGCCAGGTAGTGATGAATGTCGGGGACCACAAACCACCGTCAAGAGTAGTGCTTGCTTCAAGAAGTCTCAAGCTTGGGTTCTTTGGACTGGCTCTACAGCATACTGGGAAATCTGTTTCTAAAGTCTGTTCCTCATCTGACAGTCTCAAATGCTCTCATTGCAGCAATATGAAGCACACACGTGAAAATTGTTTTCAGTTGCATGGATATCCGGCTTGGTGGCATGAACTCTAAGCTCGAAAAAAAACGGGATACTGGTGGTATGGCTGAAGGCACAGGTAAGGTTGCTATAGCGGATAGCCAAACCATATCTCTCTCTCATACCACTCACTGCCTCTTCTCAACAGGATTTCTCTCATGTAGATCAAGGTAATCTTTGTCACGCCTTACTTAGTGATAACCACGATGTCGACCATGGAGATTGGCTTCTTAACTTTAGGGCCACAGACTATATAAGTTTTGACCTTGCGGATTTCTCTCACCACTCCTCTCTAAGGCGCACTAGCATTGTGAATGCTAATGGGATGATCTCACTGATTATAGGGGCTAGATCTGTGACCCTATTACACTATCTTCACTTATCTAATACTTTACTTGTTCCCTCCTTGTCCCACAAGTTATTGTCTGTTAGTGAAATTACAACAAAACTAAATTGTGTGGTGCTAATGTTTTCCGATTTTTGTCTTATTCAGGATATTCTCACCAAGGAGATGATTGGGCGTGGTACTAAGAAGAGGGGATTGTACTATATGGAAGATTTTAGTTTGGTTGAGCGCATCACGTGTCTTCCTTGCTTAGTTCAAAGCCTCAATAAATTTGTCTATGGCATCGTCGGTTGGGACATCCATCATTTGGGTATCTAAGGCATTTGTTTCCTCATTTATTTTCCAATGTAGAGACCTCTGAATTTCATTGTGAAACCTGTATTTTAGCCAAAAGTCATAGGCTACTTATCCGTTAAGCATGAATAAAAGTGATACCCCTTTTGCTTTAATTCATTCTGATGTATGGGGACCATCTTCCATATCTATTGTATCTGGTGTATGTTGGTTTGTGGTATTTGTTGATGTTTGCACCCGTATGACCTGGTTATATCTGCTGAAACTATAAGGATGAAGTATTTAGGGTCTTTAAGTCATTTCATGCTATG
Organism: Liquidambar formosana; assembly: GCA_039720395.1. Lineage (NCBI taxonomy): Eukaryota > Viridiplantae > Streptophyta > Magnoliopsida > Saxifragales > Altingiaceae > Liquidambar > Liquidambar formosana. Next base: position 5,117,672 of record CM077827.1, on the reverse strand, counting down.
ATTTAGACCTAGTTTTCCGCTCAGATTCAGATTCTTCGTTCAGACAACGGTGGTGAATATGTTAATCACCACTTTCATTCCTATTTTCAACAACATGGCCTTATCCACGAGACCTCATGTACCCATACCCTACAACAAAATGGGGTCGCTGAACTGAAAAAATCGACATATTCTTGAGATTGCCCGGGTTCTCTTTCTTGGCGCTCATGTCCCCCCACGACATTGGCTCGATGCTATTTCCACTGTTGTCCATTTGATCAACTACTTCCCTTCTAAAATATTAAATTTTCAAACCCCATTATAGTCCCTATCAGCCTCGGTTTCTCTACCTACTAGCCTCATGCTGCCCTCCTTGCATATTTGGATGTGTGGCGAATGTATACCTACTTAAGAACCAACGTACCAAACTTGACCCATATGCTCTTCGGTGCCTATTCTTGGGCTATGCTGCGCATAAAAAAGGATACCATTGCTATGACCATGCTACTCAGCGTACTTCTGTGACTATGGATGTCACCTTTTTAGAGTCCGCGCCATTCTACCCTTCGTCGACCTCCACTTCTTCTTTTCAGGGGGAGACACTAGATGAAGAGTTGAAGTGGCTAACATTTGAATGGTTTGAAGATCGGAATGACACACAAATAATTGATGAAGATTCAACAAATACATCTTTAGGGCAATATATATCCTTTAAATCTAGAAGGTCTCCAAAAACTGAGCCTACATCATCAGGAGAAAAACCAGAATCCCTTGCCCCTTAGTACCTGTAGGTCCATCTCCTGAGAATATTCCTGAGGTAAGTAATATCGACACACCCTCCTTTATAAATGACATAGATACTTCTGCTGGATATAACTTACCTTTCAGGCATAATCGGGGTAAGCCACTAAACATATATTCTCCAGATATTGAGGAAAGAAGATCAAGGTACCCAATTGCCAACTATGTCTCCACCAAAAAGCTACCTGCTTCTCAAGACATTTTCATAAGAGCTTTCTACATGTTATATTCCCACTACAGTTCAGGAAGCATTAATGGATCCTAAGTGGACCAAAGCGCGATAGAGGAAGAAAAGGGAGCACTACTAAAAAATCAAACATGGACCTTGGTTCCATTACCCCAAGGAAAGAAGACAGTCGGGTGTAAGTGGGTCTTCTCTGTTAAACACAAAGCAGATGGATTTATAGAACGATACAAGACGAGGCTGGTTGTAAAAGGATACACTTAGACATATAGTGTAGATCATCAAGAAACCTTTTCATTAGTAGCTAAACTAAATACAGTCAGGTTCTACTATCTCTCGTAGCCAACCTGGACTGGCCATTGCACTAGTTAGATGTAAAAAACGTATTTCTCCACGGTGACCTTGAAGAGGAAGTCTACATGGATATCCCTTCAGGCTACACAGCATCTTCAAAAATTGGAGTTGTGTGCAAATTGCAGCGTGCACTGTATGGACTGAAACAATTACCTTGAGCATGGTTTGGGCGGTTCAGTGAAGCAATGAAGAAGTCCGGCTTCTGCCAAAGTAATTCAGATTATACATTATTTCTGAAGCACCGACGGGGCAAGGTAATAGCTTTAATTGTATATGTCGATGATATAATCATCACAGGGGATGATACAGAGGAAATTGCTAAGCTTCAGAAACAATTGGCAATCGAATTTGAGATGAAAAATCTGGGAGGACTTAAATATTTCTTAGGAATAGAGGTTGCTAGATTAGAACAAGGTATATTTCTTTTCCAGCAAAAATATATAGTAGATTTACTATGCAAGGTTGGAATGTTGGATTGTAAGCCAGCAGACACTCCAATTGTTCAGAATCACAAGCTCAGAGAATATCCAAGCAAAATGCCAGCAGACAAAGGAAGATGCCAGAGGTTAGTCGGGAAACTTATTTACCTCTCACATACTCGTCTTGATATTGCTTAGGCAGTGAGTAATGTAATACCCCAAATATTTATTGATTTATTTTACGTGTATATTTGGTGAAATTGTACATAGGATGATAGTTTAAATATTTTATGTAGAAAATAAAGATGTGGTCAGTTAGATGTTGGGAGATATTTTATTAAATTGCTTTGAGTGGAGAGAGATGATTAAATTGTGATATACATATATATATATATATCTATGTGGAGGAAAGAAAAGTTAAAAGAAGAGAAGAAAAAAAAAGAAGCAGGGATTAGGTATAGAAAAAAAAAAAAAACAAAGAAGGAAAGAAAATAAAGGAGATAGGGACAGGAGGATGAAGAAAGAAGAAAAGATAAGGAAGAGAGAGAAAGGGAGATAGGGACGTGAGAAAGAAGGGAGAAAGAGAGAAGGAGAGAAAAGAAATTAATAGAGAAGAAGGCAGGGACGAAGCTGAGAGAGAGAGAGGTAGAGGGCGGACGGATGTTGGCCGAAGCATAGGAGTTCCAATCCAACTCCTGTCAGTATGGATTTTGTATTTCTTGAGCAGATCTACGCGTCTACAGTTGTGGTTTTTCATTTTATTCACTCATTTTTTGAGGTAGAGGGTTTAATTCTTGTACAGTGAATGATGAGTATTTTGATCCGTATACTTGATGGTGATATTATTTGATATCATGGATTATGATGGTTGATTTTATTGACAGTTGGATTATATTTGAGGTTTATGATTTGGAGTTCGTATTATTTGATTTATATATTATTTTGAATATATAAATGTTTGCATGTGATATTTGAAACATTATTTATTGTATAGGAATTGGATTTCCTACTGGGCTATTGTTCGCTCATCCCAATATATTTTCAGGTGATCATTGTTGGAGGCACATAATAGAATTGGGGTTGAGATTTCGAGAAATTATCGCATACATTTATTTTTATGATGTAATTTTATTTAATTGGTTGGGCAATGTATATTGATGATGATTTTTGGGTTAACCATTGCTACCCGCAGCTACGCAATATTCTGTATTTTCAAAAAGAATTAATTTTTGAAAATGTTTTATTTGTATGAAGCTCATAAAAATTGTATGTGTTTATGGTATATAAATTTTGGGCGTTACAGTAGTAAGTCAATTTATGCTCCAACCTAGTAAGGATCATATGGAAGCAGTGATTTTCAAAAAATAACCATCTCAAAGTCAATGGTTATATAGATGCAGATTGGGTGGGGAACACCACAGACAGAAGATCCACCTTAGGCTATTTCATGTTCGCTGGGGGGAATCTTGTTACATGGAGAAGTAAGAAGCAAAAGGTAGTGGCATTGTCAAGTGATGAAGCAGAGTTCCGTGAAATGGCTAAAGGACTGTGTGAGCTTCTATGGCTCAGAAGACTTCTAACCGAAATTGGATTTGCTCCTACCTTCGAGATGGACCTTTTTTGCGATAACAAGGCAGCTATTGCTATTGCTCATAATCCTATCTAGCATGATCGCACTAAACACGTGGAAATTGATAGACACTTCATTAAAGAAAATCTCGAAGCTAAAATAATTCGGTTTCCATTTGTGAAATCCGAAGACCAACTAGTGGATATTCTTACAAAGGCTGTATCAAGCAAGGATTTCTACAACTCACTAGACAAGTTGGGCATTGAAGATTTGGATGCTTCCACTTGAGGGGGAGTGTTGGCATGAGTTGTCAGATAAGAATCAAATCAGAGAGATTATAGGAATAGCCATAATTGTCACCCATGATTCTAGCCAAAAGATCTGTATAGCTAAGAATAGCATATCAAATCTCTCTATATATGTACACAATATCCCTGTAAATTAATATACGGTGAATTCAATGAAATCCAGTTGACAATCATCAACTAGCTATATTATTATTAGTATCATGCATCATCATCTTTTTTTAACAAACATGTGCATCTCATTTAGGTGTTTAAAAAATACTGTCCCCTTCGGCCGACCTCCAAAAACAAGGAGATAAGGAGCTAGTATCTTGAAATCTCAACTACGTACCTATGCGTGTATCTATATATATATATATATATGTATGTATGCTTGACAGAAGATTGGCGAGTCAAAGATGTCTGCTACCAATTGCTTAAAATATATGTAGTAGCCCTTTTTATTTTTTATTTTATTATTAACGCAGGATATCCTAGCTAACTCGTCTTAACTATTGGGGAGATAAGAGCGTCCAAACTCAAGCAGTACAAGTTGGATATATAAGTTTGGAACTCATACTCACACAAAAGACCTAAGTCTATTAGTAATGAGCTCATTACTTGTATATTAAAATACTCTCTCTGTTTCTAATTCATCGTCCCCTTTGAAAAACAAGTCTTTTAAGGAAACCTTATTAAATGTTTTTATATCAATACAGATGTTTTGACATTTCAATTTTACCCTCAAGTGTACGAAACATCAGAAAAAGAGAGAATATCTTTTTAAGAGTATTTTAGGAAATGAAATAAAAAGAATCATTGACTTTTGGAATGTGACAATAATTTTGAAACATCCCAAAAAAGAAATGAGGCAAATAATTTACGAACGGAGGGAGTAAATTTTTTTTTCTTTCTATTCTTTTGATGTGGGACAAACCCACATGTGAACCTTAACATTACTACCACTGAGATTTTAGTTCAGACTATTCCCCTAATGGTTCTTGTGAGATGTCCTATACTCACAGGTAATGATCTTTACAAGAAATTAAAACGATAACTTTTGATAAGCACACTTAAGATCTCACTGTTCAACTAACCTTTGTAAAGGCATATGTAGTAACAATACTTAAATACACGGATTTTCCTTTAAATGTAAAAAATAAGACTAGATGGTACCATGCATCATGCGGGTTAGAGAAAAATAAAGTAACAAAATAGTAATAATAATTTGGTTTGTGTCATTGTGTGATAGAAAAGTTATGCATCATGTGGGTCTATTTTGACATGCATGCACCTGAATTTGGAACGACGCATGAGACATGTGGACTCAATGTGAGCGTAGGTAGTTCACTTTTACTGCCTCTCATTCTCTCTCTGAGGATGTGGATTCACTCTTTTGTAGGGGAGAGACATAAAAAGTGATAACATTGATCTTTTACCAATAGCCGAGAAATGTTTTTGGACATCCCTTAACTTCTCTCAAAAGAACCCTATCAGGGTGGAATTAAAAATTGTCAATTGTAGGTGCCAAACTAAAGGTATAGAAACAAAATTACGTGCTGAATAAAGTATATGTATCTACCAATAACAAATTTTTTTGAGTGATTTTTAAAAATATTTTTGAAGTAAATAATCTTACTTCTAAATAAATTTGCCATAAGAAGTCTGTTATGCCTCATTTGGTAAAAAAATTGAACAAATGATTGAATGAATTGTAAGAAATAAAACGGTAGTAGAGGGGCTAGGTATAATATTGAAGGGGCTAAGATTAATATATATTTAAAAATTAAAACTATGAAAGACTAAGTGTAAAAATTTTCAAAATAAATCAATTGGAGGGGCCATGGTCCCCCTTGTCCTAAGGTGGCTCCGCCCATGAACCTTATGATATGGCGTGAAAATAGAGGTAATTAGTTGGAAAATGCTTTTGGATCTCTCTTAACCTCTTCCAAAAAGAACCCTAATGATGTGATATGGACATAAATGACTTGCAACCTCTAGTGAAAAAGTGGGTATCATTGTGACTCTTTGTGATCATTTATTTATCTTTTTCATTTTTGATAAGCTCGCTTTTTTGTGTGTGTATATATATATATATAGATATATATGGGGAGGGATCCGTTTATACTCAGTATAAATTTTTTTACTCTTACACCCATTAATATCTTTTTGTGTGAATAATATTTCGTCAATTCAATCGTTGAATTAGGTATTCTATTCATACACGTCATGCATACCAAATTTCAAATAAATCGGATATCGGGAAAACATTTGATCTATAAATTTATATTTCTTTTTATCAATAACATTATAATTTGGGGCACTTTATGAATAACATATTTCCCAATATCTGATTTACTTGAAATTTGACATGCACAATGTTATTGAATAGAGAACCTAATCCAACGGTTGGATTGGTGAACCTAATCCAACGGTTGGATTGACAAAATAATTTTCTCACAAAAAAATATTGAGGGGTATAAAAGTAAAAAGTTTTACTGACACCTGATGTAAAACTTTTTACTCTTACATTTCTCAATATATTTTTGTCGGAATAATATTTTGCCAATCTAACCGTTATATTAGATTCTTTATTCATGTACGTCATGCATGCCGAATTTCAAGTAAATTTGATATCAGGAAGGGTTTGATTAGTAAACTCACATTTTTTTTTTTATAAATAAAACTATAATTTGGGGCACTTTATGAATGACATAGCTCCTAATATCCGGTTTATTTGAAATTTGACATGCATGACGTATATGAATAAAGAATTTAATCTAACGGTTGGATTAGCGAAATATTATTCCTATAAAAATATATTAAAAGGTGTAAGAGTAAAAAGCTTTACACCGGATGTAAATAGATCCCTCCCCATATATATATATATTCTCTGTGGCCTTATTTCAATGTGCGGATATATATATATATATTCTCTGTGGTCTTATTTCAATGTGCGGAGTTCTCTAGCAATTCTACAGGAAAAAATGGCGAGTGATCTTAAAGCAGTAATGCTTCCATGGCCGGCCTTCGGCCACATGATTCCTTTCTTTCAGCTTTCTATCGCCTTAGCCAAAGCAGGAGTTCACGTCTCCTTCGTCTCCACTCCAAGAAACATCCAAAGACTCCCTAAACTTCCAACAAATTTACCAACTCCTATCAATCTAGTGGAGCTTTCGTTTCCAGCGTTGGACGACAAGAACTCCTTGCCCGACGGCGCCGAGGCTACCGTTGACATCCCGTTTGAAAAAATGGATTCTTTGAAAATTGCCCATGATCTCTTGCAACAACCCTTTAAGCAGTATGTTGCCGATAATTCACCGGATTGGTTAATCGTTGATTTCACCCCTCATTGGGCAGTCGAGATTGCCCGAGAGTATGACATCCCACTCCTCCACTTCTCTGTATTCTCCGCCGCCGCCTATGCTTTCATTGGACCTGTAGAATACCTTATTGGGGAGGGTCAAAGGAGGGTACGGTCGTTGCCGGAGAATCTGACATCACCGCCGGAATGGGTCAATTTTCCGTCAAAGGTCGCCTACCGGAGTTACGAGGCAAAGGGATTCCATGCCGGCTTCTTTGGAGAGAATGCTTCTGGGACATCGGATGCTGAACGTGTGGCCAAGGTACTACTTGGATGTCAAGCTATGGCTATACGTAGTTGCCCCGAGTTTGAAGGTGAGTACCTGAATTTACACGGGAAAAACATTGGAAAGCCGGTGATTCCGGTGGGGTTACTCCCACCGGAAAAACAACAAGGAAGAGGAAATCACTGACGGGTCATGGAGTGAGATCTTCAATTGGCTTGATGAGCAAGAAACCAAGTCAGTTGTGTTTGTTGGGTTCGGCAGTGAGTGTAAGTTAAGCAAAGATCAGGTTTATGAGATAGCTTATGGGCTAGAGCTATCTGAATTGCCATTTCTTTGGGCACTAAGAAAACCCAGTTGGGCTATTGAAGATATCGACGCTCTGCCTTCTGGTTTTGGTAACCGGACGGCCGGCAAAGGGGTGGTGTCTATTGGTTGGGCGCCACAGTTGGAAATTCTGGCACACCCATCGATTGGGGGGTCCTTGTTTCACTCTGGGTGGGGGTCTGTGATTGAAACTTTGCAATATGGGCACTGTCTTGTTGTATTGCCATTTATTATTGACCAAGGATTGAATGCAAGGTTGCTAGTAGAGAAGGGTTTGGCTGTGGAAATAGAGAGAAGCGAAGATGGATCGTTTAGCAGGGATGACATAGCCAAGTCCCTGAGACTGGCCATGGTGTCGGAGGAAGGAGTGAGACTGAGAAACAATGCAAGAGAGGCCGCCACAATATTTGGAGATGTGAAGCTGCATCAGGACTACATCCATGGATTTGTGGAGTATCTAAGAAATGGGGCTAGAAAACGTACGTCAATAATTAATCATCATTGACGTAAAGAAAAGGGGTTTGGATCCTTAGAAATGTCAAATTCAATTACTCCATCCATTCTACTTTGTTTGATTGCTTATTCATTTTTGAACAAACACATGTAGCCTGGAAATGCTAGTTAACTCTACTTTTTGTCTTACACTTTGCCATATTATGAGAGAGTTAGGGTTATTTTGATTTCTATAATTTCACCATATCAATGGATCCCATAACTTTACTTCCTTATTCTCCTATAATAGAGTAAAATATAAGACAAAGTGTGGGCTAACTAGCATTTCCCTATATTGTCTTATCATCCAATTTTTTAACTTTTCAATGTTGCCTTTTTATGATGAAATGTTACTTGATGTGATGGTTAATATAATAATAATAACTTTAAATATTATGAAGGGTATTTTGAGAAAGTAAAATAATAATTTGTTTTAGCTTTTGAAAATGATCAAATATTTTGGAATATTCCAAAATGAAAAAGATGATCAAAAAAACTACCGGGAGTACAATTTAATCAAATAAATGACCACCTCATGGCTCTCATTGATGTTTTGAAATTGGGTAAATTACATTAACACCTTCTTTAGTTTTGACAATTACGGATATAACCCTCATGTTTTAGAAATCACTGCCACCCCTTGTTAGTTTTGTCGGAAACTAATGTTAACTAAATGATTAAAATGACTGAAATACCTTCATTAGATAAAATGATAAATTACATTAACACCCCCTTTATATGGTTTTTGACAATTACAGATACACCCTTCACATTTATAAAATTGCACCGTATCAAGTGTATCAAGTATCCACATATCATATTGTTTGGTCGTTGGTCTTACTCCCGAAGTATTGATCCCTTGTTATTTATTTATTTATTTGTTTTTTTGGCCTGACTCTTTGTTAACATGTAAGACTTACAAGTTTATAGGGAAGTATCGATTACTCATTTGTAGATTTTAAGAAAGGTTAAGGGTAAGGGTAATTTCTAACTTTCAATCTATTGTCAAAAAGAAAAAAGAAAAAAAGAAAAGGGTTATTATTAAAAACAATATGCATATACTTCATTATATAATAAAGAAGCCATTCAAATGACATTATTTTTAACAATGTAATTGGGGCATCAATTGAAAGGCAATCGTAAGATTCAAATTTCCTGGCACGATTATGAAGGATTCTCTAGGTAGACATAATTAGTTAATCTAATCTAAGGTGGTGTACGCCGATGATTTATTTATTTTTCTTTCACCCACAAAAAATTATCATGGATATAAATTCTTAGGCCGGTCGACTTTAATTTCCTTTCAAGGTTCCATGTTCTCGTATCCTGAAGTCTTGCATTTAATGACAGGGACTACAGAGCTGTGCAAACATTGCCCTCTTTTATTATTATTTATTTATAAAAATGAAGACTCGATTGGGGTAAATTAATTTAAAAATTATCATATTATCATTGTTTAAGTATGTTTAAAGTGTATGTTATATTAATTAGTTTATTATCATGGAGTATTATTTTTTAGAGAAGGTGCACTTAATGTAAACTACAATAGGTGCTGCATTGGTGGGTTGTACCTTATATATGCATTGGTGGATTATACCGCATGAATGAGGTACAACCCACAGTCCTCAAGAAGTGGCTCTCCTCCCTGCGAAATACTAATAATTCCATCTATCAACACAAACCAAAGGCTGCACCTAAGGCTAACCGTACTCCAAACAATAAGAAACTAGAAATCCAAACAGAAATTAAGGCCACAAAAACTCGAGCATAGAAAAATTGCTTATGGAAACCACGACCCCGGCCCTACCACATCAATTAAATTAACGACACCCCAGTCCACAGCAAGCCTAAGCTTTCTAAACAACAAGAAACAAGAAAGCAAAAGAAAAATATTAATGATTATTTTTTGTGGGTGAAAGAAAAAGGATATTAACATGCACCACCTCAGACAAGATCTACAAAGCGTATCTGCTTAGAGAATCCTCCATCGTTGACGGCAGCAGAAAACCATGAAAGACTACGGCCCCAAATTGGTTAAAAATTATGTTGCCTGATTGGCAACTTCATAAATATGATTTAAGTAGGTCCACATAATTGTTCTTAATAATAATCTCTTACAGCCACCGAGTATTATACTATAAATGCTCTAAGGGCAGCTATTAAACTAGCCAGGGATTTCTTCCTATAAAATCAAGAAAAAAATTAAAACCAAGCAATAATGAATAGTTCAATACTTCAATTGGCATCACTGATAAAAACCTTGAATATAATTTTTATTTTATTTTATTTTATTTTAGTAGTCACATACCGCATGTCTTTAGCTAAGAACCATTTCTTTCTAGGAGAAGGCTTTTCCAATAACTTGCATATATCATTAGCTACTTGAATTTTTTTATCAAATACTTGAACATCAATCTAAAATCATGAGGTGGTCATTTATTTGATTACATTAATTGCATTTGAGTGGGGCTTTTCTAAAGATCCCAATCCCCTTCTTCATCATGAATGACGATCATTTCTGTTTTGTAACCCCATTTCTTAGATACTCAACAAATCCATTGATGTAGTCTTGCTGTAGCTTCGGATCTTGTTGAAAATATATCACATCCCACATCGATTAAATATTAAGTTAAACATGTCTTCATATACCTGTTTGGGCCCTCTACTTACAAGCTTAGGCTTTTAAGTTGGAAACTTAACATGGTATCAAAGCATGTCGTTTCTGGGCCCGTTTCGCTCGTGAGCCCGTCTTTATTGTCCACGTGACAGGCCATTTGAATCTTGTTAGGTCTGCACGTGAGGGGGAGTGTTGAAAATATATCACATCCCACATCGATTAAATATTAAGTTAAACATGTCTTCATATACCTGTTTGGGCCCTCCACTTACAAGCTTAGGCTTTTAAGTTGGAAACTTAACATATCTACAAATATTTTGGTGGCCTCTCTTGCACTGTTTCTCAGTCTCTCCCCTTCTTCAGACACCATAGCTAGTCGCAAAGACTTGGCTATTTTATCCCTACTGAATGACCCGTCTTCATTTCTCTCTATTTCCACAGCCAAACCCTTCTCTACTAGCAACCTCGCATTCAATCCTTGATCAATAATAAATGGCAATACAATAAGACAGTGCCCATATTGCAAAGTTTCAATCACAGACCCCCACCCAGAGTGAAACAAGGACCCCCCCAATCGACGGGTGTGCCAGAATTTCCAGTTGTGGCGCCCAACCAATAGACACCACCCCTTTGCCGGCCGTTCGATTACCGAAACCCAAAGGCAGGGCATCGACATCTTCAAAAGCCCAACTGGGTTTTCTAAGTGCCCACAAAAATGGCAATTCAGATAGCTCTAGCCCATAAGCTATCTCATAAACTTGATCTTTGGTTAACTTATACTCACTGCCAAACCCAACAAACACAACTGACTTGGGTTTTTGCTCATCAAGCCAATTGAAGATCTTACTCCATGACCCATCTGTGATTTCTCTTCCTGGTGGTTTTTCCGGTGGGAGTGAACCCACAGGAATCACCGGCTTTCCATTGATTTTCTCCATTAAGCTCAGGTACTCACCTTCAAACTCCGTGCAACTACGTATAGCCACAGCTTGGCATCCCTGTAACACCATGCCAACACGTTCAGCATCCGTTGTGCCTGAAGCATTCTCTCCAAAGAGGCCAGGATGGTAACCCCTTGCCTCGTAACCCCGATATGCTACCGATGATGGAAAATCGAACCATTCCGGCCGTGACATCATAGACTCTGGCGTTGACCGAACCCTTCTTTGACCCTCCCCAATAAGGTATTCTGCAGATCCAATGAAAGCCTTGGCGGTAGCAGAGAATACAGCAAAGTAGATGAGTGGGATTCCATACTCTTGGGCAATCTCGACCGCCCAGTGAGGGGAAAAATCAACGATCAACCAATCCGGTGAGTGATCTGCAACATACTGCTTAACAGGGTGTTGCATGAGATCATGGGCAATTTTCAAATTATCCATTTTTTCAGACGGAATGTCGACAGTGGCCTCGGAACCTTCAGGCAAGGAGTTCTTATCGTCCAAGGACGGAAACGGAAGCTCCACTAGATTGATCGGAGTTGGTAAATTTGGTGGAAGTTTAGGGAGTCTTTGGATGTTTCTTGGAGTAGACACGAAGGAGACGTGGACTCCTGCTTTGGCCAAGGCTATTGAAAGCTGGAGAAAAGGAATCATGTGGCCGAAGGCCGGCCATGGAAGCATTATTACTTTGACATCCCTCGCCATTTTTTCCTGTGGAATTGCTGAACTTTGCAAATGGAAGAGTGAGATTGGCACGCAATTTTATAGATAAAATTTTACACACTGATTACTAACCATTTTGTGTGTGTGTGTGTATAACTTAGGCGCATTTTGTTCTTTTAGTTAATTAAATATTAAAAATGGCTTTATTCATTAATGGTAGATTTTTTATTATTAAAAAATATGAGTTTATGTATTGGAGATTGCCTATCAATCTCCAGCAAATTGATTCTCAATTCAAAATTCAAATCTGTCATTCTTTCCTTGTATATGTTATTCATTCCTTGTATATAAGTTTACTTCTTAGACATCCCATAATCAAAGGGATCTGATAGGTGGACATCCCATAATCAAAGGGATCTGTGATATATTTTTCCTGTATAAATACCAACTGGTACATTGAATAAAATCATCACTTCACAATCTTTTACATGGTATCAGAGACTTTGGGTTGTTTTTTTTAATTTGGTCTTCTTTTCATATCCTCGTTCTCATGGCCACCATCTCCAGCAACCCCAACTCTTCTTCTAGCAATACCTCTGGTGAATCTCATACTGCCAATTCTCAACCTATTATTTCTGCTGATAACCACAATCATCCTTTTTATCTTCATCCATCTGATAATCCCGGTCATATTCTTGTCTCTTCACCTTTACATGGTGACAATTATCACACATGGCATCGGGCAATAAAAATGGCTCTTTCAGCAAAGAACAAACTGGGTTTCGTTGATGGTTCTATTCCTCAACCTGATCACTCTTCCAATGACTTTGCTTCATGGTCTCGCTGCAATAACATGGTTCTATCCTGGCTCCTTAATGCTATTTCTGCTGACCTTCGTGATAGTATCATTTATGCTGATACTGCTGTTGCTGTTTGGCGTGACTTAAAGGAGCGTTTCTCTCATGGTAATGCCGCGCAAATCTTCAAAATCCGGCGTGATATTATTCAACATTTACAAGAACAATCCTCTGTTTCAGCTTATTTCACAAAGTTGAAAGCTCTCTGGGATGAATTATCATCCTATCATACTTTTCCCATCTGTTCTTGTGGTGCTATGACATCCCATGTTGATCTCCAACTCCAAGAAAAATTGATGCAGTTTCTTATGGGGCTCAATGACTCTTATTCATCTATTCGGAGTCAGATTCTTCTGATGGAACCTTTACCTACTATTAACAAAGCCTATAGCCTTGTGCTTCAAGAAGAACATCATCGAATGTTACATGTTCTTCCCGTTTTACCTTCGGATGGTGTTATTGTGGCTGCTGCTGATCACAATCATGTTGCTCCAACTGTTAATGCTATTGCTGGACATCCTCGTGACAACCATTTGAGGCCTCGTCGTGACCGACCAAAGTGTGACTACTGTGGCAAATTAGGCCACACTAAAAACCGTTGCTATGCTCTCCACGGCTACCCTCCACGTACTGCCAACAATGTTCAATCCTCTCCTTTGGACACACCTGGCCCCTCATCTGCACCTACTTTTACTCCAGAACAGTATACTCAGTTGCTTTCCTTGATCTCTCTGGGTACTACTAATCCTAGTGCTAACCTTGCTGGTAAGGATTCTCACTCTTCTCCTTCTTATTCTCGTCCTTGGATTATAGATACAGGGGCAACCAATCACATGGCTTCATCTTTAAGTTCTTTTACTAAGCTCCATCTAACATCTACCCACAAACCAGTGCAATTACCTACTGGTGCTCTTGTTCCCACAACTCATAGTGGTGATATCTCTCTTACATCTTCCTTATCTTTATCTAATGTTCTTTGTATTCCTTCTTTTCATCACAACTTGTTATCTGTTAGTGCCTTGACAAAAGATCTTCATTGTTCAGTTACATTTTTTCATGACCACTGTGTTTTTCAGGACCTACGCTCGAAGAAGACGATTGGAGTGGCTAGGCAACATGGAGGCCTTTACCTTCTCCAGCCCACTGATGTCGCTGCCTTCTCGGCTCAGGCTACAACTTCCTTTGACTTGTGGCATCGACGTCTGGGCCATCCTTCTACTTCCCGTTTGCGTAAAATAAATCAGTCCAATAAAGATGTTACCATCTCTAGTCCTTGTCTTTGTCATGTTTGTCCCTTGGCTAAGCAAGTTCGACTACCATTTCCTAAGAGTTCTATATCTACTTTGTCTCCTTTTGAATTAGTACATTTTGATGTATGGGGTGTTTATTCCACACCTTCTCTTTCTGGTGCAAGATATTTCTTAACCATTATTGATGATTTTAGTAGAAGTACTTGGGTTTATCTAATGCGCTTTAAATCTGAAACTCCATTGCTCATAATGAATTTTTTTGCCATGATAAAAACCCAATTTAATTGTTCTATTCGAACAGTTCGTACCGATAATGGTCTTGAATTTATCAATTCTTCTTTACGCTCTTTCTTTCAAGCAAATGGCATTCTTCACCAACATAGTTGTGTAGGCACTCCTCAACAAAATGGAGTTGTTGAAAGGAAACATCGCCATTTACTTGAAGTTGCTAGAGCTTTGCGTTTTCAAGCAGCTTTACCCATTTCCTTTTGGGGCGAATGTATTCTCACAGCGGTTCATTTAATTAATCGCATCCCCACTGCCCTCTTAAATCACAAAAGTCCTCATGAAATTATTCTTCAATCCAAACCTGATTATAAGCATTTGCGTGTATTTGGATGTCTTTGCTATGCCCACAATATTCATCATAAAAATAAGTTTGATGCGCGAGCTCGTCGCTGTATTTTTCTTGGCTATCCTTTCAGTCAAAAAGGATATAAAGTCTATGATCTTGACACTAAAAAGCTGTTTATTAGCCGTGATGTTCGATTTCATGAGCACATTTTTCCTTTTTCCAATCACCCACAAACTCCTTTACCTCAGGCTGTTATTCCTTTGCCCATACTTGATTCTGAAAATGATACTCAACCCTTAGAACAGCCTTGCAACTCTTCACCTCCTTCTCCTAGTCTAGAACTTCCTAGCCTTTGTTCTCCACCTCCTATTCCCATCGACTCTCTTCGTCGTTCAACTCGCGTTCGAACTAGACCTTCTTATCTCTCTGACTTTAAATGCTCCCAGGTTGCTCTTAGCTCCACTCGATCAACTTCTTCAGCGATACTTCCTTCAGGTACACCATATCCTTTATCTGCTTATTTATCTTATAATCGTTTTTCTGCTGCTCATAAATCTTATTTAGTCGCCCTTTCTTCTGAAATTGAACCTCACACATATAGTGAGGCAGCTAAAGCACCCCACTGGACAGAAGCCCTGGCTACCGAGCTCCGAGCTTTGGAATCCAACAATACTTGGACTCTTTGTACTCTTCCTCCCAATAAAAAACCCATTGGCTGCAAATGGGTTTTTAAAATCAAGCATCGTGCTGATGGCACCATTGAGCGTTACAAAGCCCGTTTAGTTGCCAAAGGGTACACTCAACAGGAAGGGTTAGATTACAATGAAACATTTGCTCCTGTAGCGAAATTGGTCACAGTCCGTTGTCTCTTGGCCATTGCCTCTGTTCATGGTTGGTCCCTTCATCAACTTGATGTAAATAATGCATTTCTACATGGTGACCTCAATGAAGAAGTTTTTATGAAGTTACCACCTGGTTTTCCAAGACAGGGGGAGCATCAAGTTTGTAAATTGAATAAATCTTTGTACGGTCTCAAACAAGCATCGAGAAATTGGTTTGCTAAATTTTCAATGGCCCCTTTAGATGCTGGTTTTCATCAATCACAAGCAGATTATTCCTTATTCACAAAGATTTCAAGGCCCTCATCAAACTTTCGTTCTTGTTTATGTTGATGATATCCTCATAACAGGTAATGACTCCAAGGCTATATCTCAATTGAAAGACTTTTTACATACCAGGTTCCATATCAAAGATCTTGGTCCCATGAAATATTTTCTTGGCATTGAAATGGCCCGATCCCAATCTGGTATCTTCTTATGTCAGCGGAAATATACGTTGGAAATCCTCAATGATGCTGGTTATTTGGGTGCCAAGCCCGCTAATTCTCCTATGGAGCAAAACCTTCGCTTGAATGATTCTGATGGTGACTCACTCCCTGATCCGTCCATATATCGTCGTCTTGTGGGGCGCTTAATCTATCTTACAATTACTCGACCGGATATTGTTTTCTCTGTCAACATTCTCAGTCAGTTTATGCATAAGCCCAAGACACCACATATGGATGCTGCTGTTCGAGTTCTTCGATATTTAAAAGGAACACCTGGTAATGGAATTTTGCTCTCTTCACTCAGCAAACTTGAACTCCATGCTTATTGTGATTCCGATTGGGCTAGCTGCCCAATCACAAGGCGTTCCACTACTGGGTATTGTATTTTTTTGGGTGACAGTCCTATTTCTTGGAAAACAAAAAAGCAACACACAGTTTCTCGATCTTCCGCTGAAGCCGAATATCGTTCCATGGCAAATGCTACTTGTGAAATCACATGGCTTTTATCCCTACTTCATGATTTGGGTGTTCCCCACTCACAACCTGTCTCCCTATATTGCGATAATCAAGCAGCCCTTCACATTGCTGCAAATCCTGTCTACCATGAAAGGACCAAGCATATTGAGATCGATTGCCATATAGTCCGTGAAAAAATTCAAGCAGGCATCCTTCATACACACCACGTCTCTTCCTCTGATCAAAGAGCTGACATCCTCACTAAGCCACTTGGTCGAGACCACTTTCATCGGCTCATATCCAAGTTGGGTGTTCTTGATCCTCACGCACCAACTTGAGGGGGAGTATTGGAGATTGCCTATCAATCTCCAGCAAATTGATTCTCAATTCAAAATTCAAATCTGTCATTCTTTCCTTGTATATGTTATTCATTCCTTGTATATAAGTTTACTTCTTAGACATCCCATAATCAAAGGGATCTGATAGGTGGACATCCCATAATCAAAGGGATCTGTGATATATTTTTCCTGTATAAATACCAACTGGTACATTGAATAAAATCATCACTTCACAATCTTTTACATTATGAATTGGATGAATACGATCAATGTCTGGGAAAAGGTATTTAATTCAATAATGGGTTTGCAAAATTTGATAAAGAACTCTCAGTAACTATTCATGTCACTTATATATTTTATGAAATTAATAGTTAGATTAGATATTTCTCATACACACGTTATGCATGTTAGAATGTGAAATTTTTCATTGATTAAAGATGTGAGTGTATGGTTCATATAGCTATCAATATTTGATTAATAAAATATTGGTATACATGGCTTACATGGACACTTCTCAAATATTAATGACACGAAAAATTATTGAGAATTGTAAAATAATTTGTTTATAAAATTGTGTTCTCCGATCATTTCTCATTTGATATATCTGTGCATAGATTTGAGATCAAATTTCACTAGGTGTAAGAATTTTAATAATATACCACTAAAATTTTTTTTGCATGACTTACGTTTTATAAAGGCCATTGTGGATATATCCCCCCGGCCATACATGTCATGTATATATGTCAAATAATTTATTGATGGAACGTCAATTGGTGAGTGATCCATAAGCTCACGTATTTATTATTATTATTATTTTTTGGGTTACGTAAGGGAATCGATCCCTAAATCAATAGCTACCCAAAATCCCACCTAACCACTAGGCCACAAGGGCAAGTGGTTGCTCACATATTTTTGCATTATTAAAAAAAAAGTTATAATTTCAAGCACTCCAGGAATTGAATAGTTCCTAACTTCTGATCCAATCCATCTATAGAAAGATTAGGCCATTCATCTTCAAACGAGCTCTTCCATTTTCTTTTTCATGTTATCTAGTTTGGGCACTCAATTTAATACACATACAACATATAATTAATTCTATTTATTGGTCATAGTAAAAATATTACAATGGCGGCCACTTTTTTTTCTCTCACAAAGTTGCATTAACCAATAATTTTTTTTCTTAATAGACAATAATATGATCAAAGAAATTTTTTGGAACTTAATATATACGCAGTAATTAATATAGTTAGTTTGATTTTGGTGGAGCCGTGCGTTGATCGTGAGCAATGGAAGAATTCGTTATGCATAACACCGGTTCAACTTGTTGTTTGGAAATACAAGAAATGAGAGATCAAGGGAGACTAAAGAAAAAGACTAAAATCATGTGAAATGAAAGGAGGAGTTATTTTTAGGGGGTAAAAACGAAAAAGAAGAAGGGTATAATAGAAAATAAGAAGGATCATGCAAATTTTAGAAGGGTCAAATATAAAAATATAAAAAAATACATATAGGGTAAAAAAAAAAAAAGTGTGTGGGAAAATTCCAAACAGCCAACAAAACCCCCACACGTAGCATTTCTTGGTTTTTGGACATTGGGAATGGATATGTTCGGACAAAGGGACCCAACCCTTGACAATCATAGCCTAAATTGCGGAGCCTAATATCTGATTCAATTATTCTCGGTGACAGCCCGAAAAGCCTTTGGCCCACCTTAATAGTGTTCGGCCTCCGACAGACTGTGACATCCGAAAAGCGGCTCTTGACCCATTCTTTGAGCTCGGGCTTGGTCCTAGTAAACATTCTCGATCTTGGATCCTTATTCCGAGAGCACGCTCTCCGACCATTAATACAAGCGAATCCAAACACACCTTGTGATGACAGACAGAGAATTCAACCATAGTCAAAACGATTATTGATAACTTGATCATGGTTAGACAGCTGTCAATAACCAAGGGTCTAAACCTCCATTCAACTGTGGTCAAGTCAAAACGGTTATTAAACCACACCATTGACCACGACTAGAAAAAGATAATGTTCATAATAAACAGAGGTACGCACGCCGTATTATCAAAACCCTAAGTCTTTTTTTCTATATCCTTTCTTCTTTCTTTAAACACTGAGAACTGATTTAACCATGGGAGGGTCTTTGGCCAAGCAAACCCCGGCCTCCCCTGACAGATTTATGTGCTTTTTAGGCCACTATTCACCGGATCACCTAATGCTACTTTTTGTTGGAGCACCTAGCACCACTGTTTGCCCGAGAGTATAAGCGCCATCTTCACCACCGCTGTACGGGGTAAAATCTTTCTCCCCGAACTACGTGTTGATGATGGAGCTTGTTCCCTCGCCTGGACCTGCAATCACAAGCTTGGAAAATGGGTCAGAGGGTAGGCCAAGGTGGGTTTTGGCCGTGCCCTCTCCGAAGCTTAAGTCAGAAAGCTGCATTGTGGAGAATGAGGCAAGGAAGAAGATGAATCTCAGAGAATTAGGGTACTGTAGCTTACCAAATTAGGCTGTATCGTATTCTTTTTATACCCACCTGTACGGACTGACCATGTGAGGTCAGATAACTGCTTGGGTTAGGTCAGAT
Organism: Liquidambar formosana; assembly: GCA_039720395.1. NCBI lineage: Eukaryota > Viridiplantae > Streptophyta > Magnoliopsida > Saxifragales > Altingiaceae > Liquidambar > Liquidambar formosana. The sequence continues at coordinate 5,098,062 of CM077827.1, read as the reverse complement.
CTGACCATGGTTTGCCCATAACCGTCTGACCATAGTTTAGTGACCATGGTTGGCCAGAGAATCGTGGTTTCTTGTAACCGCTGTGTCAGGAATTACAGCTGCTAGGACAGTTTTGGACTGTAGTAGGATTTGGACTGTAGTATGAGTCATAAGACAGGTGTTCCGAGGTGAAAGCCAGGAACCGAGTTGGGAGATCACGTGCCTTGTAGCGGGTCCCACCGTGCAGGCCTCCCACGTGTCAAGTGAAGTGTTTTAACTCCTTGCCCCGAGCTGGATCTTCGGAGGTGAATCACGTGCGTTGTGGTTGGCCTGGTTGAGCAATCCTCGCCACGTGTCAGCGTTTCAGACTTGAACCTTCCATCCCGAGTTGAGACCTCAGTTCAGATATATTTCCACACAACCGCTATGCTCTATAATTGCTTCTTTTATTGCCATTCGGGTCGTCAGATCAAACATCTCAAGAAGCTTTGCCTAGCTATTGAGATTTTTCTCCGTACAAAATGTGAGGAGGGTCAAGTGCCTCCCTGGCACTCCTTAGCTCCGCCTATGCCAATAGCATTACCAAGTACATTTCATATTGAAAAATATTGTTCAACCCATATTATTCACCCAAATAAAATCCCATTTAATGTGTCACAAGTCTATATGCTGCAAAAAATTCATTTTCAAAAAAAAAAAAAAAGTGATTGAGACCTGTAGCTCACCTCTTATGAATGCATTAATAAATAAGATGGGCGAGTAATTGGTTAAATATTAGCATCGGTCGCTCCTTCGGTTTTTAAAAAGAGAGAGTTTGCCTTGGGTGTGCGGTAGGTTACCCACCTTGACACTTCTCCGTTGGCTTAATAATCTCTCTCTAGAGTGTTGCTACCAGGGTGTTCTTATCCTTCTTCTGCTTTTTTTTTTTTTTTTTTTGGAAGTTATTTTAGGCACTTGATTTTTAAAAAATGTCTCACTTAGAAATATGTTCAATTAGACAATATGACGTGCCTTAGAGATTGATACGTCCCTATGTTTTCTATTCAAGGAATTGACTCCAAAAGATCATGCTTATACAAGCATGTGCTATTAGGCTATTGGGTTCACTTCTCGAACTTTTAGCCTGTCTATGCACATGAAGAATGGGCAAAATCTCATGGCCAATATTATTCATCCTCATGTAAGCCTTAGTTTTCTGCCATTCGGTTTCTGTGCAAAGTCATTAAAATGATTAAAGCTGTGTTGGCTGTGTTGCCTTGAACAACTACGTACGAAACACTCGTATTATTTTTCCAAATATTAAATGAGGAAAGGTGCAATCCAAATTATTTAACTATCAACTAGGGCCCGAAAGAAAGGAGAAAACAAAAATGGTTGTCGGGAGGCTGATTTTGTAAGAGTTTACTAAATATTATAATATTAAAACATAAATGAGCTAGATTCGCATGTATTGTAATTTATGTAATATTATAATTAATTATTTAACTTATATCAATACTATGTATTGGGGTTGTATCTTGTGCATTACTTTAATGTACTTTGTAAGCTACTAATGCATGAGGCGCAACTCCCAATATAAGGGCTGATATAATTTATATCAGCATGCATGTGATCACCTGATCATGCATCATCCTATACACACACACACACACACATATATATATGACTAGGTGAGCACGTGCTGATATAACTTATCTGAGCCTTTACATTGGAGGTTGTACCTCTTGCATTGATGGCGTATATTGGTTCAATGCAAGAGGTACAAGCCTCTAATGTATGGTGCTGATATAAGTTATGTTAGCTCGTGCTGACATGATCAGATATATATGATTAGGTGAGTACGTGTTGATATAACTTATATGAACCCTTACATTAGGAGTTGTACCTCGTGCATTAGTAGATTACGAGGTACATTGGCCCAATGCACAGAGTATAACCCTTACTCCGTGCATTTGTCTCCACTAACTACAAATTTTACATGTATTTATATATGTTTAAACCTATATGATGAAACTTCACATCATGATTTTATCTCCACTATCAAAAAATTTTACATGTATTTTTATCATAATATTATATGTAATTATTTTGTCAAAAAGAGATTCTATATATATATATATATATATATATATATTGGTGAAACTTCGTGTCATCCTTTTGTCTGCACTAATTTTACATCTCTCAAAGTTTTGATTGATGCCAATGTCCTATTCTCATCTTAATTTAATCGTTTTTTTTCATTGAACTTCTTAAATTTCCATCATTCAAACATAGGCGATATATAGCGCGCACATCAAATCCATAGACTCATAATTGCAATTTTTTCTATTTAATTGGAAAATTGAAGACAAACGTGCATGAAAAATTGTCATCATTTTAATTACTTAAATAGAAAGAAAAAAATAATGAAAAAGAGAGAGACTAGATTAGACCAATGAGAAGACTACATAAAGTCATACTAGAATTGTGCTCAAATGCCAGACGAAATTAGTTAAATGGAAATCTTAACTGGACGAGGTCCCGCTACATGGCGGGACGTGGCAGCTTATTACACTAAGATAACTATAGGCAACGATTGCTAGCATGGCAATATGGCATGTTGTGTCAATTGTCGTATTATCCTATTATGCTAGTGTTAATGGCAATGTTAGGTCAACAATTATACATATTTGTCTACGTCATATATGTGAGTTTTCTTATGTATTGTGTTGTGTGTGTTTTCTTTTAATGTGTGTATGGTGCAAATAAAAAATAAAAAAATATTGCCATGTTAGGATATGAGTTGGAAGAAAGAGGAGTTGCTACTCTATTACTAGTGTGGACTCAAGTATTATCTAGAGTAACTAATAGATAGCCTTAAATGTTGTCCAATCAAAATCAGCTACTTAAACCATGGCCACCAAACATTCATTTCGTATTGAAATCATAGGGAACACGAAACTAAACACAGCCCAATTAAACATCCACCCTCCCACCCCCACCAAAGAAGAAAAAGGAAAGAAAGGGCGTGATAAATCGATTGCATTTGAACTTCATATTTCCACATAATCGAACCCCTCTTTTTACCATATATCAGTTACGATCATTTCCGTTTTGTAACCCCATTTCTTAGATACTCAACAAATCCACCAATGTAGTCCTGATGCAGCTTCACATCTCCAAATATTTTGCTGGCCTCTCTTGCACTGTTTCTCAGTCTCTCTCCTTCCTCAGACACCATGGCCAGTCTCAAGTACTTGGCTATTTCATCCCTGCTAAACGATCCGTCTTCGCTTCTCTCTATTTCCACAGCTAAACCCTTCTCTACAAGCAACCTTGCATTCAATCCTTGATCAAAGATAAAAGGCAATACAACAAGGCAATGCCCATATTGCAAAGTCTCAATCACAGACCCCCACCCAGAGTGAAACAAGGACCCCCCAATCGATGGGTGTGCCAAAATTTCCAACTGTGGAGCCCATCCAATAGACACCACCCCTTTGCCGGCCGTCCGGTTACCCAAACCCGAAGGCAGAGCGTCGATTTCTTCGATAGCCCAACTGGGTTTTCTTATTGCCCAAAGAAATGGCAATTCAGATAGCTCTAGCCCATAAGCTATCTCATAAACTTGATCTTTGGTTAACTTACACTCACTGCCGAACCCAACAAACACAACTGACTTGGGTTTTTGCTCATCAAGCCAATTGAAGATTTTACTCCATGACCCATCAATGATTTCCCTTCCTTCTGGTTTTTCCGGTGGAATTAAACCCACTGGAATCACCGGTTTTCCCACGATTTTCTCCAGTATATTTAAGTACTTTCCTTCGAACTCCGTACAACTACGCACAGCCATAGCTTGACATCCATGTAGTACCTTGGCCAAACGTGCAGCATCCGTTATCCCTGAACCATTCCCTCCAAAGAAGGCGGCATGGAAGCCCCTTGCCTCATAACCGCGGTATGCTACTGATGATGGAAAATTGACCCATTCCGGAGGTGACATCAGACTCTCCGGCGATGACCGAACCCTCCTTTGACCCTCCCCGACAAGATATTCTACAGGGCCAGTGAAAGCATCAGTCGCAGCTGAGAATACAGAGAAGTAGAGGAGTGGGATTCCATACTCTCCGGCGATCTCGACTGCCCAATGAAGGCCAAAATCAACGATTAACCAATCCGGTGAATTATCGGCAACATACCGCCTGAAGGGGTGTTGCAAGAGATCATGGGCAATTTTTAAAGAATCCGTTTTTTCAAACGGAATGTCAACAGTGGCCTCAGCACCTTCGGGCAAGAAGTTGTTGCAGTCCAATGCCGGAAACGGAATCTCCACAAGATCAATCCGAGTTGCTAAATTTGTTGGAATTTTTGGAAGTCTGTGGATGTTTCTTGGAGTAGACACGAAGGAGACATGGACTCCTGCTTTCGCTAAGGAGATAGAAAGCTGAAGGAATGGGATCATGTGGCCGAAGGCCGGACATGGAAGCATTACTACTTCAAGATCACTTCCCATTTTTCTTTTGGGTAAAATTTTGCAGCAACTTTGCATGGAGAAATATGATCCGAGATATACATATATATAACGTCTTGATCGATCTTGCGCTTATGCCATCTCAGTTTGGTAAGGAGATCCCCTTCGGTTGATTAACCCTCCAGGGTCCTGCTGTCTCCATTTCAATCACCGTTAGCATTTACTGAGTAGCATTCAGTAAACTGGATTCACAGCACCTAAACTGTTAAAAGAATTTGTTTATAAGAATGTTTTTCCCGATCCTATTTGATATATCGTCTGCGAATAGATTTGAGATCAAAATCCACTAGTTGTAAGAATTTCAATGATATATATACCGCTAAAAACTTTTTGCATGACTCACATTTTATAAAGGCCATTGTGGATATATCCTCCGGCCATACATGTCAAATAATTTATTTATGGAACATCAATTGGTGAGTGATCCATAAGCTTACGTATTTATTATTATTATTATTATTATTATTATTTTTGGGTTACACTGGAGGGAATCAATTCTTAGATCTATAGCTACCCAAAAGCCCACACCTAACAACTAAGCCACAAGAACCGGTGGTAGCTCACATATTTTTTTATTATAAAAAAAATATATTATAATTTCAAGCACTCTATGAATGGAATAGTTTCCTGATAATTTCTGATCTAGTTCATCTATAGAAAGATTGCCCACATTCGTTTTCAAACAAGCTCTTCATTTTTATTTTATTTTATTTTTTATGTTACTTCCTCCGTCCCATTAAGATAGGCCATTTTTGCTATTTTTTTTGCCCCAAAATGTTTATTCACTTTGAAAAGTCAAATCATAATTTTTTTAAGTTTCCTATACTACCCTTTATTATTTCAATATTTACTCTCTACACAAAACTCAATACAAAAAGGTGAGGGCATTTTTGGAAAGATTGATCTTAATAAATGACAAGTCAATATAATAATGATTTTTTCTTAAATTTCGTGTTTTTTCAAACATGGCCTATCTTTGGGATGGAGGGAATATTTAATTTGGGCACTCAACTTAATACACATACACCATCTAATTATACTTCTCGGTCAGAGTAAAAATATTACCATTACAGCCACTTTTTTTGTCTTTCACCAAGGGTTTTGGATTCACAGTACCTTTGGAGTGAAAGGCAATTAGAGGAGGCGGTAAAAGTGGTGGTCTGCAAACCATTTGTTATTCTCACATGGAGTTTGTCCTACGCATAAGTTCAAATTCAATTGCTCGTCAAAATTGGCCCATACACACCAATCAAAATAGATGGAGCACTTTGATAAAATTCTATTGAATAAGAGGAACATCAAACTTCGATCTTATTATTGGAGCAAATCACATCACATTTTACAAAGAAATTTTGTATTTGCAATCCATACAGACTCCTCTAGTCGATCAAATATAGGGCTTGAGTTTCGGAATTCCCGCAGCGTTTTTGGAATAAAGATAGAGTTCATTAATATAGAGACGAGGTTATTGTCATCCTATTTTTCTCTACCCCATAAGTTTTCCATCAAACAGGAACCAAATAATATAGAGTCATTATTTTCATTTCTTTATTTTTCTCTGACCCGTACGGTGGCACCGACCGTTTAATTTAATGGGCAAATTTGTGTTGCTAAAAGACAGTCGTGACAACTGCCTTTCCACCATGACTTTGGAGATGAATGATTTCATGTGTGAACCCCACTTATCCCCACCATTAAACTTGGCTGTATATGATGCAATGATCATGAGTGTTTAGGCTAATCAATTACTCAAACCTTTTTAAATCTATGAATATTTCGATTGATATATTACGGGTTCGGTAGTCATTATCAAGGGCTCTTTTTTTTTTTTTTTTTTTTTTTTTTTTGCGTTGGCGTGCAGATCAAAACTGACGAACACAAAACGTATAAAAAAAATAAGGACATTGTCTACTCCTCGCGGGACCTGCCGGCAAAAGGGAAAAACCTTTTTTTTTCTAAAATCTAGTAAATGAGACGCATAGATATATATATATATATATATACATATATCTTAAAAGATGATAATAATATGGAGTAATATATTTATATAATAGACAGATGATGATATAATAAGAACAATAACAACAAACAACAAAAGTTTTTTCCTGGTCTTTCTTATTTTATTTTTTATTTTTTATTTTTTATTTTTTATATAAATTTTTAAAATTTTTCTTTTGTGCTATGAGCTTTTTACATGGTTGAGTATAATTATCTTGTGCCAATTGCTATATCCACTGTTGCATCCGACCAATTTATGCAGGCGTGTGTGCCATGCATGGATAAAGAAAGAGAGAGGGATCCAGTGACGGGTACATGAATGTCTCATTCCTATTTACTACCGATTGATGAAAAAGAAGGAAAATGCACTAATAAGGGTGGGCCGTGGCCCTCGATCACGGTTTTTTATTTTTTATTTATTTTTATAATTATTTTTTGACAATATATAGACTTGCACTACATCATATGAGAGTTCATTCTGTGTGAATAATATACGTCAAAAAGCATTTTCCTAAACGAAATGTACTCTGTAATGCCATTAATTTGGACCAACTTTGGTGAACGAGAATTTTCCAAACGGAATGGTAGGTTCTCATTTACAACATTGCATGTCTGCATATTTCAAAGAATATATATCTATATATATATATATATATATATAGATATATGAGCTTTATGCCTGTAAGTGAGAGCGTGTTGTTTTCTCAGGTCAGAATTTAATTAGTGTGTATGCGCATATATCCGTAGACTTCAACGTGAAAAATGGCTTGTAATCTTCACGTAGCCATGCTTCCATGGTCCGCCTTTGGCCACGTGGTCCCATTCCTTCAACTCTCCATAGCCTTAGCTAAAGCTGGAGTACATGTCTCCTTCATATCTACTCCAAAAAATATCCATAGACTCCTAAAATCCCACCGAATTTATCACCTCTGATAAAATATTTTAGACCCATCAGCTTAGTCACTAGCTTTTATAAGATTATTGCCAAAGTCTTATCGCATCGTCTTTGAGAAGTTCTTAATGAGACTATAACAGAAGCCCAAGGAGCTTTCGTCAAGGGAAGGCAAATTCTTGATTCGGTTCTTATTGCTAATGAATTGGTGGAGGATTATAAGAAGAGGAAAAAGGAAGGTCTTATCTTTAAACTTGATTTTGAAATGGCTTATAATCATGTTGATTGGAGCTTTCTTGACTATGTTCTTGAGAGGAAAGGCTTTGGTGAGAAGTGGAGATGATGGATAAGAGGGTGTTTAAGGTCTATGAACTTTGCAGTGATGGTTAATGGTAGGCCTAGAGGTTGGTTTGAGGCTTTTAGAGGCTGAATACAGAGGGACCCTTTATCTCCTTTTCTTTTCGATCACTATTGTGGTTGATATTTCAAGTAGGATGGTAAGTAAAGCTGAGGAGATAGGTATTATTAGAGGTTTTGAGGTTAGTAGGGAAAGAGTCAAGATTTCTCATTTTCAATTTGCTTATGATACCATTTTATTTCTTGAAGCTGATGAAGAGAAAATGAGGCCAGGGACTTGACCATTCTGGTGAAAGGTTTTGAATTGATTTCAGGCTCAAAGATCAACCTTTCAAAAAGTTCCTTGGGAGGTATCAATGTGGAGAATGCTAAGCTGGAGAGAATTGCAGCTGAGATTAATTGGTTGTTCGATTAGTGAGTAGCCTATGAAATATTTAGGAATGGCTCTTGGTGGTAATCCTTTGAATGTGAGTTTTTGGGATGGGGTGGTGGTGGAGAGAGAAGATTGGCAAGAGATTAGATAGTTGGAAGAAAGTTTATATTTCTAGGAGGGATAGGTTAACTTTGGTTAGCTCTGTCCTTAGCAGTATTTCGATGTACTTTTTGTCTCTTTTTAAAATTTCTAAGAAAGTGGCCCTCAGAATTGAGAAAATGCAAAGAGACTTTTTGTGGGAAGGAAGTGGGGAAGGAAAAAAAGATCATTGGGTTAAGAGGGATGTTGTGACTAGGTCAAAGGATAAGGGTGGGTTAGGTTTGGGTAACATAATTCTTTGGAATATTGCTTTTGTTGGAAAACAGTTGTGGAGGTTTCCACTGGACATGGTTTTCTTTAGCATTCCGTCATTAGAAGTAAGTATGGCATTCAAAATAATGGGTGGGATTCTAATATCGTGGAAAACGAGAGCTTTCGGTGTCCATGGAAATTTATTTATCAAGGTATTCCTTGTTTTTTTTAACCATATTAAACTCTTTGTTCGTAATGGCACTACAAGAAAAATGAGTATTTACGGCGTGCAAAAAACGCCGTTAATGACTTTCCACGGCGTACATCCGTACGCCGTTAAGTGCAATGCCGTGGAAAGTCCAAGTTATCCACGGCGTACATTGTGCGCTGTAAATAACCTTATTCACGGCATTTTCGGCACGCTATAAATACCTTATTCACGGCATTTTTAGACACGCTGTGAATACCTTTTAACGACATACAAAGGAATGCCGTGAATACCTTTTAACGGCATTTTGGGGCACGTTGTAAATACCTTTTAACGGCATTTTGAGGCATGCCGTAAATACTTATTAATGACGTACAGATGAGTGCCGTGAATAACTTTATTCATGGCATTTTAGGTACGCCGTCAATGGATTATGTATGGCATTGTTATTCACGCCGTAAATACTATTTAACGACATACACCAAATGCCGTGAATAATGCTATCCACGGCATTTTATGCAAGCTATAATTGAATTTTCATGGTAGGATGGTCTACGCGCTTTTAATTTTATTATTATTTCTTAAATAGTTGGCATTTAGTACACCATGCTTCAACAACCTAAAATGCAAAACCAATAAGGTTGAAATGGGCATAAGTAGCTTTCACAATTGAATCAATTAGTTTAGAAAAAGCCAAACATATGTCTATAAAGATAGAATGTAAGATGAAAGAGCCATGCAAAGTCCAGCTCAAATAATAATAAGAATAATAAAGAACACCAAAAAGGGCTGCTTTGACTACTTTTTCTTTTTTGGATAGCAACAAAGACTTAAAGTATATAATCCAAATGTGAGTACAAAAAGGTTGAAAAGAGAGGACCAGTAGTCCTCCTGCAGCAGTGAAAAACAAAAAAAAAAAAAAAAGCCAGAAAAAGGCAAAATCTGCTATAATAGCTAGCTACCTAGCTGCACACAGCCCTCTAGTCAACTTTTACTAAGAAAAAAGGAATGGAGACAAATTCCCTGGAAGAATTAGCCCAAAAAGAAGCCAAGAAGTGCACTTTATCCCACACTTTAGCCCATTAAGAGTCCATCGAAGATCCTCTTGTTTCTTTCAGTCCAGAGAGTCCAAAAGACTGCAAAAGTACCACACTTCCACAGAGCAATGCAACAAAACAGCACTACTTCCCAAAACTTGGTAGCAAAAAGGCTCCTTACACAACCCGAAACGACCCATGACTCCCCAGCAAGACTGAATAACTGCTGCCACATTTTAGAAGCCACAGGGCAATGCAAGAAAAGATGGTAAGACAAATAATGTGCATGTGAAAAAAAGAGACTACATGTGTACAAGAGATTAGTTGGAAGCAAAGTCCCGAACACTCATTGTAAACAAAAGAAAGAAAAATAATGCATAAAACATGTATTCTAAAAAGAAAATCTCAAGAAATGTAGGCTAAAGCATGAAGCTAAATATATATTTAAACCTCTACTTTAAAACTCTACTTTAGCTATACTTACCTCTACTTTAAACCTCTACTTCAGCTATACTTACTTCTAGTTTAGATCTGGTTTTGCATGGGATCTCAAGAAATGCAGGCTAAACCAATGAAATATGTTAGCTTCAGGTTTAAATCTCATGTATTCTAAAACATGTATTCTTTGGCCACTAAAGGAGGCTCTACTATAAAGGTAAGGAAGTGCTTTGTTCTTCTGACAGAAGCACTTCCTTCTATAGAATCTTATTGAAGCATTTTGACCGGAAATTTTTCCAAGTGAATCTATCCTAAGTGAACAGTACCATATACAAAAAAAATGAAGTCTGTGCAACAATTTGGTCAATCTAAAATACTCACTAAAGGAATGTAAAGGGTTAGAGGGGAAGTTAAGACATTATAAGATTTTCATTAGAATTTTATCCAAAAAGTAATTAATCCCTACTCACCATATTCTTAAGAAACAAGGTTTTTTTTTTTTGCCATAGGCCATTCCCAAATCCTTAATAACAGTTTGCAAAAGGAATGCTAATCAATGAGGCAATTAAACACGGCATGTGTGTGATACACATCAATCACAGTGCAATGGTCCTACTATAGTGACTTCGATTATTAATGCATCTCCCTCATTTGAAATTTTTTTTGCATATTTATTTATTTTTTTAATTCATAAATAATTGTGTGATAGAAGATGCACGATAGCTATAAACCATGACTATCATTGATGACAGTGATCTAAACTTTAGGTAAAGCAACTATTCTCCTTTATGTAAAAATCATAGAAAACCCATAATTGAGCAATGACCTTGACCTAAAAGCAAAATATCCTCTAGTTTATGTAAACTTTATATGCACCAAGTGTAGAAGTAAAGCACTATGCATATTATAAATTTAACTATTTTAAATACAAATCTCTAATCCAATCTAAGGCGCCTTTGGTTGTACCTAATCTCTATTCCTTTTCATAACTCCAACTACCATTACATCCCTCCAAAACTTTGCTGCAACAATAGTTATCAAAGCATTATTGCTAAGAAAAAGTAAATGATTTGCCATAAATTGGTCTCCTAATTTCTTGACCGTGTAATATATAGATTTTCCCATTAAGTAATAATAACTTCTAAAACAACCCTCAAAAAGCAAAGATCTCTTTTGAAAAGGGAAAACAAAACTTAAGCTAGAGTCCTCACAAAATTGCATGATAACACCTTAATATATTTTGAAAAATTGTAAGCTAACACCTTATTTGCTTTAAAATGTCCACTATCACCTTTTGTATATTTTTGTTTTTCCTTTTGATCTATATAGACACACTTGATTTATAAATACACTTTCCTGGCAAGTATTACTAAAAGCTGTCTTCTTAATAAAGTTGTTTAGTCCTACAGAAGATGAAAGTTGGGAAGTTATTTACAACATTTTAATTTTTAGGGTTAATAACGGTTTAATACCTTCAACTTTGGGGGCAGTTTCAATTTGGTCTATAAACTTAGAATTGTCTCAATTTAGTGACAACATTTGAACTTTTGTTGCAATGTGGTCCAAGGACTAACGGCCGTTGCATTTATGGACGGAAAAGACCACGTGAGTGGCATGTGAGGCTGAGGTGGATCCAAGCTGGCGTTCACGTGTGCATCCTGCTCAAAATCAGACCACGTGCAAAGCACGTGATATGAAAACCAGCCATTTTGAGGGTCTTCAATCGTGTTTTGAAGAGATGAAGAACAGTCGACGGCCTCCAACGGGTGTTGACGAAGAGTTTGGGTGGAGCGCCGTCCGGCAAGGGGGAGAAGCTTGTCGCCGGCAGTGCGTGGATCTGAGAGGGAGAGAGAGGAGGGAAAGAGGAGAAAGAGAGCAGCGGTGGAGAACGAAATCTCAGATCTAAAAATTTGGCATTCAAGTCCCAAATTCTCCAAATTCTCCAAATTAAGAACGAAATTAACCAATACGAAGAAATGAGATTCAACAGATTCATGAAAAAAAACGAACCAATTTAGGTATTTTTCTTCAAACCCGCCAATTTAAAAGCCCAATAATCAAAATGTCATTTTCTTTTCCCTCAATTTTCTCATCAACCAAACATAAAAATGTAAAAATTCCCATAAATACCTGTCCGAAATCCACCAATTTCAAAACCCCATCATCTGAAACCAACAAATTCAATGGCTTCAAATCCCTATGCACAATCGAACTCCAGTGACAAGCATCCACCCCATGCAAAATTTGAATCATCCACCGTTTAATCTTGCCGACACTCATTCCGCCCTTCTACTCCCTCTTCGCCTCCCTAATCAGCGTCGCCAAATCGGTCCTCAAAAACTCGAGAACCAGCACGGAGTCTTCATCTTTGCTCTAGAAGTACTCGTGCAATACGACAACGTTCGGCGAGTTGTTGAGTATCTGGAGTGCCTCGATTTTGCGGAAGGCCGATTGGTAGTTGTGAACCCCGGAAAACGGCCCACAAGGATTTGGCGGAAAAGAAGAAAAAGATTTCGTGGATATGTGGGATGGGTGAAAGACGACAAACAAAAAGGAGTCGCCACCTCATTTTTTAGGGAAAAGAGGAAAACCACAAAAAATGTTTTATTTTCAAAACCACATGACTCCATTAAAGGAAAAGCAAAGTCTTTGAAACCAGAAAATTGGATTCGGGGGCTAAGTTACGACGTGGGAAGGTTTTGGGCAAAATCCCATAGGCACCCACATCGCCCGAGTTGGTCTCTTGATTTAATTGGGCTAACTTAAGATCTTTTCCACTCAAATATCATCATATATCATCATAAGGCAGCATGCATATCATATATTTCATCCAATCATCTCATGCACAATCACTCAAATAAAACAAAACAAAAAGAAAAGAAAAGAAAAGAAAAGCCTAGGATACTTGGATCCTAGAACGGACTTGAGCCTCACGAAGAGCGCCTACATACCATGCAGCGAAATACATGGATCAAAGTCCACGTAGTTCGAAAAGAATAGGGTTACAACCTAATACAAACCTATGGTAAAAACCCTAGGTTTCCTTATTTGAAAATACATTGATTTAATCCAAAACTGAAAACTTCCACAAGAGGAAAACTTTGATAAAAACCAGAATTTTAGCAATAAAGGAAACCTTTGATAATTACCATAAGCTCGTATTAAGAAGTAACCCTAGGGGGGAAAGGGAAAAGAAAGAAGAAAAGTGAATTAGGGCACTTCATACCCTACTTACCTGAGCGCAAAAGCTCCAATCATTAGCCATTTCAGACCATAGCAGCCCTATTTGCAATAGGACAAGCATTGTACCTGTTTGCACCCTTACAAGTGCACAAAATCATGCAAAGAAAGCAATATGCAAATCTGGACAGAACCTTGATAAGGCCTAAAATTATCCATTTATCATGCAAACAACAAGAATAATGAATAACTAAGGATTCTAACTTAATCCTATATGCAATGACTCGACTAACATGCATAAAAACCTATGAAAGACACACTAACAAGCATGGGAGACTCCAATAACATCAATAAACATGATAACAAAGCATATTCTAACCAAAGAGATGATATTTTATGTAAAATATGCAAATATGCCTCCCTACGGCGAGCTTTCTTAAGCAAGACTATCCTAGGATAATTTCACGTAAAAAGGTCATTATGGGGAGGTGCAATCAACATATCCTACGTAAAATATAGATACTAGAATACAATAGAAGTGATTTCATGCTTAAACACATCACAGAAGGTTCTCATGCAAAACCTCACTCAACGAAAATGATAATTATCCTTAGAAAAGGATAATGTCTCCAAAAACCCTATAAAATATACTATATGAATGCAAACCTAGCATGATTCAACTACATGCAGCATATATAGAATGACTATGATGAGTAACAACTCAAAAAGTTAAGCTAAGCATGCTGTATAAGACCTATGTGATTTTAGGGTTATCGAAACCCTAATCTCACAACTATGCATAAAAACTTACTAAATGACTCTAAGACATGCTCAAATTACCATGAATATCATTCACATCATATATATTAACTAACAGGAGCATCAATTCATGCTAACTATCACAGCAACCTAGACATTGAACTATGCATGATTTAAGAGGATAAAAAGAGTAATACTTTCAAATCCTTAGTAAACCAGGGATTATCAAGCATATAAGACCATAAACCATCTCAAAACCATTCATATAACACCACACAAGCATTGAATTCAAACCACAAGAGAGCAACTTCATGCACCATAACTATCCTAGGAGAAGAAGAAGAAGGAGAAGAAGGAAGAAGCAGAAAATTCATGTTCAGCATTAAAGAGACATGCTTACCTCTTGTAGACTCTTCCTTGCCTTCAAAATCCTTGCTCTCTTCCTTGCTTGGGGTTGAAGAGCCTCCTCTTGATGTCCTTCTAGTTCTCCAAACTCGTAGCTCCCTCTCTCTCTAAGTGTAAAGTGCAATTAACCTCCCCCTATGTGCTGAATACCATGTCCTTTATATAGAGAACTGACTCCCTACACCAATGGCTAAGATTAATTCATTAAACAATGATCCTAGGGCTATTAGAGACTTTCTTGGTGCTTAAACAACTCAATCCTACACACTCCTAAGCTCAGACAAGTTGTTTTGGCGGAGGAAACCGTCAAAAAAAGGGAAGATAGAGTCAAAATTTGAGTTGAGAAAGGAGTCTCTCGGGTGACCATCTAGGCCTGGACGGTTAGCCATCTGGGCCTAGACGGCTGACCGTCCAGCCCCGGACGGTTACCCGAGGGTCTCCTATATTTGCTCCGCTTTTGACTCCCACTTGCTGTAGAAGTCCTAAAATCTTCAAATTAAGTCCGATTTTGACGAAATAAAAGCCAAAACGACCGTGTTTCGAAGGGGAACACATTTTTAGGCATTTTAGGACAAAAATCCTCAACCATGAGTGCATGGTTAGGTTTTACAAAGGTGGTTAACCATGGTGCTTCACCGTCGCTAAGCTAGGTTTGTACACAAGGTCGAACCAAATGCTTTCCCAATCGAAATTCGATCTTTCTAAACATGTTTAGGACATAAATAAAGCCCAATTGAAGTTAAATGGGGGAAAATTGATTGGGTCTTGTGAGTCAATTTGAGCAAACCAAGAAAGGGTCTTTTAGCCAACCCGAACCATTGCGAGCTGAATTGATCTTAAACCATTAATTCATGAAATTGAACCTATATATGGACTCTATATAACCATATGAACTTGAGGGAATGACTCGGGATTCATTTCAAGGTCAAATGGAAAATATACGGCTTAAAAGACGATTATGCCCTTTGAGTCGCAAAAGTTCTTATTAACCGTCGAGATGAACTCCAAATCACTTCAAAATTCATACACATGATATTCAATGCCATAGAAACTCAATGCAAAAGACTAGACTCAAAAAGGACTCAAAATCCTACATGAAATGACATGTCCTAGCTAAGGTGACAAAAATGGGGTGTGACAGTAGTCGTGGATCTCCTTGAATGCCACGATCAGGTCGTCGGAGAGGCGGCGGGCTTCGTATAAGTCGTGGATCTCCTTGAGTGCCAAATTTTCAGATCTGGGATTTCGTTCTCCACCACCGTTCTCTCTCTCCTCTTTCCCTCCTCTCTCTCCCTCTCAGATCCACGCACTGCCGGCGACGAGCTTCTCCCCCTTGCCGGACGGTGCTCCACCCTAGCTCTTCGTCAGCACCCGTTGGAGGTCGTCGACTGTTCTTCATTTCTTCCAAAACACAATTGAAAACCCTCAAATGGCTAGTTTTCATATCACGTGCTTTGCACGTGGTCTGATTTTGGGCGGGATGCACACGTGGATGCCAACTTGGATCCACCTTAGCCTCACGTGCCGGTTACGTGGTCTTTTCCGTCCATAAATGTAATGGCCGTTGGTCCTTGGACCACATTGCAACAAAAGTTCAAATGTTGTCACTAAATTGAGACAATTCTAAGTTTATGGACCAAATTGAAACTACCCCCAAAGTTGAAGGTATTAAATCATTATTAACCCTAATTTTTATTATGCAAAGAAGTGTTCATTATACCCTCATTCTTTAAGTAGCATTTGGTCATGAAAATGATTAAAGGAAGGTTAGGCATGCCACGCCATGGTACAGAAGCACCCCACAATATTGTTGATTTGGCCTACCATGAATGACTTCTAAACAAACTGAAGACACCATAAGAGATAGGATCTGCATCTAAGGTATATTGCCCCTCATATAGCTAATGGCCACATTATGTGTTAGATATATATATATATATATATATATATATCTTGTAATGTTATTCTTTTAAGTTTTAACTTATAGGGGACTTGGGGAAGTATTCGTGAATCAGATGGTTCCACAACTAATCATTATGTGATATTAAACTTATTAGATTGATGATAGGTCAGTTTGCCAAATTATTTGCTGAAGTTGTGGTTCATAGTTCCCTTGAATTTTTATATAGTGACTAAAATTGGAATATTATATTAGGTTAATGTGGTATAGGTGTATCAAAAGGGCAGAAAGTTGAAGTAGCTATATGCCTATACACTAAGGTTATGGATTGATTGGGCAATATGTAACATGACTTGCCAACCACTTTGACCCTTTTAGTTTCATTGCTCTCTTTGGTGGTTTTCATTGACTAGGCTCTTACTGGTTGGGATTTATCTAACAGATTATGATTTGGTGGAGGCTTATGTCAGGATCCCATTAGTTCTGAGAGGTCATCTCTTTGTCAATATGACACCTAAGCATGGGCCACTCAATATGACACCTAGTTCTGAGAGGTCATCTCTTTGTCAATATGACACCTAGGACCACTGGATTTTTGTTGCATTTATTTTTCATGGTCCTAGGTAAGTAATAAAATAAAATAAAATAAATCCAACCCTCCCTCTTTCACATTATTTTCCATGAACAAATATAAGCCACTAGCCTTTATTTGCTAAATATATATAATAATAGCTAATTAATGTCTCAGTAAAATAGGAAGCTTTGCTTTAGAGGATGGGATTAGTGTTCTGTCTTGTCTCTACTTGTTAATATTTCATCTACGACTTTCTTTGTTATGTCCCCACCCCCCAAAAGAAAAAAAAAAATGAAAAAAAAAGATCAATTTGTTTAATTATTATGTGCCTAGTAGCTGTCTAAAGTCCCATCAAAAGTGAAGCCAAAGCAATGAGAAGGCCAAGATTAACAAGCAAAAGCCATTTGTATATCTTTTCTCCCCAATTTTACGGAAACCCTACCGAAAACCACCTACAATTATTTTTCTTCAAAATAGACATTGATGACCTGATTATATTCATATATATTCTCACCAGACAGTGGAGAACAATGCAGGGGGGGATTACCCACTGTCTGGCACACATTATCCGAAATTGTAAGATAACACCTTAATATATTTTGAAAAATTATCTGAATAAAAATGAGAACGAACACTTATACATGGGGGAAAATCGAATAGGGGAGAGTTGTTCAAACACTGGACCCTTTCCATTTTCCTATCTTAATATACATCACAATGTATCCAAACAAGTAGAAAAAAAAAAAAAAAAAAAACAGATTAAGATAATATTACCCAAACAGTGGAGAACAATGCAGGGGAGAGGGGATTAGCCACTGTTTGGTACACATCATCCGAAATTGTAAGATAATACCTTAATACATTTCAAAAAATTATCTGAATACACATGAGAAGGAAACCTAATACATAAGGGAAAATTGAATGGGGGAGAATTATTCAAATTCTAGACCATTTCCATTTTCCTATTTTAATACATATCAAAATGTATCCGAACAAGTAGAAAAATACACCAAATTCAGATAACATTATCCAGACAGTGGAGAACAATGCAAGGGAGAGGGGATTACCCATTGTCTAGTAAGATAATTGATATAACCCTATGATTTCAAACCCCACAATTATCTTAAATCATATTACCACCCCCAAGTCCTAGATTTCAGATATGTGGAAAAAGAAAATACTAAACATAACAAAAAAAAAAAAAAAAAGGATTTCTATCGTCCAAGCATATAAGCCCAAGAGAGAGAGAGACGAGTGTTACTTGTTGACGACGGAAGACGGCGATGGTAGAGAAGGTGTATCCTCAATCACTTAGAAGGTATGGACACCCGTTAGATCTGTAAAACGTCATAACTGAGAATTTCAATAATAACAGAGCTGAGAATTGAAAGCTTAAGAACTGAACTTAAAAAGAAACCATATAAATGTCACAAAATACAAACCAGACAAAGAAAAAAAACACACACAGACACAAGTACAACAAATCTCACAAAGAACAAAACAACTTTCACAAATTGTAGAACAAATCCCATGGAAATCTATAAACCAGGTGCAGAAATTTCACAAATTGTAAATAACAAAAAGAAGGAAAACTCTTACATTCTTTTATCATCTGAATCACAATTAAAAATTCTAAGCCACACAACCCTTGAATGATTAATTTAGAAAACTCTTACATTCTTGTATCATATTAACTCATATACCATTAAACACTAGAATGAAATTATATTATGATAAATAGCATGGAACAATACCAACTAGCTTAAGACAAGAAACCCACCCGGGGTGTTGGAGATGGAAGAGCTACATCCATAGGAGAAATTATAGCTTGTGGAACTAAGAAGTCTAATACACAAACCCAATCCTAGAAGTAAATGAAGCATAATAAGAAACTACAAAGTAGCTTGAAAATAATAAATAAAATTAATAGCTAAACTATGAGCCATGATTTTTGATTTTTTAACCAAAAACCCCAAATTGATTTCAATAATTTCAATAATTTTTTGTTATTTAACCGAAAAATCGAAAACCCCAAATGTGCTTTCAATAATTTCTTCCCCAAATGTGCTTTCAATAATTAATGATCTCTGATTTAACAAACAATACCAAATCTCATCATCAACAATACCAACGATAGCAAATCCCATCATCAAATTATCAGTAAACAGATTTAACAAAAATGTCAAACAATTTCAATAAAATCAAAATGCACACTAAAATTGGGAACCCTAATTACCAACTCACTTTAAGCGGTGAGAACAACGACACCACCATCCTCCTTAATCTTTTTCTTGGTAATCTTTAACATGAGTTTGGCCTTCACTACAATAGGCTGAGAATCGGGAAAAACATCCTTACCCAAAACCTTGAAGTATCAAAAATGAATGACATCAATTATCAGAACATTGTCTTTGGAGGCTTTGTCCTTGAGGTCCTGTGGAACCATGGACCAGAGCTTGTCGATATTGACTGATGGGGAAGTAGAACCGCATGCCGACCTTGCCAAAGTACCCCGGATAGTACTTGTCGAATAGGATCCGATGGTGGTGCATCCTTCTAGCGTTACCATGACCACCTAGATGCTTCCTGTGCTTGCCGATATGGCCGTGGCCGTGGCCGGTGCTTACCTTGCCTCGCTTCTTTCGGTGGATCTCCAATCTCTTTGTATATCTTGCGATCTCGACGGCTCTAAGAGAGAACTGTTGGTCAAATGGATTTGGAGTTTTAAAGATATTATCATAGAGACAATAGGAATGGGTGAGATATCTACATGTAGATCTGAGAAAGAGAAGCACGCAGATCTAAGAAAGCGAAGAGGAGGGTACCCAATGGAAAACCCTAGGCTATCAGTGCGTGCAAATGTGTGTGGGTTTTGTGGAGGCCATACTTAGTCGAGAGTAAGAAGAGCCAAATTGAAAACAAAAAGCAATAAAGGAAATAAGAAAACAAAGAAGGAATTGGAAAAAAAATGCCCGTCGAATTTTCCCAGTCATGTTGTTTTTTGTACGGCTTTTAGAGAAGGCCGTATTTGGAATGGGTAGGGTAATAGTAAACACGGCGTGTACTTAAAAGCCGTAATAAGCATTATCTACGGCATTTATACTATGCATGCCGTTGAAATTACCCACATATGATATATTAACGACATATAAGTATAGCACACCGTAGATAATTGTTATTAACGGCTTGCCACGTTTGCACGCCGTAAATATTACGCCGTGAATAAGCATTTTTGTTGTAGTATGGGGCCCATATTCATTTTTGAGAGGATGTGTGGGTGGGAGAGAGATCGACCTTTGTCTGCTTAATTTGTTTCCTCATTTGTATCACCTTTTTCATGCTAGAGATGCTGTCATTACTGATATGGCTTTTGTGGATTCTAGTTCTTTAAATTGGAATTCGTTCCTTTCTTGTAATCTTAATGATAGAGAAGTTGAGGAGATGGTGTCCCTTTTGGCCACTATTCATAATGTTTTGCTTGCCCCTTTTAGTTCTGACAGAAGAATGTGGATTAGCCACTCTTTTGGGTTGTTTTCTTCTAAATCTTTTTTTGAGTCTTTGAGAGAGGATCCCTTGGTTTCGATATTTAATCCTACTAGAATGATTTGGAAAGCTAATGTTCTTTTGAAAGTTAAGATTCTTGCTTGGTCTTTTGCCCATCAGAGGACTAACATTAATGATCAAGTTCAGAGGAAAATACCATATTCTTGTCTTTCCCCACAATGGTGTGATCTTTGTAAAAACAACAGAGAATCTGTAGATCATTTGTTTCTTCACTGTGACATTATGATAAAGCTTTGGCAGCGTCTTTTTGTTCTAGCTGATTTAAGTTGGGTTAGTCTGGAGCATATTGATAATAGCTTAAAATTGCATTAATGTCATACTTTTAGTAGGCATTATTACATCTATTTTGCAGTTAATTCTGCATTTTACACAATATTAACATGAGTTCTCTTGATACATACTGTTATGCTTAAAGTGGTGTATTAGTGCGTATTTTATTTTTGTAAGAAGCCAATTTCCTATGGTCAAGCGTTCTTTATTTATTTGGAACTATATGGAAGCTTTGCAAGGTTGAAGTGCATTAATTTTAGAAGATTTTAGCAAAGAAATTGGCAACCCCAAAGTTGGAAAGAATACTAAAAAGGAAGTTTAGAGTAGTTACCATATTTTGGCCATAACTTTTGACTTTGAAGTCCAATTGATGCGAAATTGGTGTCCCTGGAAAGATAATTTGAAGTCTGATAATATTGTATTTCATGAATATTTCATGATTCCGATGTTTAGTAGGTCAAAAACGGGTTACAAGTTAGCTCTATTAGAAAAAAAAATGGGATTCCCAATTTGTTTCCTTATTTTTCTCATTTTTCCCTTGGAAACCCTAAGAGCACATAGAAAGGAAAAGGCGGCTGCACCTGTCACACCCCATTTTTGTCAACTTAGCTAGGACATATCATTTCATGTAGGATTTTGAGCCCTTTTCGAGTCTAGTCTTTTGCATTGAGTTTCTATGGTATTGAATATCATGTGTATGAATTTTGAAGTGATTCGGAGTTCATTTCGATAGTCAATAAGAACTTTTGCGACTTTAAGGGCATAATCATCTTTTAAGCCGTATATTTTCCATTTGACTTTGGAATGAATCCCGAGGCACTCCCTCAAGTTCATATGAGTATATAGAGTCTATATATAGGTTCAATTTCATGAATTAATGGTTTAAGATCAGTTCGGCTCATAATGGTTCGGTTGGCTAAAAGACCTTTTCTTGGTTTGCTCAAATTGACTCATAAGACCCAACCAATTTTCTCTCATTTAACTTCAATTGGGCTTTATTTACATCCCAGATATGATTAGAAAGATCGAATTTCGATTGAGAAAGCATTTGGTTCGACTTTGTGTACAAACCTAGCTTGGCGACGGTGAGGCACCATGGTTAACCACCTTTGTTAAACCTAACCATGCACCCATGGTTAAGGATTTTTGTCCTAAAATACTTAGAAATGTGTTCCCCTTTGAAACAAGGTCGTTTTGGCTTTTATTTCGTCAAAAATCGGACTTAATTTGAACATTTTAAGACTTCTAAAGCAAGTAGGAGTCAAAACCGGAGCGGAATAGGGAGAACCCTCGGGTAACCGTCCGGGGCTGGACGGTTAGCCATCCAAGCCCAGACGGCTAACCGTCCAGGCCTAGTTGGTCACCCGAGGACTCCGTCTTCAACTAAAATTCTGACTCTTCTCTCCTTCTTTTAACAGTTTCCTCCGCCATTACAACTTGTTTTCTCTTAGGAATATGTAAGTTTGAGTTGTTTGAGCACCAAGAGAGTCTCTAATAGTCCCTAGGATCATTGTTTAATGAATTAATCTTAGCCATTGGTTTAGGGGGTCAGTTCTCTATATAAAGGACATAATATTAATTCAGCACATAGGGGGAGGTTAATTGCACTTTATACTTAGAGAGAGAGGGAGCTACGAGTTTGGAGAGCTAGAAGGACATCAAGAGGAGGCTTTTCAACCCCAAGCAAGCAAGGAAACAAGAAGTTTGAAGATAAGGAAGATTCTACAAGAGGTAAGCACCCTTCTTGAATGCTGAACATGGGTTTTCTCCTTCTCCTTATCCTTCTTCTTCTATGATAGTTCTAGTGCATGATGTAACTCCACATGTTAGGATAATCCATTTTTAGGATGTATTATGAATGATTTTGAGATGGTTTATGGCTTTATATGCTTGATAATCCCTGGTTTACTAAGGATTGGGTAGCCTTACTCTTTCTATCTTCTTAAATCATGAATAGTTCACATGTTTAGGTTGCTGAGATTATTGTCATGAGTTGATGCTCCTGTTAGTTAATATACATGATATGAATGATATTCATGATGATTTGAGCATGTGTTAGAGTCTTTTCATAAGTTTTTATGCATAGTTGTGAGATTAGGATTTCGATAACCTTAAAATCACACAGGTTTTATACAGCATGTTTAGCTTAATTTTGTGAGTTGTTTCTCATCATAGTCATTCTATATATGCTGCATATAGTTGAATCATGCTAGGTTTGCATTCATATAGTAGATTTTATAGGGTTTTTGGAGATGTTATCCTTTCCTAAGGATAATTATCCTTTTCATTAAGTAAGGTTTTGCATGAGAGCTTTTTGTGATGTGTTTAAGCATGAAATCACTTCTATGGTGTTCTAATATATATGTTTTACGTAGGATATGATGATTGCACCTCCCCATAGTGACTTTTTTACGTGAAATTATCTTAGGATAGTTTCGCTTAAGAAAGCTCGCCGTAGGAAGGCCTATTTTCATATTTTACATAAAATATCATCTTTTTGGTTAGAATATCCTTTGCTATCATGTTTATTGATATTATTGGAGTCTCTCGTGATTGTTAGTGTGTCTTTGGTAGGTTTTTTATACATGTTAGTCAGGTCATTGCATGTAAGATTGAGTTAGGGTCCTTAGTTATTCATTATTCTTGTTGTTTGCATGATAAATGGATGATTTTAGGCCTTGTTATGGTTCTGTCCAGATTAGTATATTGTTCTTCTTGCATGGTTTTGTGCACTTGTAAGGGTGTAAACAGGTACAATGCTTATCCTATTGCAAATAGGGCTGCTATTACTTGAAATTGCTAATGCTTAGAGCTTTTGTGCTCCGGTAAGTAGGATATGAAGTCCCCTAATTCACTTTCTTCTTCTTTCTTTTCCCTTCTCCTTCCTAGGGTTATTTCTTAATATGAACACATGGTAATTATCAAGGGTTTCCTTCATTAATAAAATTCTGGTTTTCTATCAAAGTTTCCATCTTGTGGAAGTTTTTAATTTTGGACTATTCAATACATTTTCGAACAAGGAAACCTAAGGTTTTTACCATAGGTTTGTATTAGGTTGTAACCCTGTTCTTTTCGAACTACGTGGACTTTGATCCATGTATTTCACTGCATAGTACTTAGGCGCTCTTCGTGAGGCTCAAGTCCATTCTAGGATCCAAGTATCCTAGGTTCTTTTCTTCTCTTTTCTTCTTTTTCTATTTTGTTTTTTTTGTTTGATTATGCATGGATGAGTGAGATGATTGGATGGAATATATGATATTGCATGCTGCCTTGTGATGATAAATGATGATATTTGAGTGAAAAAGATCTTAAGTTAGCCCAATTAAATTAAGAGACCAACTCGGGTGATGTGGGTGCCTATGGGCTTTGCCCAGAACTTTCCCACATCGTAACTTAGCCCTCGAATCCAATTTTCTGGTTTCAAAGACTTTGCTTTTCCTTTTATGGAGTCATGAGGTTTTGAAAATAGAAATTTTTTTGTGGTTTTCCTCTTTTCCCTAAAAAATGAGGTGGCGACTCCTTTTCGTTTATTGTCTTTCACCCTACTTATCTATCTTTTTGACCCAAACTCCTTGTGGGCATCGCGCTTTTCCATGGGTTCACAGCACCTATATTACTCCTCCTCTTCTCTTCTATTACCACCTCTCTTGTTTTTCTTCTTCTACCTCTCTTGAGTTTTCTAGTTTTCAATTATCATGAGTAGCTAAATATTTTGCTAAGGCTAGGAGTGAGGCCGCAACAATTGTTTGGTATTTGTTTAATGACTCTTTCATGGATTTAATATAAGCTTTATAGTTTTGATTTATTTTGATTATTTTGCAAAGTATTTATTATGTATAATTCTTTGATTTATCGTTAACTCTGGGTATGGTGAATGCTTAAAATTCCCTGCGAATTAAATTACTAGTTTTTTCATGCATTAAATCAATCAATTTTATGAATCCATATTCTTAGAATTGTTTTAAATAAAATTAATTGTTAAATCATCCGACTGGGATCATTCTTCATATGAATCTCAGTTGAGTTATAAAATTGAGTCGTTAGCAAATATCTAATACTTGTTGTGAGTGGACCTCTGAACTTTAGTGCTTTTAAATTATTGTTTTCAATCAAACTAATTCTATGCAATCAAGTAACCAAATTTCTAAAATCTTTTCTCAATCATCTCTGCTAATTATTCCTTTTCCCTATGGTTCGACCTCGGACTCACCCAGAATTTATTACTTCACGACATCCTGCACTTGGGAGCATTATTAAAGTCGTAGCAAGTTTTTGGCGTCGTTGTCGGTAATTAGCATGAATAAATAGCAGCTCATTGTTTTTGGTGGAGGTTTGTTGTATTTTGTGAATCTCTTCGCAAATCCGGTGAACTCTTTCCACAACTCTTTACTTTTATTTATTTATTTTTTTTTAATGCAAATTTGGCATTGTGACATACTCATTGTTTGGTAAGAATTGAGTCTGAAAATTTGTGTGGCAATTTAATTGATTCTCTTGGCATGGACACAATCATACACTTGACACCATGTTTGATAATAAGGAAAAAATTGAGAATATTGTTGGGGATAACAAAAGGACTCTTAGAGATTATTTGCAGCCTACTAGGAGTAGTGCACCATCTTGCATCTTTTTTCCTTTGAATGCCAATAATTTCAAATTTAAGCCTGGCATGATTCCATTGCTACCTAAATTCCATGGTTTAGAATCTGAAAACCCATATTTTCACCTTAAGGAATTTGATAAGGTTTGTGTAACTTTCCATGACCAAACTTGTAGTGAAGAGACCATTAAATTAAAATTATTTCCTTTTTCTCTCAAGGATAAGGCAAAAAATTGGCTTAATACTTTAAGACCTAGATCTATTGGCACATAACAAGAGATGCAAATTGAATTTTTGAAAAAGCACTTCCCACTTCATAGGACTAATTCTCTTAAAAGGCAAATAATGAATTTTTCACAAAAAAGATAATGAGACTTTTTACTAATATTGGGAATGTTTTAAAGATTTATTAAATTCTTGCCCACATCATGGCTATGAAACTTAGCGTATCATTAGTTTTTTCTATCAAAGTTTAACTCCTAAAATGCGCTAATTTGTAGAGATGATGTGCAATGGTGAATTTATGAATAAGGACCCTGATGAGGCTTTTGACTATTTTGATCTATTAGCTGAGAATGTCCAATCTTGGGATACAACTGATACTTTAAATAGGTCCAAGCCTTCTACCAACCCAATTGGGGGCGATAACACTACACCAGAATTTTTCTTTAACAACGTTCCTAAAATGTTGTTAATGACTTTCCACAACATTTTTACAAATGTCGTCAACGCCCATGTTGTCGTTGATGGGAAATTTTTACAACGTTTCTTAAATGTTGAAAGGGGAAAAAAATATTGTCACTATACTGTTACCATGTTGAAAAAATGTTGGGATAACATTATAGACAACATTTCCCAAAACGTTGTCTTAAATCCCATACATTAACAACATTTTCCAAAATGTTGTTTTAGATCTTTCTCATTAACAACAATTTGCAAATATTGTCGTAGATAATTAGCTTTGACTTTAACGACATTACACAAATGTTGTCTTAGATTAGATACATTAACAACATATTACAAATGTTGTCTTAGATACTACTTAAGCACATTAACAACATTTACAAAATGTTGTCGTATGTGGACACAACAACAACATTTCTCAAATGTTGTCTTAGCTTTTTGAGATTTTTATGACAACAATTTGTAAACGTTGTCTTTTCCCTTTTTTTTTGGGCTTGTGGTTTCATTTATGGTTTCTTGTACCTATTCCCTGTTCATATAAAATAATGACCAAACACACCATTATCAAAAATGTAAAACTACAATTCATTTTATCTCAAACTTTAAATACTTAATGACATTTCATTTGATCTCAAACTTCAAACACTTAACAATGCCCCATTCATTGAATAAATTAAAGTATCCAAAATTTCATTACATATATGTCATTAAACATTGTAGTTATCATTATATACAACTTTTCAAGTGAAAACAAAAAAAGCCAAAAAACTAAAACCAAGATACAAAATAAGACGATCTTGGAGCATGCATCCACTACCCTAAAAAAATGATGAGTCATCAACCATCTACCCCTGCAAAAAAATATTGCAAACCTAGACTTAGAAGCCTTTTAACGAAATGGTACTACCATGCCTATCCATCCTCCAACCAAAATGTCCACACATCACAATGTGGGCAAGAGTGCTCCCCTTAAGAACTCCAATAGGACTCGATGGCGCATATCTCAAATTTGACCCTACCACATAAAATGAAGTATATTATAATTGTTATCTAACAGTATACATGGTAGTGATAATAAGAACATTAGTAAAGTTTACATTTGAGAAGTCAGTTATCCCAAGAACCTGTTTATTGTTAAGACCGAGGAAGTTTTAGTACAATTAGAAGGTAAACATGTGGATGGTCATCATGACAAGTAAAAACTAAATCAAGATTGCAACACAGAAGTTACAATGATATGAAAAAAGGAAAGGAAGTTGGTTCAGGTTGTAAATTTAGGAAAGTAATGTAGCTTCATTAGCAAAGACAATGATGTACATTAACAAGAAAATTCACTGACCTTTTATTCACCTCAATCATAAATACAATAGTGAAATAGAAACAATTCTATAATTCTGTTCCCAACTAAAGGTCAACAAATCAAGGACTTATTCCAAGCTGAAGCTCAAGCAGGCCTAATCGTACAGTAGAGGTAGAAATTTGTTCATGTCATGCCAAACAGGAAAAAATAGAAAGGTTAACTATTAATAAATTTAACTACTCAACAACAATGCATTTCTTGGCTAATTTTCCTTAATTTTTTATTCCTGTTCTGCTTGTTCTCTTTCATGAAAGCTTTACTTACCCACTTAGCCTTCAAATCAATACTTAGAAGTTTGTACAAACTAGGTGGGTGGTTCCAAATGAGAAAAGGAAATGCTAACCTTATGGGTGGTTCCAAATGAGAAAAGGAAATGCTAACCTTATGGTCCACTAACATTTAATAACACGAAAATGTTCAATCCTAATATTCTTGATAGATGCCATATGATAGGTACAATCAGACCAAGAGGAAAAATTGCATCAAGAAAAACCCAAAAACAGAGCATAGAAAAAGAAGACAGTATGCTTTATAGGCGTACTCCCACTACTGCAGAAACCCAGAATCAAGACACAGCTAAATCAATAGAATTTAACTCATCCAAAAAAAAAAAAAAATCATGTTAAGGTTATAGGCAATTTACCTCTTTACTGTGCTTGTGTTTCGGTTTTTGGTTTGGTCTCATAGGTAATCTAGCCATCCTCTAAACATAGTTATATAAGGCCAAGGCCTGTTTGAAAATATATAAAGCTTTTATTAAAACTTTGAAAGTGTCCAAAACAGGTGATTAGAATGTATTAATTGCACATTAATAGTGCCCTGGTATTGTAATTTAATTTACCTCAATCCATTCAATTCTATTAACATACTATCTCAATTACTATTCTCAAAACCATTTTTAGGCACTGTGCCCCTGGCAAAGAGGAGCTACAAGTCTACAACGCCCTTAGGCAACTTACCTATCATAATACATACATTCCAACCCCAATAGTAGTAGAAATTCAAGTCTGCTGTCAACTCTAACCCCAGTTTTTTTCAACAAAGTCTGCAATATAGGGTTCAATTTTGGGAATTAAGTTCAGCATGCATTATAAGACAAAATGTGTTCAAATAGTTATTATGTTATACTAATAAAGGATTTAGAAGTTTTACTTCTACTACAACAGCTTAATAAATTTGCTAGGCCAAGCAACTGTACTCCCTATAGCTTGCCCGAGCGATGACATTTCTTGCGAATAGCAGTACAAGGGCAATGTTGGATTTTCTACACGATCTACCCACACTTTCCAACAATCTAGGCCAAGAGGAACATGGTGAACTTTTATATAGGGTTCTGTTGATGCAATTTTACCATATGCAACAACTTCTTCAATGTTAAATGAGCACCAATTCAAGATTTTACATCTCGCATTTTCCAGGCTAGCCGCACCATGTGTACCATTGTCTTGATAACCACTGTTTCTCACATTTTCTTGATTAGTTGCACCATGTATACCACTGTGCACACCACTGCCTTGTTGACCACTGCATCTCCCATTTTCTCGGTTAGTTGCACCATTTATACCACTGCTTTGCTGCGACTGTTACCAAACAATGAATTATCGGTTATATTTCTTTTTTTTATTATTTTTTTTATAAGAAACAAATTGTATTAATCACAAAGAGAAATACAAATTAGACAAGAAGTCCAATAAAGGAGTCAAAAGAAACAAGTAGAGCTCCACTGGAACAAAAAAAAGCCAGGATAAACAACAAGTACAAAAAAAATCTAGCCATTATGAAAATACCCAAGGAGTATTTGCTGGAGATTGCATCATGTCATCATAAGTTGTAGAAACTCTATTTAAATCCTAGAAAAGTATCAAATGAAGACTTTAATAAATATAGGCCATATCCTATGGAACAACAAAAGTCAGGAAAAATAACAAGCACAAAAAAAATCCAGCCCTTGTGAAAATACCTGAGGAGTATTTGTTGGAGAGGGCATCATGTCATCATAATTTGCAGAACCTCTATTTAAACCCTGAAAAAAATATCAAATGAAGACTTTAATAAATATGGGCCACAAACATGTATATATAGCTACATAATATACATATATTAATTCTTGGAGTTCTACCTACTTTGGCTGTCCAAGAAACATAGCTTTCATTTCCTCAAATTGTAATAAAATATTTTTCATTTGATCTGCTTGTATTTTCATTTCATCATCTTGCTTTTGCAACTGCAACTCAAGTTGTTTAACCTTCACATTGCTTTGTAATTAGGCATCAACTCGAGTGAGTGTAGACCCAAATCCAAGTCCTCGTACACGACCTCCATGTTCAGGTCGGAGGACATGAGCTATAATATCTCCCCTTATGCTATCATTTCCCGATTCGACAGTAGCAGATTGGGTATATTCTTCCATTTTTTTCTAAAGATAAGAAGTCATTATGTGCATTAACAAAGATATAAAAGTAAGCTAATACAATAAAAGAATGTAAGTGTAGAAGTTTTTTGTATTGGTTACCAAAGTCTCAGCAATTGCATCATTATGGGGTTCATCATTTTTATTCAAATGTCCTTTAATCCAAACATCTGCTCTTGATACCATTGGATTCTTTTTTTTTTCTACAAAACAAATGTCCAACATGATTACTATCTTGTTGAAATTGTGAACCAAATCAAAATAAAAAGAAATCATACCATCTCATGTTGTAAGCGGGCATATCCTTTACGACTCATTGTGTGTGGGAGTGTCTGTCTTTTTCTCATTCTGCTAAATTTTGAACTTTGATCCTATGTAAAAATTAAACATTTCAACATATTTGAATTAACAATTTTGCAACCCAGCTTGTCTCCCATTAGAAACAAATAATGCATCCCATTCTAAGATTCAATAAAATAGGTTTACTTACTTGAAATTGAGGAGAAAGCCTATATCTCACAAATGCATCCCACTCTCGATCAGATTTAATGTTTGCTGGCTTGATTAGGGAGAGACAACGTTTGAATCCATTTCTTTTAGCAGCATTTACAATTTGAGATGTCATTTCTAACTTGAATTGTCTCCAATAGCAACCCACCATTCGTAGGGACAAAGCTTTATAGCATTCATCCACGAAAAATTTTTGCTATGTATAATTGGCATTTATAAAAAGTATTTAGGTTTAATAAAGAAATGAGTAAGAAAACATATATTAATTATAGCGCATAATATAAATATGTTTATAAACCTGAACTAATGTCCATAGATCATCTCTAGTTTGTGGATCTACTAGCCTCCAATCGCTGATTATAATTGGCACATGCTCGTGGGCTAGACTCCCAAGATGAGAAGCATACTTTGCTAAATTTTCACTAACTGGTTGACCCCTTTCATTAAACTCTACTTCTAAACGTCCACATCCACCAAGGGGAATTGAATGCAATTTGTTTTTCCCCCGTTTTTTCCTTTGGTTTTCAACATTATCAATAAGTGCAGAGGACTGTTGGTTTGCTTCAACATTTGTGCGAGAAAGGCGAGGAGAATTTGATCCTTCATCTGATATATGTATATTTTAATTCCCTTACTGGATTGTGGCAGCAACTACAGTTGTATTGTTCTTCTTTACTCTCTTCTACCCCTTTTTAGAACTCTTTATGATACATGCAATAAAAGAAGAATAATTAGAAGGTTGTAAAGGACTACTCTACTACTTTAAGGTTTAAAAAATGAGATAATAAACGAAAATAAAACTTACTTCTGGCTGATCAGAGATCTTGATCTAGTGTAAATACTTGAAGCCTGAAAGATATCACATATATTATAGATAACCTGCACAAACTTATATTTTACAAGAGAATTATTTCACAATAAAATCCAACACAAATTAACATAAACAAATAACATGAAGTGCATTGGATAATCATTACCAACATGTTCATTAGCATAGTCAAAACCCATAACATAAAGTGCATATAATATTTTACAAGAAAAGTCATTTAGCACTGACTGAATTTAAAACAAGCTACACCAACAGCCTTTTGCAATCCATCCTCACATAACTTTCGTTTTCAATATGAACATCAATATCAAGTCTAGAGACATCTACTGGGGCAAATGGCATACAAGTAGTCTCATCATACATTTCTAACTCGTGAAAACCTCTTGGTGGTGATCGTAATACAACATACCAACTCGATGTATCACTATCCCTAGAGTAAAACGTGCACTTGCTCAGCATGGGATGCTAAAATGAATGGATCTCTTTCAAATTGACTTAATCCTTCATGGAGGTTGTGAACCCTGGAAATTGGGCCCACGAGGATTTGAAAAAGAACAAATACCCCCTCTGGGTAAGTTTGAAAAAGAAAAAGGAGTCGCTACCTTATTTTTTAAAGGAAACAAGGAAAACCCTAAAAATAGTTTTGTTTTAAGAAAACAATTTGAATGACTCCATATTTAAAAAGGAAAGGCAAAAACAGTCTTTTTAGAAACCAAAGAAAACTGGGGATTCGGAGGCTAAGTTATGACATGGGAAGGTTCTAGGCAAAGCCTATAGGCACCTATGTCACCCTTTCGGTCTCTCAATTTATTTGGGCTAAATTAAGATCTTTTCAACACATAAAATCAATGTATATCATCACAAGACAGCATACATATCATATATTCCATCTATCCATCCATGCATAATAATAAAAATAAAACAGCAAATGAAGAAAAGAGAAAAGAAACCTAGGATACTTAGATCCTAGAACAGACTTGAGCCTCACGAAGAACGCCTACGTACCATGCAACAAAATACATGGATCAAAGTCCACGTAGTTCGAATAGAATTAGGGTTAAAACTTAATATAAACCTATGGTAAAAATCCTAGATTTCCTTATTTGAAAGTGAATTGAATAAACCAAGTTTGAATTTAGAAAGAATTCTACAAGATGGAAACTTTGATAAAAAAACAGAATTTTATTGGTTAAAGAAACCCTTGATTAAGACCATAGACTCATATTAAAAATTAACCCTAGGAGGGATAAGGGAAAGAGTTAGGAAGAGAGGTGAATTGGGGCACCTTCACACCCACTTACCTGAGCGCAATAGCTCCAAGCATTAGCAATTTCAAGCAATGGCAACCTTATTTGCCATAAGACAATTACCACACCTATTTGCACCTTTACACGTGCTCAAAACCATGGAAAAACACTAACATGAAAATCTGGACAGAATAGTATTATGGCCTAAAATCATCCACTAAACATGATAATAGCACAAACAGCGAATAAATATAAGCTCTAATGCAATCCTAATACCATATTGTCACACCCCATTTTTGTCACCTTGGCTAGGGCATATTATTTCATGTAGGATTTTGAGTCTTTTTCGAGTCTAGTCTTTTGCATTGAGTTTCTATGGCATTGAATATCATGTGTATGAATTTTGAAGTGATTTGGAGTTTGTTTCGATAGTCAATAAGAACTTTTGTGACTTGAAGGGTATAATCATCTTTTAAGCCATATATTTTCCATTTGACCTTGGAATGAATCTCGAGTCATTCCCTCGAGTTCATATGGTTACAAAGAGTCTATATATAGCTTCAATTTCATGAACTGATGGTTTAAGATCAATTCGGCTTATAATGGTTCAGGATTGGCTAAAAGACCCTTTCTTGGTTTGCTCAAATTGACTCATAAGACCCAACCAATTTTCTCTCATTTAACTTCAATTGGGCTTTATTTACACCCAAGGTATGTTTAGAAAGATCAAATTTCGATCGGGAAAGCATTCGGTTCAACCTTGTGTACAAACCCAGCTCAGCGACGGTGAGGCACCATGGTTAACCACCTTTGTAAAACCTAACCATGCACCCATGGTTAAGGATTTTTGTCCTAAAATTCTTGAAAATGTGTTCCCCTTCGAAGCACGGTCGTTTTGGCTTTTATTTCGTCAAAATCGGACTTAATTTGAACATTTTAGGACTTCTACAGCGAGTAGGAGTCAAAACCGAAGCGGACTGGAGCAAGGCCTCGGGTAACCGTCTGGGACTGGACGTTCAGCCTGTCCAAGCCCAGACGGCTAACCATCCAAGCCTAGTTGGTCACCCGAGGACTTCGTCCTCAACTCAAATTCTAACTCTTTTCTCCCTATTTTGACGGTTTCCTTCCGCCATTACAACTTGTTTTCTCTTAGGAGTGTGTAAGTTTGAGTTGTTTGAGCACCAAGAGAGTCTCTAATAGCTCTAAGATCATTCTTTAATGAATTAATCTTAGCCATTGGTTTAAGGCTAGGGTCAGTTCTCTGTATAAAGGACATGATATTCAGCACATAGGAGGAGGTGAATTGCACTTTACACTTAGAGAGAAAGGGAGCTACGAGTTTGGAGAGCTAGAAGGACATCAAAAGGAGGCTCTTCAACCCCAAGCAAGCAAGGAAACAAGGAGTTTGAAGACAAGGAAGATTCTATAAGAGGTAAGCACTTCTCTTTAATACTGAACATGGGCTTTCTCCTTCTCCTTCTCCTTCTTCTTCTATGATAGTTCTAGTGCATGATGTAACTCCACATGTTAGGATAGTTCAATGTTTTTAGGATGTATTATGAATGATTTTGAGATGATTTATGGCTTTGTGTGCTTGATAATCCCTGGTTTACTAAGGATTGGATAGCTTTACTCTTCTCTTATCTTCTTAAATCATGCATAGTTCATATGTCTAGGTTGCTATGATAATTGTCATGAGTTGATGCTCCTGTTAGTTAATATATATGATATGAATGATATTCATGATGATTTAAGCATGTGTTATAGTCTTTTCATAGGTCTTTATGCATAGTTGTGAGATTAAGGTTTCGATAACCCTAAAATCACATAAGTTTCATACAGCATGCTTAGCTTAACTCTGTGAGTTGTTTCTCATCATAGTCATTCTATATATGCTGCATATAGTTGAATCATGCTAGGTTTGCATTCATATAGTGGATTTTATAGGGTTTTTGGAGATGTTATCCTTTTCTAAGGATAATTATCCTCTTTGTTAAGTAAGGTTTTGCATGAGAGCTTTCTGTGATGTGTTTAAGCATGAAATCACTTCTAGTTGTATTCTAATATATATATTTTACATAAGATGTGATGATTGCACCTCCCCATAGTGAACTTTTTTACATGAAATTGTCTTAGGATAGTTTCGCTTAAGAAAGCTCGTCGTAGGAATGCCTATTTTCATATTTTACATAAAAAAAACATCTTTTTGGTTAGAATAGGCTTTACTGTCATGTTTATTGATATTATTGGAGTCTCCCATGCTTGTTAGTGTGTCTTTCATAGGTTTTTTATGCATATTAGTCAGGTCATTGCATATAGGATTGAGTTAGGGTCCTTAGTTATTCATTATTCTTGTTGTTTGCATGATAAATGGATAGTTTTAGGCCTTGTCATAGTTCTGTCCAAATTAGTATATTGCTCTTCTTTGCATGATTTTGTACACTTGTAAGGGTGTAAACAGGCACAATGCTTGTCCTATTGCAAATAGGGCCGCTATTGCTTGAAATTGCTAATGCTTGGAGCTTTTGCGCTCAGGTAAGTAGGGTATGAAGTGCCCTAATTCACTTTTCCTTTATTTCTTTTCTCTTCTCCCTCGTAGGGTTACTTCTTAATGCGAACACATGGTAATTATCAAGGGTTTCCTTCCTTAATAAAATTTTGGTTTTTTTTATCAAAGTTTCCATCTTATGGAAGTTTTCAATTGTGGATTATTCAATACATTCTTCGAACAAGGAAACCTAGGGTTTTTACCATAGGTTTGTATTAGGTTGTAACCCTATTCTTTTCGAACTACGTGGATTTTGATCCATGTATTTCATTGCATGGTACATAGGCGCTTTTCATGAGGCTCAAGTCCATTCTAGGATCCAAGTATCCTAGGCTTTTCTTTTCTTTTCTTCTTTTTCCGTTTTGCTTTATTTATTTGATTGTGTATGGTTGATTGAATGGAATATATGTTATGCATGCTGCCTTGTGATGATATATGCTGATATTTGAGTGAAAAAGATCTTAAGTTAGCCTAATCAAATTAAGAGACCAACTCGAGCGATGTGGGTGCCTATGGGCTTTCACTATAACAAAAACACTCTATTGCAACGAAAGTTATTGCAATAACGCAGGATATAGTGGTAATATCCTGCATATTGTAACAACAAAATTTTTGTCGTTGCAATAAACACTTAAAAGAGGCCACATTCTCCCATTAAATGGGAGGAGGTTGGCGCCATGTGCTATTGCATCAATAGGTATTGTTGCTAATAACATATTGCATCGAGTACGTTTGTTGCAATAACATATTGCATCAAGTTCTTTTGTTGCAATAAAGCATGACTGTATTGCATCAATAATTATTGTTGCAATAGGGACCTTGCATCAAGTATGTTTGTTGTAATAGGCTATTGCATCAAAAAATATTGTTGCAATAGGGTCCTAGGTGTAGGTGTACTCACAATATGTGCTATTGCATCAAAAACCAGTGTTGCAATAACATATTGCATCGAACAAGTTTGTTGCAATAATCTATTGCATCAACTATTGTTATTGCAATAGAGTATGACACTACAACATTAATAAGGGATGTTGCAATATGATATTGCATCGGCAATTTTCATTGCAATAGACACTTAAATTATTCCACCTTCTCCCGCGAAAGTGAACGGTTGGCGCCATGTGCTATTGCATCAATAATTATTGTTGCAATAACATATTGCATTGTGTAGGTTTGTTGCAATAGCCTATTACATCGACTAATTTGGTGGCAATAGAGCACAACTATATGTAATACAATATTGCATCGGGAATAGTTATTACAATAGGTTATTGCATCGGTACTATTGTTGCAATAGAATGGACCTTTATTCCACAAGTAATTTGTTGCAATAGCATCTTTTTATTTTTATTTAAAAAATCCGTACATGGCGATGGCAATTTTAACCTAACTCATCGGGGCCCGCACGGCGTTGGCCCTATAGGTGTGGTTTGTAGCTTAATTGAACGAGGATGGTGCAAATTTGGTATTTAATTTTAAAAACCAAAACGGTTTTGGCGTAGTATTGGTTTGATCTTTCCCCGCCCCACTTAGCTAATATGATATAAATATCTTTAATCTATTATATTTGTAATAGCCCTAACCTATCTTTTAAAGTAATATATATTTCCTAGTCAGCAAAGCATATACAAATAAATCATTAAAGTATACAACCATTTTTGGTTTACTGAAATAAGAAATAATAAAAAAACGAGGCGCCCACTCCCCCAGTGAAAGGGAAGTGGTGCCATTAGCTATTGCATTAATAATTATTGTCGCAATAGGAGATTGCATTGAATACTTTTGTTGCAATAGGGTATTGCATCGGTTACTATTGTTGCAATAAACAAATACTTTGTTGCAATAGCATATATAGATATATATATATATATATATATATATATATATATATATATATACACTAGTAGAGAATGCACGCGCATGGCATGTGCCCGGTATTTTTTTAAGGGGGTGCTTTTGATGTGATTTATTGGTATTTTGGTATCACACATTACATAAAAGGAATGAGGTTTCAAAGAAGATAAAAAATATTTTGAGAACTGAACCAAAAAAACAAAATGATTAAATGCAAAACCACGAAAAATTGAATATATATGAAGTTCAAATTCAACACAAATAATGATCTAATCAGATTAAGAAAAGCTTAAGGAAATTATTAATCATTATACAGGAATAACATGAATAACCAAAAGCTGCAACATGCCTTAAAATCATGTCTAAATTTCATTGTTCTATAATTGTAAATAACAAACCCAAAAGAGAAAATTTATAAACCACTACAAAATAGACATAAAGATAAAAAACTGCAGGCCAAAGAAGACAGATTTCCGATTGCCTAGTCAGTCACCTAACTAAGTGTGACTTATATAATATTCCTCAAGTGGTTTTGGATTAAAAAACATAAAGCAAGACAAGACACATTAGAAATTCTTTGATAATTGAAAATAAGATGCTAAACTTAGAAAGAGAGAGAGAGAGAGAGAGAGATGAGATTTC
This sequence comes from Liquidambar formosana, assembly GCA_039720395.1. NCBI lineage: Eukaryota > Viridiplantae > Streptophyta > Magnoliopsida > Saxifragales > Altingiaceae > Liquidambar > Liquidambar formosana. Next base: position 5,060,580 of record CM077827.1, on the reverse strand, counting down.
TTAGTACGATTCCCCTCTATAGGAATTGAATGATTTTGATACAAGACTTGTTGAAGTAATAAAATTTTTGAATGTAGTGAAACATGAGAATATAAGAGGCAATATCCTCAAAGACCTACTTTGGTGCTAAAGTAGAGGTCGTGTTGGAATAGCATTAATTCCAATGATAAACCAAAAGAGAGAGAGAAATTAATGCCACTACAAAAGTCTCAAAAAATGCATATTGTATTTGCTGCAAAAAGCTATCCAAGAATTCTACAAGTTCTCTGAGCTATAATGACAAATGGACAAGAGATTGCTCCAGTGTTTAGCCTTCTCAGCAGAAGCCACAGAACTTAGAAGTTCAATGCAAGAAGTTTTAATTTTCATTTTAAAAATTAAAGGGAAAACATACCTTAGAGACAAAATGTGAAAAAAAGTTAAAAAATGAACTTACTGTGGTCAATTCTTCGAACATTGTCTAGGCCAAAGGGTGGCCCATGTTAAAGACCACCATATAGACCCCTTCCAGGACCTCCTTGGTTATTATCATCCCATTTCTTGGTGGATCCTGATTCACCTATATATCTCATATTCTCAAACCACTTGCATCCTTATAGAGCTATTAATTTGTACAAATCATGGATCAGCCTAATACATTCACTACTCTGTCCTACCAAAACTTAAAGAAAAATAAAAATCTATTACTCATTTGATGAAGAGTGAACAAAAAAAATAAAACGTTTGAAGTTCCAAACAAAGGAATTTTTGTTTCTATTTCATTTGAATAACAAGAATTAATAGGATGAATGGGCATTTAATAAAACAAAACTGTACCTGAAGTCAGTTGATGGCACTACAACAAAATAGGCTTTTTACGACACGCGAAGCACGTCGTAAAAAGCCTTTTACGATGCGCCGACGCATGTCGTGCATTGCGATGCCGTGGAAAGTCAGGACACATTTACGACGTGCAATGTGCGTTGTAAAAACCTTTTTAACGGCTTGCACTACGCATCATAAATAGTTATTAACGATGCATAATGAACGTCATAAACAACATAGCAACGGTATGCCTGCACTTTTCACGACATGCAGCGTACGTCGTATTAAGTGTTTTCACGACACACGTTGCACGTCGTGAAAATGTTATTAACGACTTGTTCTGTACGTCGTTAAAACACTTAACACGACGTACACTACACATCGTTAAAACTATAGGCATACGCTTGCTATGTTTTTTACAACGTTCATTGTGCATCGTTAATAACTATTTACGACGTTCTATGCACGTCGTAGTAAATTATTATTATTTTTTTTTATATTACCTACATTGCTCAAATGCCAACAATACATTTTTTGATTGGCTTGTATACCTATTTCCTGCTTTGCTTATCAAATGCCAACAACACAAGTAACTCAAAAGTCATAATAAATATAATCATTCATTAACATCATTTTTTTCCTAAGTGCATTAATCCACAATTGACATCAACTCCCAACTACCTATGTCTATGATTTAAACCAATTGAACCTAATTCAAAAAACATTCATACATTCATAAAGTTTTAAGTATATGTTTGTAAACTGGACTAACAAAATTTATATATAGAATGTCAAAATAAAGTTCAAAAAAGGAGAATATATAACAACAAAACATTTGAGTCGACACTGCTGCAATCTCCCATTAGCCCCCTTAATCTCAAAAACTAGAAGACCTTGAGTGATGCCTCAACGAAATGTCCCTGAAATGGAAAACAATAAAATAATTTTTTAAGGTATAAGTACAAGTAAAAAAAATTCTTCTCCATTAAAATCTAAATTTCTAAACAAATTGATGATATAGATTCACTTTTATACCTTTAAAAATGGCAATTCCAAGAATTGATAGGAAGTTGAATATAGCACCATACCCATATAAGAATAAGTTCTGCAAATCAAAAGGACAAAAAGTCAAAATCACACAATAAAACCTTTCTTTATTCATATAAAACTCACAACTTGATCTTGCTTAACATATACATAAAAAGATAAGGGCATAGGAGTTCTGTGAATTTAGTAAGGGCATGATTGGTTGTCTCATAATAATTTATAAAGGTACAAACTCAATCATCTAGAATCGGTTCATCATGACGAATTGGAGCTATAGTCATTATTGATGGAATTCAAGAAATGCTTATGTTTCAGATTTATTTTTACTATAATTTGTGAAGAAGGCAGCCATACTCTTGAATTGTCCCATTCACAACATTGGATTTGTTCACAAAATTACATAAAAAACATAATGAAAAAATTCAATATCCATGGGACATCCAATAGTTTCTTCTCTTCCAGATAGTCCATAATATTGGCTGGATAATATCTACCTAAAAAAATGTGATTTCCATTTCCTCATTTCAGCACCAAACCGAAGAGGTCCTTAACCATTTTGGGCACAAACCAACCTACAAGTATAGCTCTTCCTAGTAAATCATAGAGGCAATTATCAATACTAGAGCTTCTTGGATATTATAACCAACGAAATAGTTCTAAAATATTGTGTGAAAAACATAAAAGGAAATTTAGATTATTTGAATGCTGGGGAGAGAGAGAGAGATAGAGAGAGAGAGGACATAATAGTAACAAACTTCAAGGCAAAACAAGGTCAAAAACTGATGGTAACACAATACTAATTTATCTTCATTCAAAAAGTAGTGGCACTATGGAAACAAAACCAATAAGCAAAGATCCCAGTCACTAACCAACATTATGGAATCGAAACAAAATGCTTATTATGCCCTAAATTTAGTCATTTGAAACTTGGTTTTATATGAACAAGATTTAGTTTTGAATTTTACACTAAAATGGGTAAGGCTAGTAGTCTACGCCATTAATTTATCAAAGAGAAAAAGCCTTCACAACAAGTGGAAAGAAAGCCACGCTTATATATATGTAAGATATATATGTAACACTTAACAGAAAGTAATTCAAACTAACCCAATAAATTTATCATCATTTGACATACATCGTATCCTATATGCTCATGCTTATATATATGTAAGATATGAATGATTATTGATTAAATACCATACACGATGGCAATAATTACTCTTTATACCATCTAACATTTGTAAGTAGATGAGAAAGAGAGAGGACATGGAATTAAGTACCTCAAACAGTTAGGATTTAAAATGCTAACTCTCTAATATTCTCAATTCTGCCTAGTCCACATTTTGTCACTCCACTTGAGGATTGGTCTTGAAAGCTCCAACCTGCAGATTTAGACTAAATTCACTACCTTGTCATTCATATTAGATTACTAACAGATATCCAAACACCATGGAAGATAACTTCCATTGGATTTGGATTTGGATATTTATTTTTCCCAATGACGTCAAAGTTTATGGACTTTATTGAACTAATCGTAAAAGTCCAGTCATTCCAATGGCCAACATCATAATATAACTCAAAAATCAGGTGCTGAGAGCCAGGGAACAAGACTAAGAAGAAAAGTTAAGAACAATAGCGCAATTAGGTAATGAAATGCAGGCAAATAAAATTTTAAGCAACCATAGGGAGATAATATGAAAATTGTAAACTATTTTAATCAATGATGGATACGGAAATCAGTAAAATATATATTTACAATATAAATCACTAACAAATTTCCAATCCATCTAGTGTTAATGTATTTTACAGTTTATAAATTATAATTAAATAAATGAATTCAAAAGGTGGGGGAAAATTAAAAAAACTCAACTTAGACTCGAGTCGATAAAAAAAGACAATTCAATGTCACCACTAATTAATCAACAGACCTGGAACACACCCTGGACTCCTCCTTATCTGATCCAAAGTCTAAGACTTTTTGAGTAATAAAATCACTGAGGTGAAAGGCGTTGTTGGCATACTTTGGACATTGCCGCAAGCTAAATGTGTCATAGGTTGTCTATCAACTTGATTTTGAGTGCAAAAAAGGTTGGTTTTCATGTCTTAATTCCCTCGCCGAGCCGCCCGGAAGATACATAATCCATACAAATCCTGAGATGGTGTTAAATCTAGCAATAACCTACCAGTGCATCACATTATAATTTAAGTCCAACTGGGTCAATTAGACTCATCACAGTTTGAGTCAAAGTTTCAATAACAACCAAATCCAATCAGTTGTAATGTGGATTCTGTTTCAAGGTAATGTTGTTCTATAATCCTAAATGGGAAAAAAAATCCAATATATAGGTTAGAACCAACGGTATTATAGAAATCGGGGTATATCATGTCAAAAATCCTAATCCACACTCCACTGAAAAACATATAAGGGAATTTCCTAATAGCAGAAATGCTTTCTATGACTTAAACGCTTTCTAGTGCGGGCATTTGTAGGACTGCACATGTTAGGAAAGAATGATTCATTGAATGCCATCCTCTAGAGCATGATCTTCTGAAAATACATTTGACAGATCAGTTTAGACTGAGATTAATCAAGCAGTGGCTTGGATTATAAATAGATATTAGCAGGGAAATACAATGTCTACAGGCAGTGCCAATCTGGGTAACAACTTAAATACACCAGTTTAATTTGTGGAGTATAGAGATAAGTTGCAAGAAGCTATTCAGTCCAGACCAAAGAAACAAGCTGGAGATTCCAATGATTCTAATAATGCCATTGGTTGGATTATGCATAACACAATAAAGAATGAAATATATATATTTGTATTATGCCTTATATATGTCAATAACCAGCAATTTGATTCATCTCAATATATTTAATCCGTAAAAAAAGGATGCACAATTCCAAAACAGCAAGGGGAAAAAAAAAACCAAGGAAAGGTGGATACTAAAATAAAAATGAACTAATTACCTTTGTCAACTCGACTTAACGTGCACTTCAATTATGTCATTGTCCTCCATCCCAAGGCCATCAGGAGTTGTTGAAGAACTAATTTTATCCCCTTCGAAACAAAAGACTAAGCTTTGTAAGTCAAGCTAGCTTAACTTTATCAGCGTACATTTTGAAGAGCCTCTCAAACTTGTCATCCTATATAAAAAACGGATAAGCCTTAAGTACATAACTACAATTATTAAGTTTATGCATAGTTCAATATTTGAAATATATATATATATATATACACCATAATTTTATAAAATAAGTATAAAACAAAGTGACACATAATGCACTATAAGTTAAAGAGATCCATGCAGTTGCATATTAAGAAGGAAAATGATGTTACAGAGCAGCTGAAACGAATTATTCAAGCAAATGCTAGCCTTCATCAGGAGTTACTTGAAACAAGCTCCACATCCAAATGTCTGGTAAAATTTGAGGATTTTGAGCCCTTACTTATTTCCCTTTGGATTTTTAGTTTTATTTTTTTGAATTTTGAATGTTGTACCTTTATGATCCTTATGGATACTTATGATGATCCTAATTAATTTTGGTTCTCTGGGTTATTATTAGTATTGTATACCCATTCCCTTTGAATACCACTTTATGTAAAATAATGATTATTAGTTAGTGGACAAATATTAGATCTACATGAGCTCAAGTAGTTTCCAAGGGCATGATTTGATAAATTTTATAGGTGTCTGGTTCATTCAACTTAAAACGAACAATGTTTGATCATTCAGTGTTTGTAAGACATTGTGTGAAATCCCGATATTATTCTTGTTGTTGATTTAGACGATATAATGATTATTGGCAGTGAAATTTCACTTAAGCAGACATTTTCATAGGAAAGAGTTGGAGTAACTCCATTATTTCATAGGAAAGACTTTGAGCAGCTCTGTTATTTCTGTAGTGAAGTAGTCAGATCAAAGGAAGGAAAATCTCATTGTCTTAAAGAAAGTATGTGTTGATCTTCTTGATGAGACTGGTAGTTGACACCCTAATAGATCCAAATGCAAAATTTAGTAGAGATGAAAAGAGAGGCTTTTGATGACACAGAGAGATATGGAAGACTTGTGGGTAAACTAATTCACTTATCTCTAACACGGCTGACATTAATATATAATATATATATATATATATATATTTTTTATGAATGCATCTGACATTGCTTTTGTTGTGAGAGTGGTTAATTAATTTATGCAAAGTCCAGGTAATAGGAGCAAGTCCACAGGGTCATTTGTCTGCATAACATTTTCACTTTCATGTCTTAAATTTTTAATGATTAATCTTTTTTCATTTTTTTAAATAATGATTAGTATTATTTTGATTTATTAACAATGCATTTGGGACACCCTTGACAAAATTACTATGAACTATGAAATGCTAATCTCACTTAGCTAAAAAATGTTCAATATTCTTAAAGGATCAAAATTGATCGAAAAATGGGAGACAGAAAACACAATAACATTATTGGGAAAAATTGTGCAAGGAAATGCCCCAAACATTGGTACTTGATCAACCAATCTAAAGGATACAAGTCAACAGCATACAAACTTTCCCATTTTGATTGAATTCCAATATGTAAAGAATAAAACTCACCTAGATTCCTTAGTGGGTATGTGATTCCAATACCGACGATCATCTATTCCCGTAATAGCTAACCCTTTGCAGCAATTGACAAACAAACACCACCTATAGTCTTATCCAACCAAGCTTTTTGCACAAACCCAGAAAAATTTCTCAAAACCCATCAACAAACAAAGCAGAGTTTAATTTAGAAAAAAAAAAAAAAAAAAAAGCAGAGTACAAACCCATTTGCAGAGAGAAAGCATACTTGGGCAGCAAACAAAAAGGAATAAAAAAACCCTAAACTCAAACGAAATAGAAATCCGTAAAAATAAAAAAGAATAGAAGTAGGTGAGAAGAAGAAGAAAAAGAAGATGAAAGATATACCACGGTTCTCATAGAACGAAACAGCAGCTTATTTTAGTTCTCTGAGTTCTAGTTTGAGAAGAGGCAGGAGTAATCCACGGATGGCCAAACACCATATGAAAGAAACCCTAATAAACAAGAAAAATTGCAAACTGATTGAGTTCATAGAGACACACCTGATTCCGAACAAATCAACAAACCTAATAATTGGGGGAAAAAATAGAGAAACACGGCTATATTCCCAAGCACTGGAGAATACCTGATAGAGGCTTGTTGCTTCTACTTCATTGACGACGGCACGGGGAGAGCATAGTTACCGGAGGAGGAAATAGAAGGAAAGGGAGAGGCAGAGAGATAGAGAGGAAGGCGTAGAGAGAGGACTGAAATGAAGAGATTCTAGGTAGGTGTCGATGGAGATGGTAGAGAAAGGGTAAGGAAAGGAGGAGAGAGACTAAGAGAGTGTGGATGGCAGACCGAAGGGGCATGGGTCCCTGAGCGGGCGCGAGAACTAAGGGCACCAAGCAACAACTTTTGGGTGCCAACAAAAGCCATCAAACGACGTCATTTTTGCGGTTGTGGGGTTTAATTTGAAGGCGTGAAAATTAAGGACGAAATGGGGCGTCGTTTTATGCCTTTCTAGCTCCTCTCCATCGTTGTTTTGGCCGAAACCCATGGACAAACCCATAGACGAAAAAGAAATAGTAATGGGCGTTTTTCTGCTTTTTAGTATAACAAAAATATATATATATATATATAAACTAGTATGAACCCACGCGATGCGGGGAGAATCACAAATAAATATGAAGACAACCAATACCTTAGTGATATAAAGTGTAAGCCAACATGTCTTTATAATAAAACAGTGTGTGTCCATCTTCTCATTGGTTGCATTGGACAGTTAGGGGATGTTAACAATACTTTACTTCTTTATAGTACCCCTAAAAAAGAAGGGAAAAAAAATGATAACCATTTTAATTAAAGACAAAATCTAGAAGAGTATAAATCGACTTAGAAAGCTACTGAAAAAAAAAAAAAAAAAAATTCTTGATTGAATACGCTGTCAAATAGGCTTGGAAATCCCATCAAGTAAAACAATTGCTTATCTATAACAAATCAAGTACTCAAGACTCTCTTACTCTTACATGTCCCAACAAAAGTGCTGTGAATTTATTTGATAAAATTCATGGACTATATTACCAAAGAATGTAGTAGCTACAGCCATCGAGTTAGGACATTTATAAAGTATAGTCACTATCTTCCCTGAAAAAATTGAAAGAAGAAGCCATTGATTAGAAAGAGAAAGAGAGAAAGAGAGATTTTCGAACTTTGAAGTGAGCTTGAGAGAGAGAGAGTGCGTACTTGATAAGAGAGGAAAAGAGGAGAGAGAGAGAGGCATATAGGAGAAGGCAGCAAAAGAGTGGAAAAAGAATGAAAAAAAAAGTAAGAGGAAAAAAAAAAAGAAGAAAAAGGGAGAGAGGTGTACGAAAAAAAATATAAGAAGGAAAGAGAGAAGGGAGTGTGTATGGGAAGAAAGTGAGAGAAAGAGAGAGAGAAAAGTTGTATGAAAAAAAAAAAGAAAAAGAAGAAGATGAAGATAGATAAGCTTATATCATTATGGCTTTGTAGTGTGGGCCCAAAAATAAGGAGGAGATTGGATTTTGGAGTGAATGACCATTAGGAAGTCACCTCATAATCACGACCTATCGTTGTTCGAGGAAGTAGATGGGTGTGATTTCTACAATGGTTCACCTCATTCTTGATGAGATCCAACAATCGATTTGCCTAGTTCTTCTTCATCTCCCCCCCCCCCTTTTTTGGTTGTTGGTTGTGTCATTTGGATCAAGATATTTTATTATATTTTTAAGGATAATTATTTCAAAATTATCCTAATTATCTGGATAATTATCCTAATTATTTGGATAATGTCTATGTAATTTTTTTTAAAAATTTCACCCTACTAGTTGGAGCTAATTTTTTTTTTTTTCATCTTGAATTTTTTTTTTTTTTTTGGCATTTGATATGTTTAACGAGTTTATCTTGATTTTTAATTTTGTCGATTTTATCTTCATTTTGCTTTGAACTTCTTTTATTTTATGGTTTTTATTTGAATTTTCAAAATAAAGACTGTTATTTTAGCAGAATGAGCGCGATTTTTGCTTTTTTATTTATTTATTTTATTTTGAGTTTGATTTTCGTTCAATATTCAAATACAAATTGAAAAGTGGGTTTTTTGGTTTGGATGCGTAAGATTCTTTAAAGGCTATTTTTGTGTATCAGCAAATAGAAAACCAACACATTAATCGGCCTCCAATTCGTCTTGAGTACCTCTCGTTCTATGTATCACTATATATATATATATATATATATAGATTTTTTATTATTTTTTTTTTATTTCCTACATTGGGCAGGGGTGTCTACCAAAAAAAAAAAAAAAAAAGGGGCATACCCTTTTTCACTTGAGCGCCAAACGCTCCCGTGTTAGTGAGCACCAAAAAAACAAAACAGGCAAATAAAAAACCAAAAAAACACACACACACACCCACTCTCTGTCTGTCTCGTCTCTCTCTTTCTCACTCTCACACCCAAGCCCTAAATCAGTTCTTGTCTCTCTCTCTCCGATTCTTCTCTCTCTCTCTCTCTCTCTCTCAATCTCACACCGAAGCCCTAGATTAGATCTAATTCAGGGGATTGCTCCTGCTGCTACAGTTTCGAGAGAAGCTCACCCTCATCCGGCGGATTATCCCAACGCTAGGGAGGTTGGATGTCTTCGCTTGCTTTTATCAATTCCAGTTGTTTCAATTTGATTTTTCATGCTGGACTTTTTGTTTGTTTGGTCTTTGTTTATTGCTTGAATTCTAGAGAGAGGAAAAAAAGAAATATTTCTGGGTTTTCACTTTTAGGTTTGAAATGGAGAGAGATACACCATTGTATTACTTAGTTAGAGCAGGCTGTATGTATGGGAGCTGAGATTCAGACAACCCACTAAATATTTTGTATTTTTGGAAGTGGGTTTTTGTTTTGGGGGTTTCTGGTTCAAAATCCCAGATAAAATGTAAACTCTGATTCTTTTGGAGATAGTGCTTATAATGTAAAGCTTGCAGCCAGGTCTAACGAGAGGTAGTCAGGATACTTATGTGAGGCATATATTGGTTAGAGCCAGAAGTAATGGTTAGCGAGTTGTCGTGTTCAATAGTCGAGGCTGTGGAGAAAATCCAGTGACTACACCTCAGGTACCATATAGCATGTAGGAAATTATTGGATATAGTCAATTTTTGCAATTTCTTAAACTTATCTTAATTATGCAATGGTGTGTTTAGAAAGAAACTCCAAGGAAGAATCACTTCTAGTTAAATTGTGTGAGTTCTTAAAATTCTCTTGAACAATATCAAGCAATTTATGTGTTGAAATTGAGCACTTTATTTAAGAATTGTTTGGATGTCTTATGGAAATTTAGTTGTTTCATTGTTTGTTGCTTATAATTTCTTTTAACAACTCCATAATCGTTAATGGGCCTAATCAAGAGAATGAAGGCTATAATCATCAATGACAGTAAAAATTTGGATTTGTGTCATTTCATGAATTTCTAAAAATTGATCCTCTACCATCACTAATGTTAATAGATCAATATTTTTCTAGTGCCATTCAAGATGATGGATTTGTACCTTTGATGCTATGTAAAATACAAATGGAGCCATTCAATTTTCACGAGACTACCAAATAGGCCCTTGAAATTGACATAACATTTTGACCATTACTTTTAATCCATCAAATATGACACCTTAAATAGGCTACTAAAAATTACCTAAGCATTATTCCTTGAAGTTCTATTTAAATCTAGATTGTTACATTTCATTATAATCATTCATCAGTACAACTCCACTAACATGAATCCCTTGTGACCCCCCTATGGTGGTGTTTTGATGCTTGTCCTTGGACTACTGGTGGTTAATACCAGCAAGGCCTACAACCCTTGAATCTATTATTGTTGTGGGGCCTGCTTGCAAGAACTAGTTGGGGTTTAGGGGTAGGCATGACAACATGTATGCATGACCGATGATTTCATGGGTGTCCTTAAGAGACCTAGGATTGAGGTTGAGAGTTCAAACCAGCCCAACCTCAACTCTCAACCCCTGTGAGGGGACTCGTACCTCTTTCTTTTTGGTTATAGGGGATTGGGGGAGTGGGAGTGTTGGTTAGGATACAAAGTTAGGTATAATGTTTTGATGTTCTTGCATCTGCCAAGAGAAAAAAAAAAAAAAAAAAAAAAGGAGATAAACTTGTAAACCTGAAATTGGGCTGAAATTTTTTTCACTATAGACACTGGGACTGCCTTTCAACGTTGTCTACTTAAATAAAAATGTGGAATTTATGTGGAGAATATGTTCCTGCTTTTTTAATTTAAAAACCTTAATAGACTTTGACATCGAAGAACTTTCTAATTTGTTCCAATGATCATGTGCTGATGTAGGAACTTTCTAAATTGTTGGATATGGGGATTTTGTGTCTCCATTTTTTATTATTATTGTTTGGCTGTTAGATTTTGTGACACTACTTTTATGTGTGTGGGGGGGGGGGGGTCTGAACTTAATATTAAATTTTCTAGTTTTTTGAACTGCGTATATAAGTTAACTGTCCAACTGGATGAAATTTTACCTTTTAGTTTACCTGTATTTCAAGATAGCTGCTAGTTATTCTGTTATGTCTAAGCAAGACCTTTGTTTAATATTATTTTATCCAGGCACATATAGCAAGTATTCCTACTCACTTTGTAAGATTTCTTGTTGTATGTAGGAAAATCCTACAAAGCTTACTTCTCAAGCCAAAAAATTGCCAACTTCTGCTCCAAAGAATGTTCCTGTGGTGGCCTCCAAGAAAACTGAATCAAGCGATAGCTCTGATGAGAGTGATAGTGATTCTGAGGATGAAGAGGAGGTGTGATGCTTTATTCTTTTATGCTTGGTCCCCATTTTCTCATTTTATCGTAGCTTCATTTTTATCCTCTTAATTGTTGGTTATGGGGACTTTGTTGCTCCATTTTTATCATTATTATTCGGCTATTAGATTTTGTGGCACTACTTTTATGTGGGGAGTCTAAACTTATATTAAATTTTCTAGTTTTTTTAACCGCATATTGTCTAATTGGATAGAATTTCACTTCTTAGTTTAACATTATGTATCGATTGCTGCACGTTATTCTGTTTTGTCTAAACAAGCCCTTTGTTTATAATTATTTTATTCAGGCACATATGGCAAGTGTTCCTGTTCACTTTGTTGATTGCATAGCTGAATGTGCACTTGGCCATTGAGATTATATGGAAAAATCTGCTTTAAATGTTAGAAATTGTATAGAGTGCTAGTCTGATATTTGGAGTTCTAGACTTTCCCTTTGAAGGAAAAGCCCATTTGTGCAACCTAACATATCAGTGTCCTTGTCAGTTGTTATCTACATGTGTATAAATTAATCGTCTTTGAGCCTCCCCTTTCTGTGATTCAGTCTTTTTATTATTGAATCTAATAGTAATATTTCTTTTTTCCATCTCAATTCTATCTCATGGTACCTTAATGCACTTGCTCTGACATGCATATGGATAGTATATAAGGTGATCAATGTACATATTAAGTTAGTATTTAGTTAAGTGAAATATAGTACTTTCCTTTTTTAATGAACTCTTACAAGATTTGAAGTTATGACTGCAAAAAAATGTCTATCTTGGTTTTTGAATCCTTGCTCCCCACTTTGCTTTTATTATTTTTTTGGTCTCCATGGATCTCTTTTGTTATTATGTTCTGGTGGGATGCCAATTTTGTGTCTCCATGGATCTCTTTTGTTATCATGTATTGTTTGTAAATAATCATCTTCCCTGCTGCCTGCCCACAGCTACATCAAGTGCTGTAAAACCTAATGTGAAGGCTGGTAAGAACGAAAGTAGCAGTGATGATGATAGTTCAAATGATGAGCCTTCAAAGGTACAGTTAATAAAGAAGGTTAGGACTTTGGAGTTACTATTTGTTAGGGGAAATGATGTTCAAAGTTACAATCCTTTAGTGCTAGGCTTCTATGGCCTTTCTAAAGTCATTCTGGTTTTATATTATAGAAGCCTACTCAAGTTTCAAGGGAAAGCTGTAGTTCTGAGGACGAAGAAAGTGAGGAAGAAAGTGAAGAGGAACAACCTTCCAAGACTCCGAAGAAAAATGTACAGGCTTCTCACTCAAGTTATATAATTGAAATTAGCTCTAATATGTTAGAAGAAAGCATGCTTTTGTTTATGTTATTTGCTTAAGAAATTAAATGACTGCAGTTTAGGTGATGGTAACATGGGCAGCTGTCTTATCTGAAAAAAAAAAGGAAAAAAAAAAAACTTGGGCAGCTGTCCCTATGACCTAGTTAGGAGTGTCACCATCCAAAGGTGCAAAACCAATAATTGGGAGTGGATTGTATTTAATCTTGCATTTATGTAGGCTTAGATTAGTCTAATGGGGCTTTAAATTGAAATTTTACTAAATGATATTGACCAAAATTGAGGAGGAAAAGATTGATTTTTTGTGTCTTCAACGTGTGCCTTTTTGTGGCCTTTCTTGTACTCTGGGAACAAATAATCATTTAGACATCCATATCCGTAAGAGTCTTTGCTTGTCTTATCACCCATCATATTGTTGTTTGGTCTAAATGAATGGTCTTAGTTATACATTGCAATTTAACTAATGAAAGTTTTTGAAATTTTTTTGGCATACAGGACACTGACGTAGAGATGGTAGATGCTATTACAAAATCTGAAAAGAAAGCTATAATTACCTGTTATTTCATTTGTTCCCCCTTACTGGCCATAGCGTTTTTAGTGTGCCCAATTTTCCATATGTTGAATTTGTAATGAATTTTTAATGCAGCCCCAAACCCCTGCTATTCCTCAAGCTCAAACCACGGGATTAAAGACACTCTTTGTTGGCAACCTATCGTTTCAAGTTGAACGAGATCATGTGTATACATTGTGTCTCTTAAATTTGATAAATTTATCCAAAGTGATCTCCATCTGACAACTACATTTTTGCAGGGAGGATTTCTTTAAGGGGGCGGGTGAAGTTATTGACATCCGCTTCTCCTCAGACGCAGAAGGAATGTTTAAGGGCTTTGGCCATGTTGAGTTTGCAACGGCAGAAGAAGCGCAAAAGGTTAGCTTTCATCTCCTAGTCCAGTTCACAGCTAGTAGGGACTTATAATACCATTGGCATCCATGTCACTTGTTTGGCTGTTGGAACCACAATGGTTAGGATATTGATCATTTTGAACATTTTTATTCACTATTAGCTAGATGCTATTTATGCTTGGAATGAAGCTATCATTTTTTGGTGCTATTAGGCCTTGCATATAATTCGTACCCTATAATTACTCAATGCTTCTTTGTGGGCCTGTTAACTAGTCCATAGGGATGTGTGTGTGGTGTATATAGAAATTTCATAGGCAATGTATTGGACTCTAATCTGAATTTGATAAACTCAAATATATTTATTCCCTCTTAGTTTTTGGATTGTATTTCCTATATTGTCCAAAACCATTAGTTTCTCTGGCCTTTAAAAACTGGCCTTCTTTTTCTTCTGTTCGTCCCATCATGTTTGTCCATTGTCAATTATTGACCTTTTGCTATTTCCGACATTGGACCATCCAACGATTTCAGAATTATAAAAAAAATTCTCTTTACACATTGTAGCCTCAAACAATGGAAGTATACTATTGGGAAAATAAATGTGGTTAGCTAATGCAGTAATTAGGTCTACTAAATATAGGTGATATTCCAACGTGGATGATTTTTGCAGGACAGAGGGAGTAATACAATGACAGCATGATTCTTTTCTTCATGGGCATTTTTTTTTAAAAGTATCACACTACCAAATACCAAGTCACTTTTCTTGTATGTGTTTCATGTACTTGGGCTAAGCCCTATGTTACTAATACAAATTTTACTTCATTAAAAAAAAAAAAAAAAAAAAAAAAAACCAAGTCACTTTGAAATTTCAAGATACATGAAAATGTATTACTAAAATATTGCCGTATGTTGGTATTTTATGCTGCGTATCACTACTGAATAATGGACTCCGGTTTGCAGGCTCTCAAACTAAATGGTCAACAGTTGTTGGGCTGTTCTATGAAGCTTGATATGGCTTCTGAAAAGGGTGCATATACTCCATATGATAGGTATTGCTTGTCTTTCCTACTCTGTTATAAACTTCTCTAGTTATGCTAATTGGATCCTTTGTCTTATAAATCAACTGTTGTAATGAATTTGATATTTTCATTGTCTTAGATATAAGGATGCATCTGTAATATGCCCTCATTTTTTTAACAAATCAAATGAATGAGACTTAGGAGGCCGTGGAGAAGCAAATCGAAACAATAATGACTTTGAGATATTTACTATTTTAGAAGTTGATCAACAACGTTTGAGAATTGTATGGTTGGAAAAGTGAGCTGGATGGATTGTATTGTAGGGCTAGAAGATGAAAGATTAGTTCAAGAGTATATTGTTGACATATTTGTAATACGTGCTTTCATTAGAGCAGGAATTGGTTGTATTTTCGATTATTGCAGGATTTGAGGGTTTTTTCAATGGGGTGAATTGTCTTTGTTTCTATAGGTTCTTGTATTATTACAAGTATAGGTTCTTGTATTATTACAAGTGTTTAGTTTTTATTCTTCATGTTTTGTTGGGTTTGTGTTGAGTTGACTTTAATATATTTTTTTAATAGCTGGGTGTTTTGCTATGTTTTAGTGGGGTTTTTTGTGGGGCTATTTTTATTAGGGGTAGTTCTCTGTTGGGTGTACACATGCATGGAATATTGTATGCAATTATGTGCTTGGAAGTAGGCTAAAAATGAGGATAAAGGCACACCTTTTGTCATTTCAGTGGAACTTACTACATGCTGGTTTTTTATTTTATTTTATTTTATAGACTAAGTCTAGGTTTGCAATGTTTTGCAGGGGTAGATGGTTGATGACTCATCAGTTTTTTGGGTGGTGGATGCATGCTCTAAGCTCATCTTATTTTGTATCTTGGTTTTAGTTTTTTGGCTTTTTTTGTTTTCACTGGAAAAGTTGCATGTAATGATAACTAGAATATTTACTGACATATATATAAAGAAATTTTGGATAATTTATTCAATGAATGATGGTTAGGTATTGAAGTTAGAGATTAAATGAAATGTGATTAAGTGTTTAAAGTTTGAGATCAAATGAATTGTGGTTTTACATTTTTAATAATGGTGTATTTGGTTATTATTTTATATGAACAGGGAATAGGTATAAGAAATCATAAATGAAACCATAAAGCAAAAAAAAAAAAGAAAGGAAAAGACAACATTTACAAATTGTTGTCATAAAAATCTCGAAAAGTTAAGACAACATTTAAGAGATGTTGTTGATGTGTCCACATATGACAACATTTTGTAAATGTTGTTAATGTGCTAAGTAGTATCTAAGACAACATTTGTAACATGTTGTTAATGTATCAGATATAAGACAACATTTGTGCAATATTGTTAAAGTTAAAGCTAATTATCTACGACAACATTTGCAAACTGTTGTCAATGAGCAAGTTCTAAGACAACAGTTTTGAAATGTTGTTACTGTTGCTATCTAAGTTTAAGCTAACTATCTTCAACCACATTTCTGAAATGTTGTTAATGAATGGGATCTAAGACAACAGTTTTAGGGAAATGTTGTCTATAATACTATCCCAACGTTTTCTCAATGTGGTAAAAGTATAGTGACAACATTTTTTTTCCCCTTTCAATAACATTTAAGAAACATTGTAAAAATCTCCCATCAACGACAACATGGGCGTTGACAACATTTGTAAAAATGTTGTGGAAAGTCTTTAACAACGTTTTAGGAACGTTGTTAAAGACAATTTTTGGTGTAGTGATATAATATCTGAATCTTTCATTGTTGAAACCTATTGGTATTCACATATTAAATTGTTGGCCATTTGTTGGAGCACATTTAAGTATAATGAGTACAACATTTGAGTTAATATTGCAATGTCATATGGGATATGTGGGGTTCAGGGAGCCTGGGGTTTCCCAAATCTTATTGAAATTTTGATCATCTATTGAACTATTAAGTATAGATACTCTTACTTTATAGGTGTTTTAATGTAGATTAGAACTTTATTTAGCAGTACAGGACAGGGCTTCTGGCTACTGGACAATCTTCAAGCTCTTTTGTTCCTATCAATAAAATTTCACTTTATCAAAAAAGAAAAAAAAATGATGAAAGAGTAATGATTAAGAACATCACCCAATGTTTTGTAGATGGGAACTTAGGAATAACCTAAGTTTTTTTCATCTGTGGCAATTGGAGGAATTTGGTATACTCTTTCTGAACACCAGTTATCACTCATAGTTGCTCATGGTATAACTGTGATAAGCATAGATCCATGTATATTTTGCTCTGAACACAACAGATAATGTGACTCCCTTCAATAACAATATTTATCAAAACGTTGTTATAATCAACAACATTTACACAAACGTTGTGGAAGCACTACACATCAACAACGTTCATAGAAACATTTTTAAAGAGTGTATTTACAACATCTATATAACCAACGTTGTTAATATCTCTATAGTAACACTTTTTAACAACGTTTTTGTTAAAAACATTGTTAAAAACCCCCTACAATAACATTTAACATGAAACGTTGTTGATGTAGTGTTGTTAAAAACCATTTTTGGTGTAGTGTAAGTACCATCTTAGGGAGGTTGATGACTTAAGTGCTAGAGTAACTATTTTAGCTAGGAAAGTACGTGGAAGCCATGGAATTAAGGAAAGTTAATAAAGTTATGTCTGTGCCTAAATTAAACGATATTTGTAGTATTTGTAAGATTATGGGACACTCTACAAATGATTACCCAACTATCCCTGCTTTTAAAAAGGTGTTATGTGATCAAGCAAATGCTATAAATATGAATAAAAAACCTTTTTCTTCACCCTATTCTGAAACTTATAATCCAGGGTGGAGGAATTATCCAAATTTCAGTTGGAGGAATGATAATGTTGTACTACCCCCTCAAGGCCATTCTAATTTTGTTCCTTATAATCATCCTCCTAAGAAGGGTTTAGAGGAAACATTGCAACAGTTTATGCAGAGTCAAGCCACTATAAATTATCAGACCTCTCAAGCCATAAGTGATATTAGAAACACTCTTATTAAGTTGACCACTTCATTAAGCAGTCAAGAAAAAGGTAAATTTCCATCTCAACCACAACCTAATCCTCTAGGTCAATTTAGTATTAGTGATTCTAATTTATCTGATACATGACTTGAGTATGTGAAGTCCATTACTACTCTTCGCAGTGGAAAAGTTATTGATAAAACTATTTCACTACCCAAAGATAAAGAAAAAGAAAAAGTTTCAAATAGAAAGAGTAGTAATGAATTTAATAAGCTCGAGTCAAGTGAAATTGAGAGATGTCCCATTCCAATTCCTTTTCCTCAAAGATTGCAACCACCTCAAAAAGCGAATCAGAATACAGACATTCTTGAAATCTTTAAACAAGTGAAAGTCAATATTCCTTTGTTGGATGCAATAAAACAAATTCCTTCTTATGCTAATTTTTTGAAAGAATTGTGTACGGTCAAGCATAAGCTTAACGTACAAAAAAAGGCATTTTTAATTGAGCAAGTGAGTGCTATCATTCAAAACAATACTCCCCCTAAATATAAAGATCCAGGTAGTCCCACTATTTCATGTGTTATTGGTAATTTTAAAGTAAAGCAAGCTTTACTTGATCTTGGGGTTAGCGTGAATCTTTTACCTTATTTGGTATATGAACAGTTGGGTCTAGGTGAGTTAAAACCAACCAAAATAACTCTTCAGCTTGCGGACCATTCTGTGAAAATACTTAGGGGAGTAGTAGAGGATGTGTTAGTCCAAATTGATAAATTTTACTTTCCCGTTGATTTTATTGTTTTGGATACACACTCTGTTTTGAATGCTAGTTCTCAAATTCCTATGATTCTGGGTCGCCAATTCCTTGCAATTTCTAATGCTTTAATAAATTGTGGAAGTGGTGTACTGAAATTGTCTTTTGGAAATATGACCCAAGAATTGAATATTTTTAATACTTGTAAAGAACCTAGGGATGATGATGACTGCCATGAAGTTAACTTGATTGATATACTTGTTCAAGAACAATTTAATGTATCATACTTTTTTTATCCTTTAGAGGCGTGTTTTGTTAATTCCTATGATTTGGAGTGTAGACACCCCATTTTCACCCTCATGAGTTCATGATAGCATTTGGTTAGGTTTAGAAGCATTTAGGAGTCCCTAAGCCTTAAAGGACACTTTTGCCCTTTTAAGCCTTAGGAGAATAAGTCATCATTGCATGCATATTTTCAGTCTCTTTGTTGAGTCCCATCACTTGCATTTAGTTTCTAGGATCATTTTAGATATGTGTGTCAAATTTGGTTCAATTCCAGATAGGTTTGGATAGCTAATTAGAACTTTTGCGACTTGAAGGGCAATTTCGTCTTTTACTTCGTATATTCTCCAATTGACTTCCAAATTTGTTCTGGAGTGTTCCACTGACCTTAGAATGATGAAATGAGTCTAATTGAGGTGCCAATTTAATTTATTGATAGGTTTGGGATTGGTTCACCACATTACCCTATGCTTAATTGACCTTTTTTCGGGTAATCGCCTCATGAAAACCCAGACACTTGACCGTGGTCAGGGATTCTTAGTTCAAGAATATTCTAGGCTTATTCTACACTGAATCCTTGAAATTTTGGCTTTTGAATCACTCAAATCGGAGTTAAAATGAAGAATTTGTGTCCGTTTGAAGTTCAGGAGTCCAAACCGAGCTAGAATTCCAAATTTTTTGGATTCTTCTCGGGTGACCGGTTGGGCCCAACCGGTTGGACCGGTTCACCCCAACCGGTCACCCGAGAGTCCCATCCTGAATTTTCTCCTTTTGAATTTTTGACGAAATGGGACTCTACTACTCCGATTTTCTACCTTCTAAAGGACTTCTAAGCCTATTGGGAGGTGGTTTTGAGTTGTTTAACATTCATGGGACTTAATTACAGCCCTAGATTGTTTTTATGGTGAATTAATCTCAACCATTGGTTCATATGGTTGGTTGGTTATAAATAGAGGCTCATTCATCAGCATATATAAAGGACTTTTGGCTTATTTGACACTTCATACTCATAAGAGAGAGAAGGACCACAAGTTTGCACACACCCATATCACTTGGAGGAGGCTTTCTACAGCAATTTTGAAGAGGAACTAGAAGGGAACCAAGCCAAAGAGAAGGAAGAACGCAGCGAAGACCTTTGCTTCATTGTAAGTCTCCTTTGCTTTCTTTTACGATTCCTTCTTCTTCTACTCCATTCTCTACATAGTTATGGTTTAGAATTGATTTAGGAATCATATATACTCTATATTTTAGAGTGTATATGATTCAAAGATGATGAGAATGCATGTTAGCGGATTAGGATTGTAAATTGCTTGCTGTTAGGATAGTTTCTCCCTTAAGGATAGAGGTACATTTTGCATGAAAAATCAATTGGTGTGTTTAGGCCATTTTCTCTTCATGGTTCAATTATATGCATGATTTTAAGCATCTTTTGTATAGGACACTTGCTGTGTAAGCCTTGTCTTCATAGGTGTATGGATGATTATCCTTTTCGAGGATAATTATCGTCCTTAGAGGGTGAGGTTGTGCATAGGTGCTTTCTAGAGTGTGTTTAAGTGCGCTGTGAGTTTCATTGCATTCTTAGGTATATATTTTACGTAGGATATGTGAAGAAATCATTCATACGAAGCGATTTCTACGTAAAATTATCTCTGGATAGTTTTACTTAAGAAAGCTCGCTGTAAGGATGATTATTTCACATTCTTACATAAAGTACTTACCTAAGGCATCATGGTAGATTTTCTTTTCATGTTTAGGATTGTCATATGATATTTTCATCATAGTAATGCCTATTTAGCATGTTTTTGATAGTTTTGTGCATGTTAGGGTGTTTAGAGTATATAGGAGCATATAGGATTGAGTTTTTCTTTCGATTTTTGTTATTTGCATGAGTTTTAGGTCATTGTATGTATGTTTAGTATTCTGTCCAGATTTGATTTAGGTCTTCTAATGATGATTTGAGCATGAATATGAATGATTTGAGCTTAATAATTGCCTTATAGAATACATAGGGTGACTAATTGGTGATTTCTCGATGTTTCGAGATGATTTGCATGAGTGTTAGGTCATTATATGCATATTTCTAGATTTGAATTAGGTCTTCTAATGATGATTTGAGCATGAATATGAATGGTTTGAGCTTAATAATTGCCCTATAGAATACATGGGGTGATTAATTGGTGTTTTCTCGATGTTTCGGGATAATTTGCATATGGTAAGTGGTTCATGGTGAGTATTGTGTGAATTGTTCTCTTCTCCCCCTCGGGTTATCGTCTTTACTTTGAATTAGAAGTCCTAAGTTTCCAACTCTCTCAAAATTCTGTTTTAATTAGAGTTCTATCTCTTTTAGAACTCTACTTTCACTAAAATTCTGTTTTAATTAGAGTTCTATCTCTTTTAGAATTCTACTTTTCTCAAACTTCTTTTTAGATAAGAGTTCTATCTCTTTTCAAATTCTATCTTTTCTCAAATTCCTTTTTTGGAAACTCTTCTTCTTTTTCAAACTCTTCTTTTCTTTTAATGGAAACTTAGGGTTTATAGTTCATTGTAGAGGGAGTAACCCCTTCTCAATCGAACTACGTGGACTTTGATCCTTGCATCTTTGTATGTAAGGTACGTAGGCGCTCATTTGATGTTCAAGTCCACCCTAGGATACTAAGTATCCTAGGTTTTCTTTTTCTTTCTTTCTCTTTCTCTCTACCCATTTGTCCATCACATATATGCTAGTGGAGTAGGATGGACCCATGCTTATACATTTATCCATCACATATTTGTTAGTGGATAGGATGGATTTGTTTGCTTGCTCATTTATCCATCACATATTTGCTAGTGGATAGGATGGATTTGTTTGTTCATTCTCTCTATCTCTTACTTGCTTTCCATATCTCTCATATTTGTTCATGGATGTTTATATGCTTTATGGATGTTTATATGTTTTATGGATGTCCATGGATGAATGTGGATTATTTATGGATGATTCTTTGCATATGCATGGTTACTAATTAGGAAGTGATTGAAATAGCCCATATAAATTCAAAGACCCATTTTGGGGCGATGTGGGTGCCTATAGGATGTTTCCTAGAACCTTCCCACATCGTAACTTAGTCTCCGAATCCTCTCTTGTTTTGATAGACCTGCTTTTCCTTGATCGGAGTCATTTGGTTTGTTTTCAAAGGTTTTCTTTAAAAACTGTTTTTATGATTTTCCTCTTTTCCTAAAAATGAGGTGGCGACTCCTTATTTGTTATGTTTTTGTGAACCTTTTAAAAACCAGATTTTTATTAATTTAAATCTCTACAAGTCTTTTTTTAAAAGAAGGGTTCTCCTTCCTCCCCTGGATCGAAACCCGTGGTTCACATGGAGTTTAATGAAGATCCTGAAATTGCATCTCTTTATTGTTTATTAGATTCTACACAGGAATTGGATGTGAATACATGCGTAGAGGCCTAAAATTGAAGAGCTACCATCTCGTGAACCTACACTTTTGTCATTAAATGAGAAAGTGCCTAAACTAAAATTAAAGATCTTACCAGTGGAACTCAAGTATGTATTCTTTAGACCTAAGGAGATTTTTCCTATGGTAATATCTACTAAACTTGATCCCTTGCAATAAGGTAAGTGGCTGAAAATTTTGAAAGAGCACAAGGGTGTTATAGGATTGAACATTCCTAATATTAGGGGAATTAGCCCTTTAGTGTGCACTCATAGAATTTATTTGGATGAAATTTGGTGAGATGCTTATGAAAATTCTATAATTTACAAAGAACGAATGAAAGTTTTTCATGATAAAAATATTTTGAGGAAATCTTTTGAACCATCTCAAAAAGTTCTTTTGTATAATTCTAGATTGCATTTGTTTCCAGGTAAGCTAAGGTCCTGTTGGACAGGACCATTTGTGGTTAAAACTATTTTTCCTCATGGAGCTGTTGAGATTGAAAATCCCAAGAATGGTAATGTTTTTAAAGTTAATGGACAACGTCTTAAACCATTTCTTGAGAATTTTTCACCTGAGGATGAGTCCATTGATTTGGTGGATCCTGTCTGCCAGGATTTACCAAGCACTTAATTAGTTAGTTCGTATTAGTGTTTGTGTCATAGTTAGTTAATTTGTTTTCTTTTTCTTTTTATTATTTTTTTTCCTTTTGTTTTTTTTTTTGTTTTTTGTTTTTTTGTTTTTTTGTTTTTTTTTTTTTTTTGTGTCTAACCCATTTTGTAAGTATTAGAGTTTGTTTTCTTTTTGGTTCGCACCTCAAGGTACTCTCCATGATCTCTACTACTTTGTTTTTCTTTGTTTACATTGAGGACAATGTATGTTTTAGGTTGGGGGGAGGGAATTTTGGTGCTGTGTTAGTTTATTTTGGTCTTAGTTAGTTTATCTTATTTTTCAAAAAAAAAAAAAAGTTTAGTGGTTTACAAATTTTTGGCTGAAAAATTTTGTTGCCTTAGCATGATTATCTAGTTTGAAGTTCATTATGTTACTTCTGTTTAAAATTTTCCATTAAATTTCATACTCGGATTACATTGCACTTGCACTTTAGCCGCATGAATATGATTCTTGATTGAAGGGTAAAGATGATTTTGAAAATCTTGATGAATAAAAATATAGAGACTTTTAGCCCTTGCGAGTATTTGAGCTATTAATTTTTTTTAGAGGGTTATTATATTTAATCTTACCTTGATTTTCGAAAGTGCTCAAATTTCATTATTTAGTCTCATTATTTCTTCTTTTTGGTTGAATGTTGAAAATGTATCATTTTTATAACACACTTGTTTCTTTTGAGGTCATGGATATTGAAAAACTATACAACTCTTTGAGAGATGATTTTAGGCCATCTTTGATTTCTTTGAGCCTTTAATTTCTTTTCTTTGTGATACATTACCACTAGTTAACCTATTGAGCCTTTTGATTAGCCTTTCTTTCATAACCTTTTTCTCAAAGTGTTTTGAGAATAGATATTATCAATGTTCAGTAAGGTGGATGGGTGGAAAAAATTTTTTAAAAAAAAAAAAGAAGAAGAAGAAGAAAAGAAAAGAAAAAAAATGGAGAAAGCTTTGTTAGTGAAGTATTGAGAAGTAAAAAAAAGAAAAATAAAAAAAGTGTTTGATAGCCAAAGTTTGGAAGAATAAGTTGAATAAAAATTGTTTAAAGTGAGTTTGTTCTTTCTATCATTCTCGGATACACTTTTTACTATCACCATAACCTTTTTGTTTCAATTCCTTCTTTTATCCCCAACATTACATCCTATTAAAAGTCCTATTTGATCACGAGGATAGTATGGTTTGGATATTGAGATGACTGAGCTATAATGCAGTGTGGTGTACATTCTTAGTATTTGGCATTCCTTTCATGAGACTTTATGATTCTTTCTTGTGATAGCGTTTTTCAAATATTTTATATGTGAGATTCTTGTTCTTGCTCTACATTATTCTACTCACATATACTCAAGAGTTTTACCTTATTCAGAGTGCATTACTTCTTGAGTGTAATCCTCTTAAGATTTGAGTTGAAGCATATTTTAGATAGAGATTTGGGTCATGCTTTACCTTAAAATTGAGTTTATATTTGTGTTGGCTAAATTCTTCACACACAATGAGTTTTTGAATTCATTAGGATATTTTTAATAATTGTTAGTGTCCTAAACTTTAATTGATTCTTTTGTTAAGGTGATAAAATTGGTAGCCATGCTTTGAGTTTTTCTTTTGAAGAAAACTATTTCAATTGCTTTGATTGCTAGGGACTAGCAATATGTTGGTTGGGGGGTGTGATGATAGCTTAAACTTGCATTAATGTCATACTTTTAGTAGGCATTATTACATCTATTTTGCACTTAATTTCGCATTTTACACATTATACATGAGTTCTCTTGATACATACTCTTATGCTTAAAGTGGTGTATTAATGCGTGTTTTATTTTTGTAGGAAGCCAATTTCCTATGGTCAAGCATTCTTTATTTATTTTGAACTATATAGAAGCTTTGCAAGGTTGAAGTGCATTAATTTTAGAAGATTTTAGCAAAGGAATTGGCAACCCCAAATTTGGAAAGAATACTAAAAAGGAAGTTTGGAGTAGTTACCGTATTTTGGCCATAACTTTTGACTCCGAAGTCCAATTGATACGAAATTGATGTCCCTAGAAAGATAATTTGAAGCCCGACAATATTGTATTTCATGAATATTTCATGATTTCGACGTTTAGTAGGTCAAAAATGGGTTACAAGTTAGCCTTGCTAGAAAAAAACAGGATTCCCAATTTGTTTCCTTATTTTTCTCCTTTTTCCCTTGGAAACCCTAAGAACAAATAGAAAGGAAAAAGCAGCTGCACCTATATTACTCCTCCTCTTCTCTTCTATTACCACCTCTCTTGTTCTTCTTCTTCTTCTACATCTCTTGAGTTTTCTAGTTTTCAATTATCATAAGTAGCTAAATATTTTACTAAGGCTAGGAGTGAAGCCGCAACAATTGTTTGGTATTTTTTTAATATCTATTTCATGGATTTAATGTAAGCTTTCATAGTTTTGATTTATTTTGATTATTTTGCAAAGTATTTATTCTGTATAATTCTTTGATTTATCGTTAACTCTGGGTACGGTGAATGTTTAGAATTCCCTACGAATTAAATTATTAGTTTTTTCATGCATTAAATCAATCAATTTTATAAATCCATATTTTTAGAATTGTTTTGAATAAAATTAATTGTTAAATCATCCGACTGGGATCATCCTTCATATAATCTTAGTTGAGTTATAAAATTGAGTCGTTAGCAAATATCTAATACTTGTTGTGAGTGGACCTCTGAACCTTAGTGCTTTTAAATTATTGTTTTCAATCAAACTAATTCTCTGCAATCAAGTAACCAAATTTCTAAAATCTTTTCTCAATCATCTCTGTTAATTATTCTCCTTCCCTGTGGTTCGACCTCGGACTCACTGAGAATTTATTACTTCGCGACATCCTACACTTGGGAGCATTATTAAAGTCGCAGCACATATTGCTGGCCTGTTTGTAGTGGATTTTAGAGGTTTTAGTTGCTCTAAGAGGGCTAAGGTTCTGTGGACTAATGCGATGATGGCTACTTTATAGGTTATTTGGATAGAGTAGAATGCTAGAATTCTTAGGAACTCACATGAGGAGATCGATGGATGGCATATGGGATAGGGTATGCTTTTTTGCTTCTTTGTGAACTTTGGTGGACAAATCTTTTGAAGGAATTCCCTTATTTCTGATTGTGAGGAATTAGAGAGAGATTTGTGCTTCGAAGGCTATTAAAAGCAGAGCTATTGGGAGCCATTTTTACCCTCCTTAAGTTGTGTTCTTTCTTTTGCTGTCTGTTTTCTATGTGAGTGCTTTCTGTGCTTTTTGTTGGCACCCTTTAGGCCCGTTGTTTGGGCTGGTTTTGGGTTTTCTTGTGTAGTTTTACTTCCTCGTTGGACCCCTTGTCCAATTTGTATTTTTCTTTATGATCGATACAATTTTTCTTATAAAAAAATAATAATTAGTGGAGCTTCCATTGCCTGTTGTCGATAACTTGCTAGAAGGCGCCAAGGCCACCATTGATATTTCCTTTGAGAAAACTCAGTACCTAAAAGCCGCATATAATCTCTTGTAGTAACCCTTTAAGCAATTTGTTGCCAACTGATTACCCAATTGGATAATCATTGATTTCAATCCTCATTGGGCAGTCGAGATTGCCCGAGAATATCAAATCCTATTCCTCTACTTCTGTGTTTTGTCTGCTGCGAATTTGTATTCTTTGGGCCGTTAAAATATCTAATTGGTGATAGTCAACGGAGGATTTGGTCGTCGCCAGAAAGTATGATGTCACCACCGGAATGGATCAATTTTCCATCGTCGGTAGCATACCGGGGTTACGAGGCAAGGGAACTCCATCCTGGCCATTTTGGGGAGAATACTTCTGGGACAACAGATGCTGAACATGTTGTCAATGTGATACTTGCATGTTAAGCTTTGGCTATACGTAGTTGCAACGAGTTTGAAGGTGATTACTTGAATTTAGAGGAGAAAATCATAGGAAAGCCTGTGATTCTAGTGGGTTTACTACCACCAGAAAACCCAAAAGGAAGAGAAATCATTGATGGGTCATGGAGTACAATCTTCAATTGGCTTGATGAGCAAAAACCCAAGTCAGTTGTGTTTGTTGGGTTTGGCAGTGAGTGTAAATTAACCAAAGATCAAGTTTATTAGCTTATGGGCTAGAGCTATCTGAATTAACATTTCTATGGGCACTTAGAAAACTAAGTTGGGCTTTTAAAGATATTGATGCCCTTCCTTCGGGTTTTCGTAACCGAACAACTGGCAAAGGGGTGGTGTCTATTGGATAGGTGCCACAGGTGGAAATTCTAGCACACCCATTGTTTCCCTTAAAATTGGTTTTTCTGCAGGCTTAAACAAAACTGGTCTATGTGTGTGTGGGATTTATTGATTGGTTGGGTGCTAGGCTAATGAAAGCTTGATATATGTTAGTGATTAGAATGGTTGTAAAGTGCAGATAGGAGAATATGGGTCATAAAGGAGTTAGTGGGTGTTGTAGTTTGAAGTCGTAGGAGACACTTGGTGTTTTATTGCAAAATGGAGATAACCGTTTTAGTGGTTATAGAGATTATGGCGAAATTGCAGGCCGAACGAAATTGCGGGTAACTTCTAGTCAATTAGATTTGGCTATTTTCTATAAAAGTCAGAAATGACAATGGAAGAAGGGTTCTTTAACCACCATCCTTCTCAGGATTCCCTTCATAGGAGTAGTTTAATTTAATTTTCTAGCAAACATTTCCCTTAATTCATGTAATTTTTACTTTGATGTGCTTATTCGTGGCTTGTAATCAACCAACTTTGGATGTTCTTTGCTTCTAACCATGCCTCAATCGTGTGTTGGTAATGTATCTCTAACTTTATTTCCATTTTCATTTATTTTAATGATAACAGTTCCACAAGTTTGATTTCTGTGTAAACATTAACATTGGAGCCCATAAGGAATTACTTCTATCCTTTTGAATCACCTGAATTTTCATAAAAGTGACCAACTAGGCGGTTACAATTTCATTTGTAATCACTCAGCCTAGAAGGTGTTAGGGATCGTGTGCGCACGACTTCGGGCTAATCTTGGCCCTAGCACACCCGCAATCTACAGACCGTAGAAAAACAATTTTTAGTGCGAACACCATTTTGGCACGCTCGGCAAGACCAATTTAGGTGTCAATGTTGTGAAGAAATATGCATGCAACTAGAAGTTCTTCGAAGAACAACAACCTTCTGATGAAGAAGTTCAACTTGAGGAAGTTCCTTAAAAGGAATTTTCTAAGATCGAAAATTTGGACAACTCCATCAAAGATATGTCTGAGGCCATTCAAGGCCTTATGGCTTAAAGTAAGAAAAACTCATATTCTCTATCCGAGTAGACTGAAGTTCTTTATAAATTGTCTGAAATTATTAAAGAGTCTACTAAGAAAAATGAAATTTCGTTGACTAAGAGTGAATTGGCTATGGCTTCTCTAACCAATGCCATTCAAATGCTTATAAATAGAATGCCACCAGTAGACAAAGGAAAACAAAATAAGAGTCCTACGGACTCAAGTCAAGAAAAAATAGGTGGTGTGAGTGAAGAACCTTGTAATACCCCGAATATTTATTGATTTATTTTACGTGTATATTCAGTGGAATTGTACAAAAGGTGATAAATTTAAATATTTTATATAAAAAATAAAGACGAGATCAGTTGGATGTTGGGAGACATTGTATTAAATTGCTTTGGGTGGAAAAGATGATTAAATTGTGATATATCTATATCTATATATATAGATAATGGAAGGAAAAAAAAGTCAAAAGAAGAAAAGAATTGGCAAGGGAGAGATGTACGTGAAAAGAAGAAGAAAGAAGAGAAGAAAAGTAAAAAGGAAGAAAAAAATGGCAAGTTAGGTGTAGAAGAAAGAAAGAAGAAATAAGTGAAGAGAGAAAAAAAGGAGAAAGGGATGTGAGAGAAGAAGGGAAAAAGAGAGAAGGAGAGAAAAGAAATTAAAAGAGAAGAAGGGAGGAGAGAAAGAAAGAAATGTATAGAGAGCAAGATGAGAGAAGCAAAGGGTCGACGATCCATCGCCAGATCATGGGAACTCCAATCCCACATGTGGTTTTTCATTTATTTTCACTCATTTTTGAGGTAGAGGGTTTAATTCTTGTACAGTGAATGATGAGTATTTTGATCTGTAAATTTGATGGTGATATTATTTGATATCATGGATTATGATGGTTGATTTCATTGACAGTTGGATTATATTTGAGGTTGATGATTTGGAGTTCGTATTATTTGATTTATATATTATTTTGAATATATAAATGCTTGCATGTGATATTTGAAACCTTATTTATTGTATAGGAATTGGATTTTCTACTAGGCTGTTGTTTGCTCACCCCAATATATTTTCAGGTGATCATTGTTGGAGGCACGTAGTAGAATTGGGGTCGAGAATTTGAGAAGTTATCGCGTATATTTATTTTTATTTAAAGCATTATTGGAGGCACGTAGTAGAATTTGTGTTGAGATTTGGAAAGACTATTATGTACATTTATTTTATTTAAAGCTGATGTAATTTTATTCATTTGGTTAGCCAATGTATATTAATGAGTTTTGGGTTAACCATCGCTAGCTATAGCTGTGCAATACTCTGTATTTTCAAAGGGAATTTATTTTTGAAAGGGTTTTATTTGTACGGAGCTCATAATAAAAATTGCATGTGTTTACTGTATATAAATTTTGGGGCCTTACAAACCTGAGGTCGAGATTTTGAATCATCCTGGAGTATCTTTCCCTAGAATGGAGGAAGATAGAGTGTATATACCCCCATTTTTTAGGAATGGTTAATTTGATCGACCTATGGTTGAAACTTCCCAAGGGGGAGGGGGAAAGAAATCTGGTAATTTAAATGGCCAAGAAGTTTTAGGCCGAAACAATGTACAGAATCACACTTTTATCCAAATTCCTAAAGGAAAAGAAGTGGTTGAAAGGATTGCAAATCCTTTGTTCGAAACTGACTCTAGACCTTATAAAGTACAAAAATCGATAGAGTCTATTGGAAGTCATGAGAATAGGCAGACCGTCCATACCATGCCAAACAATGGTCATGTCAGGCCAACAAAAATAGTTACTGATGATTATCACATGCCTATAGTCTTACCAGAAAATGCAGGCCAAAGATATGGCCCAAGAAATTATGGAATGCCTTAGAACGATCGACCTGACCAGTAATGAAGTGATGAATATGATTGAGAATTATGTTGGCCATTATCCCAAAAGAAGAATTCGTAAGCTAATGTATAGGAAACCTTATCCAGAGTGGATAGATCGATAATGAATATCTTAGAGGTTTTAGATGTCTAAATTTTTCTTTATTTTCTGGAGAAGAATGCCGTTCCACGATTGAGCATATTGGTAGATTTACAATTCAGTGTGGAGAGTTAGCAAATAATGAATTTTATAAACTCAGGTTATTTGGGAATTCATTAACAAGCCCTGCTTTTGTTTGGTATATTAGCTTGCCTTCGAATTCTATTCATTCTTGGGGGGAAATGGAGGAGAGTTTTCATATACAATTTTATTGGTCTAAACTTGAAGTAACTATAGCAGATTTATGTAGGTTTAGGCAAATGCTTGGAGAAATGTCAGAACAATATATTGCTTATTTTAAAAAGGCTAGGACAAAATGTATGATAATTTTACCAGAACTTGAATTTGTTAGGCTGACTCAAAATGGCCTAAATTTTGAACTTAGAAATTTGAAGGGGTTGATTTTGAGGATCTATTTGAATTATCAACTAGGACCTCGAGATATGAGAGGTTATTAAAAGAAGTTGATCAATATAATAGTTCTTCCTATGGAATATATTTTCAAGATCCTAACTATGAAATTGATCTTGTAGAAATCATTGGCTAGAAGCCAATGGTATGCCCAGCTTTGCGAAAGAAAGATGTTGAGGTGCTTCCGCTAGTGACAACAACGGCTAGGAGGAACTTAATAGAGATTGGAAAAAAGTTCACTTTTGATATTTCAAAAGCAAGTGATATCTTTGATCATTTGTCAGCAGGAAAATATATCAGGGTGCTGGAAGGGCATAAAGTTCAAACCAAAGAAGTCGAACATTTCTGCAAATGGCATGAGGTAAAGTCCCATACTACCAACAATTGCGTGGTGTTTCAGAATCTTGTTCAAGATGGTATTAATTGTGAGATGTTAAAATTTCTAGAAAAGAAAGATGCTATGGTAATAGAAACAAATCCATTTCCACCAATTTTAGAAGTGAATGTTGCTTCTGCTGACTTAAGGGATTTCAGAAATCACGAAATCCGTAGGACAAAGATTCCACTTAGGCCTAAATATAATCAGAAGCCTATGATCCATAGGCCAAGAAATCAATTCTAGATGTGTGGTCAATGCCAATGACCGTTTAGGCCTAATTACAACAAGCCTAACTCCAGGAATGATGAAAACTCACGGCCTTACGTTTCTGCAAGACCGATGCCTCAAGTTGATAGGAGGAATTAGTCATGGCATAGAAAACCATTAGAATTTAGGCCCCAGAATAACAATGTTTTGCAGGTGAACGCTGATAAAGGTGAGACTTCAAGGCCTGTCAAAATGGTAAAACCTCTAATGACTAGAGAAGGAGTTTGGACAAGGCTGTAGCATCCAAAGTTTCCTCAACCTTTTTCCGGAAGCCAGAAAAGAAGAATACAATGTCAAAGAGCTTCAGAACGAAAGGAAATAGGAAATTAAGGCGAAGAAATAGTTGTTGAAAGAATTGAATCAAAGGCAAAGGCTGGTGTAGCTAGACACCCCATTTTCATCCCCATAAGCTCATGATAGCTTTTGGTTAGGTTTAGAAGCATTTAGGAGTCCCTAAGGCTTAAAGGATACTTTTGCCCTTTTAAGCCTTATGAGAATGGTTCATCATTGCATGCATATTTTTATCTCATTGTTGAGTCCCATCACTTGCATTTAGTTTCTAGGATCATTTTGAACATGTGTGTCAAATTTAGTTCAATTCCAGATAGGTTTGGATAGTTAATTAGAACTTTTGCGACTTGAAGGGCAATTTCATCTTTTACTTCGTATATTTTCCAATTGACCCCAAAACTTGTTCTGGATTATTCCATTGATCTTAAAATGATGAAATGAGTCTAATTGAAGTACTAGTTTAATTATTGAATAGGTTTTGGATTGATTCACCATATTACCCTATGGCTAATTGACCCTTTTTCGGTTAATCGCCTTATCAAAACCCATCCATTTGACCGTGGTCAGGAATTTTTGGTCCAAGAATATTCTAGACTTATTCTACATTGAATCCTTGAAATTTTGGTTTTTGAATCACTCAAATCGGAGTTAATTTGAAGAAGATATGACCATTTTAAGTCAGAAACCCAAAATAAGTCAAAACTAGGTGAAATAAAGGCTTGGCCTTGGGTGACCAGTTCACCCAACTGGTCCAACCGGTCACTCGAGACCCTGCATCTATTTTCCCCTATTTTTAAGGAAACGCATTTTGGGCTCTTTTTCTCCGAATTTCCTTCTTCTAAAAGTGTTTTAAACCTATTGGGAAGTGGTTTTGAGTTATCCAACATTTATGGGAGTTAATAATAGCCTTAGATTGGTTTTATGGTGAATTAATCTCAACCATTAGTTCACATGGTTAGTTGGTTATAAATAGAGGCTCATTCATCAGTATTAGGGACTTTTTGACCTTTTGACACTTCATATTCATAAGAGAGCTAGGGAGAACGAATTTGCACACACCCATATCACTTGGAGAGAGCTTTCTACTGCAATTTTGAAGAGGAATAAGAAGATAATCAAGTCCAACAAAAAAGAAGAATGCAGCGACGACCTTTGCTTTGTTGTAAGTTTCCTCGCATCCTTTTATGATTCCTTCTTCTTCTACTCCATTCTTTGCATAATTATAGCTTAGAATTGATTTAGGAATCATATATACTCTATATTTTAGAGTGTATATGATTTAAATAATATGAGAAGCATGCTAGTGGAATAGAATTGTGAATTACTTGCTGTTAGGATAGTTTCACTCTTAAGGATAAAGGTACGTTTTGCACAGAAAATTAGGTGTATGGCTCAATTATATGCATGATTTTAAGCATCTTTTGTATAGGACACTTGCTGTGTCAGCCTCATCTTCATAGGTGTATGGATAATTATTCCTTTTGAGGATAATTGTCGTCCTTAAAGGGTGAGGTTGTGCATAGGTGCTTTCTGGAGTGTGTTTAAGTGCGCTTTGAGTTTTTTTGCATTCTTAAGTATATATTTTACATAGGATATGTGAAGAAATCATTCATGCAGAATGATTTCTATATAAAATTATCTCCGGATAGTTTCACTTAAGAAAGCTCGTCATAAGGATGATTATTTCACATTCTTACATAAAATATTTACCTAAGGCATCATATTATATTTTATTTTCATGTTTTGGATTGTTATATAATATTTTCATCATGATTATTCATATTTAGCATGTTTTTGATAGTTTTATGCATGTTAGGGTGTTTAGAGCATATATTAGGGTTTTGTTTTTCTTTTGATTTTTGTTCTTTGCATGAGTATTAGGCCATTATATGCACGTTTAATATTCTGTCCAGATTTGATTTAGGCCTTCTAATGATTATTTGGATATAATATTGCATGATTTGAGCATGATAATTGCCCTATCACATACATGGGGTGATTAATTGGTGTTTTCTCGATGTTTCGGGATGTTTGGCATATGATAAGTAGTTCATGATAAGTTTTGTATGAATTGTTCTTTTCTCCTCCCCTTAGGGTTATTGTCTTTACTTTGGATTAGAAGTCTTAAGTTTCCAACTTTTATAAAATTCTGTTTTATTTAGAATTCTATTCTCTCTTAAATTCAAATCATTTTGAAAGTCTATTTGAGTTAGAATTCTATTCTTTCTCAAATACCTACTTTTTCTCAAACTACTTTTGGAAACTCCTAAGTTTTTAAAACCTTTCTTAAGTTGGAAACTTAGGGTTTATAGTTCATTATAATGGGAGTAACCCCCTCTTAATCGAACTACATGAACTTTGATCCTTACATCTTTGTATATAAGGTACATAAGCGCTCATTTGATGTTCAATTCCGCCCTAGGATACTAAGTATCCTAGGTTTCCTTTTTTTCTTTTATTCTTTTGTCCATCACATATGATTACTAGAAAAGTAGGATGGTCTCATACTTATTCATTTATTCATCATATATGATTGCTAGAGGAGTGGGATGGACTCATGCTTATTCATTTATCCATCACATATGATTACTAGAGGAATAGGATGGATCTGGTTTTTTTTTTTTTTCTTCTATCTCTCTTACATGCTTTCCATATCTCTTTTATTCGCTCATGGATGTTTACATGCTTCACGGATGTTACATGCCTTATGAATGTTCATGAATGAATATGAATGGTTTATAGATGATTCTTTACACATGCATGGTGACTAATTAAGAAGTGATTGAAATAGCCTATATAAATTCAGAGACCCATTTTGGGGTGATGTGGGTGCTTATAGGATGTTTCCTAGAACCTTCCCACGTCGTAACTTAGTCTCCGAATCCTTTCTTGTTTTGTTAAGACCTCATTTGCCTTGATCGGAGTCATGTGTTTGGTTTTCAAAGGTTTTCTTTTTCAAATATTTTCATGGTTTTCCTTTTTTCCTTAAAAAATAAGGTGGCGACTCCTTGTTTGTTATGTTTTTGTGAACCTTTTAAAAACTAGATTTTTATTTATTTAAATATCTACAAGTCTTTTTAAAAGAAGGGTTCTCCGATCGAAACCCGTGGTTCGCAGTAGGGATTTTGTCTGTTGTTGAAAAAATTGAATCAAAATCTCGACCTGAAAAAGAAAAGGGAAAAGAAATAGTGGAGGAAAATGAAGCTGAAAATAAAGAAAGTGTTGGAGATTCATTTAGTATTCAGTTTGGTTCTTTACCTCTTTTTGTTGGTTGTAATATGGTTTTTACCTTACCAGTTTCTTTTCAAGCCAAACTAGGTCAAGATGAATATATGGCTAGAGATGTGGTTAATGCATAGGCCCTAGCGGCCTTGGTAAGTTTAATTTTGTCAAAAGAAAAGATAGAAAAAGAAGGAACAAAAAAAATATTTTTCGAAAAACCAATTGAATATATGACACAACATTTGAGACCACTATACATTAATGTTTATATGAATGGTAGCCCTATTCCACGTGTCTTAGTGGATAATGAGGCAGCTGTTAATATTTTACATGCAAATATGCTTAAGACCTTGGGAAAAACTAAAAAGCATTTAATTCCTTCAGAAGTTACAGTGGCCAATTTTTCTAGTGGAATAACCAAGACAAAAGGAGTATTTCTAATATATCTGGCCGTTGGAAACAGGGAGTCACTCTCGGTTTTCTTTGTGGTAGATTAAACTTCATCTTATAACGCCTTGCTTGGTCATGATTGGATACATTCCAATTTGTGTGTTCCATTGTCTTTACATCAGTTTTTTATTTTTTGGAATGGTGATAAAGTAGAGGTTATAAAGGTAAATCAGAAACCTTTTATGGTTGGATCAAATTCAGCGAAAGCATATCTTTATGGTGAGGATATTGGTCCAATTAAGTTCGTAGGGACTGACAAGTATGGGAATCCAAAGAAGATGACTAACAAAGTGAATCCTTTTCCTTTTGAAACTGTTGAAAAGGTGATGAAAGAGATTCACCGGCCTAACTCTATACTTCCTTGTAGGCCGGTGCAAAAATGTTCTATTGAAGAGATCCCATGAATATTACAACCATGGGGCATGATCAGGAAGGGTTTTTGGTAGCTCTTTCTCAAAGGGTGTTCGTATATGCCAAAGAACAGAATTTATTTGATGTTTCTGAAGTAGAATGTGTTATGGAGGTCGATGAAGATTTAAAGGAGGATGAAATTGGCTTAGATGAGTTGGAATTGGCACCATCCAAACTTGATCATCTTAAAGCCGATGTTCAAGACCCATTGGAAGCAGTTAATTTAGGAGAAAATGGAGAAAAGAGACCCACATTTAAGCCAATTGCTAGAGGATAAGGTAGAATTGATTACTTTGTTGAAGGAATTTAAGGACTGCTTTGCTTGGGACTACCATGAAATGCCTGGATTAGATCAAAAATTGGTGGAGCATCAATTGCCAATTAAGCCAATTTTCAAGCCGTTTAAACAGCCACCAAGACGTATAACAGTTGAAATCACTTTGAAGGTTAACGAAGAGGTGGAACGGCTTCTCAAATCAGGATTTATTCTACCAATCAGGTATGCTGACTAGATTTCAAATGTAGTTCCTATTGTAAAGAAAAATGGTAAGTTAAGAGTGTGTGTGGATTTTAGACATTTAAATTTAGCAACTCCCAAAGATGAGTATCCCATGCCAGTGGCCGATGTTTTAGTTGATCAGGCTGTTGGACATGAGATTTTATCTTTCATGGATGGCCATTCTGGGTATAACCAGATTTTTATTAATGAAGATGATATACCTAAAACAGCATTTAGGTGTCTACAGGCTGTAGGAATGTTTACTTGGAAAGTAATGCCCTTTGGTCTGAGAAATGCTGAGGTAACTTACCAACAGGCTATGAACACAATATTTCATGATATGATAGGCAAATTTTTAGAAGTGTATATTGATGATGTTGTTGTTAAGTCCAAGGGAAATAATAGTCATTTAGAAGATTTAAAAAAGGCTTTTGTTAGAATGAGAAAACATAAATTAAAATTAAATCCTTTAAAGCGTGCCTTTGGAGTAAAGGCAGGGAATTTTTTAGGATTTCTTGTTCATCAAAAAGGAATTGAAGTAGATAAAAACAAGGCCAAGGCTATCATAGAAGCTAAGCTTCCTCAAAATAAAAAGGAGTTGCAAAGGTTTTTAGGGCAAATTAATTATTTGCGAAGATTCATTTCTAATCTTGCAGGGAAGATTAGAGTGTTTTCACAGTTGCTAAAGTTATAGGCAATAGAAGAATTCATTTGGGAGAAAGAACATCAAGAGGCTTTTAATCAGATAAAGCAATATCGGACTAGTCCACCAATCTTTAATCCACCTTTTCCAGGCCGTGCACTTAGGCTTTATGTTGTAGCGGCTAAGAAGTCTAGCTATTGGATCTATGTTAGCCCAAGTCAATGATAGAGGACAAGAACAAGCTATTTATTATCTTAGCAAGACTTTAACAAATACTCAGTAAAATTATACTTTCATTGAAAAGTCTTGTTTTGTAATATTTCATACTGTTATGAAGCTACAACATTACTTTACTAATCACACTGCTTCTGTTATATCTAAGATTGATTTGGTAAAGTTTATGCTATCTAAACATATATCTAGAAATAAAATAGGTTGTTGGTATTTTGCAATCTCAAGATATGCATTAAGTCACATTGCTCAAAAATCTATAAAAGGACAAGTGTTAGTAGATTTGGGATATATAGATTATAGCGAAATTGTAGGCCGGAGGAAACTGCTGGTAACTTCCAGTCAGTTAGATTTGGCTGTTTTCTATAAAAGTCAGAAATGAAGATGGAAGAAGGGTTCTTCAACCACCATCCTTCTCAGGATTCCCTTCATAGGAGTGGTTTAATTTAATTTTCTAGCAAACATTTCCCTTAATTCATGTAATTTTTACTTTGATGTGCTTGTTCGTGGCTTGTAATCAACCAACTTTGGATGTTCTTTGCTTCTAACCATGTCTCAATCATGTGTTGGTAATGTATCTCTAACTTTATTTCCATTTTCGTTTCTTTTTAATGATAACAGTTCCACAAGTTTGATTTTTGTGTAAATATTAACATTGGAGCCCATAAGGAATTACCCCTATCCTTTTCAATCGCCTAAATTTTCATAAAAGTGACCAACTAGGCAGTTACAATTTCATTTGTATTCACTCGGCCTAGAAGGTGCTAGGGGTTGTGTGCGCATGACTTCGGGCTAATCTTGGCCCTGGCATGCCTGCAATCTACAGACCGTAGAAAAGCAATATTTAGTGAAGACACCCATCAATTGGGGGGTCGTTGTTTCACTCTGGGTGAAAGTCTGTGATTGAAACTTTGGAATATGGGCATTATCTTGTTGTGTTGTCACCAAAAAAAACAATGGCAAAGGAACTGTGATGACCTGAATTTTAGATATATATTTATGATATTTATTTGATCCTATGTGTGCAACTTCACCATAACTTAGGCAAGTGTAGCATAAAATTATGCACCCACCACTTGCATCTGCTTTGGATGTGTGTGTGTGTATATATATATATATATATATATATATATATATATATGTAAAGAGGGATCATTAGCCGCACCACCACTTCCATTTGCTTTGGATATATATATAAGTATAGAGGAATCATTAGCTGCACCTACCACTGGCATCTGCTTTGGTTATATTTATATGTATAGAGGGATCGAGACAGAGAGTTAGAGAAAGAGCAACAGAGAGAGAGAAATTGAGGAAGAACAGAGGAGAAAAAAACAGAGTGGTCTGGTAGAGGTTTTTGGCTGAGTTCGTGGAGCTCTCTTAGTGAGGTAAAATCCTCACCTCCTCTATCGTTGATTTCATATATATATATATATATATATATATATATATATATATATATATATATATATATATATATATATAAATATCACGTACTATGTATATATATATATATATGTATATGCAATTTTATTTTCTTATGTTATTCTTAGAAAGGATGATCATATTTTATGTTTTTGGGACCAAGGAACACCATGGTAATGTCAAATTTTAGAGAAATTGACTGTAGGTTGAAGTTTTAGAAATTTTAGAATTTTGGATCATGAAAACCCGAAACTTTAGGCTTAAAAACGAATATGATTTTATAGGATTCTGAATGAACAATTTATAGTCGCACGTAGTACTCCGCATGAGCTTCGATTCGACACTTGAATCACTGAAAACGGTTAAGAAACAAGAGAGATATTAATCGTCGAAGTTGGCCCGTTGAACACACGGTGTAACCCGGTTACACAATTCAACCCGCGGGAGGTTGAAGATGACCCCATAGGTCTATGATCCTGTGTGGGTGCATCTGTGTACCTTACCGTGTTCTCACGCATTTAAAAGCCATACGATAATCATATGAACCCCAAATTTGACCGTTGGACTCGTCTTGGAGGGCCCTACCATGTGGGACCCTTAGTTGATCATTTTGACCAAGTTTGACTGCAGTTTGACTTTTTGGCCAAATTAATATTTATTAAAAATTCCAGAAAATACCAGAAAATTCCAAAAATTACAGAAAATTCCCAGAAATTATAGAGAGTGTTTTAAAAATTATTTTGATGATTTTGGGACCACAGTTCACTGTTAGAAGGCCAATAGTAATTTTTGAGTGCGTTATATTTATTTTGAAATTTACCTAAAGATTACGTATGCATAATTATCAGATTTTATCGGTCCTCGGGAGGACCCTAGGGAGCATTAACGCTGCATTCGCATTGTCAGTGTCTATCACGTGGTTTTGGGTTGGTATTGCTCGCAATTGAGGTAGGAAATGTGGCTTCTTTACATTTAATATGGTGTTGTTCTATAAATGTGATTTTAAATGCCTTAATGATATTTTTGGATTTTCCCACTGATTTATAACCAAATATTTTTATTACTTGTTCAAAATTTATGGAATCCTTCAATATATCATTTGATACGACTGTTTATATTGTTCCTTAAAGATACATGGTTATATACTCGTTTAAATGTTATTGTGAAATATCTGTTAAATGTGTGGAATTTTCATGATACTTGGATTTTGGAAAAATGCTTTATAAATGTTGTTTACTTGGAAATGCTTTAGAAATGTTACTGAAATTCTAGAAATTTATCAAACATGTTTATGGATACTTTTGGACACTCGGATAGTTATTTGAATGATGGAAAATGTTTTGGATATATGGACCTTGGGTCTTGGTATGCATCAAACGGGTGGGGGCATCACAATGAAGTGGTGTCCTGCGTTGAGAATGCTCCGCGAATAGCAAGCAGGGTAAAGTGCCCTTGGGTGAAAGACCCTGAAGCCCTCGAGGAAGAACGCCGCGTAGGTGTTGGTTATTTTCGTGCTTGGCTGAGCCGGGGGTTGACGTGACGACGTAACCTGTGATTAGCGACGGTTGATGCATGGTTTGATCCCATAGTCTTGGGAATTGGAAATACTATGAGAATTTTGGGAAATTAACTCAAAACCGATACAAAGTATTGATTTGTGACTGATATTTGATTTGAGTTATTAAATGATTTTTAATTCATATACCATGTATCTGCACATATATTAATTGTATAGAATCCACACATATTTCCTATTGGGCTTTGCAGCTCATCCTATTATTATTTCAGATGATCAGGTGATGAATGAAGGTTCGCCGATGGCGGATGCCTAGTGGCATAATCTGAGGTTGGAACTTGAAGGTGGCATACTAACATAGTCATGGATGAGGATAGATGCACGTGCATTACATAGAGACTATGTTATTTTGATGTATGGACATTTCTATTATTATTATTGTTATTACCATTATTACTTAATGAACCTTGAATAGTTTGAATCCAACCGATGTGCTAGGGATGTTGGCATTATTTTGGGACCATATATTATTATGGGCATGATGTGTGAGCATAACATTTCATATTAATTATTTGGGTATTATTGATGAGCTGGCACCATTATTATTAAAAATATTAATAAAAAAAAAATACACGTGGATTTGACTAAGTCTTTCGCAACTTTTATACTCTGACTTATCCACGTGTACACCTTTTTACTTTGACTTTTATCCACGTGTCGACTCTCCGAGTCGGGGCGTGACAATTTTTGGTATCAGAGCTCATTAGTAGATCCGAATTGGGATTACATGCACTTCATATGTGTCAGTTAGGTGAGTTAGAAGTGTCTCATGCATCATACATATGCTTGTGGGTAGACATCAAGAAATTAGAGGAATATTACGATTTTATTAACATTTTGACGTGATTTTTGTAACTTACACAATCCCAGTTGTTTTTTTTTTAACGTGAGTATTTGATAGATAGTTTCGAATATTTACTAAATGATTTTTATAGGATGCCACGTGCTCGAGATAGATCTTCTCCTGAGCCTTCTCACACCTCACAAGCTAGAACTAGAGGTGGAGTTTCCGCTCCTCATACTGAAGAAAGGGGCGATATGACTGATACTATACGGGAGTTGACTACCCTATTGCAACGTCAGAACGAGATACTTCAGCAGCCTACTCTTAGAGCTGCAGTTCCTGACACACAATTAACCAAGGCTACACATTTTCAGAATTTTCGGCGGATGGATCCTCCTACTTTTCGTGGTGAGAGCTACTCAATAGTAGCATTTTGGGTAGAACTAGAAGGGTCAGTTGGGGGTTGCCTTTGTGGGGCTTGGGTAGAACTGGAGGGATCAGCTGGAAGTTGCCTCTGTGGGCTGCCCGGAACCCTTTCTCGATCAATGATTTGATCAGTGAGCCTCTCTAGTGCCTCGACCCTTGGTGTGAGTCTGTTAGAATAGGAGTCCACCATTCTTTGTAACTCTCTATTCTCCGCTCTCAAAGCCCTCATCCTTCGATAGGCTCCGTCGAGCAACCCCTGGAGACGGGTGACCTGGTCACATAGACTTTGCATGTGCACATTTCTGGTGTGCAAACGCCGAGCCATGTTAGCAGTAAACGTTGTGGCCTGAGCGCTGAGAGCCATGGAGTCTCTTATTACGTCCAGGTCGGACCGTCCACCCAGTATTCTCTCATCACGAGGAGTGATGAGTCCCTCCGCTACTGCCGTTGCGTTCGCAAGATTGTAAATCACAGAATCGTCAACTGTAAGGGGTTGGTTTTGAACATTTAGGAACCTTGGGTGCCAGACCTCTGGTTGTGTTGTTGGTGTTGTGTTTAAGTCAGGACGGTTTTGTGGGGCAGAGGAGGAAGAGGCCATGAGTTTGTAAGAGAGGATTTAGAGGAAGAGAGTTTTCTCTGAGGGTTGAATGGTTGGGGAAGAGTGTTTAAGCACCTATAATCAAACTCTGGTTTTTAAAGAAAAACCGCCCTCACTCAAGCCAAGAACAGATCGCAAAAACCAATGCACTGTGGGGATCCGATGCGATTTGGGGTCTATAATGGTCTGCAACAGCACTATTGCTTTGTTGACAACGG
Source organism: Liquidambar formosana (assembly GCA_039720395.1). Lineage (NCBI taxonomy): Eukaryota > Viridiplantae > Streptophyta > Magnoliopsida > Saxifragales > Altingiaceae > Liquidambar > Liquidambar formosana. The sequence continues at coordinate 5,018,386 of CM077827.1, read as the reverse complement.
GGATCCGATGCGATTTAGGTCTGCAACAACACTGTTGCTTTATTGATTACGCCCAGATCTCGATATTGCGAACTGTCGGTCATGCTGCCCCTGTCGGTGAGAGAAAATAGGCTTCTGGGTTTGGGCTTAACAGTTTGGATATGCCAAAGTCTTGGACGTCCATGTGTTATTGGGCCACTAACCCAATACTCATCTGTCAACAGGAATGGGAAACCCGAGTGGATTGAATAGATTTCTTAGCAAGTCTAAGACCTATTGTAAGATTGAAACAAATAATTGGGTCTTAAAACGAAGAGTTTAAACAATAGTATGGCCTATTTTGAACCAACCGACCCACTCGGCATGTAGATTTGGACTTAACCATTAGAGTTGATATGGGTAATAAAATCAAAGCCCAGTGTTGTTTAAATTTAAGCCCTATTAGTTGTGTAATGGACCCAAGCCCAAAAAAAAAAAAAAAAAAAAAAAAAAAAAAAAAGGGAAAGGAGAAAGAAATATCTCGTTCATGCTACAGAGATTCGCAGTTTTCTGGGATTAGCTGGTTATTATAGTCGTTTCGTCGATAATTTCTCTCGCATTGCTGCACTGTTGACGAAATTGACAAAGAAGGGCAAGCTAGCACCGAGATATGTTGGTCATTTCGAGATTATTGATAAAAAGGGTGAAGTGGCCTACCAGTTGGCTTTACCTTCACAGTTGGGAAATGTACATGATGTTTTTCATGTCTCAATGCTTAGGAAATACGAGCCAGATCCATCTCATGTTCTATCTATACCAGATATCCAGCTCCAAGAAAATGTTACATATGAAGAGCGACCAATTCAGATTTTGGACGTCAAGGAACAAGTGTTGAGGAATAAAGTCATCTCTCTCGTAAAGGTTCTTTGGCAACATCACGGCATCGAGGAAGCAACTTGGGAATTAGAGTCAGATGTTCGAGGAAAATATCCGCATCTTTTCGATTCGGGAGGTTAGTACAAATTTCGAGGACGAAATTTCTTTTTAGAGGGGTAGAATGTGATGACCTGAATTTTAGAAATATATTTATGATATTTATTTGATCCTATGTGTGCAACTTCACCATAACTTAGGCAAGTGTAGCATAAAATTATGCACCCACCACTTGCATCTGCTTTGGATGTGTGTGTGTATATATATATATATATATGTAAAGAGGGATCATTAGCCGCACCACCACTTCCATTTGCTTTGGATATATATAAGTATAGAGGAATCATTAGCTGCACCTACCACTGGCATCTGCTTTGGTTATATTTATATGTATAGAGGGATCGAGACAGAGAGTTAGAGAAAGAGCAACAGAGAGAGAGAAATTGAGGAAGAACAGAGGAGAAAAAAACAGAGTGGTCTGGTAGAGGTTTTTGGCTGAGTTCGTGGAGCTCTCTTAGTGAGGTAAAATCCTCACCTCCTCTATCGTTGATTTCATATATATATATATATATATAAATATCACGTACTGTGTATATATATATATATATGTATATGCAATTTTATTTTCTTATGTTATTCTTAGAAAGGATGATCATATTTTATGTTTTTGGGACCAAGGAACACCATGGTAATGTCAAATTTTAGAGAAATTGACTGTAGGTTGAAGTTTTAGAAATTTTAGAATTTTGGATCATGGAAACCCGAAACTTTAGGCTTAAAAACGAATATGATTTTATAGGATTCTGAATGAACAATTTATAGTCGCACGTAGTACTCCGCATGAGCTTCGATTCGACACTTGAATCACTGAAAACGGTTAAGAAACAAGAGAGATATTAATCGTCGAAGTTGGCCCGTTGAACACACGGTGTAACCCGGTTACACAATTCAACCCGCGGGAGGTTGAAGATGACCCCATAGGTCTATGATCCTGTGTGGGTGCATCTGTGTACCTTACCGTGTTCTCACGCATTTAAAAGCCATACGATAATCATATGAACCCCAAATTTGACCGTTGGACTCGTCTTGGAGGGCCCTACCATGTGGGACCCTTAGTTGATCATTTTGACCAAGTTTGACTGCAGTTTGACTTTTTGGCCAAATTAATATTTATTAAAAATTCCAGAAAATACCAGAAAATTCCAAAAATTACAGAAAATTCCCAGAAATTATAGAGAGTGTTTTAAAAATTATTTTGATGATTTTGGGACCACAGTTCACTGTTAGAAGGCCAATAGTAATTTTTGAGTGCGTTATATTTATTTTGAAATTTACCTAAAGATTACGTATGCATAATTATCAGATTTTATCGGTCCTCGGGAGGACCCTAGGGAGCATTAACGCTGCATTCGCATTGTCAGTGTCTATCACGTGGTTTTGGGTTGGTATTGCTCGCAATTGAGGTAGGAAATGTGGCTTCTTTACATTTAATATGGTGTTGTTCTATAAATGTGATTTTAAATGCCTTAATGATATTTTTGGATTTTCCCACTGATTTATAACCAAATATTTTTATTACTTGTTCAAAATTTATGGAATCCTTCAATATATCATTTGATACGACTGTTTATATTGTTCCTTAAAGATACATGGTTATATACTCGTTTAAATGTTATTGTGAAATATCTGTTAAATGTGTGGAATTTTCATGATACTTGGATTTTGGAAAAATGCTTTATAAATGTTGTTTACTTGGAAATGCTTTAGAAATGTTACTGAAATTCTAGAAATTTATCAAACATGTTTATGGATACTTTTGGACACTCGGATAGTTATTTGAATGATGGAAAATGTTTTGGATATATGGACCTTGGGTCTTGGTATGCATCAAACGGGTGGGGGCATCACAATGAAGTGGTGTCCTGCGTTGAGAATGCTCCGCGAATAGCAAGCAGGGTAAAGTGCCCTTGGGTGAAAGACCCTGAAGCCCTCGAGGAAGAACGCCGCGTAGGTGTTGGTTATTTTCGTGCTTGGCTGAGCCGGGGGTTGACGTGACGACGTAACCTGTGATTAGCGACGGTTGATGCATGGTTTGATCCCATAGTCTTGGGAATTGGAGATACTATGAGAATTTTGGGAAATTAACTCAAAACCGATACAAAGTATTGATTTGTGACTGATATTTGATTTGAGTTATTAAATGATTTTTAATTCATATACCATGTATCTGCACATATATTAATTGTATAGAATCCACACATATTTCCTATTGGGCTTTGCAGCTCATCCTATTATTATTTCAGATGATCAGGTGATGAATGAAGGTTCGCCGATGGCGGATGCCTAGTGGCATAATCTGAGGTTGGAACTTGAAGGTGGCATACTAACATAGTCATGGATGAGGATAGATGCACGTGCATTACATAGAGACTATGTTATTTTGATGTATGGACATTTCTATTATTATTATTGTTATTACCATTATTACTTAATGAACCTTGAATAGTTTGAATCCAACCGATGTGCTAGGGATGTTGGCATTATTTTGGGACCATATATTATTATGGGCATGATGTGTGAGCATAACATTTCATATTAATTATTTGGGTATTATTGATGAGCTGGCACCATTATTATTAAAAATATTAATAAAAAAAAATACACGTGGATTTAACTAAGTCTTTCGCAACTTTTATACTCTGACTTATCCACGTGTACACCTTTTTACTTTGACTTTTATCCACGTGTCGACTCTCCGAGTCGGGGCGTGACAGGAACCGTCCTCGAGGATTAAAAAAACCATCCCTTAAGCTCCACAGAAACGGTAAAATGGTCTGTCCCAAATCCATCACCTAAGTCAGCATCCCTTAGCACTCGAGGAAGGAAATTAAAAACTGTGCCAATTAGGGGACGGAAACTTATCGTGTCTAAATTAGGGGACACATACAACCGTGCCTGAATTCTGGGATGGAATATCACTGTGCCCTAATAGGGATGCTTAATTCCGTACCCCAATACACTAAGGGACGGTTTTCCCATCGTACTACAATACACTAAGGGATGGTTTTTCCAACTAAGGGACACTAATTTCCGTCCCTAAGTTTGATTTTTGATTTTTATTTAAAAAAAAAAAAAGATAATCTGATGCTTCATGCATACCCTGTTCTTAGAAGGCCCAAAATGACACAAGTTCATAAGTCTTTAATTCTTTTTAACTGTTCATGCAATCACCAAAACAAAAACAATGACATATGCTTTCTAGATTTCAATTACACCCAAAAAGACCCTACTAGTAATAACAAAGTATCTAATCACAGTGTCAATGGACACTTTCAAGGAAAGGATGCAAGCAGGCCCCACACTGGATGATCTCAAAACCATACCTGGAACCCAAACCTGCAATAATTCCCAAAGAAACATCCCGAGAAGATGTTAGAAATGAAAAATAATTAAAGCAAAACATAAATCTATTAAGGAAGAAATATATTTGTTAACTTGTTTATTGATAATTATTGATACACCACAACCACTATCACAACAAAAAGAGATGGATGATCAAGAGCATATGAACAAGGTGACACAAGGAAAGGCTCAATGCATTGAAAAGAAAACATAGTTATTGAAATTGTAGACTAAAGAAGCATGCAAAAAAATCCTTCAAACAAAGATGATTAATTTTTAATGGGAAGCAAACTAAAGGACTAATCTTTTACATATTTGTCAACTTGTTTATAAATAATTTCATTTTTTCTTTCAGTCCACCTTGATAATTTTAATTAGGAAAACTTGTGAGAGAAAATCAGTGGGCCATCTTGAAGCCTTCTACGTAATTCTAGTTTTTGAATTCAAAAGAGAGACAAACATTTATTTTCCATTTATTCTATAAGCTAAGACCAAGCCATTATGGTTCAACACAACATGCTAATCAATTCACATAAACTTCAAATGTATGTAAATAAATTCGCCAAGTTTCAATAAACTATAGCACTATAGATTGCTACTAATAACACATAAAATAATCAAATAAAAATTTGAATCCTATAGAAATACACATGGATCAAAGATTTGTGGATTGACTCTGCCTTACCAACTACAATTCATCAGTTGCTTGACCCAATGTAAGTACACAAAGTTCCTACTATAACTACTATCATCAAAGATAAACCTTTGCTTCTCAAAAAAAACCAAGACCACTGGCAATCTATCCTGTTTATCCATACCAGCCTCATGGATTAGCAATCATGCTCAATAAAAGTTACTTGCAACTATCATGAACCAACCTGCGCATCCACATAGTCATGATATTGAACACTACCACAACCATCACAACAATGCCTCACCATATATTGAACATGCTTTTGACTCTAGCTCGACTAAAAAAACAAAACTAAGCAAAATAGAAAAATCTATTACACCTAAGAATAATGATTTTTAAAGTATCCACTTAGTCATGATCCAAAAAACTTCGATATATTTGAGTTTAAAGAAAAGGATAGATATTCATTCAAATAACGAATCGGCTAATCATATTGTTGTTGATCATGTTAATCTCTGTGCTTAAGAATCTTAATGTATATATATAGCATTTCCCATATAAACATTTTATTTATTTGACAACTGAACAAAAATAAGTGTACAACTCCAAGTACATTAGCACAATTCAACCAAATTATTATAACAAATTAATGTCACAATTCATCAGAGTTTGTTTTTATAACACAGTGGCATAATTCATCAGATTTTTTAATCCACCCAAAGAAATACATATCACACCCCAACCCTACTAAACTAAGCTAAATTGGCCACCCACACTACCATGAACTTAAACACCACTGAAGATAAAAATCCCTATACATAAGCATCAGTTAAAGAGAGCAAGCAATTACAAACCTCCCTAAGTCCCCATTCTACAATAGCACACAATACAAAAATAAGAATACTGAGAATCCTTCAACCCCACTCCCAACCTTACACAACCTAACCAAAAAAACATATAAACTCTACATAGAGCAAAAACCATATACTCTATCATAAATATGCCTTGGATGATTCAAAATACATTATAAAAGTAATTAACGCTATGTTTGGATAAGGAATTTCTAGGTGGACTTTGCTTTTGAGATGGAATTTGTAAAATTTTTATAAGGATGAGATGGACAAAATCCTTATAAAATTTTTACAAATTCCATCTCAAAAGCAAATTCCACCTAAAAATTCCTTATCCAAACATAGTGTAAGGATTTAGCTGTGGAAGAATTGAATTTCATTCATAATAGATTACTTGATTACAAACCACTCTTGCTAGGGTTTAAATAGAAGTCTAGACATAACATAATTATGGAAAAGAAGTAATCTAGACTTAATCAAATATTCATCCTCCTAATCAAATTACACCAACCCAATCTCAAAAATTGGGATTGAGATACACCAAATCAAATCACTTTTGATATATCTCAATTACATTATTCTTATGATTCTTCTTATATTCTCCTATACCATCCTTCAAATTTATGGGAATTTTAGCAAAAAATTTTCCGTGGATTTGCCATTGAAATCTTCACCATGTTGCTTGCTTGCATGCTTGTTTGGGAGTCTTTCCACTACTAAATTTTGCTGGCGAAGCTTGTTTGGATGAAAATTGATAACGAAGATAAGCCTCACGGGCTAAAAAAAAAAAAGATTGCTACAGGCCAGGGCTTCTTTGTACTGCGATATGCCTCAACAGACCAATAAGCTTGGGCTTTTCAAAGTCCTCAAATCTTCTTTTTCTTCTTCTTCTTCTTCCTCCAAACGAACCATTAGCTAGTCTAGGGTTTTGAATCCCGATTGAACATTTGCATAAGCCAAAATTTGATGACAAAAGATGAACATCATAGATATTTGAATATGGCAAAAACGCTTTTTTTTTTTTTCATGAAATATTGGATAGAAAGAAAAGGAAAAGGAAGTTTAAACTAGATGGATGGATGACAGAGCGCCACCCGTCGAAAGCGTGGATGCTGTTGAAGAAAAACTTAGGTCCGATTGACCCACTCTGATACCATGTGGAAGAATTGAATTTCATTCATAATAGATTACTTTATTACAAACCACTCTTGCTAGGATTTAAATAGAAGTCTAGACATAACATAATTATGGAAAAGAGATAATCTAGACTTAATCAAATATTCATTCTCCTAATCAAATTACACCAACCCAATCTCAAAGATTGGGATTGGGTACACCAAATCAAATCACTTTTGATATATCTCAATTATATTATTCTTATGATTGTACTTATATTCTCCTATATTAGCTAATAGATTGACAATCAATACAAGTTAAAGATTATAATGAGCCAACCACAGACTAAACAAAATTAGCAAATTACCATTGACTTAGAATGTAAGTTATGCTGCTAATTAGAATGTGCATTTACTTGTAGTACACCAAATCCCTAAATGCACAATTAAAACTTTACATTAACAATGTCAACAAAAGAAAACCTACCTCCTAGTAAGCCAAATGAAAATTTACCTCTTAGTAAGCTAAACCCTTTTTTATTTTGTTAAAAAATAAAATTTTTTTTTGAAAAAAAAAAAAAAGAAAGAAAACATTTAACCCTTACTTGCCATCAATTAAGGATGATCATTTCCGTTTTGTAACCCCATTTCTTAGGTACTCAACAAATCCACCAATGTAGTCCTGATGCCGCTTCACATGTCCAAATACTTTGCTGGCCTCTCTTGCACTGTTTCTCAGTCTCTCTCCTTCCTTAGACACCATGGCCATTCTCAAGGACCTGGCTATGTCATCCCTGCTAAACGATCCGTCTTCGCTTCTCTCAATCTCCACAGCCAAACCCTTCTCTACTAGCAACCTTGCATTCAATCCTTTATCATAAATAAATGGCAATACAACAAGACAGTGCCCATATTGCAAAGTTTCAATCACAGAACCCCACCCAGAGTGAAACAAAGACCCCCCAATTGATGGGTGTGCCAGAAGTTCCACCTGTGGCGACCAACCAATAGACACCACCCCTTTGCCGGCCGTCCGGTTAGCAAAACCAGAAGGCAGAGCGTCGATATCTTCGATAGCCCAACTGGGTTTTCTTATTGCCCAAAGAAATGGCAATTCAGATAGCTCTAGCCCATGAGCTATCTCATAAACTTGATCTTTGGTTAATTTACACTCGCTGCCAAACCCAACAAATACAACTGACTTGGGTTTTTGCTCATCAAGCCAATCGAAGGTTTTACTCCATGACGCATCACTGATTTCTCTTTCTTTTGGTTTTTCCGGTGGGAGTAAACCCACCGGAATCACCGGCTTTCCCACGATTTTCTCCAGTATATCTAGGTACTTTCCTTAGAACTCCGTACAACTACGCACAGCCATAGCTTGACATCCATGTAGTATCTTGGCCAAACGTGCAGCATCCGTTATCCCTGAATCATTCATTCCATAGAAGCCGGCATGCCACTCCCTTGCCTCATAACTGCGGAATGCCACTGATGATGGAAAATTGACCCATTCCGGCGGTGACATCAGACTCTCCGGCGATGACCGAACCCTCCTTTGACCCTCCCCGACAAGATATTCTACAGGGCCAGTGAAAGCAAAAAATGCAGCTGTTAATACAGAGAAGCAGAGGAGTGGGATACCATACTCTCCGGCGATCTCGACCGCCCAATGAGGGCCAAGATCAATGATTAACCAATCCGGTGAATTATCGGCAACATACCGCCTGAAGGGGTGTTGCAAGAGATCATAGGCATTTCTTAAAGAATCCATTTTTTCAAACGGAATGTCAACAGTGGCCTCAGCACCTTCGGGCAAGAAGTTGTTGCCGTCCAATGCCGGAAACGGAATCTCCACAAGATCAATCCGAGTCGCTAAATTTATTGGAATTTTTGGAAGTCTCTGGATGTTTCTTGGAGTAGACACGAAGGAGACATGGACTCCTGCTTTGGCTAAGGCGATAGAAAGATGAAGGAATGGGATCATGTGGCCGAAGAACGGAACTGGAAGCATTACTACTTCAAGATCACTTCCCATTTTTCTTTTGGGTAAAATTTTGCTGCAACTTTGCATGGAGAAATATGATCCAAGATTCCGAGGTGAAACTTGAAGGGAGGAAATCTATCCTCTTATCCAAACCAATAGAAATTAAATATAAGAATTGAAGGAAGGAAATCTATCCTCCTATCCAAACTGATAGATATATGATCCGAGATATCTATATACTACTATACAAAGAGAAGGAAAATGCTACTTCACCTATCTTTTGCCACTCACCTTTACAATCCACTTTATAATAGTAATGCCTACGCATTAAAATATATAGCATAGTAACTAAGCAATGCACGTGCATCTATCCTCATTCATGACTATGCTAGTATGCGACCTTCAAGGCCCAACCTCAGTCCATGGCACTAGGCGTCTGCTAGGGATGTCAACAGGGCGGGTTTGGTACGAGGATCCCTCTCCCAACCTCAACCCATTAGGATTTATCCCATCCCAACCCCTTCCCAAACCCACTTTGAATTTAACATCTAATTCCCATTCTCATCCCATTTAAATTTGAAAATCTCATTCCCGCCGTATCCCATCCCATTTATACTTTGTGGGACAAGATAGGACTGAAAGGGATGAAACAAAAAATCGATTACGTTCTATAGCATAACTTTGTTTTTAAGAAAAAATAATTAGTTTATTTTACTATATTTATAATAATAAATTTTTAAAATTCATTCATTAAATTCATCAAACTATTTTTAATTTTTGTATATGAAAGATTAATAAAACATAACATATATACTACCTATAAAAGGTTGAATCTCAAAAAAACTTTTGAATGACCAATACACCCTTATTTTTTAAAAAAAAAAAAAAGAAAAATACATATATACCCTTCCTTTAATTGAAACACATAATAAACATTCTTATCATTTGGTAACAAATGAAAGTTATATTTTAACTCAAACTCTTAACAAATTAAAGTTAAATTCTTACTCAAATTCTTTTTCCTAGAGCAACTATCAAGTTGCATAATAATATATATGAATATAAACTCTTTAAATATTCCGTTTTATGAAAAAAAAAAAATTCTAAATGTATATCTAAAGAGTTTTTAATCTTTCGTTGACAATTTTGATATTAAAAAAAATATACTTTTGAATTTTAAACTTTATCTTTTATGAAAAAATATAAAATCTTTATGTATTTATTATTTTGTATAACTAATATTATTTAAAAATATTCACGTGCAATGCATGTGTGTTATATCTAGTAACAACTAAAAAGAGTCACATAATAACAAGAAGTTTTTTCAATAAAACTGTCACAACTCACAACAAAACATAATAGAAGAAAGGGACAAGAAAAAGAAACAGGATCGATCCTAACAAAGGCAAAAATCCACCTAATAAATTAGAGGCCTTTATATATTATAAATGGCATAAATGTATTATATATTAATAGAGGTATGATAGAAAAGGTGAGTAGACAATCGGGGCAGGTTTGGGACGGGTTTTTAATGAAAATCCCAATCCCGCCCCAAACCTTAATGGGTTCTTAAAAAAATCTCAAACCCGCCCCTACCCCAATAAATGGTAACCCAAAGCCTTCCCACTAGAAGCGGGACGGGGCGAGGCCCCCAAAAAACCTGTCCCATTTACATCCTTAGCGTCTGCCATTAGTGAACCCTCATTCATAAACTATAATTATTTGTTCGTAACTGGACCCATGTATATATGCAGTGAAACTTCATGTTATGCTTTTGTCTCTACTAAGTACTAACTGCAATTTTTACATGTATTGTTGTCAAAATATTATAATTATTTGGTGAAACGTACATAGAATAAACATTTTTAATTCCCTTGAACCATTTCATAATTTTCTCTATCATTCAAACATAGGCGACACATAGCACGTCAAAACCGTAGTCATAATTGCCATTTTTTTCCTAATTAATTGAAAAGTTGGTGACAGGCATGCACTAATCTATTTAAAAGGAATGAGGGAAAATTAGACAAAAGTCCATTTTGAGGGGATCATACAGTAAGCAATCTTAATAATTTTTTTATATAGCCCCAAGTCCATAATAAAACTCAAATGATAATGTTTCAATGATATGTTAGCAGATTTTTTTTCCCAAATACCAGCCTTGCCCATCTTGTTTTTTATGGTAAGCAATCAATGTGAGATTCCCCCACATTGACTGTGATTTTTTCCATTTTTTACTCCCCATGTTTTTTGACATAAAAAATAGTTTTCCATTTTTATTGCACCCAAACAGATCAATTTTACCACCCAAATGGACTTTGCCGCCCTTTCACTTGGGAAAATGACAAAACAGTGGGTCAAAATAAAAGTAAACCTTAAAAGAGGACTAAAACTCTCATATTTATTTCAAAATGGCAATAATGAATTTTAATTCCAAAAAGAGGGGATTTAGGGTCAAATGCCCATTATAACATTTTAGTAGAATTTTTCCCCTTTTAACCCTTCCCAAATCCTATCATATTGTTCTCATCTCTCCCTATTAAATAAAATTTAACTAATATTTCTCATACGTATTGAGAAAGAGGGGGGGGGGGGGGGGGGGGAAGTGATTCTCTATGTTTTTTTTTATTTTTATTGCTTATTGAAAAGCATGATTTAAATTTAATTCACATACCCAACCACTGAAGGAAAAAAAAAAAAAAAAACAAACTTTTCAAATCCAAATGTGTATATTATTATTCTAGTTGAAATATATATATATATATATATATATATATATATGATCACTTTTTTTTTTTAAATTATGTTTTGAGACTTTTAAATTAGTAGAGAAGATATGGGTTAATGTGAGAAAGGTATTTAGGTGGGATAAAAAAAATAAATAAATAAAGAGGGCAGAATGGTTATTATAAAATGGCATATGGTAAATCCTTTCTTTTGGGGATTAAAGTTCATTTCTATCATTTAAAATGAAATAAGAAAGATTTGACTCTTTATTTGGAATTATTTTTATTTTGACCCATCATTTCGTCATTCTCCCCTTTCACTTTTGAGGTTTTTCCATAGAATATTTTTTTGAATTTTGCCCTACGATTCACTCAATCAATAATAGAATTTTTTTTTTTTTTTTTAATTTTCATCAACAATTTTGCCCATCAACTACTATGGTAATTGGTAAGTATCCAGGGTATTAATGCTTATATTCTATTAGGATTTTATTTTTTTGATTTTTTTATTTTTATAAATTTTTCACGATTCACTTAATCAACAACAAATTTTTCATTTAAATGTTTGAAATCATTAATGCATTAAGCAAACAGTTACATAGCACATTTATGCCTTGAAAACAAATAGTTACATGAATTGCTTAACTAAAAATTTGTTCAACAGATCAGTTATATGCAGTACTTAACAAAATAATTATCATTTGCTGTGTGGCTATCATGTAACAACTTTAACACAATTTCATGTAGCAGTTTTGATGTTAACGTATAAACCTAATTTTACAATATTTGATCTTCAACAAACAATAAACGGTTTTCCTGGAAAAAAAAAAAAAACCTTTTCGAACAGTTACATATGATTGCCGATGGCCTTTGGGTCTAGTAACATGTCCCATCCCAATAGGGGTGCGGGGTTTGCGGAGGTATTGGTTTTGACTTTGCATGAGTGCGTATGTAGGTGGGTGTGTTCGTTCTCCTATCGTTTGGCTCAAAAAAAAAAAAAAAAAACAATTGCATTTGATTCTCAAAACAAAAAGAAACAATCTTTATTGATGAAATTTGATGGCACAACTGAGATTGTCTCCTCAATTTATGAGCACAATTTTTGAAAATATTATTACCTAGATTCTCTCCTTAATTTATGAGCCAAAGACGGTTATGTGGGATACATGTTTCTTTGTGAGCAGGGCATTTTTGTCACATGGATATTTGGTGGACTTCATGTAGTATAAGGTTTTTTTTTTTTTTTTTTTTTTTTTTTTTTTTTGACTTTTGCTACTACAAATCCCATTTTAAGGACTTGTGGCCAAAACCCCCAAGGAAAAAAATAATGAAAAAAAAATGGAGGAAAGAAAGAAAGATGACTAGATAATCCAATGAGAACACAGATCCAGGTTTGCCTGAATTCGGTGTTGTGCACAGCATGTGCACAGTAGAAAATCCGAACACATGAGAAAACAGCATAGTATGCTAGAATTATATTAAAATGCCATATACAATTATAAGAGAGGACTTATTTTCACAACCTTCTTTGTTGCAACCCTCTATGGTTAAAAGAATGGGGAAAAAAGTCCAAGGGGTATGAATATAGTTAAAAAGGGTGTGGCAATAGCCCTCCTAATCACAAAAAGGGATGCTATTCATAGTCGTGACGGTCGAACGGTCGCATTGTGGTTCGATGGTGCACTACACACCTATGTGGGACCTATAACACATGTGATACATGGTCCAATCTAATGATTCACTTTCTTCTAGGCTTTTTAACTAAATTACTTCCAATCCAAGTAAACCACCAAAAAAAAAAAAAAAAAGGGGGGGTTGATACATTGATTGCATTTTGATGCAGAACTCATCGTGTGCTGGGCTTTAGAGTTCCTAGAGGCGATATATAGACCGATCGAGATGTCAAGCGTAAAGGGTATTATTTGCGTTTCGATGGCCTAGCAGAAGATCAGGCATTTGCATAAATTTTTACGCATACACATGGTAACTTGTGCATTCACATAATTCAATGATGCATACACACCTCGAGCTGTTTTGGTTGATTATTGATGCTGATTTGAGACTTTAATTTGTTTGAGCTATTTTAGTAGTTTTAATTATTTTGTTTTATTAATTATTGCTTTACTAGTTTCCTAGTTATTTCTTTCTTGTTCTAGTAGAACTAGGTTCTCTTGTCCTTATAGAACTAGGTTTCCTTATTAGTTTTCTATATAAGGGGATGTAAACCTTATGGCAAACAATTTTTAAGTTGATTATTTTCTGAGATTAATAATATTGAGAGAAAGAGTTTCTCCTTTATTTCCTGCTTTTGTGTTCTTAAGTGAATATCGATCGTGGTTGCCTACTATCTGGTATTGTTCTTGCGACAATCAATAAATTGGTAGACGCTTGATTGTTTTTAGGTGAGCTTCGTCTCGATTGCATATTTTATACTACTTCAATTGGTATCAGAGCCAATTCGTTCTTTCTGTCATGTGAAAACAAGGAGGAGGAGGACATGCTAGAGGCGTGAAGCCAATCTGGAGGACGTGACTAATTGTGAGGACAAGGTCTAAATTCAACAAGAATTCTTAGACGAGCTACGAGCCCAATTCGAGAGAACTTTTCTTGAAGACAAGCGTGTTCGTCTATCTCCGTCTTTGAATTCTGTAGAGATAGAGACTTATGAATGAAAATGAGGATTCAGAAACCTAGAGGTAATAATTGTGAGTATCGTGATTTTAAGAATCCTTACGCTGACTATGTCCTGTAAGTGGGAATGAGGCAAAGGGATGAGGAGCCTAGGGTTGTGGATGATACTCGATGATGGGAAAGTGGTATAAGGATTGATTATTTTATGAGATTAATAATATCGAGAGAAAGAGTTTCTCCATTATTTCCTGCTTTCGTGTTCTTGAGTGAATATCGATCATGGTTGCCAACTATCTAGCATTGTTTTTGCGACAATAAACAAATTGGTGGACGCTTGTTTGTGATTTGGTGAGCTTCATCTCGATTGTGTATTTTCCGCTGCATCAATAATAGGGATGATAGTGCAAGGTGTAAAATGATCACTTTTATGCAATCGAAATTAACCCTTGCAGATCAAGCTATGGATCCGTAATATCAGCAGCTAGAAGCATGATGGTAGTCTTCTTAGGAACCAAACAGTCTATGTCTTCAATGTTAAACACTTGATTCATTATCATAGAGATAGCTCAAAGGATGAAGCTGTGAACTTGAGGACGAATTCTCTATAAAAAGGGGGGAATGATGCAGAACGCATCATGTGCTTAGCCTTAGAGTTCTTGGAGGCGATGAACCGTCGAGACTTCAAACGTAAAAGGTATTATTTGCGTTTTATAGCCATCAACCTCCATCTCTGCGTTCTATGGACAAGGAGAGTATTCAAGATGTTGTTGTGGAAAATAAAGATTTGGATGAAGACGAAGGAGGTAAGAATTTTGAATTCATGGAAAAATCTTCTTTTAATAATTTTGGTGATGATGAAGCTGAAAATGTAGTGGATTTTAATTTTTCGCCTATTTTTTATGAGTACAGCGATGATGATATTGAGCGAAATATTACTGAAAATTTGGAAGATCAAGGTGAGACCATTCCTTACAATTCCTTTGAACAAAATTATTTAGAGAGTAATTTTGATTCAGTTAATGTTCATTGGATTGAAATTCCTAGAGTTGAGGAATTTAAACATTATAATTTTATAGAGGATGAAGTTTTTATCATTGTAGAGTTGAAGCATTATGATTTTATTGGAGTTGACAATATTTGTTGCATGTGTTATTAATGCTTTGAAAATTTTGAATGAGATGAGGGTGCATAGAAAAAAAAAATTGGAAAATAAATTGAGGAGAAAATTGAAACACCCAAAGTTTTCAAAGTATTTATTTAGATGGCAAGAGTGGTTAACATCAATACTTCTGTGAAACCAACCCACAGAGTTCGGGGATGAACTCTCTCCAAACATGAGAGAATAGGGAGGATGATGCAAGGTGTAAAACGATCACGTTTGTGCAATCAAACCCTTGCGAATCAAGCTATGGATCTGTAATATCAGCAACTAGAAGCATGGTGGTAGTCTTATTGGGAACCGAACAGTTTATGTTTTCTACATCAAACACTTGATTCATTATCATGGAGAGAGCTCAAAAGATGAAACTACGAATTGGAGAGCGAATTCTCTCTAAACAAGAGAGAATGAAGCAAAACGCATCGTGTGCTTGGCCTTAGAGTTCTTGGAGGCGATGGACCGTCGATACGTCAAGCCCAAAGGGTATTATTTGCATTTCGATAGCCCAGTGGAACACTAGGCGTACACATAAATTTTTATGAGTACGCATGCTTTTGTGAGCGTATGCATAATTCAAAATATGTGTATGCATGCTAACTTGAGCGTACACATAATTTAAAGATGCATACGCACCTTGGGCTGTGTTAGTTGATTATTGTTGCTGATTCGAGACTTTAGTTTATTTTAGCTATTTTAGGAGTTTTAATTATTTTGTTTTATTTAATTATTACTTTACTAGTTTCCTAGTTATTTCTTACTTGTTCTAATAGAACTAGGTTTCCTTATTAGTTCTCTATATAGGGAGATGTAAGCCTTATGGCAAACAGTTTTTAAGTTGATTATTTTATGAGATTAATAATATCGAGAGAAAGAGTTTCTCTTTTATTTTTTACTTTCGTGTTCTTGAGTGAATATCGATTGTGGTTGCCTACTATCTGGTATTATTCTTGTGACAATCAACAGATTGGTGGACATTTGATTGTTTTTTGTGAGTTTCGTATCGACCGCATGTTTTTCGCTACATCACATTTGAACTTGAAATTTTCACAAAATCGAACCCCTTTTTTCCTTTAACCATATATCAGCTATATATGATCATTTCTGTTTTGTAACCCCATTTCTTAGATATTCAACCTATCCACCAATGTAGTCCTGATGCAGCTTTACATCTCCAAATATTTTGATGGCCTCTCTTGCACTATTTTTCAGTGTCTCAAGGCTAGAATTTGGCTATGTCATCCCTGCTAAACGATCCGTCTCCACTTCTCTCTATTTCCACAGCCAAACCCTTCTCTAGTAGCAACCTTGCATTCAATCCTTGCTAAAAAGTAAATGGCAATACAAAAAGCAAATGAACCATTTGAACATTTTTTGTTGATGGACACCAAAGGTGGTGATGGAATTGAAGCATGGCCAGGTGACTTTGGAAGAAAAAGACATGCGTCAATTTCAAAAAGATCCTAACATTGTAACTTGAAATTATAGAATCCTCATGATTTTAGCCTTGACTGGAGCATATTGTGAAGAGTATCTTGCTTTCTTTGAATAGCAAAATCAACATCACAATCAAAATCTTCACCCTTTGATTCAAGAATCAAGCTTTGATCTTCTATAGAAATTCCTTTGGCTGTCACGGTATCCTCTAACGGGCTTCTCTTTAGATTACCTTTCTATGCATCTTGGGTATTTTATGTTTGGTTTATGAGTTAATGACATGATAGTTTACTAGCAAGTGTCTCCATCACTTGCTAAGTGAGTATGTAATCTCGGGTTCAAAACTCAATCATAAATGAGCATTGATACCATTTTTTTATAAAGAAGAAGAAGATGAGGTAGGCTTTGATGTCAAATAGGGCACTTATAATTTTCAGTGGGGTTAAATAAAAAGGGAGAATGACCAAATGGTGGGTCAAAATAAAAGTAATTCCAAATAAAGGGTCAAATCTCTCTTATTCCACTTAAAATAATAGTAATAAACTTTAATTCCCAAAAAATGGGATCAATCATATGCTGTTTTATAATAACCCTTTTGCCCTCCTTATTTTTTATTTTTTTACCCCACCTAAATACCCTTCTCACATTAGACCTATCTCTTCTCTCCTAATATAAAAGTCTCAAGACATAATTCAAAAAAACCAAGCATGGAAATTTTTTCAACTAGAATAATAATCTACATATTTTTTTTTGAAAAGTTTTTTATTTTTATTTTTTCCAACAGCTAGGTATGTGATTAAATTTAAATAATGCTTTTCAATAAGCAATGACAAAAAAATAAAATAAAAATAAAAATAGAGAATCACTTCTTCTTTTTTTTTCTCTTTCTCAACGCATAAGAGAAATATTAGTTAAGTCTTATTTAACAGGGAGAAAGGAGAACAATTTGATAGGATTTGGGTAGGGTAAAAAAAGAAATTTTTTTACTAAAATGGTATAATAGGACATTTGACCCTAAATTCCCTTTTCTTGGAATTAAAATTCACTATTACCGATTTGAAAGAAATATGAGAGTTTTAACCTTCTTTTAAGGATTATTTTCATTTTGACCCCTATTTTATCATTTTCCCAAATAATAATGGGTTGGGCTTGAACAATGGAATTAGCCATGTGAATAATCCGGCCAGTCCTTTTCTAGAAGAAGAGAAGGGCAATGATTGCCTCCATAGTCCCTACAGTGAAATGCTAAGACTTCGAGATATGAGAACACATATGGAAGACATACTTTCGCCTTTAGACCTTTAAAATTGGCTGATCATTGAGGCATAATAAAAGTATTATTCCATTGGATATTTGTTGTTGCCAATTTCAGGTTGTAAGCCTAAGAACACTTGAAGAAAGTGAATAGTTGCATTCATAGATTACCCAAAAAATGGAAAATTGAAGTTCCAACACCTTAATCTAGAGCAAATTTTTCTTTTTGGTTTTTTCTATGGTTTGTTTTGTTTTGGTTTGCTTGATAAATAGGACCGGAGAACATATTAGACACTAGTAGCGTGTTTAGTAGAGGGGAATTGGGGAAGAATAGAGAGGGGAGAAGGGAAAAAGGGAAGGATATGATGCGGGAGTAACCACTGCATAGCCTCAAACATTGTCCAATCAAAATTAGCTACGTAAATCATGGCCACTATACATTTATTTCGTATTGAAATTATAGGAAACACAAAACTCAAAAAGTGACACTGGCCCAAACACCCATCCCCACCACCACCACCACCACCACCAAAGAAAAAAAGAGAAGAAAAAGAGGTCATGATACGTTGATTGCATTTGAATTTGACATTTCCACATAATCGAATCCCTCTTTTTACCATATACTTATTCAATCCCACAAAAATAAGTCAAGTTAGACAAAACACGCAATTTAAAAAAAAATTATCATCGCATTAACTTGCCATTTATTAAACTCCATTTTCCAAAAGTACTCTCTTCTATTTTTTTCGATTCATAGTATTCCCTCTTATTTGGTATTGAGTTTTGTGTTGAAAGTAATTTTTGAAAGGGATCCTTCTACCATGACATACTGTCATAAAAGCAATGACAGTCAAATTATGGCCACAAAAAATAATATTAAAGGTGTGGAAAAAATCCATTTTTTATTGTTCAAGTGTAAAAGCAATGACAATATGCTATTTTGGATATTTCCGGAGATCTTGTCAAGAATCCTATATGAGACCACCTTTTTCATTATCCTATATTTGGTCTCATCGGAGTCACAAAATTATTTTTCTTATAAATAAGACAGATGAAACTTTGTGGGGAGTCGTCCTACCCATACTAGTTTCTGATTTTTTTTCCTTTTTCCCCCCTTTAAAACATTTTGTATAATGCATTTTTTCCTTGGGTGTAGTATTAGTGTTTAATAAATCAAATTTTTTCAGTTTGTGGGTTTAACTTAGGTGTGTTGGTTGATTGGTGTTGACAGTCTTTGTTTCAAGCATGGATTAACCAGAGATCCATCCATAAACAACTTATTCGTTGACGTTATCATATTTTTCCTCATACAATGCTTTGAATCAGATTGTTGGATATTTTTGTGGGGTTGCTTTTATCTTAGGTCTTGGAAGTTATAACTCCAATTTTCCTTATAAGTAATGACTTAAACGCTGATTTTCATTGAAAATGGGTTCAAACCCGGCATCGGGTCTTGAGTACCATCTTCCTGCTAACCCACCAACATCTAACCATCTCCAAGTTGAGGGAGAAGAGAGAAGGAGGGGAGAGATGTTGTTGACCCGCTTACATTTAAATTTAAGTTTCTTGATCGACACCTTATAACTTATCAGTCACAACTGTGAAACATAGGAGAAATGCAAACGAAGACCACAAATCACCAGCTAAAGCTCATGGACTCGAAATGCAGGTTATCTGCCAATCCAGATGGACAGATGGTTGCAACCTCAAGTCTCATCGTCTTAGGACCGCAAACAAGAACTCCAACACTTGATCCTTTGCACTCAAATATCATTCCTGCAAGAAAAACCAGTCTGATTCAGAACTGAACAGCGAACAGAGCACAGGGCATAAGAAGATAAATCACTTACTCTTTAGGTCAGGCCTTTCCCCATAATGCACCTTAGTAGATTGGACAAGAGACTGGTGTGGGAGGCTTTCCAATTCTCTATCAGCATTATGAGACCCTGACCCTGGTGACAACGCCATTGGAGACAACCCATTGATGTTCTGATATTGGTTTGCTTCCTTGGCATTTTGTTTCTAGCTTGTTTCAAAGGACAGTTGCACTAGCTGTCATGGCTATGCAGATACATATAATCAGCATATTTAGAAGAGCTTTCAAAGAGTATGAGTAAATCTGGCAGCGGTTGTGATCAATAGGGTAAATGTAGTAGCGTGTAATAAGCCCCAAGAGGATAAGGAAGATGATGAATGAAGATGATATTATGGCGGCAAGCCAGAGCCAGCTGTTTGGACCTAGAATGGCGGAAATTGGTGCATCAGACGCGTTGGGCTTGAACCATATGGTTTGAAGGAGCTTCGAGTTTTGTGTTGTGGGCTCTTTTTCTCCTGTTACATAAGCTTCAATTTGTAGCTGCAGATTGGAAAAGCCAGAGGAGGTGCCGGAAAGTGGATGCAAAAGGTCTAGCATGGTGAGTTGGGAAGAGTTCTTGAATGCACAAATGAGGAGAAGCTGGGGAGTCTTGCACTTGAGGGTCTTGCTCATAAAGATGAGCTCTCGAATGATGGAGATCAGTGGCGGATCTAGGAATTTATCCTAGGGGGGCGACTTTGTTTGGATGTAACTGTTTAATTTTTTTCTTCTAACTCTATAAATCAAATAAGGGCCAGGCTATTACCACCACATAAAATACTCTAAACCCCTTATTTAACTTACATTATTAAGGTTTTATGAAAAATATAAAAAAAAATTTATAAAAACTAATCACATAATTTACTAGAAAATATCAATCCGGACAACTTTGTAGAAGAAAATTTTTCCAAAATCTATAATTTAAGTAGACTTTTTGTCAATTTTTGATGGAAAATGAAATAGATATTGTAAATTGCCAAAAAGTCTGCTTAAATGATAGATTTTGGAAAAAATTTCTTCTACAAAGTTGTTCAGAATGATGTTTTCTAATGAACAATGTTAATACTTTTGGTAAATTTTTTTTATATTTTTCATAAAACCTCAAAAAGTGTAAACTAATGGGGGGCTTTGAGTACTTCATGTGGTGGCAATAGCCTCACTCATTAAATAATCATTTGAAGTAGCCTTCTTTATATAATAAAAATTAACAAGAACAAAGAAAATTGTTTAAACTTAATAATTAACACAAAAATTTAAATATTCATTGATAATATATATATATATTTGATGAAATAATGTATGTATTAAACCAAAAAGAGAGCATAACCCAAGGACAGGAGACATAACTTGAGTAAAACATGGGTAAGAGCTATTTATATAAAGGGGAAAAAAAGGAAAGAGAGAAGAGTAAGGGAGTCAATTATAAAATCAGAGGGGTCAAAAATATATTTTAGAAGGGCCAAAAATATATTTTAGAGGGGGCATATTTAAAAATATAAGTAAATATGTATACTAAAAAAAAAATTTCAATGAGTGAGGGGGGTCAACTGCCCCCCCTGGCACCCCCCTCCCTCCGCCCCTGATGGAGATGAAAGGAGTAATTCCACTGCCTCCACTCACCATCACAAGTGTGTCATGCCTGCAACCATAAATTTTTAAATGCAGTACTGGAAACTAAAACTTTCCACCCAAAAAAAAAAAAAGAAAAGAAAAAACACTCTTGAAAAAGTTAAACCAAATGATTTGTTATATCATGCGAAGTGCAAACCTTAGAAAATGAGTTGAAGCAGGTCCATATGGTCCTTCAAGGGAGACGTCAAGACGTTCCATCAAAGAAGGCGACGAAAGCATTTGGTAAAGCCTTTTAAACCAGCTTCCTTCGCTTTTAATGACCAGACTGAGCTGCTCCGGCTCCAAATGACTGCTAGAACTTATTGTAAAAGGATGCCACTGCAGCTTCGAAATACTAGGCACATTCACAAACATTATGCTCGTTGGAGTATTACTCAAACCTGAAGAACAAAAACATAAAAATTATATCAACATTATTGGGGGGGCAAAAAACAAAAGAAAGGTCAAACATTTAATGGGCTAGCTAGGATAGTAGCTTCACCTGGGCTTTTGGAGAAGTTGAGCTCGAGGGTTTCGTATGGTAGAATGCGAGCAGAAAGCAAACGAACTCTTTGTCGCGATTGTAAGAATCTTAAGTAGCGATCGACCATGAAGAGGTAGAAACCAGGGAGCATCATGCAGGAATAATTGATGCCAACATAGAGTATGAAGAAGAAAACAAAGAGGACATAGAAGTAATGGGTGTCAAGGAAGAGCTCGAACATCTTTCGCCGTATCCCAGGGATGGTTGTTGCCCACATGACCAGTCCTGCCACCAAAGATATCTCTCCAGGCACATTTGCTACATGAATTTTACTCCATTTTAGCATCTGCATTGCAACAGAAAGAGGGGGGAAAAAAGGGAAAAGAAAAAAAAAAAGAAAAAAGAAAAGAAAAGAAACGGTAGTGTTTTAGTTTATAAAAATTTAAACAATTCCTCAGGAATTGGACAATTCTGGGATGTAAAATGGTATAATTTTGAATGCTTTTATTCTTTGAGAAATCTTTGGTATATCAGTTGTTTGTCATCTGAAGGCACCATTCAAGCAGTCGGTAAAATGTGCAAGCATTGTGTACCCAATGGTCATCAAAAAGCCCAAATCCCGAATTTCTACCGGCCCAATGGCCTTAAGACCCTCAAATTGGGCCTTTTTTTAAGCTTGGCCTAGCCCAAACGTCCACCTTGGAAAAGCCCAAACATTACCCATGTTTTCAACCGGATAACCCGTCGAAATTGAGAACCCACCCTACCTGATCAACCTGATCTCAACCGTATCAACTCAAGGAACCCAAGCCCAATCCTAGCCTACCAAAATTGAGTTTGGGTTGAGGGTTTAATACTTAGGGTTGAGTCTGGATTAACCTCCCAACCCGCACAAATTGCAATCCTATCTTTCAATCAATTTAAGTCTTTGCAAGGATGTTGTGACAGTTCTATTGATGGATTCATTGATGGGTCGAACACAAGTCTTGTTTTTTAAATTGTAATTTAGCCTACAAGTGAATTAAAAGCTAGAATTCTTAGGTTTAAATTTGAATACCAATTAGTCATAACCGATAGCATCAAATTAAAAGAAACAATATAAATAAGTAATGGTACTTTAAATTGAAATCACAACACAAAGTCTAATAAAGGACAAATGTAGAGATAACAGTAGAATTTGAATTTTATTGTTTTTGTATTTTCATTTTTTTATCTTTTCACCAACAAATTGATACTTTTTATTAGAGGTGCAACTCGGTCCAAGCCAGTCCAGGCCAGAGGGAAATCTAGACTGGACCAAATTAATTTGATCCTTAAAAAATTAAACCAAAACTGGATCTAGAATTGTATTGGACCGGACCGGCAAAAATAGTCCGGTTCTCTATTTTTGTTTTTGTTTTTGTTTTTTTTTTTGTAAAAGGTAATAACTTTATTGAATAAGTATTGTACGGGGTAAAATCTGCTCCCCGAATTATGTGTTGATGATGGAGCTTGCTCCCTCGCCTGGACCTGCAATCACAAGCTTGGAAAACGGGTCAGAGGGTAGGCCAAGGTGGGTTTTGGCCGTGCCCTCTCCAATGCTTAAGTCAAAAAGCTGTACTGGGGAGAATGAGGCAAGGAAGAAGATGAATCTCTGAGAGTTAGGGTACTGTCGCTTACCAAATTAGGCTGTATCGTATTCTTTTTATACCCACCTGTACGGACTGACCATGTGAGGTCAGATAACTGCTTGGGTTAGGTCAGATCTGACTATGGTTTACCCATAACCGTCTGACCATGGTTTATTGACCATGGTTGGCCAGGGAACCGTGGTTTCTAGTAACCGCTGTGTCAGGAATTACAGCTGCTAGGACAGTTTTGGACTGTAGTAGGATTTGGATTGTAGCGTGAGTCATGAGGCAGGTGTCCCGAGGTGAAGGTCAGGTCCCGAGTTGGAAGATCACGTGCCTTGCAGCTGGTCCTAGCGTGAGGGCGTTCCACGTATCAAGTGAAGTAATTTAACCCCTTGCCCCGAGTTGGACCTTAGGAGGTGAATCACGTGCGTTGTGGTTGGCCTGGTTGAGCAATCTTCGCCACGTGTCAGCGTTCCAGGCCTGAACCTTCCATCCCGAGCTGAAACCTCGGTTCAGAGATATTTCCACACAATTTGCCCCAAATTATGACATTCCCGAGCTGGGACTTGTCATAATTTTGTTTTGCTGAGTGTTTTTCCCTGTGCCCCTATGCCGCTTGGCATTCTAGGGCTTACCTGGCAAAGAGGCGGTTAAGCCTTTCCGTATTCCAAGGTGCTGACATCATGTGCCTTGGGACCGTACGATCTGCATTTAATGCGCCGGAAGCATTATGTCTTTGGAGGGAAACAGATTACTGCTCATTTTATCTTCTGCACTCTTTCCCTACTCTTTGCCTTTTCTCTCTGCATCCAGTTCTCCGTTTTCTCTCTCTACTTTCTCTGCTTTTTCTTTCTGTCTTCTCCAAGAAAACACCGTATTTTCCACCGGAATCCACTGTCTACGCCGTTCGCTTGTGGGAGAAGATCCGTTCTGCTCTCCTTCATTGCCTTTGCAAACTGTTTCTTCGGTGTTATTTTCTGCTGGTGCTCTTCTTGCTTGCTTCACCCTTCCAAGAACAACTTTTGGAGGTTTCAGCGCCGTGCCGCACAGTTTTCCCGGCGATACAGCTTTTTTGACCACCGCTTGATCTTTGTGAAGGTATAACTGGTTTTTGTTTTTTATTCTTCAATTTGTTCGGTGTATTTTTCCATTTGCGGTTGTTGGAGATGTTCTTGGGGTTTGCTTCGCAATCCTAGGGTTTTCCTCTGGTTTTTGGGGCAAATCACCAAGATACTGATTTTCCCGCTTTTTAGGGTTTGAAAAACTCCATCTCGGGGTAAACTTGAGAAAAAAGTTTTTGGTGTCCTTTTTAGTCTTTTCCCAACACCGAGTTGAATGTTCCCCGAGCTGACACTTAGAAAAATTTTAGGGTCTGTCAGGGCAGGGGTAACATACCTGTTAGAGCTTGATCATGGAGTTTTAGGTCGGGACATGCTGGCATGGGTTGAGTTATCCCTGCATTTAACCTTCCCCTTTCATCTTGGCAGATGTCTTCTTTTTATGACATTAGGGGGAACCCTGCAAAGGTAGCAGAGTTTAAGGCCTTATACGGCTTTGAAGACGGGAAGTTTAGCTTCCGCTTTGCTGAGCCCGGGGAGGACGTCTTTAGGTCAGATGCCAAGGATGGCCTCCCCGTTCCCATCGCTGCTTTCATGGAGGGTGGAGTTCGTGTCCCCTTCCCCGACCTTCTCAATGACTTCCTCCTCTACTGTGGAATAGTCCCAACCCAGCTAGGGCTGAACTCCTTTAGGATCATCATGGGGGTTCATGTCCTTAACCAGCTTCTAGGGACTTCTGTCGGGGTGTGTGAGATCCTCCACCATTACAAAATCTGCGCCCTTAAAAATAAGCCCGATGTTTACCTCTCCCTCAAGCGCAGGAAGAAACCCTTTATCACCCACATCCCAGACTCCAACCCAGGAGCTCATGACATTGTGGTCTTCGTGTACGGGCCCGTAGATGGGACTCTTCCCCCTGATCCTCCCATCATTCCCAGAGAGAGAGGCTCTAGCTGTAAGAAATCAGCGATGTCATTTTGCTTTTTTCTGTTTTATATGACCTCGAGTTGAATCTTGGACTTAATATTGATACTCATGTCATGTTTCTTTCTAGCAGCTCCTCACGCCAACGAGCCCGCTGACAAGCTGAACGAGGAGGATATCGAGAGACTGCTCGGATATCAAGTCAGCCAGCGTTGCCGTGCGGCGGAGACCTTGCTCAACTACCACGCGCGGTACCAGACTTGGGGGAAGGCGAGTTACCCCCATTGGGAGCAGCCTGACGACGAGCTGACCCGTGTGGTGGAAGAGGACTTGGAGAGAGGAGAGCAAGAGGAAGAGGAGGAAGAAGGGATCCGCCTCCGACCTGAAGGGGAGGGAGCTGAGGAGATTAGGCCCTCCGAAAAGACGGCTCGCCGCGCTCCCTTCGTCATTGAGAGCTCCAGCTCTAAGGAGACTGTCTCCCAAGCCATGGAGAGGAGAGGCTCCCGTCCCCCCCCCCCCCCGCCAAGAGACAGAGAACAGACTCCGGCAGCCAGAGGACCCAGAAAGACTCTGGGATGAATTTGAGGGCTCTGGTTGCTGAGAGAAGGGCGGCGGAGAAAGAGGCCCAGGAAAAGAAGGCTGCTGAGCAAAATCAGCAGCAGCAGAATCAGCAGCCGCAGCAACAGCGGCAGAATCAGCAGCAGCAGAGAGCTGGCAAGACTGCTGCTGTTGCTGTTCCTGGGTCTGGTCGGGACGGCGGCAAGAAGTCCACTGACCCCAACAGTGGCAAACTTTTGTCGGGCGCCATGAAGGGGCAGGACGTGGGCAGGCCCAGGCGCCCAAGGTTATTGGGAAGGGGAAGGCTCCACTGGTTCCTACCACGAAGCCCCGGAAACCCTCTGCGGTCCCCGAGCAGCAACCCGCTGTGCAAAGGTCTGAACAGGGGGGTGCCAACGCCCCGGCGGCTGGAGGTGGGAGGGCCTCTTCCCGTGTTGGTGTATTATCAAAATTCCCCGAGGTAAACCTTCACTTCTTTCTGTGCCTCTCATCCGGAAGTCTATCACGAATTCTGACTGACTTTATGTCTCTGTCCGTGTGTGCAGTTCCCCGTACCCACAGATAAGGATGTTACCAGCTCCTTCTCTGCGGAGTACAACTTCAAGCAGCTGGGGAACCCCATGAGGTTGCCGGCGGACATGGAGCACTTCAGGAAGAGGTCCGCCCTCGACAACCTCCGCTTCGGGTTTACTAGCCTTTACCGAGTAAGTCCCGTCCTCATGTGATTTCCATTACTTGCTGTCTCATCCTGATCTTTGACTTGCTGATGTTTGTGTAGGGCTGCCAACAAATCTTGCTGGCGGGCGATCGCTTCGAGGAGGAAGACAACAAGTTGCAACTCGAGCTCGCCAAAGTCCGGAGTGAGTACGATCAGAAGCTTGGGGAAGCTGAGGCCAACTGTGGTGCGGCTATGTCTCAACTTCAGAAGGTAAAGTCTGAATGCGAGACTCTCAAGTCTACAGCCGAGAGTGCCATCAGCAAGCTGGAACTCACGAGGAAGGACTATGCAGATTTGGAGGCCGAGCTGAGGAAGGCGAAGGACGCCCAGGATGGGCTGGCCCGGGAGAAGCGCGAGCTGGCGAGTAAGGTCCGGGCTCTTGAGGCTGAGGTAGAGAAGGAGAAGGCCTCCGTGAAGAAGGCCGTGACTGAGGAGAGGGAAAGCGTGACGGCTTCCCTCGTTGGGCAGTTGACCACCGAGCTCGAGGTCACCTACAAATTTGCGTGGGAGACCTTGGTCGAGTTGGCATCGGCCCAATTTCCTGGCATTGCCGATATTCCTTTTGAAAGGAGGGATATTCCCCCGGATTACAACCCCGAGGGAGGTGATGTCGGGGAAGCTGAGATGGAGGTTGCTGGCGGCGATGAGGCAGGGGAGAACAATCCCGAGGTCACGTCCCAGCCTAATGCCACCATTGAAGCCGAGAGGACCGTTGACGTCCCCGATGACACTTCAGTCGCTGCCAACGGGGACCAACCCGTAAATGCAACGGAGAGCACCACGGAGGCTATCCCTGATCTTCCTCAGACTCCCGTGGTCCCGCCTGTCTCTACAGATCCCGTCGCGGCTCCCGAGGTCATTGCTCCGGCTGCCGGGAACTCGGGGGAGAATGTAGCTACTTAGGTTTTTTCTTTGTTTTTTCTTTTTCATTTCTTCTGGCTGAATGCCCCAATCTGTACAGACCATTGTAATACTTTTTCTAATGAAATACAGAATTTTTCTTTTTCCTGTGCGTGTGTCTTTTATTTTCATACCGGTTGTGTGTTTGAATGTACTATCGGGATAAGATCTCTTGTTGCTGTGGTGAAAATAATTAGACCCAATCTGACTATGGGCTTTAGTTCGTCGAGTAAGAGACCTGAACACCTGTCGGTCCTTGTTTACTTAGACCCATCTCTTGGCATGTTGTTGCGTTGAACCTGTTCCTAGGTGAGAATTCGTTGTGAACCCATTCTTAGGTTCGGTGTGCTCAAGCCATTTATTAGGTGAGACTTATGCCCATTCTTAGGCGATTTTGCTTGGACCCGTTCTTGGGCAAGACTTTGTTGTGAACCCATTCTTAGGTTCGGTGTGCTCAAGCCATTTATTAGGTGAGACTTGTGCCCATTCTTAGGCAATTTTGCTTGGACCCGTTCTTGGGCAAGACTTTGTTGTGAACCCATTCTTAGGTTCGGTGTGCTCAAGCCATTTATTAGGTGAGACTTGTGCCCATTCTTAGGCAGTTTTTGACTTCGACCCGTTGTTGGGGAAAATGCCTTTAGTTCGAATGATAAACAAGCGATGACGTTCTTGAATAACCTCTGAACTTGTATTGAATAATCGTTGAATGTAATTACAACTTTAGCTATCGGTAAAACAATCTTAGGTTGGCTATATTAACTGATCTCAAGAGCTCTTGCCTGGTCTCCAAGCTCTTTAGTTTGTAAGAACCTGTTCCCCCGACGTGGATGACCTCGTAAGGACCTTCCCATGTTGCCCCGAGCTTCCCGTCTGCAGGGTTTCTGGTTCCAGCGTTGACTTGTCTGAGTACCAGCTCTCCGACATTGAACTCCCTTGACTTTATTCTTCGATTGTAATATTTTTTCAGTTCTTGTTGGTAAGATGCCATTTTAATTCGAGCCCTTTCTCTTCTTTCTTCTGCTAAATCCAGATCTTGAGACAGAGTCTGATCATTCGTTGCCCCGTTATAAGATTCGGTTCTGAGACCTGGTAGACCCATCTCTATTGGTATAACTGCTTCCATGCCATAGGTCATAGAAAACGGAGTTTCTCCAGTGGACCTCCGCGGGGTAGTTCGATATGCCCATAGTACAGAATGCAGCTCGTCGGGCCAAGACCCTTTCACGTTGTCTAGCCTCTTTTTTATCCCTGCGACTATAATCTTGTTGGTTGCCTCTGCCTGACCATTGCACTGCGGATAACTCGGATTAGAATACCACCACTGAATTCCCTATTCTGCACTGAATTCCCGAGTTCGTTTACTGTCGAACTGAGTCCCATTATCTGATACGAAAGCTCTCGGGATCCCGAAACGTGTGATGATATTCTCCCAAAGGAACTTGATAATATCAGAATCTTTAATTGAAGCAAGCGCGATAGCCTCTACCCATTTGGTAAAATAATCAGTTGCAATGAACAAGTACTTCCTGTTTCCCGAGGCTGTGGGCAATGAACCCACGAGATCTAACCCCCACTGTGCAAAAGGCCACGGACTAGATATAGGATGTAACTCCTGAGCAGGCTGGTGTATTTTGTCAGCAAACATCTGGCACTTCGGGCACTTCCTCACATATCTAATAGCATCCTTCTACATGTATGGCCACCAGTACCCCTGAGTGTTTGCCCTATAGGCTAGTGATCTTCCTCCTGCATGACCTCCGCATGATCCCTCGTGGAGCTCAGCCAGCAGGTCCAGCACTTGGTCTGGATGTACGCACTTCAGGTATGGTCCCATGTAGGATCTTTTGTAGAGAGATCCCGAGGGAGATAGCCAAAAACGAGCTGATTTAGCGCGAATTCGGTGACCCTGATTGCGATCCTCGGGTAGTTCATCCCTCTGTAGATATGCAATTATCTCGTCCATCCAGCTCGGTGTCGAAGACTGAATGTCCGAAATGAGATTTTCTGTCCCGATGCTGGGCTCTTGCAGCACTTCGACATTTATGGTTCGAGGGGTATCTATTTCCAACGCTGCGGCCAGGGCGGCCAACCCATCTGCATGTCTATTCTGATCCCTCACAAAGCGTTTGAACTCCACACTGATGAACTTCGCAGCCAATTCCCATACCTTGTGCATGTACGCAGCCATTCTTTCATCTTTGGCTTCATATTCTTTGTTTAACTGGTTAACCACGAGCCTGGAGTCACTGTATACTGTCAGCTCTTTTACCCCCATTGTTTGGGCCATCCCTAGTCCTGCCACAACTGCCTCATACTCTGTTTCATTGTTTGAGGCTGGGAACATAAGTCTCACTGCTTGCTCGATGATTTCTCCTTCGAGATCTGTCAGTACAATTCCCAAACCTGCACCTTTCGCATTAGATGCACCATCCACTTTGAGCTCCCATCTCTTCCTCTTCTCTGTGTTTATATTGTCTTTCCCCCCCAGTTCGGGCAGAGAGGAGTTGAATGCTGTCTGTCCCGAACTGGAAGTAGGATCCGCGAATTCAGCCAAAAAATCAGCCAATATTTGCCCCTTTATGGCAGGTCGGGGCTGGAAGTGAATGTCGTAAGCATTGAGTTCTACCCCCCACTTCGAGACGCGTCCGGACAAATCAGCTCTGCGGAGCACATCTTTCAGTGGGTAGTTGGTGAGGACGATGATAGGATGAGACTGGAAGTAGTGTTGGAGTTTTCTGGAGGCTGTGACAAGGGCTAGGAGCAGTTTTTCAAGGGGCAGATAACGGGTTTCAGCGTCTAATAGTGTCTTGCTAATATAATAGATTGGTGCCTGAGTAAGATCGCGCTGAGCTAAAAGAACGCCACTGAGTGCATGAGCTGAAACAGCAAGATAGAGGTAAAGAGGTTCCCCGTGGTAAAGGTGGGTCAGGGTGGGCAATTTTTCTAAATGAGCCACTAACTTTTGATAAGCCTCTTGGCATTCCGTGTTCCATCCCGAGTTAGTGCTCTTCTTCAGTATTTGAAAGAATGGGTGGCATTTGTCTGATGACCTCGAGATGAATCTACTAAGCGCTGCCACCATCCCGTTCAACTGTTGAACATCCCTGACCGTTGTTGGAGTACGTAAGGTTCTTATCGCCTCAATCTTACTTGGATTTGCTTCGATCCCCCTTCTTGAAACTAAGTGACCCAGGAATTTTCCCGAGCCTATTCCAAATGAGCTTTTCTTCGCATTTAACTTCATCCCATACTCCCTGAGTCGGGCAAAAGCCTCAGTTAGGTCTGTTAGGTGATCTTTCTCTGAGCTGCTCTTTACAATAGTGTCATCAACGTACGCCTCAAGGTTTTTGCCAATCAGTCCTTCAAACATCCTGCTAACAAGACGTTGGTAGATGGCCCCTGCATTCTTCAACCCGAACGGCATCACCTTGTAGCAGTACGTTCCTCTAGGAGTAATGAACCCCGTCTTGTCTTGGTCGTGTTCTGCCATGGGAATCTGATGGTAGCCCGAGTAGGCATCAAATATACTCAGTCTCTCATACCCCGAGATAGAGTCTATAAGTTGGTCAATCTTAGGCAAGGGGAAACTGTCCTTTGGGCACGCTTTATTGAGGTCCGTGAAATCGATACAGACTCGCCAGTCCCCTGTCTTCTTTCTCACACATACAGGATTGGCCAGCCAACTCGGGTATTTTACTTCTCTGATGAACCCTGCTTTCAAGAGCTTATCGACCTCGGCAGAAACTGTTTCGGCTCTATCATCTGACAATCTTCATTGCTTCTGAACCACTGGCTTGTAATTCGGGTTAACTTGCAGCTCATGAGTAATAATTCTGGGGTCGATTCCTGGCATTTCATGGGGTGACCAAGCAAATACATCGATGTTATTCTTCAAAAACTCGAACAGCTCTGCTGCGTCGGTTTCACTTAATGACTTTCCTATCCAGAAAAACCTCTCTAGATTATCAGGACTGATTATCTTCTTCACTAACTCCTCCCTTGTTCTATCTGCGGGTTCCAGAGCTGTTTCTTCTATTCCGGGCCGTTCTCCCTTTCGTTGCTACAAGGGGACCTCATCAATCTTGGCTTTTTTCTTCTGCTCAGGCTCTTGCCTCGGGGCTTTGATTTTGCCAGTTCCCGAACTGGGAAGGTGTGGGACCTTGGACTTCAGTTTGTCCTCGGAAGGTGCTGAGTGGCCTGCATACTCTGCCAGAAAACATTCCCTGGCCGCCGCCTAGTTTCCCTTTATCTCCATGATTCCTTTTGGACTCGGGAACCTGATGGATTGGTGGTAGGAGGATGGGACAGCCTTTATGGCATGAATCCAGGGTCGCCCGAGTATCACATTGTAAGCTGACCTTTCCTAGATCACCACAAACGTTTCCATGGATTGCACTGGCCCCGCCCGAACTGGGAGCGTTATCTGTCCCAATGGGGTAAAATCTGCTCCCCGAATTACGTGTTGATGATGGAGCTTGCTCCCTCGCCTGGACCTGCAATCACAAGCTTGGAAAACGGGTCAGAGGGTAGGCCAAGGTGGGTTTTGGCCGTGCCCTCTCCAATGCTTAAGTCAGAAAGCTGTACTGGGGAGAATGAGGCAAGGAAGAAGATGAATCTCTGAGAGTTAGGGTACTGTCGCTTACCAAATTAGGCTGTATCGTATTCTTTTTATACCCACCTGTACGGACTGACCATGTGAGGTCAGATAACTGCTTGGGTTAGGTCAGATCTGACTATGGTTTACCCATAACCGTCTGACCATGGTTTATTGACCATGGTTGGCCAGGGAACCGTGGTTTCTAGTAACCGCTGTGTCAGGAATTACAGCTGCTAGGACAGTTTTGGACTGTAGTAGGATTTGGATTGTAGCGTGAGTCATGAGGCAGGTGTCCCGAGGTGAAGGTAAGGTCCCGAGTTGGAAGATCACGTGCCTTGCAGCTGGTCCTAGCGTGAGGGCCTTCCACGTGTCAAGTGAAGTAATTTAACCCCTTGCCCCGAGTTGGACCTTAGGAGGTGAATCACGTGCGTTGTGGTTGGCCTGGTTGAGCAATCTTCGCCACGTGTCAGCGTTCTAGGCCTGAACCTTCCATCCCGAGCTGAAACCTCGGTTCAGAGATATTTCCACACAAGTATTATTATTTATTCAATAATAATTATATGTAGAGTATAATATATTAATATAAATATATAATTATATATATGATCATTTTTTTTTTTTCGGAATTCAAGAATTCGGTTCAAGTCGGTTCTAAAACTCTCTAAACCGTGAACCGGACCGATTACTATTTGGCCTAGATCGAATTGCTCAGAACAATCCGATTCTCATGTCTACTCAAACCAACTTGCACTCCTACTTTTTATACTTTCTATTACGTTTATTGACCCGATTGAGTTAATGGGCCGATAGTTGAACCAGTTAATCTAATTAAATTTTTCGGTTTTACAAACACTCTAGGTGAATTGAACTAGCCAACTCAGTAAATAAGTTGAGCTAGTTAATTTTGGTTAGAATTTTTCGATTTTATCACATTTTTGAGTGAATTGAACAAACCAAAAAAAAAAAGGAAAAGAGTGAATTGAACAAACCAATTCACTATGTCAGATTGTTAGGTTGATTGAATTGTAGTTGGCCCAGCGACCGACTTAGACTAGACCCATTTTCAAGACATTGATGTTGACTCTAAAAACGAAGATCATCCTAGTGGGCCTAATCAAAATTGTAGGCGCAGATCAGTTTCAACAAAGAGGGCACCAGTTTAGTCATGATGTTCACACAGACCCCAAGACCCCCATCACCAAACAGAGAAAAACTTCCATGTAACTGTGACACGGTCACAAGGTATCATGGGCCAATCAGAAACAAGCAAAGTGGAAGTGTCAGTGTCAGTGTGCTTTCTAGATCACACTCCCACTTTGCTTACTTTTGATTGGCCCGTGATACCATATGGCCGTGTCACAGTTACATGGAAGTTCTTCTCCACCAAACAGGTCCTACCATTAAGATTTCTGGGTGATCCTAACCATCCAATTTCACTTGCATAGAGACCCAAATAATAGACCCCTTGTGCATGATAAAAAGGGCGCCAAAATGCCAACAACAGCAATGATGAAATCCACCCAACACATCACTTTCCCACTGTTTGATTTTTGTTCGCCTGTACGCAAAGCAACAAACTCACTTTTCCCGAACGCAACAACCATCCAACATGAGGCATTTGTGGCTCCGACCTCAAAGAAGGGACCATAGTTGGATGAACACAACCATTCGTCCTACATATATATATATATATATATATATATATATATATATATATATATATATATATACTTTCCGTGTGTAGATTTATTATTTTTGACATTGGAGTGTTGTGCTTGTATGAATGGATTGAAATTGACCTAACAATCTCTAGCTAGCTAGCTCCCGAACCGTGGCAACAACAGAGGTTCAATGAATTCAAGTTCTACGATGAACGGAGCCGATCAGTTTGTTTTATCAGGCTAAACTCTGCTCTACTCATTTCTATTCGCTAAGTATGATTAGAGGCAACTCTTAGTGCACCTATTCGTTGAAGACGTTATGAATTAAGGTGTCCTAGGTAGTACGTTCCTTAACCAGCCTAACCAATTATCCTCTCCCTGCCCAAAAATGCAAAAAGTTTTCTGTTTTCAAAAAGCATAAAAACAGTTTTGATGTCGAGTCAGTATGTTGTAAGTAAGGACAACTAATCTTTTTCTTTTCCTGTATCAGATGAGCGAAAGATTAGCAAAAAGGCGTTAAAAGCTTTTCATTGCTTTGGAGAACTAATCTTTTTCCTTTTCTTTTCTTTTCCCTTTTTTTTTTTTTTTTTTTTTTTTTTTTTATGCTATGAGCTTTTTCCATGGTTGAGTATAATTATCGATCTAGTGCCACTTGCTATATCCACTGTCGCTTCCGACCAATTTATGGAGGCGTGTGTGCCATGATAAAGAAAGAGAGGGATCTGGTGAGAGGGGCCAGTACATGTCTCATTCCTATTTACTACCTATTGATGAACAAGAAGGAAAATAGGAAAACGCATTTATAGGGGTGGGCCGTGGCCCTCTATCACAGTTTTTTTTAAAAAAAATTATTTTATGACGGTATACAGACTTACACTACATCATATCATATGAGATTTCATTCTATGTGAATAATATAAGTCAAAAAGCATTTTCCTATGAGATTTCATTCTATGTGAATAATATAAGTCAAAAAGCATTTTCCTAAACGAAATGTACTATGTAATGCCATTAATTTGGACCAAATTTGGTGAACGATAAATTTCCGGACGGAATGGTAGATTCTCATTTACAACACTGCATGTCTGCATATTTCAAAGATTATATATATATATATATATATGGGCTTCATGCCTGCAAGTAAGATCGTGTTGATTACTCCATCAGGTCAGAATTTAGTGTGTATGCGCATATTTCTGTAGACTCCAACTTGAAAAATGGCTTGTAATCTTCACGTAGCCATGCTTCCATGGTCCGCCTTTGGCCACATGGTCCCATTCCTTCAACTCTCCATAGCCTTAGCTAAAGCTGGAGTACATTGTCTCCTTCATATCTACTCCAAAAAATATCCATAGACTTCCTAAAATTCTACCGAATTTATCACCTCTGATAGATTTAGCGGAGCTTCCATCACCCGTTGTCGATAACTTGCCAGAAGGCGCCGAGGCCACCGTTGATATTTCCTTTGAGAAAACTCAGTACCTTAAAGCCGCGTATGATCTCCTGCAGCAACCCTTTATGTAGTTTGTTGCCGACCGATCACCCGATTGGATAATCATTGATTTCAGTCCTCATTGGGCAGTCGGGATTGCGCAAGAGTATCAAATCCCACTCCTCTACTTCTCTGTTTTGTCTGCTGCGACATTTGTATTCTTTGGGCCACCAAAATATCTAATTGGTGATGGTCAACGGAGGATTTGGCCGTCGCCAGAAAGTATGACGTCACCACCGGAATGGGTCAATTTTCCAAGAAAGAGGAATTAAAAAAGGAAGAAAAAAAAAAAAAAAAAAGGATATAACTGCCACTCTAGACTCACGTTTCATGCCCAAAAAATAAAAAAATAAAAAAATAAAAAAAAGAAAGAAAGAAGCAGGAAAAAACCTTATGCTATGTTTGGGTGAGGAATTTGTAAGTAAAATTTGTTTTTGAAATGGAATTCGTAAAATTTTTATAAAGTTCCTTTATAAAAATTTTACAAATTTCATCTCAAAGACAAATTTCACCTAAAAATTCATTATCCAAAAATAGCATTATAGAAGTAATGATTAAAAAAAAATTAAAAAAACCTATAAAAACAAAAATAAAAAAGACAAAAGAAAATAAAAGGAATTTTGTACGAAGTATTATGTTACACTTAATTGCATTCCACACACATCACATGTGCCGACAACTAGTAATTTTGAACTGATTTGGGGCATCAGTTGAAGGTTAGTTACAATTGGGATTCCAATTTCCGGTGGGCAGTCGGAGTTGGTGTTAATTTCTTCTTCTTTTAATTTTACCCACAAAAAACTATCATGGATTTAAATTCTGGGATCGACAGACTTGACTTCCAAGGTTCCATGTTCTCAAATCCTGAAGTCTAGCATTTCGTGGTAGGGTCTATGGAGGTAAACATTGCCCTTTTTCTTCTTTTAGAAAAAGACTTGATTGTTCACACGACCAACATTGTCCTCTTGCCCTTTTCTTCTTGTAGCATGACTACTTAATGAAGCTCCGGCATTCAATTCTTCACATGGCCAACATTGTTCCCTGGTCCAACCCCACCGAAAATTAGCAACCCATCTGACATCAAAGCCTACCTCGTAGATCAAACATCGAACACCAAAGAAGCCCAAAAAAGAACTTCGATCACATGGATGGCCAACATCGTGAATATCTTCATGCAACTCTTAGAAGGAATCAATCACCTCCATCTTTGCCTATGAGCTTCAATTTGTTTCTCAAATATTTAAACATGGATCCATGTTCATTTATTAAATTGATTACATTTATTACTATTGAATTTGACCTTTCTAGATTAGAGATCCAAACCCCTCTTACTTGCCATCAATTAATGATGATCATTTCCTTTTTGTAACCCCATTTCTTAGATACTCAACAAATCCACCAATGTAGTCCTGATGCCGCTTCACATCTCCAAATATTTTGCTGGCCTCTCCTGCACAGTTTCTCAGTCTCTCTCCTTCCTTAGACACCATGGCCATTCTCGAGGACTTGGCTATGTCATCCCTGCTAATTTGCCTGGATTCGGTGTTGTGCACGGCATGTGCACAATAGAAAATCCGAACACATGAGAACACAGCATAGTATGCTTGAATTATATTAAAATGCCATATACAATTATAAGAGAGGACTTATTTTCACACCCTTCAATGTAATTAGCCATGTGAATAATCCAGTCCCTTTCTAGAAGAAGAGAAGGGCAACGATTGCCTCCATAGTCCCTACAATGAAATGCTAGACTTCAGGATATGAGAACACATATATATGGAAGACATAGTTTCGCCTTTAGACCTTTAAAATTGGCTGATCATTGAGGCATAATAAAAGTATTATTCCATTGGATATTTGTTGTTGCTAATTTCAGGTTGTAAGCTTAAGAACACTTAAAGAAAAGTGAATAGTTGCATTCATAGATTACCCAAAAAATGGAAAATTGAAGTTCCAACACCTTAATCTAGAGCAAATTCTTCTTTTTGTTTTTTTGTGTTTTGTTTGGTTTTGGTTTGCTTGATAAATAGAACCGGAGAACATACTAGACACTAGTAGCGTGTTTAGTAGAGGGGAATTGGGGAAGAATAGAGAGAGGAGAAGGGGAAAAGGGAAGGATATGATGGGGGAATAACCACTGCGCGCATAGCCTCAAACGTTGTCCAATCAAAATTAGCTACGTAAATCATGGCCAACATACATTCATTTCGTATTGAAATTATAGGAAACACGAAACTCAAAAAGTGACATTGCCCAAACACCCATCCCCACCACCACCAAAGAAAAAAAGAAAAGAAAAAGAGGTCATAATACATCTATTGCATTTGAATTTGACATTTCCACATAATCTAACCCCTCGTTTTACCGTATACTTCTTCTATCCCACAAAAGATAAGTAAAGTTTAACAAAACACATGGTTTAAGAAAAGTTATCATTGCATTAACTTGCCATTTATTAAACTCCATCTTTCAAAAGTACTTTCTTCTATTTTTTCGATTCATAGTATTCTCTCCTATTTGGTATTGAGTTTTGTGTTAAAAGTAATTTTTGAAATGAGTACTTCTAGCATGACATACTATCATAAAAGTAATGATAGCCAAATTATGGCCACAAAAAATAATATTAAAGGTGTGAAAAAAATCCACTTTTTTATCATTTAAGTGTAAAAGCAATGACAATCTACTATTTTGGATATTTCCTTTTTGAAATAATAAAAAGTAATATAGGAAAGTTGAAGAAATTTAAAATTTGACTTTCAAAATGAACAAACATTTTGGAACAGATAAAATAGTAGAAATGACCTATTTTATGGAACGAGAGAGAATATTAGTTACGATAATTTCCGTTTTGTAACCCCATTTCTTAGATAGTCAACAAATCCACCAATGTAGTCCTGATGCAACTTCACATCTCCAAATATTTTGCTGGCCTCTCTTGCACTGTTTCTCAGTCTCTCTCCTTCCTTAGACACCATGGCCAGTCTCAAGGACTTGGCTATGTCATCCCTACTGAACGAGCCATCTTCGCTTCTGTCTATTTCCACAGCCAAACCCTTCTCAACTAGCAACCTTGCATTCAATCCTTGATCAAAAATAAAAGGCAATACAACAAGGCAGTGCCCATATTGCAAAGTCTCAATCACAGAACCCCACCCAGAGTGACACAAGGACCCCCCAATCGATGGGTGTGCCAAAATTTCCAACTGTGGAGCCCATCCAATAGACACCACCCCTTTGCCGGCGGTCCGGTTAGCAAAACCAGAAGGCAGAGCGTCGATATCTTCGATAGCCCAACTGGGCTTTCTTATTGCCCAAAGAAATGGCAATTCAGATAGCTCTAGCCCATGAGCTATCTCATAAACTTGATCTTTGGTTAATTTACACTCGCTGCCAAACCCAACAAACACAACTGACTTGGGTTTTTGCTCATCAAGCCAATCGAAGGTTTTACTCCATGACGCATCACTGATTTCTCTTTCTTTTGGTTTTTCTGGTGGGAGTAAACCCACCGGAATCACCGGCTTTCCCATGATTTTCTCCTCTAAATTCAAGTAATCACCTTCAAACTCGTTGCAACCACGTATAGCCATAGCTTGGCATGCAAGCATCACCTTGGTAATACGTTCAGCATCCGTTGTCCCAGAAGCATTCTCCCCAAAGAAGCCGGGATGAAATCCCCTTGCCTCGTAACCCCGGAATACTACCGATGACGGAAA
The DNA here is from genome assembly GCA_039720395.1 of Liquidambar formosana. Classification (NCBI taxonomy): domain Eukaryota; kingdom Viridiplantae; phylum Streptophyta; class Magnoliopsida; order Saxifragales; family Altingiaceae; genus Liquidambar; species Liquidambar formosana. The sequence goes on along the minus strand of CM077827.1, from coordinate 4,979,112 downwards.
ATCGACCCATTCCGGCGACGACGTCATACTTTCCGGCGACGGCCAAATCTTTCGTTGACGATCACCAATTAGATAATTTGGCGGCCCAATGAATACAAATGTCGCAGCAGAGTAAACAGAGAAGTAGAGGAGTGGGATTTGATACTCTCGGGCAATCTCGACTGCCCAATGAGGACTGAAATCAATGATTATCCAATCGGGTGATTGGTCAGCAACAAACTGCTTAAAGGGTTGCTGCAGGAGATCATATGCGGTTTTCAGGTACTGAGTTTTCTCAAAGGAAATATCGACGGTGGCCTCGGCGCCTTCTGGCAAGTTATCGACAATGGGCAATGGAAGCTCCACTAAATCTATCAGAGGTGATAAATTCGGTGGAATTTTGGGGAGTCTTTGGATATTTTTTGGAGTAGATATGAAGGAGACATGTACTCCAGCTTTAGCTAAGGCTATGGAGAGTTGAAGGAATGGGACCATGTGGCCAAAGGCAGACCATGGAAACATGGCTACGTGAAGATTACAAGCCATTTCACGTCGGATCTACGGAATTATGCACACACAATCTAAATTCTGACCAAAGAGATCAACGTGCTCTTACTTACAGGCATAAAGCTCATATATATTATCTTTGAAATATGCAGACATGCAGTGTTGTAAATGAGAACCTACCATTCCGTTTGGAAAATGACACACTCACCAAATTAATTTGGTCCAAATGTTATCACTAAGTACACACTACAAGAGAAAGCATGTATCGCAACGACACGGTAAAAGTCGTTGCCATAACCTCAAAGTCGTTACAATAAGTATCTATTGCAACGACAAAAAAGCTAATGCAATCCGATGCAATAACCTTGGTGGCAATAAGTTATTGCAACAGCAAATATCGATGCAATACAATCATTTAACGCAACGGTTTTATTGTTGCAATCAATTTTTGTTTCATAGCAAAAAAGTATCGCAACTGACATTATTGTGGATAATATACTTAAAAAATTTTAATAAAAATATTCTTTATTGCAACGATTTTGGCATTGCAATAAGTTATTGCTAAAATTTTTGTCGTTGCAATAAGTTATTGCAACAATCTTTGTCGTGGCAATAAGTTATTGCTACAACCTTTGTCGCTACAAAAATGTCTTTTTTAATTAAAAATATTCTTTATCGCAATGATTTCAGCGGCACAATAAGCTATTGCTGCAATCTTTGTCGTGGCAATAAATTATTGCTACAAAATGTACATTTTGTTTTGAACCTTGAGGGGTGGACCCATTAATAAAAGATCTTGGGTTCAACTCTCACCACTCCCTCTCAAGGCCATCCCCATGGATTTTGTCCTCTAATTGCTCTTTACATATGGGACAAGGGGACTATATGTGCCCAAAAAGATTAGTCAAGTACATATATACCATCTGGAACCTCCCTCCTGATATACCCCAAAAAAAAAAGTACATTTTATTTTGTATAGTGCTTTTTGACCCATATTATTCACACAAAATAAAATCTCATATAATATGACACAAGTTTATATACTACTAGAAATTAATTTTTGAAGAAACTATGATCGAGAGCCACAGCTCACGTACGGCTCACTCCCTATTAGTGCATTAGTAAATGAGATGAGTGAATTATGGGTTAAATAGCATTGCTCAACTCTTTAGTTTTTTAAGAAGTGAGAGAGTTTGCCTTGGGTGTACACAGTAGCTGACCCACCTTGGCATTTTACCAATGGCTTAATAATTTGTGCAGCTACTAGGGTGTTTTTATCCTTCTTCTCACGAGTTCTTTCTTTCTTTGTTTAAAGTTATTTTAGACACTAAAACTAAAAAAACGCCTTAGCTAAAAACATATTTAATCAGGCTCATTTGCGTGCATCAATCAAAGCTTTTGGGAAGTTCTCATCAAATATTACTAGTTGAGATACAACGTCAAATTTTGATCGGCCTATACATATAATATCGATCTTTTGTTTTAATCAACTTTTGTTTGTGGGACCTTTAATTATTAGATTTTTTATCAAACAATTAGACGTTCATTTCAACATTTATGTAATATCGATCTTCTAAAATGTAGATAAAAGTTATCAATACGTACGTCCACTTGGCGTCCCAATAGTAGCCTTTCATGATTAATTTTACTGCTGCTTCCTATTTTGCAATCTGGTTTGAGGATTTATTCATTGAATTAGCATTGGATTCATTTGTTCTGGACATTAGTGGGCTGAGAAAGTTTCATAGACAAAGTTTGAAAGAGAGTATGCCGTGGGGCATGCAAACACCAATGATCCACAGGTACTCATAATCCATTGTTTTCCCAAAAACCATGACTATGATCCCATGAGCCCATTAGGTTCTGATTCTGCACTTCTCCTCTTGAGAAAGAAGTATACCACTTATCTATACTACCTATAAAAAGATAAATGTAAGAAAAACTTTTGATTGACTAATATATCCTTATTTTAATTTTTAAATACACAACTACCCACCCTTCTGCATATATAAGAAATGTAGTAATATGAAAACTATAATTAATCTAAAACACATACCTTAATATATTCTAAAGCACATACCTTAATATATAAAACACAAATAGGAATTCAAAGGAAACGGAAACTATAATTCCTATATAATAAATAGAAATATATAAGAATATGGAAACTATAATTTTAAAACACATACTTTAATATATTCAAAAAAACCTAATCCTTTCTTCTATTCTCAATATATTGATATTTGTTGCTCCTTTCATCCTTTTTTCTTTTCAGTTAGGCATAATATATCTCCAGAAGAAGTCTACAGAATAGACATAATCTATCCTGCCTTTTATTTTTTTAGGTTACAGAGATGGCATAATCGATGTCGTTCGAGAGTCTCCAAAGCAGAGAATATCAAGGTTACCAAAAGAAGGTTCTCTATCTTACAAGTTAATTCAAATCCAACGTGAAACCCTAGCTTTTTTTTATTGTCTTCCATGGTTTTACATTGACTAATTACAGCATTCGATGGCTTTGAATTATATAAGTTCTGTGACTCAAACAACTCGAATTTGGTACATAGAGCGACACAGTATGTAAGTTTCTTTGGTTAATATGTCCCCAATTCCTATTTTTGTTTAAATGTTTTTTTCATTCTTTGTAGATTTATTTTTTTCCTTATTGGTTTACACCTATTAAATATGGAATTGCACACTTAACAATGATCAGAAGGTCAAATCGGGGAAACGAAGCAAAACAAAAAAATTTGAATTTTAGATAATATCCCATTATCCTTTGACTCTTTTCCACTGCCTATACATTATGATCAAACCTGAGTTTTATACACAATTACCCTTCCCTTAATTGTATAACCCAAATACACAAATACACATTTATTAATTGTAAAACCCTTCCCTTAAATACTTTTTTTAATGTAATCGATCATAATGCTTCTCAACCCTACACCTACCCTATATGCTTGGCGGCTCCACTTGGGCCCTTCTCAAGCAACATGGAGATGACCCTATACACAAATACACATTTATTTGCTTCAGGTTATTATTCTTTGCATCAGTTCTTTGATTTTATGGTTTCTTATATTTTTTTGATATGATTTGAATTTAGGCTTTGTTTAGAAAGGATATAAAACAAAATATTTTAATAAAATAGTTTGCAATTAATATTTCAAAGCTTCCATTTTCTGAGTCTTGGTGGGGATGAAGTCAGGCTATGACTCAACCGATTTGAGCCCTACTTACGATTCCTTTATTATTTTTGTGAGCCCGTATAAACCGTGATTGGTTGCTCCACCTTCTACCCTTTTCTGCTTATAAAACAAAAAGCAAAAAAATAAAATAAAATCATGTTCTCCATTTATTTGGTTCTATTTATTTTCATTTTTTTACTCCTTGATTTGATACTCTAGATTTTCTTATTCTGATTTGTAGCGAATTGATGGTAGATGTTATAAAGATTCTTCAAAGTTACTTATCAAGATGGGATCAACATTTTTTTAAGGATCATTTGATGTGTATATATGGATTAAACTTTGGTAATACAGAGTAAATATTTCTTAATGTCTCAAACTTTTATACATGACATGGATCAAATACTAAGGTCAGTGGATATCTTTAATAATTGATGATTCTATTGTTGCTACTATTAATTTCGATTTTGACTGTTATAGTGCAAGAATTGTGGTATTAATTGCTTTTTAAAAAAATAATAATTTATTTTTCCCAATCGATGGAAACCCCCCTAATAACAATTAATTGGGTTTCATTTGTCCTCCACGAGCTTGAACTTCAGATTTGTCACGCACAAAATGAGAATATTGTCACTAAGCTATCATGCTATTGATGTGATATTAGTTATTTCTTCATTTCTTTTTTTACTCTACTTGCACCCTCTATTATTAATTGATTTATTGATGATGGCCTAGGAATTACCATATCCTTTAAAACATATTACCATATATGTAAATTTATTTAAAATTAAATCATTTTATTATTAATAAAAACTATACGTGCAACGCACGTGTGCAATAAAAAGAAGAAATAAAAATCAAAGAAAAATAAATTTTGTTTAAGAGTCCTAGCCTAATTTAAAAAGAAGAAATAAAATTCAAATAATGTTAACTTATGAAGTCACTCATATAAACATGTTATCCATGAAATTTTTAAAAATTTTGGTGCTTATTCTACTTAGTTTCAAACCTGGAGCTTTCCTTGGATTCCTAACATGGTAGTTTGCACTTGAAAAATGATATTACTTGGACACAATTTGGTTTTATTGCATATGGAGTTAACAAGAACTAAATAGAAGCAGCAACTATTTCTGTTATAGTAACTTCAGCATTGCACGCAAAGACTGAAGAGTTTTTGTGCTATCATTTCTGCTAAGCAATATCAATTTATAACACTTCACTTGTTATCTGGTAGTATGAGTATTGTACTGTATTTGACAGGGAAGCAATTTACCAACATTGATTGGTTGTAAATCTCTAATAATGGTGTTACAATGTTTATGAGCTCAAGTACAATTTTTATAGTTTTGCAGAATGATTGGGAGGATCCATGAGCTCAGAATTTTTTTGAATTATGTCGTATCAGTTCTTGTATTTTTAAAAAACCCTTAGGTGATTGCGGTTACCAGTTGGATTAGAAAATGTAATTTAGATTGTTTATCTTAATATTGTGAAGAAATTTTATGAGTAGTTGTACCATCTATACAATCTGGCAGTGGTAGTTATTGGAGATTTTTCGAACACACATGTTTGAAATATTGATGTTCATCTTATTGGAATTTCCAGAATTTTTTCATGTTAGCAACCCAACGAAAATGCATTTATTCAAAAAAAAAATCTCAAAACCTTTTTATAGCTATGATACTCTTACCAAATAATGAAAGTGTCCATGAAAATCAAACGGGCTAGGATAATTGAGTCCAAATATGATTCCAAAAACTAAATTATAATTATATATTAAAAATTTTAATTAAATTTCTAGATTTTTTTTTTATTTATTTATCAAAATCGCAGAAAATTAGCCACGTGCAACGAACGTGTGCACCAACTAGTCCAAAAAAAAAAAAAAAAAAAAGAAGAAGTATACCAGGTATTTCATCAAGCAAATCTTCCCCATCAGATGCTTCTTCAAGATTAGGGCTTGATTCATGGAATTGTAATATATTAGACAAAATGCATGATGGGTCTTTGAAATTGATTGATACATCCATTGAAGTGGTTTTCTATTTAAGGTACTCCAAAAGATCATGCTTACATAAGCATCTGCTATTAGCTATAGGGTTCCTTCCTTCTTTTTTTTTCCTTTTTTTTAAAAAAAAAAAAAAAGGAATTAGGCTATTGGGTTCACTTCTGGGACGTTTAGCGGAACTAATCTATGCACATGAAGAATGGCTAAATCCCATGGCCAATAATTCATCCTCATGTAAGCCCTAGTTTTTTCAGCAATTCTGTTGAGTGTTGACGTAATAGATAACGGGCTTCCTCGTGCATAGCAAAAAGGAAAAAAAAGAAGTGGTAATGGATTTTGTTTCCTTGAATAATTACGTACGAAACAACTCATAATATATTCCCATCTGATATATATATATATATATATATATATATTCCTTTTAATATCAATTATCAAGTGCACTTGATGCATTCAATTTTGCATCAAATACACTCCAAAACTTATATATATATTATTCCTTTTAATATCAATTATCAAGTGCACTTGATGCATTCAATTTTGCATCAAATATACTCCAAAACATTTACCTGTGATTTGTATTTTGTAAAACCAACCATTAAATTAATTTTAATTTATACGTATAGTAAGTCATGCATGTCAAAAATCAACTCAAACGAAGATTAAAAGCTATTTTATTCTTAAATGTTCATAATTAAGCAATTGTTATTGATTAAAAAATATAAGTTTTGAATCAAATTACAATTAGTTTTGAATCAATTTAATTTTTGGCATAGGTTACTTACATGAGAATGTTATCTAATCCAACAATTAGTTCCGCAACATACAAGTCGTGTCATAGATAAGAGTTTTAAAACGCAGTTGATGCACTTGATTCAAAGTTGTATCAAGTCCTAACTTCATTTAAACATTACTTTCCCTTGAACCACTTCATAATTTGCTCTATCATTCAAACATAGATGATGGACACCATGATTGCACATCAAATCCGTAGTCATTTTTGCCATTTTTTTTCTAATTAATTGGAAATTAAAGTTGGTGACAACCATGCACTCGTCATCATTTTAGTTATTTACGACCCAATAGGAGTAAAGTAAAATGAGATTGTGAAATCAAAAAATACTTTGATAGTCTCACTTTGCTCTATTTTTATTGACTCATGATACCATGTCAGTCGTATCATAGTTACTATAAGTTTTTCTCACACTAGTCATCAGTTTTGGCAAAATTACGTCTAAAGCAACTAAACAAATTTCTCGTGCATGTGTTTTCACGGTAACGTATAATATTGAATTATACAATCTTTCAAATTCTGTGGAACTATACATATACGTCAATATCTGGATGGGCCCATGGCCTACATTGGAGAGTAAAGCCATACGTTTATCATTTATCATGCTCAATGCACTCTTTTTGCTAAAGGCAGAAAAGTTGCAACTTGCTCCTTTTTTTTTTTTTTTTTAATACAAAAAGTAGGTAACCGAAAAGAAACAACCAGTCCTCAGGCTCCAAATTAAATGCATAATCGAACCTAGATTATTAGTCCAAAAACGAGGGTGCAAAGCAAGACGCCAAATATTAGTTCTGGTGATGAGCACATGGATATCAGAAAATGAGAGGTCCATAAGGTAGGTGTGAACAGTAGGTAAAGGTTGCACAGGTGATGTAGAACAGCTCGTCGAAGAGTTTATAGTCCATTTATGGACCCCCAAAAAAAAAAAAGAATGAAAAGTACTAGTGGGGAGAGAAATCCAAAATGTCATAATCACATGAAATTTAGTAAGGCGACTGGAATCAATGTGCAAGAAACTTGCTCAATTATGCAAGAAATTGATCCAACTGGAATCATCTATGGACCCCCAAAAAAAAAATGAATGAAAAGTACTAGTGGGGAGAGAAATCCAAAATGTCATAGTCACATGAAATTTAGTAGGGCAACTGGAATCAATGTGCAAGAAACTTGCTCAATTATGCCAGAAATTGATCCATTAGGTGATTTTTTTTTTTTTAAACCGGATTTTATTTGTTTATTTTAGTAGTTTTTAAAGTTTAATTAGTCAAAATTGAGTCCTTATATGTCAATTTTAGAAGGTCTAAGCATTTTAGGGGTTTTATAAAGCCTTCAAAAAAACTACGAAGTCCAAAAAGGAGATTTTGCCGATTTTGGTAGTTTTTTTGGCAATTTCTTATTTTATACGAAACACCCTTTGTATAGCATCTCATGTAGTACCCAACCTACATTAGTAAAAAAAAACAAAATCTGTTAAATTAATTGATGAAGTTTTGATACATACACATGGTGCTACATAAGATACTTTACACATTATTTCCCTGTTAGGATTATGCCCTAGAGCCAATCATAGAGATGATTGTTTAGGGATTAGGAACAATCATTTGATTTCATTTATGTATGTCACATTTATTATTGATTTAATAAAAGGGCTTATTCTATTATGTTTATATGCATCATTTATATTTACATAATATGTCCATGGAGTTAGAGTTGAGAATATGAAATTACAAAGAGTTGTAATTTTGAGACTATAGATATATCTCTGTACTAAACTCCTAAAGCATTCCTAGTTGAAGGTTCACTATGATGGACAGTAATGAACCATAGGACTAGCACTTGTTAGGCTGACTCTATAGGAGGATAGCTAGTCTCAAGCTATTTGTGTGGAGACACTACAACCAACAAGTGGGTGCCTATTGCGAGAATAGGTACACTAAATGTGACCAAAGATATGAGATAAACTGAATGGAGTTTTTTCCTGCCTGTCAATCAGTTTCTCATTGTTATAGTGGTACAAGTAATCCTTAGACCTGAGACACCATAGTTGCCTTATGCATGTAGCTTTAGAAGTTTGATAACACTAAGTGCAGATCCTATTCAGGGGTCTGCAAAGGTGTTCATTGGCCCTACTGCTATGTGTGTGAAGGCATGTGAGTGATCAACAAGGGATCCATCACTCTCAGGAAAAGAGAGAGAATGTCTCATATAGCATTCATAATATAACTCATTAAATCCATGGCCATGGTAGGATGAATATGAAAAGAGTTTCATGAGTTCATCAATGAGTTGATATCTATGAATGAGTATAAAGTAATTGAACTAGGGACTTGACAGACTTCCATGTCCTATTAGTTCAATTGGAGACATTGTGTTGAAGGAATGATGCAATTGTAACCTATAAACTATAACAGAAGGGTTCTTTGTAAATGACTATTCACCTCATTAAGGACCACACCATGAGCCATATGGTAGGTGTTACTCATGGTTAGTAGAAGCCCTAATTGATATAAGTGAGTCATAATCAATTAGGGAATTGGAAGGAGTTCTAATTAGACCCTAAATGGAAAGAGTTCCATTGTGCACACCTCGTGCTATTCCTACTACTTAATGATGTGAACCCAATGGGTCACACACTAATCATGCAAGAAGGGCTTTAAAGTCTATGAGAGAAAGGGTTTTAGTGAATAAAGAATAGTTCTTTATAGGCCTATTTGTATTTGATACAAATAATAGGGGTTAATGTGCAATTAAGTGTAATTACACATAACCCTATTAGGGTTTCTTCCCCATGGCCAGCCCCCTTTAGTGGGCTGCCTATATAAGTCACACTTATGTGTGACATGGCATAATAGGCTTGCACAATAAACCCTAGCCGTCCAGCCCTTTGAAGGCTCTCTTCTCTCTCTCTCTCTTCTCCACCTTTAGCAACAACAAGGAAGAAGAAAGAAAAGGCTTGAAGCTCTAGCTAGGTGTGGATACCGTTGGAGGCAGCACACTTGGGCTGCTCATTCACCGCTGTCCGGAGTAGAAGCTTGGAGCAAAACGGAGAAGACAAAAATCCTATAAGTGTTCTAACCCTCTTCGTAGTTAGGGTTTGATTTTGTGTTATGCATAGTTAGATTCATGGGATTGGGAATCGTAGGAAAAATTTTTTATATTCCGCACTTCTATTTTTCCCTCTTGTTCGATTCCCAACAGTGGTATCAGAGCCATGATTATGCATAATACAAAATACATATGGGCTGGTAATTATGGTGTAGTTGAATGATTCAAAAATCTGGAAAATTTTTTCTGCATAATTGGTTTTCCTCCATGGCTGAACCTAGGGTTTGGAACCCTAGGTCAATTCTCTTCTACTCCTCTTCTAATTGATGGTTAGGTGTATCCATGGATGCAATAGGTTGCATAGGCTTTGAGTTTGGAGAAGAAGAATAAGGAAACTAGGGTTTTATAAAACTGTTATGAACAGTTTTCATGGTTGCCATGAAAAACCGTCATCTTGTTTTGCCTGCAGAATTCAGAGTTCTTTTCCAAAATTTTCGAGCCATATATGGTTAGAAAGCTCTTTGAATAAGCTTTCCAACCCAACAAACGGTGCGTCAATCCGAGTTCTGTAGTGAAAGTTATGAATTTTTTACTACAGGCTATCTGGAAAGACAGTTTTGCTCGGGAATGATGCAATAGCCACAACTTTGAGTTATTGATGGAGATCAAAGGCATGGCAATGGTTGCCACCACTTGGCTTATGTTCTAGACATGGTAGGGAAAGGTTCCCAAGCATTTAGACGCATCATAATTGGATTAAGATGCTAGAACAGAAGGAAGAAGGAGAAGAACACCATGGAGGCTGAATCTGGGTTTTAGAACCCTAAGGTTCTTGCAATTAATTCTAATTAAAGCTGCTGTATTTATGATGGAAGATCATTGTAGGATCATTATATATCATGTGTATATGATTTTCTTTAAGTTTCAAAAAGGTTTTGATGGAAAAAGATTCAAAAAGTTTGAAAATTTTTCATGAACAGCATAGCAGATTTTCTCTGCAGAAAAGTCATCAATGCAGTTTTGATTAGAACTTGAGTTAGGGAACTCCAAATTGCATGAAACCAATTGCATTAGTTTCCTAAGACATGTAGGATACTGGGAAAATTCGTTTGGTAGCCTAATTCATTCATCTTGCTGGGTTTTAAATCAATTTCTGACCATGGACAGTGTGCTGTCAAATTCTGGGCAGCCTACTGTTGTTTTAATTGTTTAGAACAATTGGTGATGATTTGATCATCCAAACCTCTTCTATTAGCTTAGTATTTCATGTAGGGACATGATACAAAAGCTGGTTTCAATGGAGGACTCGAATTGATAAGGATTTAGAAGCTATTGTGACCTTCAAGGTCTGCAACAATGGCTCCAGCAATGGGTTTTGGAAACCCTGATTGTTCTTGATGATGGCAGCCACTTCCACCACTTCTCACATGTCCAGAGGCTTGTCCCACACCCCTAGGATGTTCTCCCATGACTGGCCATGGCCTCCCACAGTCGTTGGTGGCCATGGCAGCCTAGCCAAGCTCAGGCAGCCCCCTGGTAGTGACGGCTGCATAGAGTTAAGGATGAAACCCTAATTTTGAGTTAATGATGAAACCCTAATTTCATTATGGCATTAATTAAAACCCTAATTGGAATATTAATTACCTTAATTAAGAGTTAATGATTGGTCATTAAATGACCAATCATGGTTATTAATTGTTAGGGCATAATTAATACCATTAATGATGTCTAAGGTTAGGTTTTGATAACCCTAATTAGTGTAATTTATTAAGGGTAATAAATACCCTATTTGGCATTAATTAAACCCTAATCCCTTTTATTAAATACCATATGAACCTAGGGTTTTAATGATTGGACATTAAATGACCAATCATAAGGCATTTAATGATTAAGGCTTGCATTTAGGGTTTAGGGTTATGCATTTAGGGTTTAGGGTTTTAGGAAACCCTAATACACTAATTCATCATTTAATTGATTTTATTTAATTCCCATGTTAATTATTTAATTAACATTGATTAATTTTATAATGTTTCAAATGGTTTAAAATACAATTGGGGATTAAATTAAAATCTGGAAATTCTTAATTAAATGAAATTGTTTTGTTTAAATAAGGAAACCCTAATATTGAATATTAGAGTTATTTTAGGAAACTTTATATGTTTCTATTAATTTGATTAATTGAAACTAAATGTCTTAAATGTTAAGACTTTATTTAATTCTGGATATTTTTGTTTAAACCTAATAAGATTAGGATGCATTAATGAGATTAATGTAAATCATTCAAGAGAATTACCATAATGCCCATATGTTTTAATGCTTACAGTTTTTCTTTACATTATGCAATGAGATTGTATGTATGTATTTGGATGATGATTATGGACTATACCCCTTAAACCAATTGTGATTGGCCGTCTTATGAATGGGTTGTAATAATTTTTCAAGAGTTGTAATTTTATTATGGTGATGTAATTTATTATTTGGGGCTTGCATGCCACCTTCCCTCTCTCTCTATCATTCTCTTATGTACCCCTCATTCCCCTTATGTATCCCTTTCTATATATTATGTAAATGTTATGTAATCGAGAGCGCACTACGAAGCATGGTGGACCCAAAGGAGTATGATGGAGCCCAACAAGCCAATGGTGGAGACCAATAAGCCAATGGTGGAGACCATCAAGCCAAGGGAGCAGATTGAAGGACTTGAAAGCTTAGAGAAGTTTTTCAAGAAAGCATGCATGTTACGAATGGTTTATTTTATGATCACCTACACCCACCTTAGACCTTGGATTCAATCTATTGGCTTGGATTGAATCCTCTCAAAGTCCATAATCATCATAGTGGGAGCTTTAATTTATGAGATAATTGTATTAGCTCCAATACTATAGTTTGGTATATGTTACCTATTCACTTAGGGACTAATATCAAAATATGGTACTTTATATATGTTGATATATAATAGCATGCGATGTATGATTTATAATAGCATGAGATGTACAATTATAAATAGCATAATTTATATATTTAAATTTTGATACATAGGATGCATGTTAATATGATGAGACCCTTTAAAACCCCTCTTATTTAATATTAAGTTTAAAATGGAGAAGTCATTGGGGAATGAATTCTTCATTGCCTTCCATCATTATAGGATCATCTAACGTCCCTTAATGTGGGTACCTAGCTGCAGACATGTAGGAGCTACCCATGTTAAAGACATTACTTGAAACTATCACATATGAGATATCATGGGGTGCCTAAACTGGTATATACCAAGAAACTAACATGTGAGGTATATATTTGGCGAAACATACCTGTGTGAATGATGGGTTTAACTTAACTAGGGAAGTATTCCAAGAAACTAACATGTGAGGTGTATGTTCCCTAGAGGCAAAACGATTGAAACTTGCTTATGAAGCAATAGACAAAGAGTTGTCTTCTTATTGTGGGTTAGAAGCCAAGAAACTAACATGTGAGGCTTCTAGGTCACAGTGGGACCCCAATCCCCATTAGGAATGAGATTCCCGAATTCCATTAGAGGGTGTATGGAATTTGATAAAATAGTGGGAGGTACCATATGATTAAAGACCCAATCATTATGGATAAAAATGAAATCTAATTCTCTGTTTATGTAGATTACCTAATTACTCACCTCAAAACCCCTATTTCCTAATATATAGGATATTGATAGTTTGACTAAACCCGATTTCTTTGATTGACTTAGGAAATTGAGAATTGTTCTCAACTTCAAAAGATTGTTTATATGCTATTAGGCCTTTTATTAAAGGCCCTCCATAAAACATCCTAAGAAGAAAAAGACACTATGCGCAATTGGCATCTTGTTGCCATGCTATATGATAGTATTGATGACTAATGAGCTTCAGAAGCAAAATTAGTAAATGCAAGTGCCTTTGATGTCCTACATCACATACAAAGGTTGTATTGTGAGTAAAATAATACTATAAAGTATAGTACTTGTAAAGGACTTCTTCTGGACTAGGATGTAATAAAAGTTGTTTATTAATAATCATTCTTTTGAAAAATGATTAATCACATAGAATAGCTTGAGAAGCTAGATGTGATTTAAAATGGAAGCATAGAGGAAAGCAAGTCTTGAAAAGTCAAAGACAAAGAAATATAATTATTTTGTAGTAAACATAATGTATTGTAAAGGGAACTTGATAAAGTATCAGTCTTCCTAGAAGAACCAAACTTTTGAAGTTTTGGTTCATGCTCTAAACTAAATTGTTGGTTAGTTCTGCTTCTTGGTTTTTGGATTCTAGTATAATCTAAATCGAAGCAGAAAGCTAAGTAGATAATAAGTTACCTTTAAAAATTTTAATAGAGCAAGAGTTGCTAGATTAATTTTGGGAACTTATTTCTTAACTAGGCCATTTAAGACATTCTAGAAATTTGATTTCTGAATTTAAATGACTAATTAGAGCGAATGCAACGTATTCCGAGAATACAAGAGATGTAGAGACTCTCATTTAAATGTAACGATTATGACTTGGTTATGAGATGACCAAACCCATCTTTTACTTGGTGAAGTGAAAGAGTTACATTTATAATTTGACTAATACATTGTGATGTATATAGTCATGTAGAGCATGCATTCAATTACAGTAGACTCATCTTAGAATACCATAGCTCAATGGTGAATCTAAGAGAACGAATTGAACCCTATTAAGATATGGTTTGATCCATGATGAGTTTTACTAATGTATCCATCTAGGATATACCTTAAAATTGCTACATATTGATAATTTAGGGTTCACTCCAGTTTTGTCCCAATTATGTCAGATATAATATGGGAAGAAACCCAACTTAAAGAAGTTAAGGCTTGGGCTTGTGCTACGTATGTCTGGAAACATAATGTAGACAATCTGGAAATACGGTCAAGTAAGTGTTGAATTGTGGTGTATCCCAAAAGTGGTTGGGATAGTATTTCTATTACCCTAATGAACAAAAGTTGTCCATTACGATGTTTGCTGGATTTTCTTGAGAAAGAGTTCATTCAAGAAAGATGCAAAAGTAGATAGAATTTATAGAATTGTCTGTAAAGCCACAAACGAACAAAGATCCAACCCTTGTCTCTGTTGAGACAAAACCCTTAACTACACTACAATTTTTTCATAGATCAAATTGGATATTTCTTAACATAAGAGAGATATTGTATCTCTATTAGAATGTGAAAGAATTGTTCTTTGGTGATAAAGATCACCAAGATAATCCTATTGATTATGACTAGACGATGTTTCACATCAACTCGAGAAATGACTAAGAGTCATTAAATCCAATATGGATAGGTAGAGACTTAAAAGGCTTGGCTATTTAAGAATGTTTTCAACATAGGCAAAAAGTTGTCTATAAAGAAACTTGTTTGATAATAGTTATGCTGAAATCCATTTGGATCTTGTTATCTATAAACACACATTTTGAATATAAGATATGTCAAAAAGGATATAAAGATGTTATATCAAATGGTGAAAAACCATAAAAGTGTGTAAGTTATAGAAGTCTATTAATAGACTACAAGGTTCTCATAATTAGAACATCTATAAAGTTGAAGTAATCAAATTGTTTGATTTCTCTCATTGTATAGATGGACCATGAGTGTATAAAAGGTTAGTGGGAGTGCGATCGTTTTTCTTTATCCTAAGTATGGATGACATCATAATCATTATGAATGATATATGAATGTTATCTAATGTAAAGTTTTAGTTTTGGGGGAAAAACTAATTCATGAAAGATTTGGCAAAAGCATCCAATAAGATTTATAGAGATAGATCATATAGATTACTAAGTATCTCCAAATCATCAAACATAGTTAAAATATTGAAGGAGTTCAACATGGAGAATTCTAAGGGAGGTCTGATTTACTTCAGATGAGAATTCATTATTCAAGGGTATGTGCCCTAGGATAACACAAGTAAGATTCTTAAAGTGTTAAGAAGCCTTATTTTACACTATGTATTGAACCTGATATCTATTATGTTGTAATTGTTACAAATAGTTATCAATCAATTCAAATTTGGAATATTGGATTGTATATGGAAATTGTAAACTCATAGTAGATGGGTATATGGATTTGGATATAATCCATATGGGGTATATTTTATATTCACTTTAGTTGGTGAAATACTTAATGGAAGAACTGTATGAAAGATACAGTGGATTCCATTATTAAGGGTGAATTAATTGTCTCATTGTCTAGGAGACTGTTTGGATCTATAAGTTCATTTAGAACTTAGAGTTGTTCCTTCCATTGAGTTGCCCACACCTTGTTTTGTGACAACAATGGGTCTATAGCTCAAGTATAGGAATCACGGTCTCATCAAAAGTCCAAACTCATAGAGTGACAATTCCAAGTGATTAGAGGAATCATTGGAAGAGGTAATAGATACATTACAAAAGATATTATCTACAAAAGTTTTTGTAGACCTACTGACTAAAGCTTTAAAACATAATTGGTTATGTCTAAGACCAACATCTTGAGAAGATAGGTATGCGATACATGGTCGATTGGCTTTAGTGCAAGTGGGAGATTGTTAGGATTATGCCCTAGAGCCAATCATAGAGATGATTGTTTAGGGATTAGGAACAATCATTTGATTTCATTTATGTATGTCACATTTATTATTGATTTAATAAAAGGGCTTATTCTATTATGTTTATATGCATCATTTATATTTACATAATATGTCCATGGAGTTAGAGTTGAGAATATGGAATTACAAAGAGTTGTAATTTTGAGACTATAGATATATCTCTGTACTAAACTCCTAAAACATTCCTAGTTGAAGGTTCACTATGATGGACAGTAATGAACTATAGGACTAGCACTTGTTAGGCTGACTCTATAGGAGGATAGCTAGTCTCAAGCTATTTGTGTGGAGACACTACAACCAACAAGTGGGTGCCTATTGCGAGAATAGGTACACTGAATGTGACCAAAGATATGAGATAAACTGAATGGAGTTTTTTCCTGCCTGTCAATCAGTTTCTCATTGTTATAGTGGTACAAGTAATCCTTAGACCTGAGACACCATAGTTGCCTTATGCATGTAGCTTTAGAAGTTTGATAACACTAAGTGCAGATCCTATTCAGGGGTCTGCAAAGGTGTTCATTGGCCCTACTGCTATGTGTGTGAAGGCATGTGAGTGATCAACAAGGGATCCATCACTCTCAGGAAAAGAGAGAGAATGTCTCATATAGCATTCATAATATAACTCATTAAATCCATGGCCATGGTAGGATGAATATGAAAAGAGTTTCATGAGTTCATCAATGAGTTGATATCTATGAATGAGTATAAAGTAATTGAACTAGGGACTTGACAGACTTCCATGTCCTATTAGTTCAATTGGAGACATTGTGTTGAAGGAATGATGCAATTGTAACCTATAAACTATAACAAAAGGGTTCTTTGTAAATGACTATTCACCTCATTAAGGACCACACCATGAGCCATATGCTAGGTGTTACTTATGGTTAGTAGAAGCCCTAATTGATATAAGTGAGTTATAATCAATTAGGGAATTGGAAGGAGTTCCAATTAGACCCTAAATGGAAAGAGTTCCATTGTGCACACCTCGTGCTATTCCTACTACTTAATGATGTGAACCCAATGGGTCACACACTGATCATGCAAGAAGGGCTTTAAAGTCTATGAGAGAAAGGGTTTTAGTGAATAAAGAATAGTTCTTTATAGGCCTATTTGTATTTGATACAAATAATAGGGGTTAATGTGCAATTAAGTGTAATTACACATAACCCTATTAGGGTTTCTTCCCCATGGCCAGCCCCCTTTAGTGGGCTGCCTATATAAGTCACACTTATGTGTGACATGGCATAATAGGCTTGCACAATAAACCCTAGCCGTCCAGCCCTTTGGAGGCTCTCTTCTCTCTCTCTCTCTCTTCTCCACCTCTAGCAACAACAAGGAAGAAGAAAGAAAAGGCTTGAAGCTCTAGCTAGGTGTGGATACCGTTGGAGGCAGCACACTTGGGCTGCTTATTCACCGCTGTCCGGAGTAGAAGCTTGGAGCAAAACGGAGAAGACAAAAATCCTGTAAGTGTTCTAACCCTCTTCGTAGTTAGGGTTTGATTTTGTGTTATGCATAGTTAGATTCATGGGATTGGGAATCGTAGGAAAAATTTTTTATATTCCGCACTTCTATTTTTCCCTCTTGTTCGATTCCCAACATTCCCTCGTAAGGAAGAGTTTCCATAAGAAAATTTGTATTTTGAATGGCAGCTTCAGTATCCAAAAAAGTTTCCAAAATAGCTCATCAGTAGCCAGCACATGATTAGATGACGATGAGCCAACATCAATGATCAAACAGTCTCCAAGGAAATGCCTGATGACCCGAGCTAACAGTGTACGTATTGGCCATCAAACGCCGGAGTCCAAACCAATAGATATGAAGTAGCACAAATGGAAAATGGCTTCTTGCACAAACTGTCTGCAACATCAGCGGGGATTAGTGGATTGAGGAGGCCTTTATTCCAAGTGCCATTACCCCGGTTGATAAGCTGACTCACTGATTCAATACCCAATTGTCTGCAACTCTGAATACCAAGGAATTTCTGATACCCAAATTGGGTGGTTAACCGGAATAGATTGACCATGACCCACTTGCCATTTAAGATGCTTCAGAAGGCCAGTATTGGACCATTTCATGAAAGATGAGACTTGCTCAATTGTGCAAGAAATTGATCAATTGGGTGATTATTTATTTAATGCAGGACAAAGAACCCGAGCAAATGTATGGTATTTTTTATTACTAATTTTGTAATTTTCGTATTTATTTAGTTTAGGGTTTTATTTGTTTATTTTAGTAGTTTTAAAGTTTAATCAATCAAAATTGAGTCCTTATAGGACAATTTTAGAAGGTATTTACAATGTTTTAAGGGTTTTATGAAGCCTTTACTATAAAATCCAAAAACGGAATTTTGCTAGTTGGTAGTTTTCTGGCAATTCCTTATTTAATAGTTTCCCTATTTTTTTATTTTTTGTTTTGCAAGAGTTAGGTTTTTTCATAAATTAGGTTGTAGGCCTCTTGGCCAATTAATTAAACTTTTCATTAATAAAGAATTTATTCCCCTTTTCTTCATTACACTTTCCACTACATCATTATTGGAAATAATTTGCAAAAGGGTGGTGAAAGAGATGTGGAGATGTCATCCGTGGCCTCAATCCTTTCTGCTAAAAATTTTAAGTGGACTGTGGCCACAAGTCTATATTATTATACTTGTATAGTCACAAGTCTATAAAAAAAATTTATAAAACCTTAAGTCAATTCACCAATATAGCCATAAACACAAATACCCTTCAATAAGCGTTGAAAGGGGACCTTATCTTCATCATTTGTTTAATTCTAGTCATTCTTTTATCAAGCCTACTGATTGAACCAAACATACCTATATATATATATATTCTTTTTTCTTTTTTTTTACTTCTCCTCCTCTTCATCCTAACTGAAAAATGATAGCCACACATGGCATATAACTGTTTTAAAAACACTATATTCTCTTAAATTCAATAAATTTCAAATCACTAATACCAAATTCAATTATTTTATTCATAATGTAACTGTTAAAATACTCCCAAAACAATTAATTTTAATTTAAACTCTAATAAAAATAATTAATTTAAAATTTTTAAAAATAGTTACGTGTAACTATTTTAAAATAGCACATTTAGTTAATGTAACTATTTATTTTTTTTCCTAATTTTATAATCATCATGGGTCTTGTTTCGAAACTTTCGACGAGTAGATTACAAAAATATAAATTTTATAAAAAACCGACATATAAATTAAAAGTTATGTCATTTTAATGTTTAAAAATAAAAATAACAACTTAAGAGTAATATAGACTTTATGCAATCAACACCCTTATACAAGATTCTCACATGGACTTTTCCCTCTATAAATTCACTAAAATTGTACTCTAGCTAATTTTCCCAAATTTGAATCACCTAACATTAGGAGAAAATGCTCCACTAGAATTATTTGTGCTGCTAAGATTGGTGATAACTACATATGAACGGTATTAGAAATTTTCAGCATTTGATTGAGGGGTTTGTACCCAATACAAACATCTAATGGATAAGACCATTCACAAGTGTCATGTCTATCAATGGCTTTGCGGGCTAGTGGCACCTTTTTCCCCTACATGAGGAGAGGTTCCAGGTTCGACTCTTTAGTTGCTTATATATTGATGTAATGAATTTCTGATCTATATATGTAATAAAAAAAAAACCAATTAAAAAAAAAAAAAAAACCTTAGTGTTTTGTCCACTAGTTGACTAACCCCATAAACTAGCCGTTAGTTGACAAAATTGTCAATGGCTCTTTGACCTAATGGCATGTCCCATCCTAATAAGAGAATAAGGTTCACAAAGATCTTGATTTCAACTATGCCTAGAAGTATATGCATATGTTCACTCCAATCGTTTGGCAAAAAAATAAATGTAAATAAATAAAAACTAATTAACAAAGTTAGGATCCCCTAAGTGCAACTGTGTTGTTTCCACCAGCGACCTCCTCATAACTGTAAAACGAGCCCTTTGCTCTTTCACAAAGTATGCACCATTTCAGAGCTACTTATATATCTCTTTTTTTCACTTCTAATCTAATTATCAAGCAGACACGACGTTGATACCAAACAAGGGGTTGAAGTCGAAGTTCTTGCAGGGCCTAATTAAGAAGCTAATTATCAACTTATAGATCTCTTTTTTATACACTTCTAATCTAATTAAGAGGCTCTGCTCCCAGTGTTCACAATATATTTTAATTTTTAAGAGATGTAAGCCAGCACAAATCCTTTCACAATGCTGAGAGTGCAATCCATTAACAGCACATTGGGTTACTTTGCTTCGGCCCAAAATGTGCCCTTCGTACTGGGAACGGCTATTGCAACCCCCCCTTCTTATAACCCCACCCCTATCTTTTTGGTTTTTAAGATTTCATAAAAAATATAAAACGTTTTTGCAAAAACAGGTCAATTGGTCCATTAGAAAACATTATTTTGAACAATTTCGCAGAAAAAAGTTTTTTCAAAATCTATCGTTTAGATAGACTTTTTGACAAAAAATGAAATAAATGCTATAAAAAGTATATTTAAACGATAGATTTAAGAAAAACTTTCTTTTATAAAGTTGTCCAAAATAATGTTTTCTAGTGTACATCATGACCGGTTGTCATAAAAATCTTTTATATTTTGCATAAAACCTTAAAAACCTAAAAGATAAGAGGTGGGGTGATAAGAATGGGGGGTTGCAATAGTCGTTCCCCTTCATATTTTTTACTGTTGGCGGCAAATAAGAAGCCCAGCCCATCTAAAAATCAAGCCAGGATCTGTGCCACCTATAGAGATGGGCTGCTGATCCAGTATAGGCCTACCATAGCAGTTGTACATTAGAGGCTTTTCAATGAGCATGCGTAGGGCCCCGCTCCCCTCACCCCAATGATGGGAAGTCTCAAAACCCAAATCTCCCCATTTTAAGACGAGAGATATGATGGCCGCTGTCAACTATGTTAGATCCTGATTCTTCATATAAGCTGACCACGGAACGTGGAGTAAGGTTAACGACATGTGACCATAGGCAAAGCCATGAGTCCATGACCCAGCCACATTAGTAGGAAACAGAAGTACGAATGACCAAAAGTCTTCAAAATATTGTGCCCAGCTTACCATGAAAAACAACCGTGTGGATTGTACAACTGCTGTTTGCTAGCGTATGCAAAAAAAGGTTTCTCAATTGGATATTCATTAAAAAAATTTAATGGGTCGCACATTTGCACGAAGTTAGGTAAGGTAGAATAATGTACTCAGAGTACAAGTAGCTGTATATTAACGCACCAGGGAGGATCATGTTCCACTACAAAGTATATCCAACCACAGAGAAAATTGCTTCTTTAATGAGACAAGATGCTACCATAAATCAAAGAAATGGTTTCATTAATAAGACAAGGCTATCTTATCTTATCTTATAGTATCATTAAAAGTCAGGGACATGTGAATTGCAATATCAGAGAGAGAGAGAGAGAGAGAGAGAGAGAGAGAGAGAGAGAGGGAGAGAGGGAATGGTTCAAAAACCTAAATTCTGATTGATACTTGATATTTCAATTTTTTTTTTTTCCAAAAAGATATATATATATATATATATATATATAAGTTTGATCATGTGCCAGATATTCCGGATATCTTGTATAATCATAACCGTCCGTGAATGATACGTACACGTATCATTCACGGTGATACGAACATTCATAATCAAATAGGATAGTTAGAGATATCTCACACTTGAACAATCTTTTATATATATATATATATAAACTTTTTTGATCTGATGATAAAACTTGTGAGCTATTTGGATTTGTGTAGATTAACTGGACCCCAAACTTTGGTAGTAATAAACTTGGAACACCCATCATGTTATTTTTTTCCGACCACAAAGCCTAAATGATGGAAACCATTGATTATTTTTGTTGGAATGATTTGTGCCCGTGAGTGGATGGTTACTGGTTTAGATGATCTCGTGAAGGTCTTGGGCGGTTGGGCCTTTAGCCTCAAGTCATTGTGGAGCCCACACAGAATCATTTTAACGGCCACCATGTGACAAAAAAGTGAGTTTGTATGAAATTCTTGTGTACTTCTACTCACACACAAACTTCGATTTCACATCATTACAAGACTCAGCCTGACAGTTCGATAATAATCTTCCCCCCGAGAGATCCATGGTCTATATGCAACTTGGCGGCTAAGCATAAAAGTCCGTTACTGAAGGTGATTCACAAATTATCAAACGTAAAAATTGTCTAAGAAGTTAAAATCCTAATTAAGAAATCTTTTGATTGGTTGATAAGTCTGATAATGTTGTCTCCCGGCATATTGTTAGACAAGCTAATAGAGTAGTCGTTATTTGGCTAATTTAGGGTCTTAGACATTGAGAATTCTTATACCTATTAACCTAGATAAATCACTAACCTAGCATCTTATGGAACATCTTTGAGGAAGACCAGCTATGGTTAAATCATTTTGATTATACTCATATTTATCCTAATAATATTGTCTTTTTATCAATAAAAATAAAAATAAAAAAAACACTAAATTTTGATTTAATTAAAATGATTTTCGACCAAGAGATTTTTATTTTTTCAATCAAATGATTTTTTACCATATGATATATATATTTTTTTTAATTTCTCTCTTGACATTTCAATTTAAAATTCTTATACAACTAAACAAATGAAACCTTTTCATCTATAAATTTCTTCAATCTTAATAATTTAACTTTAAACATTAATCCATCAACCTACATGCCTTTATCGTGTCATGATAGCTTCAACAAGAGATAGAATTAAACTGTTCATTAATCATGCGGTTGGCATAATACCATTTGTTGATATTAGAGAATTAGAGACAAAGGTAATTCCGGCCATTATATAATAAAAAAAAAAAAAATTTTAAAAAAAATTTAAAAAATCATAATCGTAATCATAGATTATATGAAAGTCCGGGGCCCATGAAATTTAGGGTCATGAATTCTTCCATGTAGGATATTATGTCTTTCGGCTCCATCCTGAAAAGGACACGAATTGCAGGGGGGGCCCACCACCTTGCACCCGTGAAGTGGGTCGGCAATAGTGGGATCAGAAACACGCTCACGAGAATGCATATGCTATAACTCCATCAAACAAACAAGGTCCACTGGGTAGAAGGAGTGTGGGACCCACTTAACCAATTCCATGGGCCAAAATGGCCGATCCTCGTTTCTGTCAACTTCTTAATTCACATGTTCACAGTTATCCTCTCTTGTTTTTTTTATTGAGTCACAGTTTATCCTCTCAAGCTGAAGCTCCTCCTATGGTTGGATAGAAACAGTTGCAAAAAGGTTCTTAGAAATTTATTTATTTTTTTTTTTTTTTGTTTTAGTGTTTTACCAAACAAAATACTCATATGCAGGTATTTTACAATTTAGTAAACTAAAATAGATTGGTGAAGGTGGATGTCCTTACAAGGATTCGAATATGGGCATCATTTGATAATTAAATATTTTTTAGAAGCACAATCATAATAAAAGAAGGAAAATGTTAAAGATATTAGTTATTTTTACTAGTTTTATTCATTCATTGATGTGTCCATTACAAACTAGTGATTAATTAAATTTATACCTTTTGCTTTTAGCTTAAAGAAGAGTGCATGAGATAGAAATTAACCAATGAAAACTTCCAATGAACATAGCAACACTCAAAATAATTAGGTAGTCTATTTTTTATGGGTAGTGCTATTCGTGCTCTTATGACCTCCTCTCGGGCTCTCCTCCTAATTATTATTATTTTTTTTTAATCACGATCGATAGAATTTACACCTAATCCTAAACCCCCCTAAGTATTAACAATGAATATCAATTGTTTTTCATAAATTTGAACTCGAGATTATTCACTCAACAAGTAAACAGAATGTCATTAAACTATCATGCCATTGGCCGCTCTCCTCCTAATTCATTTCATATACAATGGCAACAATACCGTACCCCCAAATTATCATTAGGTTAATCGTAGGCATTAATTTTGACTATGATCAAGCATTTAGCAATGCTTTTCTATAATTTTTAAAAACTAAAAGATAAATAACATAAACAAAAAGTACTGAATTTTCATATAGATAGACACGTAGGATAAATAGCCATCTTTTTGTCGTCAATTACATGACTATTACTTGTATATATATACACATTATATTTAAACATTATACATTCCTTTTACTTAAAATATTGGAAGACTTGTTGTATAGAGTATAGACTACACCCACCCAACACCACCCACGCCTGTGCCACTAGACCACAAGGGCTGGTGGTACCATTCATAATTATTGGTAGAAAAATGCTGCAAAGATTATGCAAGAATAGCATTTTTTATCTTAGCGCATAACAACAACAATGATTGAGCCATATAATGAAAACTCTATAAATACTGCATTTGTCTCCACAACCCCACAAAAACAAACTTCATATACCCTATCCGACAATGGAGTTGTTTTGGACAAGTCCCATGAGAACTCAAGTAAGATCCCATACCCTTTAATTTTATACTATTCTCTTACATTTTCCCTCCATTTCCTCGGCATCCAAACAACACATATTCCTCCTCATTAAATATATAGAGTTTCTTGTAAGGTTTCTTGTAGACATTTGAAAGCCCTTAATTTGTTGGATTTGTAAAAATACAAATATTTTACCATTTCACAGAAGAGCTTGTTCTGTTCATATATGCTTTGGTTTTTTGTTTTATATGTCAAAAGCTTTCTCTTTTTGATGAATTTTCAATACTCATCCTTAGTTTTCTTCAAAATCAAAGCCTCGCCCATTAGTCTCTTTTGTCCATAAATCCCATTATATATAGAATGAGTGTTTTTCGCTTAAGGTTTTGCTTTGGTTTTACAGGTGATTGAGATAGTTTTGGCACTTGTTGTGGTGGGACTAGTGAGTCTAAGAGGAGCTGAGTGCAGAAAAGGGAGGATTCTAGACAGTTTCGACTACACTGCTATAAGCTGCAGAGCTCACAGTGCATCATTGACGGATTTTGGAGGGGTCGGCGATGGAAAGACGTCGAACACAAAGGCGTTTAAGGATGCTATCAATCAGCTGAGCCAGTACGGATCCGACGGAGGAGCTCAGCTGTTTGTTCCTGCTGGAAAATGGTTGACTGGGAGCTTCAATCTCACCAGCCACTTCACTCTCTATCTCCAAAAAGATGCCGTTCTTCTTGCTTCCCAGGTTTAATTTTATTTCACTTTTTGTTGTCTTCCCTTTCTAAAGTCTGCTTATGTTTTCAACTTGGCACCACTTTGGAATGTAAATCCACTAAAGGTGGGACAAATTAGTTCACGGGCAATGGAAAATGACCTAAAAAATTGACCCAAAAGATGGGTCATCTTTTATGTCACTTTTTTGTGGGTCATTAAGTACATTTTTACTAGCACCTAATTTTAATATTAATAGAAAATTTGAATCTCATTTGAAAAATATGTCTGCGAAGACACATGGCGCCCATCTTGTATGAATTTATTGAATAACAATTTGAGTCTCATTTGAAAATTTGAGTCTCGTCTTGTATGAATTTATCCTCAGTTTTGCATAGTAAACTTGTGGGCTTGATTCCTTCGCACCCGTAGGACCCTCTGGTCAATGAAGTTCACTTAGGCTGCAGCAAGAACCGTTTGGATTTAGTGCGATGCTGTCGATCAGATTTGTGAAATTAACGGCCCTGATTCATTTCTTTACAAAACCCCGATTCCAAACAAGAGCTTAATGAGTGCTTGCTTAGTGTAGCAATACAACTGATGGGAAAAAATAAAAATATTCGTAATAATCACCAAATCCGGATCCACAATGGATGTCCTTAACTCCTGTATCCAAACACAATTTTGCTTCTGTATTGCCCTTGTAGCACTTATATGTTATGCGTGGCGGATAGATTTTTTATTTTTTTTTGCTGGTTAATAATCTGGATAAATTATTGGTGTAGGATATAACCGAATGGCCCGTGATTGATCCCTTGCCATCATACGGTCGAGGAAGGGACGCAAAGGGAGGAAGGTACATCAGTTTCATATTTGGAACAAACCTCACTGATGTTGTTGTTACAGGTAATTAACAAATAACACATACAGATTAAGACCAATCTGTATTATATTATATTTTGTATATATATATATATATATCTATACGATTATATTCCCATCAACATATGTTGATAGAAGTTATATCAGCATCATGCATTGAATGTTGTACCATTTGTTTAGTCTAATGTACCTCATATCCCACTAATGCACAAGGTAAAACTCTCAATGCGAGTGTTTGATATAAGTTATATCATCACATGCTTACCTAATCATCATCCTATATATATATATGAAAACATACTTATATAAGTTAGATTGGCACCATGCATTGAAGATTGTATCTGTGCATTAACCCAATGTTTTCCATAAAGCCGTAACCCACCAATGCACGGAGTACAAGTTTCAATATGGGTGTTTATATCAACACATTGTTACTTGACCGTCATCCTATATATCAAGAAAAAATTTCAAGTAAGACGTGCAGATGTAACTTGCATCAACATGTGCACTGAGGTGATATATATATATATATATTTAAGTAAGTTATATCAAAACTATACATTAGTGGTTGTACCTCTTGCATTGGTTTAATGTACTTTATATCCTATTAATGTATAAAATATAACACCCAATGCGGGTGTTGATATAAGTTATATCAGTACGTACTTATCTGATCATCATCTTATATATGAGTGTGTGTATTCACTGACAAGTAATTAAATTTTCATAATGTATTCTAAGATTAATCTAACGAGTTTATTAAATGAACTCCATTTGATATCAGGAGACAATGGAACAATCGACGGTCAGGGTGCTTTCTGGTGGCAGCAATTCCACAAGGGCAAGCTAAAATTCACCCGGCCTTACCTGATTGAGATCATGCACTCAGATAAAATCCAAATATCAAATCTGACGCTGCTCAACTCTCCAGCATGGAATGTCCATCCTGTTTACAGCAGGTTATCAACTCCTTCCACTGCTTCTTACTTAATTGTTACTCCATAGTGCCGGTGATATTCCATGCTGCAGCACCAACATCATCTAAGTTTATGCTTCCTCACACATTTGTCCACGTGGCACACATTCATTGGCATCGCGCTTTCCCTCCCCCCCCCCCCTTTTTTTTTTTTTTTTTTTTTTTTGGGGTGGGGGGGTAAGAGTTTTCATGATTTTTATGATCACCTTATGACAAAATTTTCCAAATTAAATTTTGCAGTAATATTATTGTGCAAGGCATCACGATCATCGCTCCCATCACATCTCCAAACACTGATGGGATCAACCCAGGTTTGTAAATTTCCTGAGCCGTCCGATTCTGATGGCAATACCGCAACCATTCGATGAGCTGACTTTCAAATTTTGAATCCATTGAATGGTCAAGATTGTTAATTCAATTTTGATTTTGATTTCTTTTTTATTACCTTCAGATTCTTGCACAAATACAAGAATTGAAGATTGTTACATTATTTCTGGAGATGACTGTGTGGCTGTGAAAAGTGGGTGGGATGAGTATGGCATAAAATTTGGAATGCCAACGAAACAGTTAGTCATCAGACGGCTCACATGCATCTCCCCATACAGCGCCGTGATCGCATTGGGAAGCGAGATGTCAGGTGGGATCCAAGATGTCAGAGCCGAAGACCTCGTAGCCCTTAACACAGAATCAGGGGTGAGGATCAAAACCGCAGTAGGAAGAGGAGGGTACGTGAAAGACGTATACGTGAGAGGCATGACCATGAAAACCATGAAATGGGCCTTTTGGATGACCGGGAATTATGGCTCCCACCCCGATAACAATTACGACCCCAACGCGTTGCCGATCATCCAAGGGATTAATTATAGGGATATGGTGGCCGAAGATGTGAAGATGGCGGCTAGGTTGGAGGGAATTGCCGGTGATCCCTTCACCGAAATTTGCATCTCTAATGTGACCATTGGGATGGCGGCGAAGGCAAAGAAGGTGCCTTGGACTTGCTCCGATGTTGCAGGGATCACGAGCGGCGTTACGCCTCGGCCGTGCGATTTGTTGCCCGATCAAGGCCCGGAGAAGGTGGGATTATGTAATTTTCCAACCGAAGCTCTACCGATAGATAACCTACAATTTCAACAGTGTTCCTATAGCATGAGTTACTATTGAGTTCACTAGATGAGATGTGTCGTGTGTGGTAGCAATTAAACATTATATCTCTGTAGGGACTTGTATTAAAGCTTGTGATATAGTCCGTCCTTGGGGTTTCTATGCCCTAGACATTAAATGCATATGAAGAGGTCAGTCTATCTGTAAAAAAAAAAAATGATGCTCTGTATGCATCAACTATTTGCACCCACCAATTCTCTTTACCAACTCAAGAGAATCAGAATGATGATGTGATCAATTATTGTACACTTTCATAGAAACAATTCTAGCTAAATAAAGGCAATAAGATCCCATTTTCAAAACCATATTATGGATCGCACTCACTCTACCCATAAAAACAAGAAGTTGTTAACTAGACAAGAAAATTAGCTATTCCTTAAATTCCATATGGATCATAATCTTCATTAGTTCATTGCCAAAACCTAATCCCAATAGTTCTAGGGCAAACTAAAACCATCTCTTTAATCAAATATTGAATTTCAAATTCTTTTCCATTACTTAATTCATGTACTTTTGTTAGATGGTTATCTCCTTACTTATCCAACATCCTAATAGCAAGCCTCAAATGTTGACATATGTCCTCTATGCTAATAAGCAACCAAATTCAATTTGCAAACCCTTTCTTTGAACCTATTGAAACCATCCTAGGTTTTTTGTTGTCTGGTCATGCTTCTTCTGGTTGGGGAGAGGGCCAAGCCCTGACTTAAAACAGAAACACATGGGAACAGAACGCCGACCAACTCACTGCGAAGAGAGGGCAGAAGCCCAATACGAAGTTTCATAAGATACCCAAACTATGGCCCATATTAAAGAACTTTAGTGTGGGAAGAACCAACAGAACGAAATCTAAGCTTTAGAGAGTGGTAAATGGGACCAATTAAAGGCCAGAGACTTGAGCTTGGACTAAAAATTAAAAAAAAAAACCCAGATCAGGCAAAAGAGTAGAGTTCAAATTGAAAAGAATTTGGTTGCTCCATTTCCTACACATCCAAGCTGTTTGACCACAAATAAAGCTTCAAAGAATATCAATCGTAGCGGAAAGTTTATGAAAGAAAAAGGGCACCGTCTTCTTCTTAAAAATTACTCAAATGCACTAGTAAAAGAGAAAACACACCCGAATCTACGAGCAAAGAGAATAAAATCTCATAAAGAAATTCTTATTAATCAAAACATAACCTTACAATGAAAGGAGGCAACATATATACAACCTGCAAGTCCTAATTTTAATAGAATTAGCAAACTCAAGGAAAAAGAAACCAAATTAAGGAAAATACCAAAAATAGGAAAATTCCAACTAAAGACATAAATCAAAAGCCTTAAACTTAGGGAAGAAGCTGGCAAAACGAAGACCCCAAACAGCAATCGTAGCTCCCAAAAACCTCCTATAACTGGTTGGGAGGGAAACTTCTCAAGTCAAGTCATCATCCGCTTAATATTCTTACTTATTTCTATTTTTATTGGCTCAACATCCAAAACATCTTTTTTCTTTTCACAAAGTGGGCACCAATAAGTGGTGACAAAAAGACCATCTTATCTCGTCATAAGTCATCTCTTGTTTGGCCAGCCAAATATTATGATTCTAGTCAATCAATAGCCAATAAACCTCGTACAACTGGTTGGGAGAAAAACTTCTCGAGTCAAGTCATTATCCCCCAAATATTCTTACTTTTCTCTATTTTTATTGGCTCAACATTAAGAACATATTTTTTTTTTTTTCATAAAGTGGATACCAATAAGTGGTGATGAGAAGTCCATCTTGTCTCGTCACAAATTGTCTCTTGTTTGGCCAGTTAAATATTATGGTTCCAGTCAATCAATAACCAATAAACCTCCTACAATTGGTTGGCAGAGAAACTTCTCAAGTCAAGTCATTATACCCCTAATATTCTTTCTTATTTCAATTTTTATTGGCTCGACATTAAGAACATCTTTTTTTTTTCTTTTTTTCTTTTTTTTCCATAAAGTAGGTACCAATAAGTGGTAACGAGAAGACCATCAGGAAATTATTACCAAAAATAGCAAAAACGCGCTTTTGAAGGCCAAAATGAAAGAATTTTCCCGAAAAGTGTCGCATGTCCCAACTTATGGCAAGGAGTACTGATCAATACATTGATTCTAGTTGACCCATCAAATTTCACACGATTCTGACATTTTGGCTTTCTCTCCCTATTATTACTTTTTAATGTTTTGCTTTTGGAGGTCCATCCGGACTAAGAACTCCTCTACAAGCTGTTCCACATCACAATCCAAGCCACAACATAGTGGTCAAGATGTTTAATCTGATCCAGTTACGTAATTAAACGAAGATAAGGCAAGTCTGGTGTGGTTGGGTCCAAATTGATCTCACCATAAGCCAGTCCCCAAGCATATCTGCACATGAACGGAATCTTTCACAAGGTACCTCTACCAAGCAAAACCCAAATCCCCCTGAATCTGCTGATGGATATGATTTTGGAACAGCTGCCACTTCCATTCACCAATATCCACACTATACTCGGCAACTGCAGTACCAGGCTATCCTACGGACTAGGGCCAGAAGCAGAATCCAGCAAGGCCCTCCTGCAATTTATAAATACCCTTTCCCATTTCTAATCATGAAATCTCATCAGTTCTGTATACCTTTTCTAAAGTCCCGTCCAGTTAAATTATTAACCATCTTATCCCCTCTCAAAAGTTTATAAGTTAAAGGAAAAACAGTCACGAACAACTTCAGCAACATTTTTGTTACACAGTGCGCAACATTTTATAAAAGGTAGGGTTGCCTACCACAAAAAATTGGACAAGGCTCTACTAATTGCTTCAATCGTATGACTACGACCTTGAATCAAGAGGTAGAACCTTTTGCCCAATGCCCAACTAAAACCAAACTGACTAAGTGGAGCTCAGCCCGAGTTTAAATTTGGATTAAATGAGGCTATTTGGTTTTCTTGATAATGGTGAACTTTGGGGTGAGCTTTACCCAAACTCAAAATGAGAAGAAGAATAAGGAGAAACAATGGAAAACAGTAGAGAGAGAGAGAGCATGGAAATTATATGATTTTTTTTTTTTTTTCAAAAGCACTTTCAAAATAATAAAATAAAATAAAAGTAGCCGCAGTAAAGCAAATAAAGACTATCGAGAACAGAGCAGCATGTTGAGATAATTCACCAGGGAGGATCATGTTCCACTACAAAGTATATCCTACCACAGGGAAAATTGCCTCTTTAATGAGACAAGATGCTGCCTTAAATCAAAGAAATGGTTTCATTAATCAGACAAGGCTATCTTATCTTATAGTATAAGTAAAAGTCAGAGACATGTGAATTGCAAAATCAGAGAGAGAGAGAGAGAGAGAGAATGGTTCATAAACCTGAATTCTGATTGATACTTGATATTTCAGTTTTTTTTTTTTTTTTTTTTTTTTTTTTTTTTTTGGTCCTCAACAAAATATATATATAAAGTTTTAATCATGTATGGGATATCTCGGATATCTCGTATAATTACAATCGTCTGTGAATGACACACACGCAGATCATTTACAGACATTCGTGATCGAATATGATAGTCAGAAATATTCCTCACTTGCTCATTACATTTTGACCTGAGATATATATATATATTAACTTTTTTGATCTGATGACAAAAATTTGCTCATTACACTTTCCACTACACCATTAAACTTTTGATCTGATGACAAAATTTTGCCAATTTGGTAGTTTTCTGTCAATTCCTTATTTAATGGTTTCCCTATTTTTTTATTTCTTGTTTTGCAAGAATTAGGTTTTTCATAAATTAGGTTGTAGGCCTCTTGGGCAATTAATTAAACTTTTCATTAATAAAGAATTTGTTTCTCCTTTTCTTCATTACACTTTCCACATCATTATCGGAAATAATTTGCAAAGGGGTGGTGAAAGAGATGTGGAGATGTCATCGGTGGCCTCAACCCCTTTTGTTAAAAATTTTAATCACTAACTTAAGGAGAAAATTCTCCACTAGAATTATTTGTGCTGCTGAGATTGGTGATAACTACATATGAACAGCACTAGAAATTTTCAGCATTTGATCGAGGGGTTTTTATCCAATGCAAACATTTAATGGATAAGATCATTCATAAGTGTCATGTCTATCAATGGCTTTGCAGGCTAGTGGCACTTCTTCCCCTACGTGAGGAGAGGTTCCAGGTTTGACTTTTTGGTTGCTTATATATTGATGTAATGAATTTCTAGTACATATATGTAATTAAAAAATAAAATAAATAATTAAAAATCAAAAAATAAAAAAAAAATAAAAAAAAAAAAAAAAAAGAAGAAGAAGAAGAAGAAGAAGAAGCCTAAGTGTCTTGTACACTAGTTGGCTAACCCCGTAAACTAACCATTAGTTGACAAAATTGTCAATGGCTCTTTGGCCTAATGGCATGTTCCATCCTAATAAGAGTGTAAGGTTTGTAATTATCTTTGTTTTAACTATGCCTAAATGTATATGCATATGTTCACTCCAATTGCTTGGCAAAAAAATAAAAAAATAAAAAAAACTAATTAACAAAGTTAGGATCCCCAAGTGCAACTGTGTTGTTTCCACCAGCGACCTCCTCATCTATACTACCTATAAAAAGATGAATGTGAGAAAAACTTTTGATTGACTAATATACCCTTATTTTAATTTTTAAATACACAACTACCCTTCTGCATATATAGGAAATATATTAATATAAAACACATACCTTAATAAGAATTCTAAGAAAACTATACAACCATCCTTCTGCATATATAGGAAATATAGCAATATAAAACACATACCTTAATAAGAATCTGCATATGTAGGACATATATAGGAAATGTAGCAATATAAAACACATACTTTAATAAGAATTCTAAGGAAATTATAATTCGTAAAATAATTAAGGGTCTGTTCGTTTCGCAGGAAACGAAACTCTCGAGACTTTGAAATTCTCGAGAGTTTTAACTCTCGAGAGTTACAATCCTGAGAGTTAGAATTTTGGTTGTTCGGTTTACAAAAGGATTTTTCAAAGGAATTTATGATTTTTTTTTTATTAAAAAAAAACTTTAAAAAAAAAAATTTGAAATCAGATCCAAAGAGTTATAGTCGTGAAGCAATATGACCTAAAGTCAATTGAAATTTGTCGAATAAGAAGAAAGTGGGTGATATGAGTAATCGCCGGCAAAACATTGCTTGGGTATTAAAATAAAATAAAAAATCTAAGTTCAAAATTAAAGACTGTGACATGATTTTATAAAAACACACAAACACACATATTGCTTTGCCAATATTCTTACACACTTTGTTTTGTAAAGAGAAAAAAAAAAAGAATGCGGAGTGAAGTTCTAAAAAATGAGTTTGGGTTGCCGAGAATAACATGTGGGAGTTTCTAATTCCTGTGTATTTTGATAGGATTTTCATTTCCCATGAATGATGAGAATTGAGATTTCACGGGAAATTAAAATCTCATGATTTAAGCGAAACGAACAACCCACTTTTTATTAATTCCTGAAAATCTACAACTCCCCCCCCCCCCCCCCCCCCCAATTCTAGTCAAACGAACAGACCCTAAATAAAACCAAACCCATATAGGAATTCTTAGGAAATGAAAACTATAATTCGATATTACTCTCATTCATCTAGGGTGTTCCATATTTCATGAGTTGGAGAATGTAAATGGTTGATCCAATGTTAGAGTCGTAGTACTTCTCTACACCATAGCTTTCAAACACCATTCTCCTCACCTTTTGATCTAATTCTGTTACTGCCTTCGAGTACGAAAGCATGCTTTTATTGACCAAAAACAGAAGATGAAACATAAATTACGTGAAAAACCTAAGCATATTGAATAATTATTATGAGATTTAACAATAGATTAGATTATACCAAAAACGATCATGTCAATTGGGCCACATGAGATTTGTGAAAACTTTGAGTTCCTTCAAGCGTGGCTGGATTATTGATGCCCATGCCTTCATAAAGAGGGATCCAGGCTTCACAAGAGTAGCTTCAACCTTCTCTCTACCTTTTCCATTAACGGCGACTTCTTCTTTCTCTGGTAAGTTTTGCTCTGTAAATTATAATATATATATGGTACCGTGCTGAAAATTTGTTGAGTTGGGTTTTGGTTAGAATGCTAATAATCACATTAGGTTTTATTTAATTTTGTTCCTCTGAGAAATTAATTTTATGCAATCATATTTCATTTAAATTCTATATATCTTTCCTAGAGATTTTTTCTATTCAAGTTTTTGGTTTTGTATTTTTTATTTTTGCTGTGAGTATTTTCACTTACTTTTGATTTGATTGATAGAGTTTCATAAGCAATTTGCTAAAATACTTTTGTGTTTTACGTGGTAAATCATCTAATTATATACATTTTTTTGGATGAAAAATTGCTCTTGAAAATATCCAATGGGAATTGAAAAGCTATTTTTATATGCTCATTCTCTTTCTAATTTTTTTCTTGTTGATAAAAAATCCCTTGTAAGAGGTATGTATTTTATTTTTTATTTTTTATTTTTAAATGTTCAATTTCTATGTTGTCTTTCTGATTTTTTCTTAGAGATTAAAATTCCCTTCTCAAGACTACACTGTTTTTGGGTGATTTGAGGGGTGAGTCGGAGAACAAGGGCCTTAAGTTTCTAAATGTTCTTGATGAGGCATCTTGCCTTATTTTTTGATTTGTAATTTTTCCCATTTTTTGAATCCTAAGATTAGTTTTCGTGCTATGTTATCTTTGGTTGTTTCAATTAATGGGATGTTGAGCTCCAATGATGCATTGTGGAATGTCTCGCTACAAAGTGAGGATCCATAGATTCTTCAGCCAAAAAAAAAAAAAAAAAAAATTTAAGATACAAAGGGATCAACTCACAAATTTATATGGGAATGTGGGGAGTACCAATGGAAATAAGGAAACGACCAATAAGGCAAAAAGCAAGTGCATGTTAAATAGGGAAAGTAAAGTTCAAAATACCTTTGCTATCATAAGTCAATAAAGAAGTTGCTAGTTTCATTAAATCCACTATGTGGTCTTTCACAAATATTGAAACATATTGTTGATGAATTTCAAGAAAATTAAAGAAAGAAATGAGATAACTTGGGTGAGGAGTAGCTGAGTCAAGTAGGTCGAAGCTTGAGCTCAACTCGAAATTTTGACGAGCTTAAAACCATGTTTGAACTCAGCCGCTCATTTTTATAACAAGCAAGTTCGAGCGAGCCAAATTACAAGTTGAACATGAGTCGAATTTGAGCTACGCGGGCCAATTTACGCTCCTACGTCTAGCAACACCAACTAGAGCAGGTTCAGGAGCACTACTACATGCACTCTCACTTTCCCATTTGAAGTCTTCACCTTTACTTCCCTTATTCTGGTTTTAAATTGGCAATTTTAAAGATCTATCACATTAACAAAAAGTCATTCCTCCACTGCGCTCGCCTAGATAGTGTTCCCCAGCTACTCTCCCATGGCTGGCAATAGCCATACCCACCCTGTCAGGCCATATCGCTGATTGACAAGTAACAAAGCATTATACTGCTCTTTCGTCTCAAGATTAATTAACTTCTACCATGAAAGTGAAAACTCTAGCATTCTTCCGTCCACCATCACCTGCGTTTCATTATGAGCTTTCCGCAAACTAACCAGCTGGTGCTTCAAATCCTCTACCTTCGGATTCTTCCATTTCAAAAAATTCTTCCACACAAACTTCTTCCCTACATTCCCAAGTGCCATAAATCTTCTCCTAGCACGAAAATATTTAATCATTAATATATTCCAATAATTCATCTAACATGTTTCGGTGCAAGTATCATTTCTCAATTTTAAATAGGTCTTATAAATTTCTACGTTCGTCTATGGTATAATATATTGTTTAATAGCATTTGTCTCATTTATTAAATAAATTATCTCAGATTCAAGCTTATGAAAAAGCATTGATACCCATTTTTTAATTAAACGGATTAAAGATCAAAGTAGATTGTATCGATGTTTTTTCTTTTTTTTTTTTTTTTAAAAAAAAGAAGAAAAAAAAGGTGCAATTTATACGCTATTACACCATTCCTCCATTATTCAATCAGAACTCCATGCTTCTCCTATTTATACGAAGCCATGCCACTCCACTTTCTCAATGAACGGTAGATATCGAACCACCTAATCCCTCTTTCAATAGCTAGGATCCACATTTAGAATTCCTTCAAAAAATATATCATTTTTTATCTCATTTAAGAATATTCTAGAACACACCACGTTGTTCTTATATTTTAAAATAAAAGTTTAGAACATCCTTTAATTTGTTAGACAAGGGAGGTGATTTGTTAATATTTGGTGTAAATTTTTTTATTCTTACATCTATCAATATTTCTTTATAAGAATAATATTTTATCAATCTAATTGTTGGATTAGATATTATCTTCATGCACGTTATGCATACCATATTTAAAGTTAATCGGATATTAAGAGTTATGTCATCCAAAAGTGTCTCAAATTATATATATATATATATATATATATATATATATATATATATGCTGACCAAACACTTTCCGATATCAAATTAATTTGAAATTCGGTATGCATGACATATAAAGTAGAAAGTATCAAATTCAACGGTGGATTGGCAAAATTTGTTTTCTATAAAAAGATATTAATGGGTGTATGAGTAAAGATATTAGTGAGTCATGTGCAACACACGTGTGCACCAACTAGTAACTATAAAACGAGCCCTTTGCTCTTTCAC
Organism: Liquidambar formosana; assembly: GCA_039720395.1. Taxonomy (NCBI): domain Eukaryota; kingdom Viridiplantae; phylum Streptophyta; class Magnoliopsida; order Saxifragales; family Altingiaceae; genus Liquidambar; species Liquidambar formosana. The sequence continues at coordinate 4,942,105 of CM077827.1, read as the reverse complement.
AAAGTATGCACCATTTCAGAGCAATTTATATATATCTCTTTTCAACGCTTCTAACCTAATTAAGAAGCTCTGCTCCCAGTGTTCACAATATATTTTAATTTTTAAGAGATGTAAGCCAACACAAATCCTTTCACAACGCTGAGAATGCAATCCATTAACAACACATTGGGTCCCTTTGCTTCGGCCCAAAATGTGCCCTTCAAGTTTTTTAGTGTTGGGAACGGCTATTGCAACCCCCCATTCTTATAACCCACCCTTTTCTTTTTGATTTTTAAGATTTCATGAAAAATATAAAAGGTTTTTGAAAAAACCGGTCGTATAGTCCACTAGAATTTGAACAACTATACAGAAGAAATTTTTTCCAAAATCTATCATTTAGGTAGACTTTTTGGCAAAAAATGAAATAAAGGTTATAAATGGCTAAAAAGTATATTTAAACGATAAATTTAGGAAAAACTTTCTTCTACAAAGTTGTTCAAAATGATGTTTTTTAGTAGATATCACGGTCAGTTTTCATAAAAATCTTTTATATTTTGCATAAAACTTTAAAAACCTAAAAGATGGGGGGTGGGGTGATAAGATTGGGGGGTTTCAATAGCCGTTCCCCTGTTGCTGTTGGCGGCAAATAAGAAGCCCAACCCATCTCAAAATCAAGCCAGGATCTGTGCCATCTATAGAGATGGGCTGCTGATCCAGTACAGGCCCACCATATAAGTTGAACATTAGGGCTTTGCTCTGAGCATGCGCGATGAGGTATGATGGCCGCTTTCAAAACCCAAACCTCTCCGTTTAGGACGAGATATGATGGCCGCTTTCAACTACGAGGAATATTTATTTGGGAAATTTTGACCGATTTAAAGACCCACTAAGTAATGAATCAGCTTCATTGAATTTCAATCTTGTCCTCCCCTCTATTTTCTTTAAGAATTAACCCGAAACTTTAGAGAAGGGCAAATGGGACCAATTAAAGGCCAGAGACTTGAGCTTGGACTAAAAATTAAAATAAACCCAACTGGATCAGGCAAAAGAGTAAAGTTGAAATTGAAAAGAATTTGGTTGCTCCATTTCCTACACATCCAAGCTGTTTGACCACAAATAAAGCTTAAGAGAATACCAATCTCAGGGAGCATAAAGTTTATGAAAGAAAAGGGCACCGTTTTCTTTTTAAAAATTACTTGAATGCACAAGTAAAAGAGAAAACACATCCGAATCACATCCGAATCTACGAGCAAAGAGAATAAATTCTTAGAAAGAAATTCTTATTAATCAAAACATAACCTTACAATGAAAGGAGTTAGCATATATATGACCTGCAAGTCCTAATTTTAATAGAATTAGTAAACTCAAGGAAAAAGAAACCAAATTAAGGAAAATACCAAAAATAAGAAAATTCCAACCAGAGACATAAATCAAAAGCCTAAACTTAGGGAGGAAGCTGGCAGAACGAGGACCCCAAACAGCAATCGTAGCTCCTAGAAACCTCCTATAACTAGTTGGGAGGAAAACTTCTCAAGTCAAGTCATTATCCGCCTACTATTCTTACTTATTTCTATTTTTATTGGCTTAACTTTCAGAACATCTTTTTTCTTTTCATAAAGTGGGCACCAATAAGTAGTGACAAAAAGACCATCTTGTCTCGTCATAAGTCGTTTCTTGTTTGGCCAGTCAAATATTATGGTTCTAGTTAGTCAATAGTTAATAAACCTCCTACAACTGGTTGGAAGGGAAACTTCTCGAGTCAAGTCATTACCCCCCAAATATTCTTATTTATCTCTATTTTTATTAGCTCAACGTTAAGAATATCTTTTTTTCTTTCTTTTTTTCATAAAGTGGATACCAATAAGTGGTGATAAGAAGTCTATCTTGTCTCGTCACAGATCGTCTCTTGTTCGGCCAGTCAAATATTATGGTTCCACTCAATCAATAACCAATAAATCTCCTACAATTGGTTGGCAGAGAAACTTCTCAAGTCAAGTCATTATACCCCTAATATTCTTTCTCATTTCTATTTTTATTGGCTCAACATTAAGAACATCTTTCTTTCTTTCTTTCTTTCTTTCTTTCCTTTTTTTTTTTTTTTTTTCATAAAGTGGGTACCAATAAGTAGTAACGAGAAGACCATCAGAAAATTATTACCAAAAATAGCAAAAACGCACTTTTGAAGGCCAAAACAAAGGAATTTGCCCAAAAAGTGTCGCATGTCCTAACTTACGATAAGAAGTATTGATCAGTACATCGATTCCGTTGACCCATCAAATTTCACACGATTCTGACATTTTAACTTTCTCTCCCTACTATTACTTTTTAATGTTTTGTTTTTGGAGGTCCATCCAGACTAGGAACTCCTCATCAAGCTGTTCCACATCACAATCCAAGCCACAACATGGTGGTCAAGATGTTTAATCTGATCCAGTTACGTAATTAAACGAAGATAAGGCAAGTCTGGTGTGGTTGGGTCCAAATTGATCTCACCATAAGCCAGTCCCCAAGCATATCTGCACATGAACGGAATCTTTCACAAGGTACCTCTACCAAGCACAACCCAAATCCCCCTGAATCTGCTAATGGATATGATTTTGGAATAGCTGCCACTTCCATTCACCAATATCCACACTATATTCAGCAACTGCAGTAACCAGGCTATCCTATGGATTAGGGCCAGAAGCCGAATCCAGCCGAATCCAGCAAGGGCCCTCCTGCAATTTATAAACACCCTTTCCCATTTCTAATCATGAAATCTCATCAGTTCCGTATACCTTTCTAAAGTCACGTCCAATTAAATTATTAACTGACTATCTTATCCCCTCTCAAAAGTTTATAAGTTAAGGGAAAAACCGTCACGAACAACTTCAGCAACATTTTTGCTACACAGTGCGCAACATTTTATAGAAGGTAGGGTTGCCTACCACAAAAAATTGGACAAGGCACTACTAATTGCTTCAATCATATGACTACGGCCTTGAATCAAGGGGTAGAACCTTTTGCCCAAAGCCCAACTAAAACCAAACTGACTAATTGGAGCTCAGCCCGAGTTTAAATTTGGATTAAATCGGGCTATTTGGTTTTCTTGAGAATGGTGAACTTTGAGGTGAGTTTTACCCAAACTAGAAATGAGAAGAAGAATAAGGAGAAAAAATGGAAAACAGTAAAGAGAGAGAGAGAGAGAGAGAAAGCATGGAAATTATACAATTTTTTTCATTTTTTTTTTCAAAAGCCCTTCCAAAATAATAAAATAAAATAAAAGTAATGACAGTAAAGCAGATAAATACTATCGAGAACAAAGCAGCAAGCGACCAACAAGTAAGGTTAATGGTGTGATGATTAAGTGAATATGAATTGAGTTTGAAGTCATTAATAGATGAAGATAATGAAGCGTAAACTTTGATCTCACACATTATGATGGTATGTTAATATTAGAGGCCTAGAGATTTTATCTAAGGTAGTAAAATTAATTCAATATGGATGATAAAGGGTTGGTGAAGTAGTGTCCAAAGCAGTTGAAATAGTGGCTATCATCATCCAGCCATGTTGTTACTTCGGTAGGTGAACTTTTAAGTGCGCCCATCATATGTTATGAAGCATAAAAGGAGGTTGACTAACATGACTGCATACCTATTGGCCTAAGCAAAGCCATGACCTAGCCACCACTAGATTTAAGCACTAATGAGCAGAGTCATGAGGAAGTCGAGGACCAAGTACTAAGGTTACAACAAGGTGGGCTTTAGCAGATTGCCTCGTCAACCCAAACTTAAATCAAGAGGTAAAACTTCAAACTTAAATGCAACCAAGAAATACATATGATAAGAAAACATTGCCTTCTAATAGTCCTATTAATGATACTCCTCCATCTACATTAAACTCTACGCAGCTGCACCAAATTATGGAACTCACTTCCCTTTCCCTTGGTGTTCCCATGTTCTTTGTCCAAGTGTGCCCTTTATAGTTTTGCTGATAAATTAACAAATTCAGGACCCTACTTTGTTCCATATTTCCCTTGACAATAGCATCAAACACAAGAATAGGGGCGGGCAAATTAGGGTACTTCACCCATTAAAGCACTATTCAATTTCTGATTACCTAGATGGATTTTACTCAAAGAACATGTAGAGATTATACACTAACTACATAACACAAATTAATTCAACAAAAATCCCCAAATTTAGTTCCCAAGTCTTTCTTGTGTGAAATTTTAGCTACGATCGCATAAACCAAAATCCAAAGATAAAACTCCATTTATTCTACTTCAATCAAGAAGGGGGAGGAAAAAAAAAGGCCCTAGAGACAAGACACAGAGAGAGAAGAGATGGAGAATTGTGTGTTTGTCTCTGTGTGTGTGTGAGAGAGAGAGAGAGAGAGAGAAAGAGAGAGAGACGTACCTTGGCCCTTGGGGAGGCTGGCATGAGGAGAGCCAGAGGAGATCAGTTCATTCGTCTGATTCGTCATCCCGCGTGTTTTGTGAGAAAAATGCAGCACCAAACTGGATCGCGAGTGAAGAGAGGATCGCTACGGTACATATGGTGAACTACTGTAGCCAGAGATAAAATAGCGAGGGCTTTAGCGAGCACAATTCTACACTACTCGGCTGGCTATTTCAGTTAAAGGGGCTTTTAGGCAACCCCGGTGTTGATGCTCTAACAGAACTCTAACCATTGGCTTTATCTGTATCTATAGGATTGAAAAAAAGGCAGGAGAGTGCTCTTGGTATGATCATCATCCCACTCCAATCTGCTCCACCACTGCTCTTCTCCTCTTATCTCTTTGATGGTATCTGCATTTTGGGTGGTCAGAGGTAGCCTCATCAGCTGGTTGCAGTTGATCCCTTTGAGCTTTTCTAGACTGTGCCACGACTCTTTTTCTCTGCAAATACTCCTCAATCCATGATTTCCTATCAATTCCAATATCCGTAGTTTTGGAAGAATAGGATCTGGAACCACATTCCGTCCTGACCTACTAGTATATTCAAATAGCTTTTCCAAATTTCTACAACCAAATACCTTGATTTGTTCAACGTTTATGAGGTATGGAATGAGATCATAAGGAATAAGATATATCAGTTTTCGATAGGAAGACAAGTTTATCACTCTCAGTCTAGAAAATCTGAGACCAAGCGGGGCATCTAGTGGCAAAACACACTCCAGATTATTAATACGATTGAGGTGAAGTTCTTCCAAATGTGGTAGTTGGTCATGTTGGGTAGCACATCCTCGGAATGGCCCTAAGCTATCACACTCCTTAATAGTTGGGGACTTCAAACCTGAAAACCCTTTACTGTTTAAGGCCAAGTATTCTAACATCCAACCTATTTGCTTGCAACCAATCAAGACCAGGTTTCTTACATTAATTAAGAGCCACTCGATGTGCTTTTCTGACAGATCCATATAACTAATAATCACCTTCCTTTCATTCCGTTAAGCCAAGGAGTCAAGTTTTTGTCCGACGGAAATTTTGAAGTTTCTCAATCTTTCTATCCAAATAAGATCTTCGATGTCGAGATAAGGCATCCTGCCCAACGAAATGTGTACAGCAATCAATTGTTTGAGGCATCCCAGCTCCTCAACCGTTGCCCGTCCCTTTCCTACCTCTCCCTTCACACCCCACTGGAAAGCACTCTGTCTAATATCTAGAACCTCTAAACCAGACCACCTGGACACTATTCCAGCTGGAATTGATACAAGGTATGAAGTGAAAGATAGGTCTAACTGTCTTAAATTGCTCAATTCTTTCATCACTTCTGGCAATTCCTTGATTGGAGTGCCAGATAAATTAAGAACTTGGAGTTTTTTAAGCCCTTCCAGTGGGGTTAATTCTTTGATACTGCATTGCCTTAAAACAAGAGCACGAAGCTCACCCAATTGAGTGGGCGAGAGAGGCAATGACTTGATGCTAGTTCCACTCATATTCAAGACTTCGAGTGCTTGAAATCCTAACAGGAATCTCTCAGGAACTTTCTCAAGGGGCTGGTTACCTTGTAGAAGTAAGGTTGTATAAGTGTTTGAGTATTTTATCACGCAATCAGGAAGAGTAGTTATCTTGTTATTCATGAAAGAAATTCTATCCCACGACTTCACCAATTCGACCTCTGAAATTTAACTCAAACCAATTCCTGATCGAACAAGAGATTTACACCTATCCTCTGTGAAGGATGCAATCCATATAGCAACATCACGAACTACATCATGCATTTTCACAGTATCCTTTCGGGTACCATCTTCCAACAAACAAGAATCCTTTAGATTTTCAATTATAGCGATTCCTTTGTTAAAAGAATCCTCAGAGTTTAGATGTTCATCTATCAAACCTTCCGCCATCCAGCATTGTACAAGTTCACTTACTTCAATTGAGAAGTCCTTAGGAAACAAAGAGCAATACAGAAAACAAGGTTTGATATTCTTACCTTGTAAGGAGTTGTAACTCCACTTCAAGGGCTTATAGACGTCCTTCTCGATCCCCTTGATATAATCAGGCTCTGATCGCCGCAACTCGTTCAGGGCATCCTTCCACAGCTCAAGGATTGCCTTTCCTCTCATAGCTGCCCCAACGATGATGATTGGCAAAGGCAATCCATTACATTCTCTAGCAACTGCCTCTGCAACTGGTTTGATATCTTCTAAACTGGCTACCTCTCCAGCATTTTTAGTAAACATTGCCAAGCTTCTTCATCGCTTAAAACTTTCAATTTAACTTGTTTATCTGTCTTCATGCTCCTAAAAACATCTAAAGATCGAGAAGTCAATATGATCTTTGAACCCTTATGAATTTCAGGCTGTGGGACACCTACGGAGTCCAAATCAATTTTATCCCAAACATTATCTAGGATGAGGAGAAACTTTTTTTCACTTTTAAGTCTTTCATGTAGCTTGATAGCCACGCTTTCCACGGTTTCTTCCAATTTCACCTCCATTTTCAACCTGTCAGTTATTTGTCTCTGGATCTTTTTCAAGTCCAATTCTTGGGAAACAGTAATCCATATGACAACGCTAAATGGTTGTTCCGAATCATTCTTGAGCTTGTTATTCAAGTTCTTTACTAGAGTGGTTTTGCCCACCCCTCCCATGCCCCAAACACCAATGCTTCTAACTTCATCATTATTCAATAGATCCATAATTCGGGCTAACTTCTCAGATGCTATAGTAGAACTTTCAATTAAAGGCCCCGGGATATACTCAACCGTTTCTACCTGATTGTCGACAGTCGTCATACCAGCAGGGAAAGTGCCAACTTTCAAAAGCCGTTCCACTTCCTTCCACTTTTCTATCACCTTTTGGCTCCTTTTATAATGCAGAGCGCAATTTAAACAATACCCACAAGAATTACCTCTGTTGCCCGTTGTATCAGCTTGCATCGAATTCACTTCAAGCTCGATCCCTTCGACCTCTCTAAGCCACTTTGTCACTTCACGAATTGGTATATCTCCCTCTTTGCGAGCTTTTTTAAGTTCTTCATTTATGTCGTTCATCCGGTCAATCAGATTTCTCATTTCTCGTTCCAGAGCATTGAGGTTCAATTGGGATTTGAAGGTATTCCTGATGTTAGAATAGATGGAGCCACAGAAAACTCGAGCACTTTCTGCCACTAATGAACCCAAGATCGAAGACACCACTTCCATGGCAGAATTTTGGTAAAACAGAAGTTTGAAGCTTGAGAAAATTGAAAGGCAAGGATCTATGAGACGAAAATGAACTCTGGGAGAATTATATGAGAATCATAAAAAACAAAGAAGAAAACAAAAGCGTCAAGATTGAAATTTAGATGGGAAGAATCTATATGTCCTGGAGTGGCTTTAAATGTTTTGAGAAAAGAAGCAAGGAAGCAACGCTGAGATGATAGCAAACAGACAACCCTTTTGGTAATTGCTAATTCTCAGTGAGAAGAGAAGTGAATTCCAGAGAGAGAAACAATCATTGAAGCAGAGATACCCCATGCAACAAAGTTAAAGGTGAAGAGAAAGACCCAGGCGCATGATGGAGTCGATCAGTCAATGCAATTTTTCCAGCCTCGTGCTTATGTTTTTTTCTTTTTTTTTTTTTTTTTTTTTTTGGTTCACGTAAAAGGGCGAAAAAATATAAAAGTAAATACCAAACCAGGACCAGGAGGAGAGTCTACACGTTTCAAATTTCGAACCTCTATCTTCGTGCTCGATGCTAATGTCAAGCCTCAAATGTTAACATATGTCCTCTATGCCAATGAGCAAACAAATTCAATTTGCAATCCCTTACTTTAAACCTATTGAAACTATCCTAGGTTCTTCGTTGTGTGGTCACACTTTTTTTGGGGCCCAGCTATTGCCATACCTCAATTTTATTAACACCCCCATTTATTTTAGGTTTTTAAGCTTTTATGCAAAGGATCAAAGGTTTTTATGAAATTGGTCACAATGCATGTTAGAAAATATCATTTTAAACAACTTTGCAGAAAAAAGTTTTTCCAAAATATATCTTTTATATAGACTTTTTGACAAAAAATGAAATAGAGACTATAATTGGCCAAAAAGTCTACTTGAATAATAGATTTTAAAAAAACTCTCTTATAAAATTGTTCAAAATGATGTTTTTTATTAGAATTCATGTTCATTTTTCATTAAAAATATTTTATATTTTGCATAAATCTTAAAAAACTTTAACAAGTAGGGGTGTTGATAAAATAGAGGGTGACAATAGCCTGACCCCCTTTTTTGTTCGGGGACAGGGCCAAGCGCCTTAAAACAAAAACACACGGAAGGAGAACCCTGACCAAATCATTGCAAAGAGAGGGCAGAAGCCCAATAGGAAGTTTCATGAGATAGCAAAGCTATGGCTCACGAGCTTTAGTGTAGGGAGAACCAACTGAACGAAATCTAAGCTTTAGAAAGTGGCAAATGGGGGACCGATTGAAGGCCAGAGACTTGAGCTTGGACTAGAAATTAATTAAAATAAACCCAACTGGATCAAGCAAAAGGGTATAGTTCAAATTGAAGGGAATTGGGTTGCCAAGCTGTTTGACCACAAATAAAGCTCCAGAGAATATCGATCCAAGCCACAACATGGTAGTCCAGAGAATATCCCCTCTCAATATCACTCTCAAAAGTTTACAAGTTAAAGGAAAAACCGTTTAAACATATGGTTATGTCATATGGTCTCACTACCCCTCACCTAGAGTAATGATTCATTATAAGATAACGACGTATGAACACATTAAATGCCTTCAATTCACGCTTTTTGCTTAGAAATGTAAACTTAAGAACAACTTCAGCAACATTTTTGCTATGCATGCAGTGCAGAACATATTATAAAAGGTGGGGTTGTCTACCACAAAAAATTGGACAAAGCGCTACTAATTGCTTCAATGATATGACTACGGCCTTGAATCAATAGGTAGAACCTTTTTGCCCAAAGCCCAACTAAATCCAAACTGACTAATTGGAGCTCAGCCCGACTTTAAATTTGGATTAAATCGGGCTATTTGGTTTTCTTTATAATGGGGAACTTTGAGGTGAGCATTACCCAAACTAGAAATGAGAAGAAGAATGAGGAGAAAAAATGGAAAACAATAGAGAGAGAGCATGGAAATTATATGATTTTTTTTTTTCTTTTCAAAAGCACTTTCAATAGAGAGAGAGCATGGAAAAATGGAAAGCACTTTCAAAAATGGCTATTTTGTTTTCAAAAGAACTTTGAGGTGAGCATTTACCCAAACTAGAAATGATTTTTTTTTTTTTTTCTTAAAGTGGATACCAATAAGTGGTGATAAGAAGTCCATCTTATCTCCTCACAGATCATCTCTTGTTTGGCCAGTCAAATATTATGGTTCCAGTCAATCAATAGCCAATAAACCTCCTACAACTGGTTGGTAGAAAACTTCTCAAGTCAAGTCATTATACCCCTAATATTTTTTCTTAATTCTATTTTTATTGGCTCAACATTAAGAACATTTTATTATTATTATTATTATTATTATTATTATTTGGGATTAATTATAGGGATATGGTGGCCGAAGATGTGAAGATGGCGGCTATGTTGGAGACTTGGAGCGAATTGCCGGTGATCCCTTCACCGAAATTTGCATCTCCAATTTGACCATTGGGATGGCGGCGAAGGCAAAGAAGGTGCCTTGGACTTGCACCGATGTTGCAGGGATCACGAGCGGCGTTTCGCCTCGGCCGTGCGATTTGTTGCCCGATCAAGACCCGGAGAAGGTGGGATTGTGTAATTTTCCAACCGAAGCTCTACCGATAGATAACCTACAATTTCAACAGTGTTCTTATAGCATAAGTTACTATTGAGTTCACTAGATGAGATGTGTCGTGTGTGGTAGCAATTAAACATTATATCTCTGTAGGGACTTGTATTAAAGCTTGTGATATAGTCCGTCCTTGGGGTTTCTATGCCCTATAAGTGCATATGAAGAGGTCAGTCTATCTGTTAAAAAAATGATGCTCTGTATGCACCAACTATTTGCACCCACCAATTCTCTTTACCAACTCAAGAGAATCAGAATGATGATGTGATCAATTATTGTACACTTTCATAGAAACAATTCTATCTAAATAAAGGCAATAAGATCCCATTTTCAAAAACATTTTATGGATCGCACTCACTCTACCCATAAAAACAAGAAGTTGTTAACTACTAACTAGACAAGAAAATTAGCTATTCCTTAAATTCCATATGGATCATAATCATCTTCATTAGTTCATTACCAAAACCTAATCCCAATAGTTCTAGGGCAAACTATTGGGCCTCCTAGGGGGATCCTTCTATAATACTTAATCTAAAACCACCTCTTTAATCAAATATTGAAATTTCAATTTCTTTTCCATTACTTAATTCATGTAAAGTTAGATGGTCATCTCCTTATCCTTTTTGAGCAGCAAGCCTCAAATGTTAACATATGTCCTCTATGCTAATGAGCAAACAAATTCAATTTGCAATCCCTTTCTTTGAACCAATTGAAACCATTCTAGGTTTTTTGTTGTCTGGTCATACTTCTTTTGGTTGGGGAGAGGGCCAAGCCCTGACTCAAAACAGAAACACATGGGAACAGAAACCCGACCAACTCATCGCAAAGAGAGGGCAGAAGCCCAATACGGAGTTTCATAAGATTGGTTTGGCCCATATAAAGAACTTTAGTGTGGGGAGAACCAACGGAACGAAATCTAAGCTTTAGAGAGTGGCAAATGGGACCAATTAAAGGCCAGAGACTTGAGCTTGGACTAAAAATTAAAATAAACCCAGATCAGGCAAAAGAGTGAAGTTCAAATTGAAAAGAATTTGGTTGCTCCATTTCCTACACATCCAAGCTGTTTAACCACAAATAAAGCTTAAGAGAATATCAATCGTCGCGAAAAGTTTATGAAAGGAAAAGGACACTCTCTTCTTCTTAAAAATTACTCAAATGCACAAATAAAAAGAGAATACACCCAAATCTACGAGCAAAGAGAATAAAATCTCATAAAGAAACTCTTATTAATCAAAACATAAACTTACAATGAAATGAGGCAGCATATATATAAGTTGCAAGTCCTAATTTTAATAGAATTAGCAAACTCAAGGAAAAAAAAACCAAATTAAGGAAAATACCAAAAATAGGAAAATTCCAACTAAAGACATAAATCAAAAGCTTTAAACTTAGGGAAGAAGCTGGCAGAACGGGAACCCCAAACAGCAATCGTAGCTCCCAAAAACCTCCTATAACTGGTTGGGAGGAAAACTTCTCAAGTCAAGTCATTATCTGCCTAATATTTTTACTTATTTCTATTTTTTATTGGCTTAACATTCAGAATATCTTTTTTCTTTTCATAAAGTGGGCACCAATAAGTGGTGACGAAAAGACCATCTTGTTCCATCATAAGTCGTCTCTTGTTTGGCCAGTCAAATATTATGGTTCTAGTCAGTTAATAGCCAATAAACCTCCTACAATTGGTTGGAAGAGAAACTTCTCGAATTAAATCATTATCCCCCAAATATTCTTCCTTATCTCTATTTTTATTGGCTCAACATTACGAGCATCTTTTTTTTTTTTTTTTTTTCATAAAGTGGGTACCAATAAGTGGTGATGAGAGTCCATCTTGTCTTGTCACAAATCATCTCTTGTTTAGCCAGTCAAATATTATGGTTCCAGTCAGTCAATAACCAATAAACCTCTTACAACTGGTTGGTAGGGAAACTTCTCAAGTCAAATCATTACACTTTTAATATTCTTTTTTATTTCTATTTTTATTGGCTCAACATTAAGAACATCTTTTTTTTTTCTTTTTTTTTTTCATAAAGTGGGTACCAATAAGTGGTAACGGGAAGACCATCAAGAAATTATTACCAAAAATAGCAAAAACGCACTTTTGAAGGCCAAAACGAAGGAATTTGCTCCAAAAGTGTCGCTTGTCCTAACTTACAGCAAAGAGTATTGATTTGTACATTGATTCTAGTTGACCCATTAAATTTCACACGATTCTAACATTTTGGCTTTCTCTCTCTACTTTTACTTTCTAATGTTTTGTTTCTGCAGGTCTATCCGGACTCGGAACTCCTCAACAAGCTGTTCCACATCACAATACAAGCCACAACATGGTGGTCAAGATGTTTAATCTGATCCAGTTACGTAATTAAACGAAGATAAGGCAACTCTGGTGTGGTTGGGTCCAAATTGATCTCACCATAAGCCAGTCCCCAAGCATATCTGCACATGAACGGAATCTTTCACAAGGTACCTCTACCAAGCACAACCCAAATCCCCTGAATCTGCTGATGGATATGATTTTGGAACAGCTGCCACTTCCATTCACCAATATCCACGTCCACACTATATTCAGCAACTGCAGTAACCAGGCTATCCTATGGATTAGGGCCAGAAGCAGAATCCAGCAAGGGCCCTCCTGCAATTTATAAACACCCTTTCCCATTTGTAATCATGAAATCTCATCAGTTCCGTATACCTTTCTAAAGTCACGTCCAATTAAATTATTGACTGACAATCTTATCCCCTCTCAAAAGTTTATAAGTTAAAGGAAAAACCATCATGAACAAATTCAGCAACATTTTTGCTACACATTGCGCAACATTTTATAAATGGTAGGGTTGCCTACCACAAAAAATTGGACAAGGCACTACTAATTGCTTCAAGCATATGACTCCGGCCTTGAATCAAGAGGTAGAACCTTTTGTACAAAGCCCAACTAAAACCAAACTGACTAATTGGAGCTCAGCCCAAGTTTAAATTTGGATTAAATCGGGCTATTTGGTTTTCTTGAACTTTGAGGTGAGTTTTACCCAAACTAGAAATGAGAAGAAACACAAGGAGGAAAAATGGAAAACAGTAAAGAGAGAGAGAGCATGGAAATTATATGATTTTTTTTTTTTTGAGAAAAAAATTTTTTTTTCTGGCATAAAAAACCAAGTTAATATATCAATCAATCATATTAACTGTTCCATTCACAGCAAAATGGCTGTTGAATCGATTCTTCAGTCACTGTGTTGATGACTTTAGGAGTTCGCATTTTTCAAACTCTGCCTAATTTTAAATGGAATTATTTTCCTATCCTGTTTAGGATTTCTTTATTTAAGCATCCTCATTGCCTGGTTAAGCAAGTGGGCATATTTTTCTTAGTTTTGTAAAGAACTTGCTATTAGAAGATCAAGGACTTTTGGGCTTGATGAAAAATTTCTTCTAAGTTTAGTTTAATACCGCATACCTTTGTTTCTCACAAAATTTTAGAAAGTGTAGTGTTCCTACTACAAAACTGTAGGGCTTGTTTGGGAGCTTTAGAAATTGGATCGTACTCATTCTAGTCCATACTGTTATTTGATTTTTAAATAAACCAACTTATAATTGGTTTGAAAAAATCTATGTTTATATTTTATTTTTAAAAGAAAGTTGAAATATTTAGTAGAAAAAAAAATCTTATCAAAGAGTACGAAATTAAAATTAGTCAGATTTATCTTTAATGCTATGTTTGGATAAGGAATTTTTAGATGGAATTTGTTTTTGAAATGAAATTTATAAAATTTTTATAAGAATTTTACAAATTCCATTTTAAAAACAAATTCCATCTAAAAATTGTTTATCTAAATATAACCTAATTGGGTTAAGTTTTTAAATTTGTCAAACAACTACTTAGAGTTTGGGATTAACTTTATCGGATAGATGAATGTATAGTAAAGTTAGGTAATCTGGCTAACTTTAGAAATATACTATATTACCTAACATCACATGCATAATAATTTAAATATTCTAATTTATAAAGTAGTTAGGGATGAAGTTAGGTTAGGCTTGACCTAGCCTTATGCACCTGAGAAAATTGGGCACGGGCCATCATTGTCATCGCGGTCAGGTAGTGGCACCTTTTGATTTAACGACTCTATGACTTGGACGTACACTGACTGGACAGACAGACCCTCCAAGCCAACAAGCAAGATTTTTATTAGTTGCTTGGTCCTCAATCCCTGTATGCAAAGTAAAAGTCTCAGGAAAAAAAAAAAAGAAAAAAAAAAGGGTCCCACATTTGCTTTATCTTGGGCTGAGAAAAGAATGTGAAATGAAGTGCTCATGTTCCTCTAATGGCAATAGATTACAAAGCCCAATCAGGTTCTGATAATGAATTAGGGACGATCTTAATTCCATTACAAATCGTATCCAACCACAATAAAAATTGCTTCTTGAAGGAGACAATATGCTATATCTTGAAATCTTGAATGAAAAAAAGGGTTCCTCGAATGAGATAATGCTATCTTCTAGTAAGCTACATGTTTCGAGAGTCAAAAGTGTTTTCTTTTTCTTTACATGGTTTAAAAGATAGCAATTCGATGTTTCGCTCTTTTTCATTCAGGGAAAGCCCAATAAGCCATTGGGTTAAAAAAGTAACCCATCTCCCTCCTTCCCATCACCCTTCTTATCTTTTTCTCCCTCGTAAGAAATGAAACAACAACCTCTTCCAAGCTAATCTAATTTAAAAAATAAATGTGTTAAACGAATTATAGGTCATTAGTCCCTCATAAGAAATGAAACAACAACCTCTTCCAAACTATTCTAATTTAAAAAGATAAACGTGTTAAACGAATTATAGGTCATTAGCCCTTCTCTCTCTCTCTCTCTCTCTCTCTCTCTCTCTCGTGAAGGAGAACAGTTGGAAAAAAATAACTTAAACAATTAAGAAACATACTCAAAAATAGCTTAAACAATTAAGGAACACAGCTCATGAAGCAGAGGTTTCAATATCGGTTTTTCAAACCCTTTCTTATTTGATGAACAGTACTTGCATGCACATATTCTGTGAATATGTGGAATTAATCTAAATTCAAACACGAGAGAGAGAGAGAGAGAGAGAGAGAGAGAGAGTTTGTGTATGTTCCAAGTTCAACCCCCGTAATGAGGGCCTTAAATCATGGATACCTTTAAACTCGTGAAGGTCTTGGGTGGTTGGGGCGGTTGGGCCTTTTAGCTGCTACTCATTGTGGGGCCTACACAGAACATACTAGTGGCCGCCACGTGACAAAAGGTGAGTGAATATGACTTTCTTGTACACTAGTACTATTCATACACAGACTCGGATTTCACGGCTTTACAATAACGTAATTGTCTCATATAGCTCTTTTTTCTCTTTTTCTTTTTTCTGTTTTTTCATCCCCGCACCAAGGAGATCCACTATTCCTACTTTTGATTTGTTTAAATGATTTTCGTCCGTTTGATCTTTCTTTTCTTATGACATGTCAATTAAGAAAAAAAATTTTTTTGGGAAATTTGACAATTAATTACAATTCAATACAAATAATTATTAACTTCATAATAAATGACTATTAACTTAATTAAGAATGACTACTAATTGTAATTGTATTATTTATCTGTAGCTCCCCATTAAAATGTTCATGCAAGAAAACTGTGCAATCTTTTTGTTTATTTTTTATTTTTTCAACAATAATAATTTAACCTTGAATTGTAAGTCATCTATTTAGATGCCTTTACTGTTATGCTAAGAAAGCAAAATTCAGCTCAATGTCATAGATTATATGTAAGTCCGTGCCCAAGGGGGGTGATCATGAAATGTGGGGTCATGAATTTTTTTTTTTGGTACTTCACCTAGCAATAAGAGTACACACACATACTTAAAACTGCATTCATCATAAACTTTACATCCTTATTGAGATTGATAGATTGAGATATACCTTTAGGCCAAGGCCACCACTGATCATGAATTTTTCCATATCGTACCAACTAATTCTCTATATAGAGAAAAAATAATAATAATTAAAAAAAATGGGGGAATTACATTTTGATTCCACTTTGGGCAATTAATTACAGTCCATGCATATAACTACCAACTTCTTAATAAATGACAACTAATTATAATTATTTGTTCATAATCGGAGCAATCTCTAATTTCTCCAAAAAAAAAAAAAAAAAAAAAAAAAAAACAAACAAACAAACAAACAAACAATATAATGCATCATGTTTTTCCTCGGCCCTTGATTCTGGTAAGGACGAGAATTGCATTGGGTCCCATCATGTTGGACCCGTGAGAAGTGGGTCGGCCAAAGTGGGATCTCGAGACTCACGAGATAGCGCGTGATTGCTCCATCAAAAAAAGGGTCCAGTGGGTAGTAGAAGTGTAGGACCCACTAACTAATTCCACTGGTCAAAAAGATGGACCCTCCTTCAACTCCTCAACTCACATGTTCACAGTTTATCTTCTTAAGTTCAAGTATTTTATGATTAGTGGATTATCAAAATTTATTTTATGATTAGTGGGCTAATAAGTTGATGAAGGGAGATATCTCCACAAGGGTCGGAATCCAAGCAAAGTATATGACACTTGCATGTTTCACCCTGTGATATAAATGATATCTTCTAAAACTATGTTGTAGAAATTAATGACATGATAATCTACTAGCATTTCTCTCATTTATTATAAGTGATCTCATATTTTTGTTTTTAAATAAAATATTTTATAGATTAGTTTGACTGTCAAATCATTTTAACAAGTAAATTTAGCCGAGTTGAGCTCTATAACAGTACTCATGTAACAGCACTCAAAGCAGTATAGATTTTTTTTTAGTTTAACAAAAAAGGGAGGGGAGGGGAGAATAGGTAGCAAATCCTAACCACCTAAGACGACCAGTGGGAAGATGGAAACACACCACGTCATAAGTGAGGATCAATTTATAGCACGCACAAAGGCATGTTGACCCAAGCCTAGCTCGAGCCACAAAGTTACATTTTTATATAGGTAGACAAATGGGTCAAAATGGTTATCAATTAATTACATGACTTTGTGTGTGTGTGACTTTTTAGTTATAATTGACTTATGCGTTACGAAACAATTGGAAAAAAAGAAAAGAAAGAAAAGTAGATACAATTTTTTAAAAAGTAAAAAAATAAATAAAAATAGAAGCCAATCACGATAAGGGAAAAAGAACTTGAAAATGCATATTATAATTAAATATAAACAATTTATAAGAAAATAAAATAGATATAATTTAATCTTAAACCATTTAATAAGAGCGAGAACAATTGAAGAAAAATGGGAGAAGAAAAGGGAGAAAAAAAAAAATAGAGTTTTACATATAGCTTCCGCATGAAAGTATTACCAATGCCAAATCACATAAATTTGGTGATTGAAGCCCCCTGATTTTTTTTATCTTTATTTTTATTTTTTTTTTATGAAAAATAGAGTTTTTTTTTTTTTTAAAGCCCTTTGATTGATCTCAACAAAAGAATTCAAACAACCATCCCTCTTCATTTGGAAGAAGAAAAATAACAAAGTTATAAATCTTGGAACTTGCTTTTATATATGACCAAACATTACGAAAGAAATAAATTTTGAGAAAGAAGAGAGACTATACCTAGGCAGCAACGGTGCATCGTGGTGGTTGAAAGATGAAGAGAAAGCACGTTTTCACTTTATTTTTTTATTTTTTTATTTTTTTGATACACACATTTGTCTCAATCAGGAGAAAACACGTTTTCATTCATTTTTTCTTTTTTTTTTTTTTGATACACACATTTGTCTCAATCGGAAGAAAGCACGTTTTCTTTTCTTTTTTTTTTTTTAAATTTTTTTATACACACATTTGTCTCAATAGGGAGAAAGCACGTTTTCATAGATGGAGAGAGAAAGGTCTTTGATGTTGGAGATAGTCTTAAATAATTGACCGAAAGTAAATAAAAGTTGCGACTCATTGTGGAGCCCACACAGAATACACTAGTGGCCGCCCCGTGACAAAAAGTGAGTGAGTAAAACTTGGATTTCATTGCTTTACAACAACGTAATTTACTCATATGGCCCTTTTTTTTCTTTTTCTTTTTCTTTTTTTAATCCCCAATCCCACCAAGGAGATCCACAAAGCCTACTTTTGATTTGTTTAAACGATTTTCGACCGTTTGATCTTTCTTTTCTTATGACATGTCAATTTAAGGAAAAAAAAAATTTTGGGCAATTACAAATTGGTCCTGCTACGGACAATTTATTACAGTTTAATATAAATAATAACTAATTTCCTAGTAAATGACTATTAAATTAACTAAGTATGATTACTAACTGTACTTATATCACTTACCACACCGCCGGACCAATCTGTAACTCCCCTTTAAATGTTTATGCAAGAAAACAGTGCAATTTTTTTTGTTCATCATAAGTCAACTATTTAGATACCTTTACTGTTATTCTAAGAAGGCAAAATTCAGCCGCTTAATGTCATGGATTATATGTAAGTCAGGGGCTCATGAAAAGTGGGGTCATTGAATTCTTTCTTCATTTCATTTTTTTTTTTTTTTTTTTTTTTTGTTTTTTGTTTTTAACAATAGAAATACACACATATTTTCAACTAAGTTGAAACCGCATTCATCATAAATTCTACATCTTTATCGAGATGGATAGATAAAATATGCCATTAAGTTAAGAGTCATTGATCATGAATTCATCTATCAACTAATATTCTAAATAGAACCGAACAAAAAAAAGTAGAAGAAAAAGAAGAAGAAGACCACTACTACCTGTAATTTTTTAACCTGTAGTTGATTAACTAATCTCTAATTCTCAGAAAAAAAAAAAAAAAAAAAAAAAAAAAGAAAGAAAAAAAAAAAGAAGAAGAAGGAAGAAGAAAGGGGTTGTGGTTTTTTTCTTGGCCCTTTGTTCTGGCAAGGAAAAAAAATTGCATTGGGTTCCACCATGTTGGACCCCGTGAGAAGTGGGTCGGCAAAGGTGGGATCAGAAACACGCTCGATCACGACTCACGACTCACGAGATTACATGATGGCTCCATCAAAAAACGGTCCAGTGTGGTTGTAGGACTGTAGGACCCACCAGCTAACTCCACTGGTCAAAAGGTCGATCATATCCCAGCCTCCTTCAACTCCTCAAGTCACATGTTCACTGTTTATTTTCTTAGCTTCAGGCTCTTTCGATGCTCTGATAGAAACACGCATAAGCCACTGGTGAAAGAAGAAAGGATAGGATCATGATATGTTATGAGGTCCAATTTTTCCCATTATATCATATTAAAAAAATAAGAAATTATTTGTAATGTATCAAACAAAAGTTAATATAAAAATATTTTATATAATTAGTGAAATAATTTGTTTATCAAGGGAGATATCTATACAAAGATCAGTATATACACATAAGATATGACATTTGCATGTTTTACTATATAACATAAATGATACAGAATTTCTTCCAAAAATATGTTTTAGAAACCAATTACAGGGTAACTTAGTGGCATTTACTTTATTTGTTACACAAGTGATCTCAAGTTTTAACTTATGAAAAAATATTGATACTTATTTGTTAATATTAAGATATTAAGAAGATTAGAGGCATGAATGGTTTCTCAAAAAAAAAAAAAAAAAAAAAAAAGAATCATTGATCAATGTGCGGCAAACTAGTAATTAAAATTTTTAAAAAAAAAAAATCAAAGAATAGAGTCCATTCAATTATAGAAGCCAGCGAAAACTTTCAATGAATATAATAAGGGAAAATGTTAAAGAATCCAACTTTTTAATCAACTCTTATTTTTAAATTCACGTGATAACCATAGCATCGGCTAAATTTGGATAGTAATTTTATATAATAATAAAAAATTATAGATTAATTCAACTGTTACATCACTTTAAGTTGGCAAATAAATTTGACTGAATGAGTTAGGGTTCTACCGCCCAAGGAAACTAATGGGAAGGTGGGATCACACCTTGTTATAAGTGGGGATCCAGGGACTTACACCCATGCACAGAGGCATGTTAACCCAAGCTCGAGCTACTAAACAACCTTAAACCTTTCCATATAGATGGACAAATGGGACAAAATGGTCATCATTTTGTCATCAATTACATGACTACGTGGTGTGACGTTTTTGGCTATGAGTCTTATCACTAATGCGATATACAACAATGGAAAAAACGAAGAGAGAAGAGTACTAATAAATCTAAAGCAGCTAAACAATAAAAGAAAAAAGATACAATTTTTTTAAGAAAAAAATAATAAATAAAAGAAGAGGCAATCACGGTAAGGGAAAAAGAACCTAAAAAGTAGATTATAATTGAATATAAACAATTTAAGTAAAGAAAATAGATATAATTTAAACCATTTAATAAGAGCGAGAACAATTGAAGAAAATCTCAGCCAAAAAAAAAAAAAGGGAGAACAATTGAAGAAAAAAGAGAGAAGAAAAGGGAAAAAAAAAATTGATTTGTTCAACGTTTATGAGGTATGGAATGAGATCATAAGGAATAAGATACATTAGTTTTCGACAGGAAGACACGTTTATCACACTCAGTCTAGAAAATTTGAGACCAAGCGGGGCATCTAGTGGCCAAACACACTCCAGATTATTAATACGATTGAGGTAAAGTTCTTCCAAATGTGGTAGTGGGTCATGTTGGGTAGCACATCCTCGGAATGGCCCTAAGCTATCACACTACTTAATAGTTAGGGACTTCAAACCTGAAAACCCTTTACTGTTTAAGGCCAAGTATTCTAACATCCAACCTATTTGCTTGCAACCAATCAAGACCAGGTTTCTTACATTAATTAAGAGCCACTCGATGTGCTTTTCTGACAGATCCATATAACTGATAATCACCTTCCTTTCATTCCATTTAGCCGAGGAGTCAAGTTTTTGTCCAACAGAAATTTTGAAGCTTCTCAATCTTTCTATCCAAATAAGATCTTTGATGTCGAGATAAGGCATCCTGCCCAACGAAATGTGTACAACAATCAATTGTTTGAGGCATCCCAGCTCCTCAACCGTTGCCCGTCCCTTTCCTACCTCTCCCTTCACACCCCACTGGAAAGCACGTACTCTGTCTCATATCTAGAACCTCTAAACCAGACCACCTGGACACTATTCCAGCTCGAATTGATACAATGTATGAAGCGAAAGATAGGTCTAACTGTCTTAAATTGCTCAATTCTTTCATCACTTCCGGCAATTCCTTGATTGGAGTGCCAGATAAATTAAGAACTTGGAGTTTTTTAAGCCCTTCTAGTGGGGTTAATTCTTTGATATTGCATTGCCTTAAAACAAGAGCACGAAGCTCACCCAATTGAGAGAGCGAGAGAGGCAATGACTTGATGCTAGTTCCACTCATATTCAAGACTTCGAGTGCTTGAAATCCTAACAGGAAGCTCTCAGGAACTTTCTCAAGGGGCTGGTTGTTACCTTGTAGAAGTAAGGTTGAAGTGTTTGAGCATTGTATCACGCAATGAGGTAGAGTTGTTATCTTGTTATTCATGAAAGAAATTCTATCCCACGACTTCACCAATTCGACCTCTGAAATTTGACTCAAACCAATTCCTGATCGAACAAGAGATTTACACCTATCCTCTGTGAAGGATGCAATCCATATGGCAACATCACGAACTACATCATGCATTTTCACAGTATCCTTTCGGGTACCATGTTCCAACAAACAAGAATCCTTCAGATTTTCAATTATAGCGATTCCTTTGTTAAAAGAATCCTCAGAGTTTAGTTGTTCATCTATCAAACCTTCCGCCATCCAGCAATTGAGAAGTCCTCAGGAAACAAAGAGCAATACAGAAAACAAGGTTTGATAATCTTACCTTGTAAGGAGTCGTAACTCCACTTCAAGGGCTTATAGACGTCCTTCTCGATCCCCTTGATATAATCAGGCTCTGACCGCCGCAACTCGTTCAGGGCATCCTTCCACAGTTCAAGGATTGCCTTTCCCCTCATAGCTGCCCCAGCGATGATGATTGCCAAAGGCAGTCCATTACATTCTCTAGCAACTGCCTCTGCAACTGGTTTGATATCTTCTAAACTGGCTACCTCTCCAGCATTTTTAGTAAACAATTGCCAAGCTTCTTCATCGCTTAAAACTTTCAATTTAACTTGTTCATCTGTCTTCATCCTTCTACAAACATCTAAAGATCGAGAAGTCAATATGATCTTTGAACCCTTATGAATTTCAGGCTGTGGGACACCTACAGAGTCCAAATCAATTTCATCCCAAACATCATCTAGGATGAGGAGAAACTTTTCTTCACTTCTAAGTCTTTCATGTAGTTTGATAGCCACGCTTTCCACGGTTTCTTCCAATTTCACCTCCATTTTCAACCTATCAGCTATTTGTCTCTGGATCTTTTTCAAGTCCAATTCTTGGGAAACAATAATCCATATGACAACGCTAAATGGTTGCTCCGAATCATTCTTGAGCTTGTTATTCAAGTTCTTTACTAGAGTGGTTTTGCCCACCCCTCCCATGCCCCAAACACCAATGCTTCTAACTTCATCATTATTCAATAGATCCATAATTCGGGCTAACTTCTCAGATGCTATTGTAGAACTTTCAATTAAAGGCCCCGGGATATACTCAACTGTTTCTACCTGATTGTCGACAGTCGTCATACCAGCAGGGAAAATGCCAACTTTCAGAAGCCATTCCACTTCCTTCCGCTTTTCTATCACCTTTTGGCTCCTTTTATAATGCAGAGCGCAATTTAAACAATACCCACAAGAACTACCTCTGTTGCCCCTTGTATCTGCTTGCATCGAATTCACTTCAAGCTCGATCCCTTCGACCTCTTTAAGCCACTTTGTCACTTCACGAGTTGGTAATTTTCCCTCTTTGTCAGCTTTTTTAAGTTCTTCATTTATGTCGTTCATCCGGTCAATCAGATTTCTCATTTCTCCTTCCAGAGCATTGAGGTTCAATTGGGATTTAAAGGTATTCCCGATGTTAGAATAGATGGAGCCACAGAAAACTCGAGCACTTTCTGCCACTAATGAACCCAAGATCAAAGACACCACTTCCATGGCAGAATTTTGGTAAAACAGAAGTTTGAAGCTTGAGAAAATTGAAAGGCAAGGATCTATGAGACGAAAATGAACTCTGGGAGAATTATATGAGAATCATAGAAAACAAAGAAGAAAACAAAAGCGTCAAGATTGAAATTTAGATGGGAAGAATCTATATGTCCTGGAGTGGCTTTAAATGTATTGAGAAAAGAAGCAAAGAAGCAACGCTGAGATGATAGCAAACAGACAACCCTTTTGGTAATAGCTAATTCTCAGTGAGAAAAGTGAATTCCAGAGAGAGAAACAATCATTGAAGCAGAGATACCCCATGCAGCAAAGTTAAAGGTGAAGAGAAAGACCCAGGCGCATGATGGAGTCGATCAGTCAATGCAATTTTTCCAGCCTCGTGTTTATGTTTTTTTTTTTTTCTCGTGTTCACTTAAAAGGGCGAAAAAATATAAAAGTAAATACTAAACCAGGACCAGGAGGAGAGTCTACACGTTTCAAATTTCAAACCTCTACCTTCATGCTCTATGCTAATGTCAAGCCTCAAATATTAACATATGTCCTCTATGCTAATGAGCAAACAAATTCAATTTGCAATCCCCTACTTTAAGCCTATTGAAACCATCCTAGGTTCTTCGTTGTGTGGTCACACTTTTTTTGGGGGCCCAGCTATTGCCACACCTCAATTTTATCAGCACCCCCATTTAATTTAGGTTTTTAAGCTTTTATGCAAAATATCAAAGGTTTTTATGAAATTGGTCACAATGTCTATTAGAAAATATCATTTTAAACAACTTTATAGAAGAAAGTTTTTCCAAAATATATCTTTTATATAGGCTTTTTGATAAAAAATGAAATAAAGACTATAATTGGCCAAAAAGTCTACTTGAACAATAGATTTAAAAAAAAAACTCTCTCTTATAAAGTTGTTCAAAATGATGTTTTCTATTAGAGTTCATGTTCATTTTTCATTAAAAATATTTTATATTTTGCATAAATCTTAAAAAACTTTAACAAGTGGGCGTGTTGATAAAATAGAGGGTGACAATAGCCTGACCCTTTTTTGTTCGGGGACAGGGCCAAGCCCCTTAAAACAAAAACACACGGAAAGAGAACCCTGACCAAATCATTGCAAAGAGAGGGCAGAAGCCCAATAGGAAGTTTCATGAGATAGCAAAGCTATGGCCCACGAGCTTTAGTGTAGGGAGAACCAACTGAACGAAATCTAAGCTTTAGAAAATGGCAAATGGGGGACCGATTGAAGGCCAGAGACTTGAGCTTGGACTAGAAATTAATTAAAATAAACCCAACTGGATCAGGCAAAAGGGTATAGTTCAAATTGAAAAGAATTGGGTTGCCAAGCTGTTTGACCACAAATAAAGCTCCAAAGAATATCGATCCAAGCCACAACATGGTAGTCCAGAGAATATCCCCTCCCAATATCACTCTCAAAAGTTCATAAAGTTAAAGGAAAAACGGTTTAAACATATGGTTATGTCATATAGTCTCGCTACCCCTCACCTAGAGTAATGATTCATTATAAGATAACGAGGTATGAACACATTAAATGCCTTCAATTCACGCTTTTTGCTTAGAAATGTAAACTTAAGAACAACTTCAGCAACATTTTTGCTATGCATGCAGTGCAGAACATTTTATAAAAGGTAGGGTTGTCTACCACAAAAAATTGGACAGAGCGCTACTAATTGCTTCAATCATATGACTACGGCCTTGAATCAATAGGTAGAACCTTTTTGCCCAAAGCCCAACCAAATCCAAACTGACTAATTGGAGCTCAGCCCGACTTTAAATTTGGATTAAATCGGGCTATTTGGTTTTCTTTATAATGGAGAACTTTGAGGTGAGCATTACCCAAACTAGAAATGAGAAGAAGAATGAGGAGAAAAAATGGAAAACAATAGAGAGAGAGCATGGAAATTATATGATTTTTTTTTTCTTTTCAAAAGCACTTTCAATAGAGAGAGAGCATGGAAAAATGGAAAGCACTTTCAAAAATGGCTATTTTGTTTTCAAAAGAACTTTGAGGTGAGCATTTACCCAAACTAGAAATGATTTTTTTTTCTTTTCTTAAAGTGGATACCAATAAGTGGCGATAAGAAGTCCATCTTATCTCCTCACAGATCATCTCTTGTTTGGCCAGTCAAATATTATGGTTCCAGTCAATCAATAGCCAATAAACCTCCTACAACTGGTTGGCAGGAAACTTCTCAAGTCAAGTCATTATACCCCTAATATTTTTTCTTAATTCTATTTTTATTGGCTCAACATTAAGAACATTTTTTTTTTTTTTTTGGGATTAATTATAGGGATATGGTGGCCGAAGATGTGAAGATGGCGGCTGTGTTGGAGACTTGGAGGGAATTGCCGGTGATCCCTTCACCGAAATTTGCATCTCCAATGTGACCATTGGGATGGCGGCGAAGGCAAAGAAGGTGCCTTGGACTTGCACCGATGTTGCAGGGATCACGAGCGGCGTTTCGCCTCGGCCGTGCGATTTGTTGCCCGATCAAGACCCGGAGAAGGTGGGATTGCGTAATTTTCCAACCGAAGCTCTACCGATAGATAACCTACAATTTCAACAGTGTTCTTATAGCATGAGTTACTATTGAGTTCACTAGATGAGATGTGTCGTGTGTGGTAGCAATTAAACATTATATCTCTGTAGGGACTTGTATTAAAGCTTGTGATATAGTCCGTCCTTGGTGTTTCTATGCCCTAGACATTAAGTGCATATGAAGAGGTCAGTCTATCTGTTAAAAAAATGATGCTCTGTATGCACCAACTATTTGCACCCACCAATTCTCTTTACCAACTCAAGAGAATCAGAATGATGATGTGATCAATTATTGTACACTTTCATAGAAATAAAGGCAATAAGATCCCATTTTCAAAAACATTTTATGGATCGCACTCACTCTACCCATAAAAACAAGAAGTTGTTATCAAGACAAGAAAATTAGCTACTCCTTAAATTCCACATGGATCATAATCATCTTCATTAGTTCATTACCAAAACCTAATCCCAATAGTTCTAGGGCAAACTATTGGGCCTCCTAGGGGGATCCTGTTATAATACTTAATCTAAAACCACCTCTTTAATCAAATATTGAAATTTCAATTTCTTTTCCATTACTTAATTCATGTAAAGTTAGATGGTCATCTCCTTATCCTTTTTGAGCAGCAAGCCTCAAATGTTAACATATGTCCTCTATGCTAATGAGCAAACAAATTCAATTTGCAATCCCTTTCTTTGAACCAATTGAAACCATCCTAGGTTTTTTGTTGTCTGGTCATACTTCTTTTGGTTGGGGAGAGAGCCAAGCCCTGACTCAAAACAGAAACACATGGGAACAGAACCCCGACCAACTCATCGCAAAGAGAGGGCAGAAGCCCAATACGGAGTTTCATAAGATTGGTTTGGCCCATATAAAGAACTTTAGTGTGGGGAGAACCAACGGAACGAAATCTAAGCTTTAGAGAGTGGCAAATGGGACCAATTAAAGGCCAGAGACTTGAGCTTGGACTAAAAATTAAAATAAACCCAGATCAGGCAAAAGAGTAAAGTTCAAATTGAAAAGAATTTGGTTGCTCCATTTCCTACACATCCAAGCTGTTTAACCACAAATAAAGCTTCAGAGAATATCAATCATCGCGAAAAGTTTATGAAAGGAAAAGGACACTCTCTTCTTCTTAAGAATTACTTAAATGCACAAATAAAAGAAAGAATACACCCAAATCTACGAGCAAACAGAATAAAATCTCATAAAGAAACTCTTATTAATCAAAACATAAACTTACAATGAAATGAGGCAGCATATATATAAGCTGCAAGTCCTAATTTTAATAGAATTAGCAAACTCAAGGAAAAAGAAACCAAATTAAGGAAAATTCCAAAAATAGGAAAATTCCAACTAAAGACATAAATCAAAAGTCTTAAACTTAGGGAAGAAGCTGGCAGAACGGGAACCCCAAACAGCAATCGTAGCTCCCAAAAACCTCCTATAACTGGTTGGGAGGAAAACTTCTCAAGTCAAGTCATTATCTGCGTAATATTTTTACTTAGTTCTATTTTTTATTGGCTTAACATTCAGAACATCTTTTTTCTTTTCATAAAGTGGGCACCAATAAGTGGTGACGAAAAGACCATCTTGTCCCATCATAAGTCGTCTCTTGTTTGGCCAGTCAAATATTATGGTTCTAGTCAGTTAATGGCCAATAAACCTCCTACAATTGGTTGGAAGGGAAACTTCTCGAATCAAATCATTATCCTCCAAATATTCTTCCTTATCTCTATTTTTATTGGCTCAACATTACAAACATCTTCTTTTTTTTTTTCATAAAGTGGATACCAATAAGTGGTGATGAGAGTCCATCTTATCTTGTCACAAATCGTCTCTTGTTTAGCCAGTCAAATATTATGGTTCCAGTCATTCAATAGCCAATAAACCTCCTGCAACTGGTTGGTAGGGAAACTTCTCAAGTCAAATCATTATACTTTTAATATTCTTTTTTATTTCTACTTTTATTGGCTCAATATTAAGAACATCTTTTTTTTTTCATAAAGTGGGTACCAATGAGTGGTAACGGGAAGACCATCAGGAAATTATTACCAAAAATAGCAAAAACGCACTTTTGAAGGCCAAAATGAAGGAATTTGCTCCAAAAGTGTCGCTTGTCCTAACTTACAGCAAAGAGTATTGATTTGTACATTGATTCTAGTTGACCCATTAAATTTCACACGATTCTGACATTTTGACTTTCTCTCTCTACTTTTACTTTCTAATGTTTTGTTTTTGGAGGTCTATCCGGACTCGGAACTCCTCAACAAGCTGTTCCACATCACAATCCAAGCCACAACATGGTGGTCAAGATGTTTAATCTGATCCAGTTACGTAATTAAACGAAGATAAGGCAAGTCTGGTGTGGTTGGGTCCAAATTGATCTCACCATAAGCCAGTCCCCAAGCATATCTGCACATGAACGGAATCTTTCACAAGGTACCTCTACCAAGCACAACCCAAATCCCCTGAATCTGCTGATGGATATGATTTTGGAACAGCTGCCACTTCCATTCACCAATATCCACGTCCACACTATATTCAGCAACTGCAGTAACCAGGCTATCCTATGGATTAGGCCCAGAAGCAGAATCCAGCAAGGGCCCTCCTGCAATTTATAAACACCCTTTCCCATTTGTAATCATGAAATCTCATCAGTTCCGTATACCTTTCTAAAGTCACGTCCAATTAAATTATTGACTGACAATCTTATCCCTTCTCAAAAGTTTATAAGTTAAAGGAAAAACCATCATGAACAACTTCAGCAACATTTTTGCTACACAGTGCGCAACATTTTATAAATGGTAGGGTTGCCTACCACAAAAAATTGGACAAGGCACTACTAATTGCTTCAAGCATATGACTCCGGCCTTGAATCAAGAGGTAGAACCTTTTGTACAAAGCCCAACTAAAACCAAACTGACTAATTGGAGCTCAGCCCGAGTTTAAATTTGGATTAAATCGGGCTATTTGGTTTTCTTGAACTTTGAGGTGAGTTTTACCCAAACTAGAAATGAGAAGAAACACAAGGAGGAAAAATGGAAAACAGTAAAGAGAGAGAGAGAGCATGGAAATTATATGATTTTTTTTTTTTTTGAGAAAAAAATATTTTTTTCTTGCATAAAAAACCAAGTTAATATATCAATCAATCATATTAACTGTTCCATTCACAGCAAAATGGCTGTTGAATCGATTCTTCAGTCACTGTGTCGATGACTTTAGGAGTCCGCATTTTTCAAACTCTGCCTAATTTTAAATGGAATTATTTTCCTATACTGTTTAGGATTTCTTTATTTAAGCATCCTCATTGCCTGGTTAAGCAAGTTGGCATATTTTTCTTAGTTTTTGTAAAGAACTTGCTAGTAGAAGGTCAAAGACTTTTGGGCTTGATGAAAAATTTCTTCTAAGTTTAGTTTAATACCACATACCTTTGTTTCTCACAAAATTTTAGAAGGTGGAGTGTCCCTACTACAAAACTATAGGGCTTGTTTGGGAGCTTTAGCAATTGGATCGTACTAAGTCTAGTCCATACTGTTATTTGGTTTTTAAATAAACCAACTTATAATTGGTTTGAAAAAATCTATGTTTATATTTTGTTTTTAAAAGAAAGTTGAAATATTTAGTAGAAAAAAGAATCTTATCAAAGAGTACGAAATTAAAACTAGTCAAATTTATCTTTAATCCTATGTTTGGATAAGGAATTTTTAGATAAGAATTTTACAAATTTTATTTCAAAGATAAATTCCACCTAAAAATTGCTTATCTAAACATAGCGTAATTGCATTAAGTTTTTAGATTTGTCAAACAACTGCTTAGAGTTTGGGATTAACTTTACCGGAGATGAATGTATAGGAAAGTTAGGTAATCTGACTAACTTTAGAAATATACTATATTACCTAACATCACACGCATAATAATTTAAATATTCTAATTTATACAGTAGTTAAGGATGAAGTTAGGTTAGGCTTGACCTAGCCTTATGCACCTGAGAAAATTGGGCACGGGCCACCATTGTCATCGGGGTCAGGTAGTGGCACCTTTTGATTTAACGACTCCATGACTTGGACGTACACTGACTGGACAGACAGACCCCACAAGCCAACTAGCAATATTTTTATTAGTTGCCTGGTCCTCAATCCGTGCATGCAAAGTAAAAGTCTTAGGAAAAGAAAAAAACAAAAAAAAAAGGGGTCCCACATTTGCTTTATCTTGGACTGAGAAAAGAATGTGAAATGAAGTGCTCATGTTACTCTAATGGCAATAGATTACAAAGCCCAATCAGGTTCTGATAATGAATTAGGGACGATCTCAATTCCATTACAAATCGTATCCAACCACAATAAAAATTGCTTCTTGAAGCAGACAATATGCTATATCTTGAAATCTTGAATGAAAAAAAGGGTTGCTTGAATGAGACAATGCTATCTTCTAGTAAGCTACATGTTTCGAGAGTCAAAAGTGTTTTCTTTTTCTTTACGTGGTTTAAAAGATAGCAATTCGATGTTACGCGCTTTTTCATTCAGGGAAAGCCCAATAAGCCATTGGGTTAAAAAAGTAACCCATCTCCCTCCTTCCCATCACCCTTCTTATCTTTTTCTCCCTCGTAAGAAATGAAACAACAACCTCTTCCAAACTAATCTAATTTAAAAAGTAAATGTGTTAAACGAATTATAGGTCATTAGTCCCTCATAAGAAATGAAACAACAACCTCTTCCAAACTATTCTAATTTAAAAAGATAAACGTGTTAAATGAATTATAGGTCATTAGCCCTTCTCTCTCTCTCTCTCTCTCTCTCTCGTGAAGGAGTACAGTTGGAAAAAAATAACTTAAACAATTAAGAAACATACTCAAAAATAGCTTAAACAATTAAGGAACACAGCTCATGAAGCAGAGGTTTCAATATCGGTTTTTCAAACCCTTTCTTATTTGATGAACAGTACTTGCATGCACATATTCTGTGAATATGTGGAATTAATCTAAATTCAAACACGAGAGAGAGAGAGAGAGAGAGAGAGAGAGAGTTTGTGTATGTTCCAAGTTCAACCCCCGTAATGAGGGCCTTAAATCATGGATACCTTTAAACTCGTGAAGGTCTTGGGTGGTTGGGGCGGTTGGGCCTTTTAGCTGCTACTCATTGTGGGGCCTACACAGAACATACTAGTGGCCGCCACGTGACAAAAGGTGAGTGAATATGACTTTCTTGTACACTAGTACTATTCATACACAAACTCGGATTTCACGGCTTTACAATAACGTAATTGTCTCATATAGCTCTTTTTTCTCTTTTTCTTTTTTCTGTTTTTTCATCCCCACACCAAGGAGATCCACTATTCCTACTTTTGATTTGTTTAAATGATTTTCGTCCGTTTGATCTTTCTTTTCTTATGACATGTCAATTAAGAAAAAAAATTTTTTTGGGAAATTTGACAATTAATTACAATTCAATACAAATAATTATTAACTTCATAATAAATGACTATTAACTTAATTAAGAATGACTACTAATTGTAATTGTATTATTTATCTGTAACTCCCCATTAAAATGTTCATGCAAGAAAACTGTGCAATCTTTTTGTTTATTTTTTATTTTTTCAACAATAATAATTTAACCTTGAATTGTAAGTCATCTATTTAGATGCCTTTACTGTTACGCTAAGAAGGCAAAATTCAGCTGCTCAATGTCATAGATTATATGTAAGTCCGTGCCCAAGAGGGGTGATCATGAAATGTGGGGTCATGAAATTTTTTTTTTTGTACTTCACCTAGCAATAAGAGTATACACACATGCTTGAAACTGCATTCATCATAAACTTTACATCCTTATTGAGATTGATAGATTGAGATATACCTTTAGGCTAAGACCACCACTGATCATGAATTTTTCCATATCGTACCAACTAATTCTCTATATAGAGAAAAAATAATAATAATTAAAAAAAATGGAGGAATTACATTTTGATTCTGCTTTGGGCAATTAATTACAGTCCATGCATAAAACTACCAACTTCTTAATAAATGACAACTAATTATAATTATTTGTTCATAATCGGAGCAATCTCTAATTTCTCCAAAAAAAAAAAAAAAAAAAAAAAAAAAAAAAACAAACAAACAATATAATGCATCATGTTTTTCCTCGGCCCTTGATTCTGGTAAGGACGAGAATTGCATTGGGTCCCATCATGTTGGACCCGTGAGAAGTGGGTCGGCCAAAGTGGGATCTCGAGACTCACGAGATAGCGCATGATTGCTCCATCAAAAAAACGGTCCAGTGGGTAGTAGAAGTGTAGGACCCACTAACTAATTCCACTGGTCAAAAAGATGGACCCTCCTTCAACTCCTCAACTCACATGTTCACAGTTTATCTTCTTAAGTTCAAGTATTTATGATTAGTGGATTATCAAAAAATTATTTTATGATTAGTGGGCTAGTAAGTTGATGAAGGGAGATATCTCCACAAGTGTCGGAATCCAAGCAAAGTATATGACACTTGCATGTTTCACCCTGTGATATAAATGGTATCTTCTAAAACTATGTTGTAGAAATTAATGACACGATAATCTACTAACATTTCTCTCACTTGTTATAAGTGATCTCATATTTTTTTTTTACATAAAATATTTTATAGATTAGTTTGACTGTCAAATCATTTTAACAAATAAATTTAGCCGAGTTGAGCTCTATAACAGTACTCATGTAACAGCACTCAAAGCAGTATAGATTTTTTTTTAGTTTGACAAAAAAGGGAGGGGGAGGGGAGAGGAGAATAAGTAGCAAATCCTAACCACCTAAGACGACTAGTGGGAAGATGGAAACACACCACGTCATAAGTGAGGATCAACTAATAGCATGCACAAAGGCATGTTGACCCAAGCCTAGTTCGAGCCACAAAGTTACATTTTTATATAGGTAGACAAATGGGTCAAAATGGTTATCAATTAATTACATGACTTTGTGTGTGTGTGACTTTTTAGTTATAATTGACTTATGTGTTACAAAACAATTGGAAAAAAAGAAAAGAAAGAAAAGTAGATACAATTTTTTAAAAAGTAAAAAAATAAATAAAAATAGAAGCCAATCACGATAAGGGAAAAAGAACCTGAAAATGCATATTATAATTAAATATAAACAATTTATAAGAAAATAAAATAGATATAATTTAATCTTAAACCATTTAATAAGAGCGAGAACAATTGAAGAAAAATGGGAGAGGAAAAGGGAGAAAAAAAAATAGAGTTTTACATATAGCTTCCGCATAAAAGTATTACCAATGCCAAATCACATAAATTTGGTGATTGAAGCCCCCTGATTTCTTTTATCTTTATTTTTATTTTTTGATGAAAAATAGAGTTTTTTTTTTTTTTTTTTTATTAAAGCCCTTTGATTGATCTCAACAAAAGAATTCAAACAACCATCTCTCTTCCTCTGGGAGAAGAAAAATAACAAAGTTATACATCTTGGAACTTGCTTTTATATATGACCAAACATTATGAAAGAAATAAATTTTGAGAAAGAAGAGAGACTATAGCTAGGCAGCAACGGTGCATTGTGGTGGTTGAAAGATGAAGAGAAAGCACGTTTTCACTTTTATTTTTTATTTTTTTATATTTTTGATACACACACAGTTGTCTCAATCGGGAGGAAACACGTTTTCAATTTTTTTTTTTTTTTGATACACACATTTGTCTCAATCGTGAGAAAACACGTTTTCTTTTCCCTTTTTTTTTTAAAATTTTTTTTTATACACACATTTGTCTCAATAGGGAGAAAGCCCTTTTTTTTCTTTTTCTTTTTCTTTTTTTAATCCCCAATCCCACCAAGGGGATCCACAAAGACTACTTTTGATTTGTTTAAACGATTTTCGACCGTTTGATCTTTCTTTTCTTATGACATGTCAATTTAAGGAAAAAAAAAAATTTGAGCAATTACAAATTGGTCCTGCTACGGACAATTTATTACAGTTTAATATAAATAATAACTAATTTCCTAGTAAATGACTATTAAATTAACTAAGTATGATTACTAACTGTAATTATATCACTTACCACACTGCCGGACCAATCTGTAACTGCTCTTTAAATGTTTATGCAAGAAAACAGTGCAATTTTTTTTGTTTATCATAAGTCATCTATTTAGATTCCTTTACTGTTATTCTAAGAAGGCAAAATTCAGCGCTCAATGTCATGGATTATATGTAAGTCAGGCGCTCATGAAAAGTGGGGTCATTGAATTCTTTCTTCATTTCATTTTTTTTTTTTTTTTTGGTTTTTTTATTTTAACAATAGAAATATACACATACTTCAACTAAGTTGAAACCGCATTCATCATAAACTCTACATCTTTATCGAGATGGATAGATAAGATATGCCATTAGGTTAAGAGTCATTGATTATGAATTCATATATCCACTAATATTCTAAATAGAACCGAACAAAAAAAAAAAAGAAAAGAGAGGAAGAAGATGAAGAAGACCACTACTACCTGTAATTTTTTACCTGTAGTTGATTAAATAATCTCTAATTCTCAGGAAAAAAAAAAAAAAAAAAAAAAAAAAAAAAAGGGTTGTGGTTTTTTTCTTGGCCCTTTATTCTGGCAAGGAAAAAAAATTGCATTGGGTTCCACCATGTTGGACCCCGTGAGAAGTGGGTCGGCAAAGGTGGGATCAGAAACACGCTCGATCACGACTCACGACTCACGAGATTACATGATAGCTCCATCAAAAAACGGTCCAGTGTGGTTGTAGGACTGTAGGACCCACCAGCTAACTCCACTGATCAAAAGGTCGATCATATCCTAGCTTCCTTCAACTCCTCAAGTCACACGTTCACTGTTTATTTTCTTAGCTTCAAGCTCTTTCGATGCTCTGATAGAAACACGCAAAAGCCACTGGTGAAAGAAGAAAGGATAGGATCATGATATGTTATGAGGTCGAATTTTTCCCATTATATCATATTAAAAAATAAGAAATTGTTTGTAATGTATCAAACAAAAGTTAATGTAAAAATATTTTATATAATTAGTGAAATAATTTGTTTATCAAGGGAGGTATCTCTACAAGGATCGGCATATACACATAGGATATGACATTTGCATGCTTTACTCTATGACATAAATGATACGGAGTATCTTCTAAAAATATGTTTTAGAAACCAGTGATAGGGTAACTTCTTAGCATTTATTTTATTTGTTACACAAGTGATCTCAAGTTTTAACTTATGAAAAAATATATTGATATTTATTTATTGATGTTAAGATATTAAGAAGATTAGAGGTATGGATGGTTTCTAAAATAAAATAAAATAAAATAAAAATCATTGATTGAGTTGTGGCAAACTAGTAATTAAAAAAAATAGCTTTTTTGGTTTTTAAATTGAGGAATAGATTTCATTTAATTATAGAAGCCAACGAAAACTTTCATCCTCTATTTGGTTCATGGATTCTATGAAGGAAAAAAAAAAAGAAAAAAAATGAGGAGGAAAGAAAATGAAAAGAAAAGATAAAATCATATCAAGTCAAAATTATTTAAATTATTTTTTTTCTTCCAATTTTCCATTGTAACTAAATAAAGAAAAGTAGAATTTCTTATATTTTATGTTTTTTTTCCTTGATAAAACCCACAAATCAAATAGAGCCTCAATGAATATAATAAGAGAAAATGTTAGAGAATCCAACTTTTTATTCAACTCTACTTTTTAAATTCACTTGATAACCACAGCATCAGCTAAATTTGGATGGTAATTTTATATAATAAAAAAAATTATAGATTAATTCAACTGTTACATCACTTTAATTTGGCAAATAAATTTGACTGAATGAGTTAGGGTTCTACCGCCCAAGGTAACTAATGGAAAGGTGGGATCACACCTTGTTATAAGTGGGGATCCAAGGACTTATACCCATGCACAGAGGCATGTTAACCCAAGCTCGAGCTACTAAACAACCTTTCATTTAGATGGACAAATGGGACAAAATGGTCATCATTTTGTCATCAATTACATGACTACGTGGTGTGACGTTTTTAGTTATGATTAATGCGATATACAACAATGGAAAAAACGAAGAGAGAAGAGTACTAATAAATCTAAAGCATCTAAACAATTAAAGAAAAAAGATACAATTTTTTTAAGAAAAAAATAATAAATAAAAGAAGAGGCAATCACGGTAAGGGAAAAAGAACCTAAAAAGTAGATTATAATTGAATATAAACAGTTTAAGTAAAGAAAATAGATATAATTTAAACCATTTAATAAGAGCGAGAACAATTGAAGAAAATCTCAGCCAAAAAAAAAAAAAAAGGGAGAACAATTGAAGAAAAAAGAGAGAAGAAAAGGGGAAAAAAATAGAGTAACAACAATGATTGAAGCTATACGAACACCCTATAAATACTGCATTTGTCTCCACAATCCCACATGACAAATTTCCTATAACTTTCTCGACAATGGAGTTGTTGTGGAAAAGTCCCATGAGAACTCAAGTAAAACCCTTTTGTGCTATGTTCTTACCTTTTCCCCCATTTTCTCTTCAACCAAACAACACAGCATGAATCTTTCTCCTTACTAAATATATAGCTTCTTGTGGACGTTTGATAGCCCCTTGTTGAATTTATAAAAATACATGCAAAAATTTCTAATCCAAAAAGTGCTTGTTCTGTCCATATATAGGTGGCTCTTTGTGCTTTGGTTTTTTAATTGTTTCAAAAATAATAATAATTCTTCTTGATTTATTGTCAATTGCCATCCTAGCTTACTTTTCTTCACAATCAAACCATCATCCATATATTAGTCGTTTTTTGTTCATAAATCCCATTAATGAGTGCTTATCCTCTAATGTTATGCTTTGGTTTTTACAGGTGATTGAGATAGTTTTGGCACTTGCCTTGGTGGGACTAGTGAGTCTAGGAGGAGCTGAGTGCAGAAAAGGGAGGATTCTACAGGGTTTTGAGTACACTGCTATAAACTGCAGAGCCCACAGTGCATCATTGACGGATTTTGGAGGCGTGGGCGATGGAAAGACGTTGAACACAAAGGCGTTTAGGAATGCTATCAATCAGCTGAGCCAGTATGGCTCCAAAGGAGGAGCTCAGCTGTTTGTTCCTGCCTGGAAAATGGTTGACCTGGGAGCTTTAACCTCACAAGCCACTTCACGCTATACCTCCACAAAGATGCTGTTCTTCTTGCTTCCCAAGTATGATTTTCCTTCCTGTTTTTTTCCTTGTCTTCTCTTCCTGGAGTCTATTTTTGTGTTCAACTTCGCAGCACTTGGGAATGTAAAGCCAGTGAGGTAAGACAGATAGTTTACCAGCAATGCTAAATGACCCAAAAAAATTGACCCCAGAGATGGGAAGAGGACTCAGTACTGAGCTAAAAAAAGGCGCAGCATGGTGCTAGGGGTGATCCAAGCCGTTGAACTCGGATTTTGATGGCCCAGTTCTGATCGGATTTGGGGCGATCAGAACCGGAAATGTCAAATTAACGGCCCTGATTTATTTTGTCACAAAACCCTGATTCCAAACAAGAACTTAATTTGTGGTTGCTTAGTGTAGCAAATTAATACAGCTAATGTCCTTTACTCTTGTACCCAAACACCAATCTGCAATGGTATGGCACTGATAAAACTTTATTTTGTGTGCCTTCCCACTGTAATAATCTGGATAAATTATTGGTTCAGGATGCAACTGAATGGCCCGTGATCGCACCCTTGCCATCATACGGTCGAGGAAGGGACACAAAAGGAGGAAGGTACATCAGTTTCATATTTGGAACAAACCTCACTGATGTTGTTGTTACAGGTAATTAATAAATAAACATTAATTAAGAGCAATCTATATTATATATTTATATTTATTATAGATTAGAATTAGAGGACACAATTTTTATATACAGTTTTTTACACAACTCTTAAATCATCAGATTTAGCAAAATCCAACGATCTCTAAAAATGCAGAATAAATAATGACCAGTATAATAATGTGCCAGATTTAACTATTTAAGAACCTTGTGTGTGAAAACACAAGTGTACAAAAATTGTCTCTGATCCTAACACTATAGAAGTATATACGGAGTATATGATAACAGTAAGGTGAACTCGATCCGCATTAGGGATTATACTTCATGCATTAATATTAGTGGGTTATGGGGTCTATTGGGTCAATACACGAGATACAATCCCTAATATAACTTATATCAACACCCGTATTGGAGGTTGTACCTCATACATTAGTGAGTTATGAATACATTAGGGTCAGTATACGGGGTATAATAACCCCAATACACGATACTAATATAAGTCATATAAACATATACTGACCTAATCGGGACTGTATATGTATATATACATAGTTTTGACTCGCTAGTAATTAAATTCTCATAAATGGACGCCACTTTATATCAGGAGACAATGGCACAATCGACGGTCAGGGTGCTCTTTGGTGGCAGCAATTCCACAAGGGAAAGCTAAAATACACCCGGCCTTACATGATTGAGATCTTGCACTCGGATGGCATTCAAATATCAAATCTAACGCTGGTGAACTCCCCAGCATGGAACGTCCATCCTGTTTACAGCAGGTTATCAACTCCTTCCACTGCTTGTTTTCTTATTTTATTTTTCGTTTTTTTGGGTATTGCATCCATTGCTTGTTACTTGTCAGTGTTGTAGTGTGGCCCAGTGGTATTCCATGCTACGGCACAACATTATCAAAGTCCATGCTTCCTCACAATCTTTCCACGTGGCACACATCCACTGGCATGGTGTTTTAATTTTTTTCATCTTTTTTATCACCTTTTGACAAAATTTTCCAAATTAAATTTTGCAGCAACATTCTTGTGCAAGGCATTACGATTATCGCTCCCGTCACATCTCCAAACACTGATGGAATCAATCCAGGTTCGTAAATTTCCTGAGCCATCCGATTCTGATCGCATTTACCGCAACCATTCGATCAGCTGACTTTCAAATTTCGAAACCATTGAACGGTCAATTTTGATTTTGATTTTGATTTTTTTCATAACCTTGATATGTTCAGATTCTTGCACAAATACAAGAATTGAAGATTGTTACATTGTTTCTGGGGATGACTGTGTGGCCGTTAAAAGCGGTTGGGATGAGTATGGTATAAAATATGGAATGCCAACAAAACATTTAGTCATCAGACGGCTCACATGCATCTCCCCATACAGCGCCGTGATCGCATTGGGAAGCGAGATGTCAGGTGGGATCCAAGATGTCAGAGCCGAAGACATCCTAGCCGTTAATACAGAATCAGGGGTCAGGATCAAAACCGCAGTAGGAAGAGGAGGGTACGTGAAAGACATTTACGTAAGAGGCATGACCATGAAAACCATGAAATGGGCCTTTTGGATGACCGGAAATTATGGCTCCCACGCCGATAACAACTACGACCCACACGCCTTGCCGGTGATCCAAGGGATTAATTATAAAGATATGGTCGCTGAAGATGTGAAGATGGCGGCTAGGTTGGAGGGAATTGCCGGTGATCCCTTCACCGAAATTTGTATCTCTAATGTGACAATTGGGATGGCGGCGAAAGCAAAGAAGATACCTTGGACTTGCACCGATGTTGCGGGGATCACGAGCGGCGTGTCACCCCGGCCGTGCGATTTGTTGCCTGATCAAGGCCCGAAGAAAATCGGATCATGTAATTTTCCGACCGAAGCTCTGCCGATAGACTACCTAAAGTTTAAAAAGTGTTCTATAGCATGAGCTACTTTTGAGTCTTGCTAGATGCGCCGTGTAGTAGCAAACATTATATCTATGTAGGGGCTTGTAATATGCTTGGGACATTGTCCATCCAGCTTTAACGTTTCTACGCCTTTAGGCATGAGCTATAAATGTTGTTTGTGTGTGCGCATGTGTGAATCTTGAAGAAATATAGAACTATGCACATCGTCAATGAGATGGGTGAACAGGGTGGCTATATATTGAGCGTCCAAAGTAACCGATTTTAGACCGGCAATAAGTGCACAAGACGTTAGTCCATACGAAAAGAGTAATGCTATATGTACCAATTCTCTATACCATGCACCAATTCTCTATACCAACGTAAATGATATAATGTGACCAATCATTGTCCACTTTCATAGAAATAATTCCTGTTGAACAAAGGCAATAAGATCCAATTTTCAAAAATTGAAGGGAAGAGGGAGGGTGGGAGGCAGAAGGAAGAAAACTGTCTCCACATGCAGCCTACAACACCATTCCAATGCATATCCAAACAACCCCTCAACCATTTTTACGATAACGAGGACACCTTCAATACTTGGCTATAGTAATGGATCAAAAAAGAGAACTACTTGTACTAATGAATTTTCACAAATACACAATGTCTGCTATTCATTATACAGTCATGCCGCCAAAGACAGCCCCATTTCCTGCCCAGCCAAAATGAGCTATGCTAAAATATTGCCAAGGTTTCCTCAACATTTTTCTACAATATGAAGCTTGCTTCACAGAAGAAATACATACAACAAATTGTTTCGTGACAACCCAAGATGAGAAAGATGATCAGATCAGTCTAGCAAATAGAAGCAATTACTTATAGTCATATACTATTTCAAAAATGCGAAAATCATAGCAGTAAGTTTAAATGTAGAATCTCAGCTCCAACTATGAAAGGACCTAACATGTTACTCCTCGTGGAGATATTTAAAAATAAAAAATAAAAAACTGCACCAACAGTTCACAGCACTAACCTCGGCCCATAGCTATGTAGTCCAAAGGACAAACCTGCACCAACAAGAAATTGGAGCTCGATAGAATTTCTGCTGAACAGGAAACTCTCAGAATGGTTCTGCTTCAGCTCCTCCATACAGCATATGAACATTACAAACATCAGAATGATCTGAGATCAAAGTTGAATGAGCTCTCATGACAATTTTTTATGTAAACCCAATTATCTCAGCACATCTTTTATACTTCCTCTGATAGGATCATGATGGGTAATTATAGTATTCATGGAAACTATATTGTTGGGATACTTCTCTAAGTGTATACAACAAATTATCACTTATTCCTCAATAAGTTGGATCAGGATTGAATTTTACAGATTCCCTCCAAATGAGCTCCTTGATATTTTCCTCGGTAAATGACGGCTGTTCAAAGTCAAAACTGAATGGCCTTGGGCAAACAGGCTCCTCATTAATATTATGAAGAGGTGCCAAGTATGGGTGACACAGTGCCTCGTCAACTGCAAACACCGGAGAAAAATAATGGTCAGTGGGCAGAACATAAATACAATAATCATAATGACAGTTTTAAAAATTTTACCAAAAAATTCAAACCTATACACAACATGTTCATTTCAACACTTCACATATGCAACCTCATTTTTTATTGGTTATATAAACTATTATTATCTGCATAAACTCCCAAATAGTTCAGAAAGAGTTGGGAATGACAATACGTGTAGTGCCATTCCCAAACTCAAACGTTACTATGATATGCTCCCAATTATCTTCTTCTTCGATAGGAACCAAGCTCTATATTGATAAAGAAAAACTGCAGAAAGCATAAAAAGGTGGTGAGTCCACTTAAAAGCAATCAACCCAAGAAACAAACACCATCTTGGTACAAACGAATCCCACCAAAAAGAACAAAAACCCATGAGAACAAAAGACCTCTCAGAGACCCAAACTAAAGCACAGATTTAATCCCAAATATTGCAGACTAGTTTGCCAATTGCTACACACTGGTTTTTCCAACTTTTCAACAACATTTTCCTGACCTTTTTTTCAGATTCCAAATCTTCTCCAGTGCTAAATGTTTCACAAATCCTGAAGATGTCACTATTTTCAAGCTACTAGAAGTGAAATCTACCTGTAATGCGCTTGTTCGGATCAAAGACAAGCATTTTCTCGAGCAAATCAACAGCCCCAGGAGACATATTAGGAAATCTAGCAGAGAAATTTTGTCTCGGGAACTGTGGAAGCTGCCTAACATATCTTCGGGCATTATCACTTCTTAAAAACCCAAGGCTGGAGTCATCAGGTGAACCTATGAGCTTTTCAAGACAATGAAGAAAATGCACATGTTATCATACACAAATCAATCCATATACCAATGAGACAA
Source organism: Liquidambar formosana (assembly GCA_039720395.1). Taxonomy (NCBI): domain Eukaryota; kingdom Viridiplantae; phylum Streptophyta; class Magnoliopsida; order Saxifragales; family Altingiaceae; genus Liquidambar; species Liquidambar formosana. The sequence continues at coordinate 4,900,218 of CM077827.1, read as the reverse complement.
AAAGCAACTTCACTTTCCAATCACATGTCCATCATTTCTCATTTTTCATATATGCAGATGAAAACAACATTAATAGGCAGAACAGAGCAATGAAAATAATTACCTACATAAATATTTGTATATATGTATATGAATATACTTGATCAAGCACACGATGTCATGCACCACTAATTTTCTGTGAAATGATGCTCAGCCATTTGATAGAATTCAATTGCTAAACTTTAAAACAACTCAAACCAGCGGTCTTTCATGAACCCAATAAAAGTTGACAACTTCATTCTGTGCAGTGAGCCCATCTCTTTCTCTCTCTTCCCTTCTTTTTCCCCATCTCTCTCGCCTCTTTCTTCTCTCTACCCTCAGTCTAGTTTAATAAGAAATGGAAGTAACAGCTTCCCATTATTAGCTTCATGATTGTTTACTGTCACCATCTTCACGCCCAAATTTCTTCATCTTTGGCCAAGTAAGATTGAACAAAAGGCCTATGGTTAAGTATACAAAATCAACCAACTGGTGTGGTCTCTATTTGCATTAGGAGCCAAGATGCAGTTTTTGAGGTAGAAAATAGTAGCGAAAGGTGCTAAAAACATCAAGCTTTATGGCTTAGTATTTTTAAAGTTGATATGTTCAAGTTGCCGGATGAGAGAGAATAAAAAGGGAAGAGAACTAAGAAAGAAGGGAAAAGGAAAAAGGGAAGGAGTGAAGACACAAACACAACAAAAACCAAACACAGAACCAAAAGACAGATAAAAAATCCCCACACTTTCTCGCATTTTCCTCCCATGGCCTCCACAATTTTCTTGGCATCCAAGTACTCCGACAGCCCAACCATGGTAGGAATCTCAATCTACACAGCCATCATCTGCGAATCCATCTCATGGCTTCTCATATACTGCCCCACCTGCAACAAAACCCTTCAATCCTCTATTGTCAAAGCCTCCAAGAAACTCGAATCCATGCAAACCACCTCAAACCCTAACCTAATTGACAAAAAGTCCACCAGAACCAAGGGGTGAAGGCAAAGAAACCAATAGAGACAAATGGACATTGAAAAGTTGTCCTCTCATTTTGGGTTCCATGAAATACCACATACTCCTGGTCTGAGAAAAGGTCGTCTTAAAGATGACCATTAGATTTATTGAACAACCTGGAAAATAATGGTGCACAACGCCATGCGCCTAATCAAGACCGTGCACACACACACACACACACACACACACACACACACACACACACACGCACGCCCACGCACGCCCACGCACGCACGCACGCACGCACGCACGCACACGCACGCACGCACGCACGCACGCACGCGCACACACACACACACACACACACACACACACACACACACACACACGCGCGCGCCGCACGCACACACACACACACACACACACACACACACACACACACACGCGCGCCGCACGCACACACACACACACACACACACACACACACACACAGCACGCACGCACGCGCACACACACACACACACACACACACACACACACACACACACACACACACAATCAACACTGATCAAAGGGTTTTTGCACATTTTTAGCAATGAGTCACACACACACACACACACACACACAATCAACACTGATCAAAGGGTTTTTGCACATTTTTAGCAATGAGTCACTTAAAGTAAGCAAAGGGAAAAGAGTGCTTATATTTCCCAATCATCTCCTACACTTCCCCAGTGTTTCTATAACTCAGAAAGAAATGGTATTCTCATTGTATTTGAAATAAGGGTTGTTTTGTTTGTCTCTCACATCCATATATAGTAAACTTTTTGACATCTCCTACTTAATCTTGTCCCCAGATTCAAAAATTCGGATTTATGTAATTTATTGCATCTAGTATTAAAGAAAATAGTGATGGGTAAAAAAACATAGGACCCCTTTGAATCTTGCCTTTCAGTAGATTGGCAAAAACAAAGTAAGGTCAAGCAGGATGACCAAGATTCTTTTTTTGTTTTTTCTGGGTGTGTGTGTGCGCACTAACAATGACCAAGATTCTGAAGCAACAATGGCACCTAAAGTGACAAATTCCTTAACTATATAGGGATTGATTGAAAGATTAGGCATTTCATCAAACAATGAAGACGTCTTTGTTAGGTACAAAACCAGCAACAAATCTTTTCCAACTCTTTTCCAACGTAGATTGATTGAGAAAATTTCAAAAACCATACCTCTGTGATAAGCCTCAGCTGATGAACATAATCTTTGCCAGGGAACAGGGGCTCTCTGGTCATGATTTCACCAAGTATGCAACCCACAGACCATATATCAATTGCTGCAGTGTACTCCGAACAATTAAGCAGCAATTCAGGTGCCCGGTACCACCTAGTAACAACATACTCAGTCATGAAATCCGTTTCAGATGTTGTCCTCGCAAGACCAAAGTCTGCAATCTTCAGATCACAATTTGCATTCAGGAGCAAATTGCTCGGCTTTAGATCACGATGTAAGACATTCGCTGAATGCACATACTTGAGTCCACGTAACAACTGATATAGAAAATACTGCAAAAGTAGCATTTAAGAATGAATTAGAGTTCAATCTGGTTTCGTATAAGCCTTTTTTTTTCTTTTTTTTAATGTTGGGTTAAATATCCCCAAGCAATCTGAAGAAATCAAAATATCAAAATTCATACAAAAATATCTAAATGGGGTATGGTGGCCACTGGCCAGTGATTTTTACTAATAGATTAATACTTTTTATGAAACTGGCGCCAAACAATTCAGAATATCCTGGTATAGATCTACATTAGAAATTCAAGATGGGATAGAGACAGAAAACTTAAAGGCTTAAGGTAAAATAAAAATAAAGAAGTAGAAGAAGAAGAAGAAGTAAAAAAAGTACCATCTAATAGATCTATGGGCTCAATAGAGCAAAGTTAGAACCTCAATCTCAAGAGGAGAATAAAGTCATGGCAGGTTTGCTATTAGTGCTTATTACTAAATTAGAGTTATTCAGATATGCTTAATGATTTAACAGAAGAAATGACCCTAGATAGAGCTGAATGGCATAAAATGACTAATAGCCAACCCCCAATAGTTAAATGATAGGAAAAAGATTTATAGGCTTATAGCTAACCCCCAGCAGTTAAATAATAAGGCTTTGTTGAGTTCAGTTCAGTTGTGTATAGGGTAATATCACCAATTACATCTTTTTCAGTCATATACCCTAACTAGAGCACATTATCTTTCATTGCCATAACTGCAATTATTAATTGAGTCAATACTCTGTACTAATAATACCAGCTTTCTGATTTCATGTATGTATATGATCAAGAACCCACAAAGATACTAGACCCTTAACAGAGCCTTTACCAATATTTATCATGAGAAATCAGCTCATACCTCTTAAAGCAAGTATCAAAATTAATAAAGTGAGTTAAAGTTTGAAGCTTTTGACTTGTGTAAAAATGTAGTTTCTTAGTAAGTGGAACCATTCAAAGGAGGCTTTGAACCCTAAAATTTAACGTCTAAAACAAAAAGGAAACTGGTGACCGTTATGTCATAATGAATCTTATGATCCTTGAAGGCAAATGTAAGTGATAAATCCCTCAGTAACCTTATATTCTCTACATGACTTACCTTTACCAAGACAATGATTTGATGAGAATGGTATTTGCAAATCCATATATGCAACAAACAGTGATTTAACAACAGTAACTACCAAAACCAATAAAATTCACATTGAAAATTTTATCTATTAAGGAGTTTCTAGATTCTGAAATCCCACACCTTGCAGGTGAAATGAAGTGAGAGAAATAATTATATGAACATCTGAAATTATGAGCACTCAAAGTACTTTATTGCAGTGACATGGTAAACATAAAATGTTAAATAATCCAAGAGTAATTTGTGGTGCCAAACCCGACAATGGTCATCCATCAACGGTTGGTTGGAACGTATTATCTGATGAAGATCGGTGTCCATTAATTCAGAAACAGTGTACACATCATTAAAGTTTTCCCTCCGTGGAGGTCGTATGATGTCTTTGAGTGCAATAACCTGCAGTGGAGAAAGAACAAAAATGTAAACCTACTATTCCACCAAAGTAGAGACAATAACCATTCTTTTCTTTTCTTTTCTTTTTTAATGATTAAAAATAAAATAAATAAACAAATTTATGTGCCAGGAAGCTTAATTAAGCTAACTTAACTTAATGAATACTCGCAACAAAAGAACATAATATGGAAACAGGCCAAGAAGACCTAGAAGGCTAGAACTGAGTTGAAATACGAATTTTGATAATTATAATGGTAACTAACTTTCCTGATTTTAAATAATAATAAAAAAAAACTTACATTTTCATGATCCATGTGGCGAAGAAGCTTAATTTCTCGTAATGTCCTCTTTGCATCAATTCTATTGTCGAATGCATTACCAATCTTCTTAATGGCAACCTCCTCGCGTGTCTCAGAATTCACAGCAGCACTGGAGGAAACCAAAAAATCACATTTTTCCTTGACATTGATGATAAAACAGAGAAATTGAGTTAAATTAAAAATTGTGACATGCACTTCTACCAAGTACCAGGACTTAGCATAGACACTCGTAGAATACTCCCTCAAACATACAAAGTGGCTAACAAGTACTAAAACCTGATGGGATACATAATTTCAAGAACCTTCCATATTCTTAAATGAGAATTTGAGAATACACAAAACCAAGTAACTTGTTTAACCCAAACACAGTAACAGTCAATATCAGGAAATTCATTCTCGACAACACATATGCTGCAAACATTTGCACTCAAATTAAGTCACGAATCATGTGTGCCATTTCAGGCCAAATAACAGTTGCTCAAAAATCACTGATCAAAAGACAAAACAAATGCCTTCTGGCAAATGGCCAATAAACAGTAATAGATGGGGGGGAGGGGGAGGAAATGCAACATATAATGATCATCAGCTACAGAAAGAGGTCAATGGTCAATGGGCAATAGAATATGATTATTAAAAGCAATAATTAATAATTAACAAAAACAAAAATCATGGCCAAGTCAAAAGTACCCACGAATAAAAACACAAAAAATATCCCAGCCGTAGCAAAAAGAATGCTCACTGTACAAGCATGAAACTGGTCAATAAACCATAAATGCAGATACAAATACATCTATATTATTTTTTTACAAGATTGACCAATGGGTGCAAGCAAAGACAGATCAAGACCAAAGTGCTAACCACACGATGTACATGATCAAGAAACTAAAACAAGTTTACTCAACTTTTGATAATTTTTTTTTTTTTTTTTTTTGATAAAGAACTTTTGATAAATCAAGTTCAATGATTTTGCATTTCTTATAACGAAATACACGCACAAACATCAATGGCTTAGAACGCCACCAAAAATTGACAGTAAAAAAGCGCGCACACACACACACACACACACGTCAACAACCCACATCAACAGTTTCAACTTCTCAGCGAAACATGCACATAATCAAGAAATCAAAACACAAACCACAAACAAATCAAAATTTCTACACAAATCAAACAGGATCGCCAAAACCCACTTGAATTCTGACCCAATAAACACAAAAATACAACCAATACATATCTTCATACCACATATACCAAAAAAAAAAAAAAAAGGAGAAAGCTTGAACCCATGAAACTTCTCACCAAATGATACTGTACATAACAAAAATTCATACCACATACACCTTTATCAGACACATAAAAGTCATGAAAATTTCAATAAATTAATCAGAAAAAATTCACACCCACAGGAAAATAAAAATAATTTGAACCCACGAAGGTGCTTACCAAACTATACCATAAGCACCACGACCCACGGGTCGAATCGGAGGGACGTACTTTCTGGAAACTTCGAAGAGATTACCGTAAATATTGTACTGTACGTATCGCCCGCCATGGGTGGGTACTCCTCTGATGTTGTTACCGTCAGCAGCTGATGGAGCAGAAGAGCTCGACTCCATAGACGTGTCTGCAACTCCGTGTCCGGAAAAAGAGAGGGTCCGAATCCGAAACCGAAATGGGAATGAACCCAAGAAGGTTCCGTCGCCAAATTTAGAGTGGTTTGCTACTAACTTAGCGGAGGGTCTAGATTTGGGAAGGGTGCGTGCCCTTTGGGGTGTTGTAAAAAAAGCTTTTTGACATTTCTTTGGGTTTTTAGAGAGAGAAAATACAAGATTCCAGAGAGAAAGAGAGAGAGAGGTGTGAACTTTCTAAAGGTTGCTTTTGAACTGGAAATGCTTGGGTGACCCGTGAGGAAACGGACATTTTTATAGGTCTCTTTTTTATCTTTGGTGAGATTTGGTATGGTGGATTCATCAGTGTTGAGGGTGATGGTCTGTTGATCTTATCACCATAGGAGTTGTCCCAGTCTATGATATTGACATACCAAAAGTTAGACTGGTGGTGACTTTATTTCCTTCATTTTTTTTTTATTTTTTTTTTTGGCACCTCAATGGTCCAATCTGAAGTTGTTTTGAAACTTTGACTGGCAGCCTAAACTTTTTCTAGAATCTTAGACTTTCTTTTCCTTTTTTTAAATTTTCCACGTTCTTTGGTTTGAAATTAGCAAAATTACAAAAATCCCTCGACTTTTCACTTCTTATTAAGGTGGACCCCTGTTAAGTTGGGTTCTTTTGATTAGTTGAGAAAAAAAAAAAAAAAAAAAAAAAATTCCATCAATTGGGCTAGGGTGTTCGATGTAGGTCCCTCCCTTACTAAAACAAATAAACCATTTATTTCTTGACTGGTCTGTAATATTTGTTTTTCCTTAGGGCTAAGAAAATTACACAAAACTAAGAAGACAAAGGAAGGAATGCTTGGCTCTCCTTGTCAGCCAACAACATTGAGAGAAACATGTATACAACCTGAAACATTGGAAGAAAGCCTTGTATGAAGTTGTATTTATTGCATTTATGCAAGTGGGGTTTAACCATTTAAGGAGGTAGCAACTTCGATAATTGGTGGGTGACTAACCATTTAAGGAGGCAGTTACTAGGATTAAACATGGTTCCATTTGGTAGGTAGAGCCGTAAAGGTTCATTTATTCCCAAGCATCGACACTAGAAGGAAAATAAGAGAATTAATATACCAATGAGGGTCCCCTCATATGGATACATCCACAAGCTCCCTCTTATATATCAGGGGAATAAGGCATACTGTTAGAAATTCTGAAGACACCTATTGTAACATTGGATCGAAGATTTTTCGAAGTTTTCATTAAAAAAAGAAAAATAAAAAGAGAGAAAAATAAAATTCATCATGAAAAACTACACATGCTAATCAAGGTTTAATGTTTTCTTTCATTCTCTAGTTCCTAAATGTAATTTTTTATCAATTTTGGCCAACAAGTACGGACTCATTTTAGTATAATTTTGATTGAATTTATATTAATAGGATGGACTAATTGTAACTCGTGAGTAATATGATGATAAGTGCACGTTTTGGATTCCTTTATTTTAGTTATAAAAAATAATAAAATAATAAAAGTAGCCAGAGAGATAAGAAGTGCCACCCTATTCCCGTCGGTGGCATTATTGCCAATAATTGCAGCAGCCTTTTCCATGACGAGCATCCAAGCAACAGATGTGATGCGTTGCTATTTTCCCCATTGTTTTCTACCAAGTGTAATGTAACTATCCCACAGCATAAATAATCCTATGGGGTTAGTATATTAATAAGAAAAAGTGGGATAAGAGGTAAGAATAGAATGGGTTAGAGGTTTGAATCCTTTCGATTGTACTAATAATAATAATAATAATAATAATCCTATTCAATGTATAACTCCCATAGATCCCAAAGGCCCAACATTACATGAATTTAATAGATTCTAGTTTCGTGTGAGAGAGCGTCACAAGATTATAAAATTAAAAATGATATAGTTGAGATAGTGAAATTTGAAATCATTAGGATTTAAAGAAGGTGGTCTAATTGGTAAGGACGAACTCGTGATTGTGTGGTTAAGCAGATGGTCTTGGATTCAATTTTCTGTTAGGACAACCAAAATTTAAGTGGAAGGCTGTGGCAGTGGACTGCTGCGCTAATTTTCTTGGAGGTTTAGGTTCCATAAATGGGTTCAAAGGACTATTGTGAGATGATTCCACCGTCATCAAAAAAAAAAAAAAAAAAAAGGGTAGGTAGGACTATAAGAATACATAGAATATTTCAATTTATATGAAACAGTGCAGTAAATCTTAAGTTTCAATAATTATGACTCTTGTCAATTTGTCATCTTGATTTTAGTGGAAACTTGTGAATTTGTGCTTCCTAAATCACTGAAAATAAAAGAGAAAACCAAAAATAGAACCGTGTAACATAATTCCACTGAAGAGGCTTGAAAAAGGCTGAAAATAGTGAGTGGATCAAGGATAGCATATGCCAGAGAGCCCACATTATCCGGCGGATAAACCAATATAAATAGCCCAGATGCACCATTGTTATTGTCAATATATTTCAACAAATAGAAATATAAACTTGGAATTTTTATTTATATTTTTTGAGACTGAGACTGAGACAGAGACAGATACAGGGTTTATGAAGGATATGCAGTTAAAGACCCCTATTTGCTGCTGGCTGATGTTTCTCAAAATCAAAATGATTTCCCTACTCAGAGAATTCTCTTTCTGGTACTGTTGTGCATTAACATGCCCACCACCCCAACTCCCTCTGCAAACACCGCAGCCACCCATAAGTTACTTGAACAAACCCGGCTCTGCCTCCCCATGGAAACTGAGCTCCCCATCAATGTCAAACCAAAACCAAAGCTGTCCGGGTTTTTATGCCTCCAGGGTTCTCAGCAGCCATGAAAGGCTCCTTACCTGAACAAAATTAGCTCTCACAGGCTCCCAGGATTGCTGTCTACATTGGCACTCTTATCTTGATCTATTTACAGTGGTGGAGCCTGCTAGTTCAGTCTTTGCATCATCAATCTGCCTCAAGGTGAGAGAAGTCATCAAGTTCTCATGGACAAAATTAGTTAAGAATAAGCACTATACAGAAACCTGTTAATTCTCATTTCTCACTAAAAATCTGAAAGCACCGAGGGCCATGACCAGCATATGAAAAACAAAAAGGAAAATAAAATAAAAATAAAAACAAACAACTCCCTTGATGTTGTAAAACCAAGAATTTAGAACAAGTTGTGAGGAGAATAAATTTCTCATTCATCTTCTTTGATTTCCATCTGAATGTATAAACATTATACAAGGATCAGCAAAACTCTTTGAGATATACTGTCTCAATCTCCTCACTTCATTCTCTCCTAACTCTCCGAATACATCATTCTCTTCTTTCTCCCCTTCCCCTTTTATCTTTGTTTGAATTTGGTCTTCATGATGGAATTACCTAACCCACTTATGAAGTGGTGTTCCCATTATCAAAAGTGGAGAGGGTGTGGACATCCACTCAATGTCCACTCAAGGTTTAATATTTATAACACTCCCTCTTGGATGTCCACCATACTAAGATAATGTGCCTCGTTAAAAACCTTACTAGAAAAACCCAGTGGGAAAAAAACTAGTGAAGGAAAAGTACAACATTTTTGTAAATCTTAGAGTGGTGTTGGACGCACTAAAGAAACTGCCTCATTAAAACCTTGCCAGGAAAACCCAATGAGACAAAACCTAGGCGAAAAAAAAAGAGTACAGCGTGCATATGTCCAAAAATGAATACTCCCCCTGATAAGAAGATAAGTATCAACTTAACTGATCGCAAACCCGACGCATTCCAATGCCATATACCAATTTCTTGAATGTTGACGATGGTAAGGCCTTGGTGAATAAATCCGCAAGATTATCAATGGAACGTATTTGCTTCACATCAATTTCATGCCTCTGCTGGAGTTCATGAGTGTAGAAGAACTTTGGTGAAATGTGTTTGGTTCTATCACCTTTGATGTACCCTCCTTGAATTTGTGCAATACATGCAGCATTATCTTCATAAATTGTTGTTGGCATACTTTTAATCAGAGGTAACCCACATGTGTCTCGAATGTGATGGACTACAGATCTTAACCATACACATTCACTACTTGCTTCATGGAGTGCAAGTATCTCAGAGTGATTAGAAGATGTAGCAATTAAAGTCTGCTTTGTAGATCGCCAAGAGATCGCTGTATTGCCACATGTAAATACATACCCTGTTTGTGAGCGAGCTTTGTGAGGATCAGAAAGGTATCCAGAATCTGCATATCCTTCTAAACAAGGACCACGGGCTAATTCCTTTGAGTAAAACAAACCCATATCTGTAGTTCCACGAAGGTAGCGTAAAATATGTTTAATACCATTCCAGTGTCGTCGAGTTGGAGCAGAACTGAATCTTGCTAATAAGTTGACTGAAAATGCTATATCAGGCCTAGTGCATTGTGCTAAATATAACAAAGCACCTATTGCACTAAGATATGGTACTTCAGGACCAAGTAGCATTTCATTATCTTCTTTGGGGCGAAATAGATCTTTCTTAATATCAAGAGATCGAACCACCATGGGAGAACTTAGTGGATACGCTTTATCCATATTAAAACGTTTCAATACCTTTTCGGTATAAACTGATTGATGGATAAGAATTCCATTTGATTTATGCTCGATCTACAGGCCGAGACAATATTTTGTTCTCTCTAAATCTTTCATCTCAAATTCTTTTTTTCAAATATTCAGCAGCTTTCATGAGCTCTTCAGGAGTCCCAATTAAATTTATATCATCAACATAGAATGCAATGATGGCGAATCCAAATTCTGATTTCTTTATAAATACACAAGGGCATATAGGATTATTAATATATCCTTCTTTAACTAAGTACTCACTGAGACGATTATACCACATTCTTCCAGATTGTTTTAATCCATACAAGGATCGTCTCAGTTTAATTGAGTACATATTTCGTGGTTGTGATGTATTTGCTTCAGGCAATTTGAATCCTTCAGGGATCTTTATATATATATCTGTATCTAACTTTCCATATAAATATGCAGCAACTACGTCCATAAGACGTATGTCAAGTCCTTCTGAGACTGACAGACTAATTAAATATCGAAATGTAATGGCATCCATTACAGGTGAATATGTTTCTTCATAATCAATCCCAGGTCTCTGCAGGAAACCTTGTGCTACTAAACGAGCTTTATATCTGACGATCTCATTTTTATCATTACGCTTTCTTACAAACACCCATTTGTAACCCACGGGTTTCACATCATTGGGTGTTAGGACTACAGGTCCAAATACTTTACGTTTTTCTAGCGAATCCAATTATGTTTGGAGTGCTTCTTTCCACTTTAACCAATCAGGTCTACTGTGACATTCGTCTACAGTGCGTGGTTCGAGATCATCATCGTCTTTCGAAATTTCAGTAGCTACTGCGAAAGAAAATACATCATTAATAACCACTTCTGAGCGATCCCACAATTCTTTTGTACATGTATAGTTTATGGAAATTTCTTCATTTCCATGTACATATGCCTCTTTATTGTTTTCTGTCTCTTCAGGGACATTTTCCTCTTCAGGAGTTATTAAATCAGAATTTGTGGGAATATTTATTTCTTGTTCAATAGCCTCTTCCGGAGTACTATTTTCTATATTTTGTTGCCCTTTTATTTTCCTCTTCCGGGAAACTAAATCTTTTGAACCCAAGGGTCTACCACACTTCAGGCGTGTAGTAGATGATTCATTTGCTGCAATGATAGTAGACTTACCAATTGGTACATTGATTTTTGCTGGTATGTTTGCAGCCGGTATATAAGACTTAGTTATTTTTGCTGCGTCTGTAAATGCATCAGGCATTTGATTAGCAATCTTCTGAAGATGAGTGATCCTCTGTACTTCAGTTTCACATTGAGCAGTACGTGGATCAAGATGGGACAAAGATGGTACATTCCAAGAAAGTTCACGTCGTTCTTCTACAGTTGATTTCCTCCTCTTAACGACGGGAACTGTGTTTCATCAAATGACAATCTGCAAATCTTGCTGTAAAAACATCACTTTGTGAGTTTGGGTGTGTGAATTCTTACCATACTGTGATTACATCCCTTACCATCATTGTGATTATGTTAAAGTATAAAGATCTTTATGTTAGAGCACTTTTGGTGCGCTACCACATGTGTTTCAATTGTGCTTATAATCGTATAGAAGAGAAAATATTTAATATGAGCTTCTACCCCAAAATCATAGAGGTAATATAAAAATATTCCTCATTTCCATTGTTAATGGTTTCAATATGATAACTATTTACGATGTAAATTTTAAAAACTCAATAAATTTCTTCTACTTCTGGTAGAATATAAAGAATTGTCAACATAAATTTTTGTTCTTTTTGGCAATATTATATTTGCTCTTCTGGAACCTTCAATTAGGTTAGATGAACCTCATATGGTATTGACAATAGTTTTGAATAATGATAAATATTGGAAATTTAATGGATTGTGTGAGTTATAGCACTGTTTTCCAGACATATATTTTTAACAATCATCTTGAAATTAGATTTGCAATATCATATTGCAATTCATATTTGATTTCCCGTATACTAGTTTATAAATTATGCTTGTTTTCAGGTGAGTATATAGGGGAACATATATTCACTAGATATGGACGTGAAGTAATTAGTACACCTACAATAGTACTTACAAGGCAAGAAATATTAAAATATTTTCACAATCTTGCCACTCTGTTCAATGTATTGTTACATTTTGGTATCTTGAAAATATTTATCTATATAAGATCTTGCAATAAATCGATCATTTTCAAAAGAATCAAATATCAAAAGAATTATGGTCACAAATATTTAATTTCAATGGTCATCAAATTTAATGATGAAATGGTTTTGATAATAATCAAAAAATTGGCCAACAAATAATTTCAAACTCATAAATCAAAATTGATTGTTATCACGTAGTAAGTAAAACCAATTTACTTGTTTTATAAATCTTTATGACCAATTTTTTTTTTTTTTAAATATGATAGAGAAAATAATTCCATATTGATACATATGCCAAGGTATCTTTACCACGATTAGAGTAACTTACCCAAAACACTAGTACTTCTCTAATGGCAGAATAGAATTAATAGATGGCCTTTCATCAATTCTTCAAGGTTTGCTTAGGCAATTGGCACTATTGGGAGTGCCTTTAATTAAACTAACGCATGCCAAAATGGGGTTAGGATTCTTAATGGGCTGCAGAGACAATCTCTAGTTGGTCTCTCTAGTTCTCAAAATGCTACTAATAAGTAGCAAAAAATTTGTAATCTGCTCCAAGTACAATGACCAAATCTGAAATTTTAGTGAAAACAATTTGTGATGCGTATAAATGAATTCTTATATGTTCAATCCAAAAAGAAATGGGCTTTGGGGTTTATATCACTTAAAAGTATATCAAATGTACTTTGTAACCTCAAAATTTGGTAGAGAAATACGTAGCAAAACCCATTCAAAAAATATTTTTCAATATTGAGTTAGTGCTGTCTAGCAGAAATCCCAGATTCAGGTGTACCACGAAATAATTACGCAAAAAATATCAAATGGTCACCCAATGACACGAAAATTGGTAGGATATTAGCCCAACAAGTCAGTGACAAAATTCAATTCGTTTCATCTCAAAATCATAACTAAAACTAAAGTTATGAATTAAATGGTAAAATGGGTTCGTGCTGTCAACACAGTATAACACACAAAACCTCAACCAAGTATTTACTTAAAACACTTATCTCGTAGGTTTATTCTATAAACCGATGCTTATTTCTTCAGTGTCATTCCACTTCTAGTGGTTTGGTATTTTATTTTTCCACACCAAATATATTCATTCCACTTCTGGTGGTTTGATATTTCATTAATCCACTTCTAGTGGTTTGGTATTTTATTACTCCACTTCTAGTGGTTTAGTATTCCACTTCTAGTGGTTTAGTATTTCATTGCTCCACTTCTAATGGTTTGATATGTCATTAATCCACTTCTGGTGGTTTGGTATTCCATTATTCCACTTCTGGTGGTTTTTATCATAAAATGACATACTTTAAGCTGACACAGTGAAGTTACCAGTAAATCTAAGAGAAGTTGACTGACAACAGAGGTGACGTTGACAGTCAATTCGTAGTAAAACAAGAGCAGATTTTTGTGTGTTCTTCTATGCTAACTAAAGCAAAAGTTAGAACGCACCCACGAATTTTCACCAAAATTTTACAAGCATCTAAAGAAGTTGCATAACACAGAATAGAGAAATATATTACTCAATTTAATTTGGTCATCATTGACCATCACTTTATTCAATTAAATTGAGACTTTATTCATTATTTCTAAAACTTCAAGTTTTGAAATTTGTCTCTTGCTTCAGGAAGAGAACAGATGAATATAACCTTTTTTTTTTTTTTTTTTTTTTTATAGAAAACTTCTGGTTTTCAGATCTTTCTCTTACTTCAGGAAGAGAAGATGAATTGTTACCCTTTTTCCTTTTTAATTATAAAACTTCAAGTTTTATTTTAAATCTTCTCTTGCTTCAGGAAGAGAAGATAGACATTTCTCCATTCGAGATATAGAATTTAGATTGAAATATTAACAATAAGCAAAACTTATAACATAGCAATAAAGATTAATGCAAATATAATTTCTACGTTGGATTAGTAACATGGATGTAAAATCAACCTTGTTAAATAAAATTTATTACTATGAAATCAGCATGCTAATAGTGATCAAAATAAATGATTTACTTATAAAAACATCGTATATATGGAAGATGAATATATGTGTATGTAACTCACCACAACCAAATTGGTTAAAAATGAAGATGCTGGTAGTATGATATTGCTCACAAATTCTTTGAGCAATTCGTGCTGATAACGTGTTATAAAACCAAGAATTTAGAACAAGTTGTGAGGAGAATAAATTTCTCATTCATCTTCTTTGATTTCCATCTGAATGTATAAACATTATACAAGGATCAGCAAAACTCTTTGAGATACACTGTCTCAATCTCCTCACTTCATTCTCTCCTAACTCTCCGAATACATCCTTCTCTTCTTTCTCCCCTTCCCCTTTTATCTTTGTTTGAATTTGGTCCTCATGATGGGATTACCTAACCCACTTTTGAAGTGGTGTTCCCATTATCAAAAGTGGAGAGGGTGTGGACATCCACTCAATGTCCACTCAAGGTTTAATATTTATAACACTTGAGCCATTCTAGGATTTTTTATATTTTTTATTTTATAAGAGCCATTCTAGAAAATTGTAGTCGTTGTCTAGGGTGAAAACCATAACATGAAATTTAAATTAAAAAGAGAGGAAAGTTTTCTAATAGGAGTATAAAACAAATTACTCCATACTTTTCACCAAATACCAACCATTTTAAAAGAGGTTGGCAACATGAACTCTTTGAACTGGACACGTTCATTTATAAGATCTTCACTTGCTAACGAGTATTAAACAACAATTTACTCTATCACAATGGATTTGAAAGCATGTGGGGGAAGGGAGAAGAAAAGAAAAAGGCCGCAAAGCATTATCTGGTGCTTACCATGCGAAGATGCAAACTGAGAAGAAAGTCCACCCTGAACAATCTAGTCAAAAGACAGCTTGATCATCAGGCCGAGATACATTGAGATTCCAGAGCAAAGGAAAAATATACCAAGAAAAGTTTAAAAGGTTCTGTGCACTATGTTTTCTGAAAGCATATCTGATATCCTTGTACAGGTTTAAATTGAATGCAAGGAAAAGCATAACACGGATTAATATGCATCCATTAAACATCATGAATTTAAAAAACCTGGGAACTATGATCTTCAGGAAACAAGTTTAGCATCAAGGTCCTCAATCCAAAGTTTCATGGGACACTGAAGTCAACAAAGAATAGTATCTGATATTGCCGTAGACAAGACAGAGCACATATCTTCAGCATTAAGATCTCTATTACATTCGCAGCTTTTAACAGAATATCCAAAACAAAAATTTGACAGCTGGAGAGTCACAACACTTCCGTAAGTAAACTTAATAAAACAAAGAAACTGCAGAAAAACACATCCATGAATAAACACAACAATGCATGTAAAAGTAGACAAGGGACACAGTGGGCAAACAGTACAAACCCTTTATATATCATTGTCATAATATAATAGCAATTACATGTATAAACCAGTACATAAGAGACAAAACACACCTTCCGGGTTGCATCATACTGTATACAGTATCCCACACACGATGCTATACATTCATAAAGCAGATAACAGAAACCTCCATATCTAACCCCTTGTGTGTACAGGACAGAGCACAGCTTCATCAAAATTATCTCACAGCTTGCTCATCCACGTTCACTGGGTCGAAGACGGTGTTACTTGCTCTTAGATTACAAAGCAAAGCATCACGCCCAGTTAAAACAATTTGGAAGAAGCTATCCACTCCCTTCGTAAGAAGATCTAGTCCTTCTGAAAGTTTATCTGCCCTCCTTCCTAAATCCGATCTCAAATTCTGGAGTCCTTCTGCTTCAACGGGATCCACGCCTTCCTGAATCATGGGACACAACTTCTTGACACTCACATCAACTGCTTCCAGCTCTTTCAATACTGTACCTCTTCCACTGGAAAATATATTTCTGATCTCCCCATTTACATTTGTCTGCAATTCAGTAAAAGTTTCTGCCCACAATAATGTATCGGGAACACTCAAATCTGTCAACTTTTTTGCAGAACCTGTGAAGGCGGCAGCAAACACACTACAAACAAAAACAGTTCCAACCTTAACTCCATACATAGCGCGCATCAAAACCTTTCCTTTGGCTGAGTTTTTAACTTTAGGTAGGTTAAGTGATTCAATAAGGCTTTCTAAGATTGCACAACAGTTCTCAACTCTAGGGTTCCTTGAACTAATGTGTTGCCTCCAGCCATCAAGCGAAGATTGGGCCCGCACAAACTGTGTTGGGGAAGTGGAATCCAAATTACGCAAGACACACTGAAGCAATAGATGGCCTTGGTTGAGCCGCGAGATCTCAGAACTAAGCGCAATACAAATATCAAGCAGCTTCACACTATTGTCCAAATACACATCTATCCATTTCTCATCCCAGTCACACACAGGGAGCTCAAGATCAGTAATGAGAGTTTTTATGTCATTATGAGTTTCACAAAGCAACTCCATGGCTAATTTCATCCATGACAAGCTAAGGACCTCATCCTTGTCTTTTGGCTTAAGCTTTCTCAGTCTCTCTGCCAAGGTTTCCTCAAAAGCATTCAAGAGTGCAAGAAGCCTTGGCGACAAATAAGATCCCTTTGGTAATATCATCCGAAAAGGATTTCCAAATGGGAAGAAAGGTCGGTGAGGATCCTGTGGACGACTCATTTCAATGTATTAACTGCACAGAAGTTACAAATATCAGAAGATTAACTAAAAGCATCCACAAGAGGACAATTTCTTAAAGTCAAAGCACATGTACATGCACACATTGCTAGCACTTAGCTAAGATTGGTAGCACGAGACCCCCTTTGAAGAATTAAAATTCATAAGATTACACTTCTCTGATTAAGGGCCACATGAAGATTCATGGTGAATTCATGATCATTTTAAATTTGTTTTCTTAAACTCAGTTCTAAGTAGAGTGTGTTTCTGCAAAAGATTGGGTACTTAGACAAATGAATAATGCAGACTCATTTAGGAAAAATTGTAAAAAAAAAAAACCCCCTCCACTTAAAACTGAGTTTAGGAAAACAAACTTTGAACGATCACCATGAGCCTCATAAAAAAGAAAAAAGTCATTAGTTAACTTTGTGACGCACTGGAGAGCAATATGATCAATTCCAAAAGGAGTGTTTTCCTTTCCATTCGGTTGCTAAAAAACATATTAAAAAGAAACCAATTTAGAGTTCCTCTTGCTACATACAAGAACTTCTATACATGGACTATTGTACAAGGCCTCTTGACTCTACCTCATAACACCCTGACCAACTGTGGAGGAGCTCGATGATACAAATTGAAATCTCTCAATCATAAGAATCTATTTGGATCTCAGAAAAAAACGAGGGAAAAGAGACTGTTGAAATTGCTTAGAAATGTATTCCTTTATAGATGATTTCAAAACTTTTTCCTTTCCTTTCTCTCAGCTCTTCTGACATCCAGACGGAGGCAAAATTTTTCATTTACAACAAGTCCCCCAACCAACCAAGCTTAATACATTGATTTAGCTCGGTTAAGATGAGTTGTTAAAATTTTGCAAACCAAAACAATTGGAAACATCAGTTTCAGTTTCAAATCTTTCTTTCCTTCTCTTTTCTTTTTTCTTTCCAGTTTCTCAGCGACCAAACAGAGATCAAATTTAAAACAAACACTCCTAAACCCATTTCTCATAAAACAGATATCCTAGTTTCAGTTTCAAATCTCTCTCCTTCTCTTTTCTTTTTTCTTTCCAGTTTCTCAGCGACCAAACAGAGATCAAATTTAAAACAAACACTCCTAGACCCACTCAATTTCTCATAAAACAGAGATCCTTCTCAAACTTACAAAAGGTCCAATCATTACATTTCTAATAATATAATTCATGCCTCCTTTCACTAAATTCTAACAGATCTACAGAACAAGCACAATAAACATGAAAACAAAGAACAAGAAATCCAAACCTAATCATAAAATATCAAGAAAATCACCAATCAAATATCCAAAAAAAAAAAAAAAAAAAAATCATTTTATATATATATATGAAGAAATTATTCACCTAAACGTTAGATCGGCCGATCAGAATTCCGATTGCACCAAAAACACAACGAAATTCAAAAACGAAACCCTAACCAGGTCATTTACAAAAACCCTAATCTAATAATTCTACAAAAAGCAAAATGAATGAAACTTATACAGATATTCAAAGTCAAAACACATATGGATTCATACCTGGTTGGTAGGCAGGGGAAAATGGAAAATTCAGAGGAAGTTGCAGACGCGTAGAGAGACGCCTTTTTGCTTCGTTGAAAATTTTGGGGATTAGGGTTTGTATGGTGGTTGAGGAGGAGGATAATTATGGGGTCACTAGTGATGTTATAGAAAGTTCGTGAGACTGATGACACGTGGGAGGAGATGAGTGGGGAGTGATGGTTCTGGGGTTGGGTGAGATTTTTTTTTTGTTTTTTTTTGGGTAAATTACAATAAGACCCCTCTAAAATCTGACTATTACAGATACATCCCCTCATGTTTTTAAAATTACACTGACACCTCTACTTTACAAAAGAAACTACAAAGAGACCCCTCCTTCTAACTTCCGTCCATTAATCTGTTAAATCATATTCAAATTTTTTCACAATACCCTAACTAACCTTAGTGGATGATAACTTCCATGTTAAATGCGTATAACTCACCAATCCAATAGTTCAACCAATACTTTTGAATTTTTTAATTATTATTGATAAACAACTAAAAGATAATATGTATATATATATATAAGAAAAATGCTAAAAATAATTTAAATTTTCTGTCCAACTGATGTGGCAACCGTCAAATTTGCTATTTAGAAACAATTATTTATTTAATTAAATTTTTAATTGATTTGCAAAATAAAAAATAAAAAAATTGATTTGCTAAGTTGCCACCTCATTTGAGTAAGTAGATTTGAGTAAAAAAAAAAGGGGGGGGCTATGTAGCATTACTTATATATAGAAATAAATAAAAAGAATTATTACAATGGAGATGCACGTATAGAGGTGGCAAATGAGGTGACAACTTGGCAAATCAATTTTTTTAAAAAATTTTTACATATCAATTAAATAGATAATTGTTTCTAATGAGCAAATCTGATGGCTACCACATCAGTTGTACAAAAATTTATATACAATGCTCTTTGGCATTTTTCTTTTATATATATATAATCTTTTAGTTGTTTATCAATAAATAAATCAATTAATCAAATGTACTGGATGAATGTGTTGGACTGATGAGTTATATGCATTTAACATGAAAGTTGTCATCCAATAAGGGTAATTAGGATATTTTGAAAAAAATTGAAAGTGATTTAACGGATTATAAATGGAAATTAGAGGGAAGGAGTCTTAATGTAATTTCAAAAATGTGAAGAGGTCTATTTGTAATTGTCAGATTTTAGAGAGGTCTTAATGTAATTTATCCTTTTTTTTTTTTTTTTTTTTTTTTTGGGTGGTTTATGTTTAATTTTTCGTACTTAATCCTGCGGTGGCGTACAGTGGACGGTGATGAAATTGTCAAATGAATCCGACAGCTTGCATTTTTTAATGCGAAACCTCTGGGAAAGCACCCGATATGGACGAGGCACATTTCGTCCGTTTAATTAACACACGTACGGATCACGAGGAGCCACGGAAAAGGAGGCCATCAACGGCTACTTTCTAACATTTGCTTTTTCTTTTTCTTTTTTTTTCTGTTTTTTTCTTTTCCAACTTTTATTTAAAAAAAAAAAAAATTTAAAATGCTAAATGAAGCCAACTTGTACACGGAGCATTCAATAGGGGAAGAGGATCTCGGTTCTTGATTTATTGCTTATTATTTATCAAAATTAAATTATCATAATTCTAAAACTTTGTAACTAAAAAAATAAAGGAGACAAAATATTTCAATAACTTTACATTATTTTAGAGAGCTTGAAAGGATAATGTTGCGTGGCATTCCTAAGCTTTGGTATCTGGATGAAAAGGGGAGAAAAAAAAGTATTGAAAAGTCAATTTTTAAGAGTTCATTATTAAAACACCAAGACAGAAAATATTTTCTTTCATTTTCTTCCCTTTCTTTTTTTTTGGGAAAATTTTCCTTTTAAACCTTGCATCTTATATCATATTATAATTTATAAGATATGTTCTCTCAACATGTTTTTAAGATAGTATGTAGTATTAAATTTTTTACTCCAAATCTCTCTCTTATAAGACAGGGAAATATCATCACGATTATAAGATCGATTATGCCGATTGTCAAAGGTAAAAGGGATTCTGAATCATGTCTTTAGTTCACGATCCAAACCCAGTTTATTAATTAGGCTATTTTGGGGCTAGGTTATTATAGGCATTGTTACCATTGGGCTATAAAGGAAAATGCTTGTGTATCCATCTAAATATTTATCATTTTCTTTTCATATAATGTAATAGCATAAATAATATGTTCTACGTTAGTAAGTTGATTAACATGACATGACATATACGTTACAAATTTTTTATATTTCAAATGTTAACTATTATAACATATTACATGCACTACCATGTCGGATAAGAACATACAATGGGTATGAGCAATGAATACTTATATCACTATTCCACAAAAAATGATTAGCTCACCTAACCTTTCCTTTATTATCTACCCCTTTTATTGAGAGAATGGATCACACCTGTCTTCCTTCTCTCTCTCTCTCTCTCTCTCTCTCCCCTTTTTTCTCTCCCTTTTTGTCCAAATGATGGGTCCTATGCGTGGTTTCTTCCCTTGTTTTTTCCTTTTTCTTTTTCACCCCATTTTTCTCTGTCAATCCTCCTGTTTCCAATTTTTCTCTTTTTTAGAAGGGTAAGAAAGAAAATGAGAATCAAACAAAATCAACCGTCTCAACTAGATTGGCATCATAAGTCCCCAAAATCATATGCCCACTACTCTTATTATTAACTATTTTTCCAGTTAATGGGTTTTAGTGTCTCACATTCCCTTCCCCACTTTTTTTTATCATTCTCTAATAATATATTTAGACCTTCAACTTACTTAATTAGAAAACGTGCAAGTAAAGTCACTATCCACTTTATATTAGTTAAAAAAAATTAAAAAAAAAAAAAAAAACTCGAAATTGAAGTTAGACTTTTCGATTTTTTAGACGTAACCCTTAACACATAGATACCCTTCGCACTATAATGTCTTTCACAATTGAACATTTCTTCCCATCGAAACATAGGCCTCACAAGAGTCATAATAAATCTGTGTTCGAAACTTAAATCTCCAAATCAACATATCTTTGGTTTAATTGATTGATCTATTAAGTGAGACCCTACAATTAATCATACAGAGTATAATATGTGAGACGTCTCCCCTAATGGATTGGCTTTAATAGAAAATAAAGGTAAAATTAGATTAATTGTCTGTGCTAATGGGCTGTGGATATGATTAACAAAGAAGGGAAAGGTTATATAGATTGTTAAGCTTTCTCTAAGCATTGGGTACATTGAATTTAATCCGTTTTATTATCATTGCTTGTTTCGTTGAACACGGCTAAGCTAAGTCTTGTATAAGAAGACAATGTTTTGAGCTACGATGTAGGCATCATTAGGTGTAGAGTTCCCATAGTCAAACATAATAGGTCGGCTGTTGAAATTCCCAAGTTCACAAGCAATGAAAAAAGGCCAATAAGAGGGTGATGTTTTAAGCTCACAAGAAATTGAAAGGCCAATCCGAGAGCGAAGGCTGTGGAGGAAATTTTGTCCTCAGGATGTGGATTGCTCATACCAAACGTTGAAAGCCTACCGAGGCTGATAGGCCCCATTCAACAGATTATTTGGCCGTATCAGCAAATAAAATAATTGAATGATTTTAGTTATTAATTTAATTATTTTATCTATTTAGTTTTTCTGTGAAAAACATATTTAAATATTCAGACGAACTAAATTTTCTAATACAGATTATGTGTGATGTTTACCACTTTATCACTCCCTTGTATTGGTGAATTAACACTCAGAAAAATCTGATTAGTAGTTGTTAGCCCCCAGAGGAGTCCAACCGGGAATCTTCCGAACCCATTGGATTTACAAGATTTAATCGTATTTCAAAAAATAGGTGTGTGTTTTTATTTATATTAGAATTGATGTGATTAGACACTGATAATACAGATAAGGTTTTGATCAATTGGTCAACAAGGCCCATCAAAAATTAGTAGGCTTTATGGATAGAATGATAACCAGAATGTGTGCTTCCCAAATTGTTTAATTAAGAGGGGGATATTAAAATGCCATTAATTCGTGCATATGTATTGCTTTTGACTAGATGAATTATTAATATAGTTTTCATTAGGACCATTCATGGACTTCACCACTTTAATTATAACTCCAAACATCGGCTGATGTGGGGAAATACGTCTTTAAGATCGCTTAGGAAAAGAATTAGTCAAGGTGCGCGCAACTTAACTTGAACACTCTGACCGTAAAAATAAAAAAAAAATAAAAAAACTAAATACTGTTACTCCCAAATCGGTTAACAAATAGTAATAGAAATAACCTTCCATGTCGAACTTGATTGTTTTTCCAATGACCTAGAATTATTTTTTTTCCAAAGATTTCCAATTACTAAATATTTTGTCTCCCATTCCTTCCACACTATCAAGTATCGACTGCAGATCCTAAATCATGGCAAATTAGTAGTTAAAATGCATTTTTAGGACTGATATTTCTTCGACAGATATGACGAGATTTTAAGTACGGATTAGATAACAGGTTTATAGCCAACCAAGCTGGCTCAACAATACCTCCAATTTCTTCTTCAAAAAATAACCTGTTTATTCTAATAATATTTTTATTTTCATTTCTGTTAATTAGCAGGGCCAGAATTTTTTTCAGTGGTGGAGGTGATGGTGCAAAATTCGCATATTCAATCTTATCTTCCTAAATAAAAAAATAAAAAAAAAATCTTATCTTTCTATCTGAAATTTGCTATGGTTGGAATTAGAATATATATCTCACACACAAAAACGCACACTTTTTTGTTAATGTTATAAGAATTTCTATTGTATTTTAAGTATATATCTCACACACAAAAACGCACACTTTTTTGTTAATGTTATAAGAATTTCTATTGTATTTTAAGTATATATCTCACACACAAAAACGCACACTTTTTTGTTAATGTTATAAGAATTTCTATTGTATTTTAAGTATAAAATAAGTATATAAAAAATTTAAAGGTTTTCTTAAAAGAGTTTTCTATTCGAGTGTGATAACATCTTATCCCATATTGGAAAAATGAAAGACTTTTAGTGGACTTATATAGTATCCTGCTTATTGTATATGGTATCATGATAGAATGTAAAGAATCTCTACGTGCGCATGAGATAAAATCCAGTTGAATGATTTGTAAGATAAGAATTTGAAAATTAACTTAGGGATGTGTTGCAAACTTACGACGGACGCGCAATGGATGCAAATCCCAAATATTTAACTTCACCTGTATGATCAGGTTGACCCGCATTACACCGAACAAAAGTCTTTCCATTCTATCAAAACTCTTGGGATAGAAACTGCAGTGCATATGGTGTGGCTTTGAGTTTGATACGTACTATCTCATATATGGCCAAAATGCCAAATTCCATTTTTTTTGATATAAACTACTCACAAACCACCCTCCTCCACTCCACCCCCGCATAAAAAAAAAAAAAAAAAAAAAAAAAAAACTAATTACGTGTGAGTATTTTATACGTCCAAATTCCATCTTCCAGTTATGAGTCCACCAACCATTAAAGCATCACATGAATGCACGAACCTTCACACTACAAACAACTAATAAATGTGTCAGCAAATTAAATACCCTTTTTAACAAAAACGTCCAGCTAGCAGACCCCAATAATTATTATCTATTTTATCTGCTTTTGGGAAAAAGTGAAGTTTTATGTGCTGTGTTTCAGCAGGTTTGGTTGGTGGCCATTTTCAATGAATTATTCACTCCCAGCTACTATCATGTAGATAGAAAAATTTATAATGTGCATGAAGATGGGCCTACTCTCCTAATGTTATTTAGATTATACTAAAAACAATTGATTGAAATCAGCTAATCATGTTTAATATTCTCCAAAGGGCCCCAAAAGGTCAATAATGAAGTGTGAAAATTTTTCTGATTCTAGTTCCACAAGCTTTCTTGCCGCGGTCATTAGACTATAAGGTCCATAAGTAGGCTAAAACAAGGGCAAAGAAGGATGGTGAGTGTTGTTTTTCATCCAAATAAGGTTTCATGATTTTCATATGCCTTGGACTTAATTGATCCATATAGGTTGTGGAGTCTTATTGACCCAAAGTTTACGCAAAAGGTTTTTTTGTTATTAAAAAAATAATAATAATAAAAATCCGGTAAGAATTTAGTTACTTCAACAATCCTTCGGGCTGAAATTTCCAATTCACCAATTTTGAATAGCCATGGAAGCAATCAACTATCCACTGCCCAAAACAATTTTAACAATAGAGGAGGCCAAGACATAATGCGAAGGATTATAGGATTCCAACAGTTGATCTTTAGTATCCAAGTCTAAGGTAGAAGAATGTCTCAAGTTCAACTCCCCCGATGGGACCAATTGGTTTTTTCTGGTTTTTTCTAAAATTGACATCAGATAAAGTTTGAACCATACAAGGTATTGACAATGGCAACGGCACTAGTTTATTTAGGACGACTCATTCTCTAGAATGAGACGAAATCACCATGAAAGCAACCGTAAGATTGAAGACGGCCACATGCAACAACAGAGGGATTAGCGGACCACTGCCAGCTTACTCCGATGATTATCGTGACAAGTGTCATAATCCTAATCAATAGACAAAAACATGTACTGGCATTGATGGCCAAATCAAAATGCATGACCCCATTTCCCAGTGTAGAACTTGGCGGCCCAGCTTGCTGGTTGGTCTAACCAGGACAGGAACAAATACAGGACCAACCAGGACAAGAATGCAGGGCATAGCCAACTGCAGCAACTTCCAACCGACTTAGCTGGTCATTGGGTCCACTTCCCACAACCATTCCGATTTGGAGTTGCGGTGATGTGACGGTCCAAGTGTTTTTATCAGAATAGCTGTCTGCAGCCAGCACATATCCATCCGAGATTGGCGCTGGCAGTGATAATGATGGCAACCAGAGCATGCTAAGGAACTATAATGGGGCAATTAAACTGAAATGAAAAGGTAAAAGCTACTAACTGATGATCAAATAAAAATGGCACGACAGGAAACATGTCTTACATAACGGTATTGAGTTTGTTCTGAGACTCATAGAGATATCAAATGGGTAATGTTTCCTATAAAAGTTATGAATGAATTTTTTGCATTATACAAGTGCATCTCAATTTAAGCAGGTACAACAGAAAAAAAATGTTTAAACAATTAATCATAAACACTAGCACAGCTTATCATACTCAAGGAATTGAAAGTACATTGAAAAAGAAAAAGAAATAAAAAAAAAAAGAAAAGAGCAAAATCTTGGAGAAACTTGAACAGTTAGTCGCGTACATGGCGTTATCTCCACCTAGTTTGCTGATGAAGGTTTCTACCACTATCACCTTCATTTGTATCAGAAGCCCCTTCACCCAATTGTTTATCACCTTGCTTTGCAGCAGCATGATTCTCTTGTTGAGAATCACGATGGGAATGGGAAGATTCTCTCCCAATCCGGCGTTCCTGAAAATTGAAGGCAACAATAAATAACTGGTAAGGCACTAATTAATAATAGAAAGATCTTCCTTTTTTTTGCTTCTAGCTAGCAACTTCTATAATTTGAGAAAGAGATTGTGCATACATCACGAAATAGCACGTCATCTGCCTCAAGCATGTGGATCACATGTCCCATTTTGGGCCTCTTTTGCGCATCAGGATCAACACATCGAAGAGCAACCAAAAGAACACGTTTGAGTGCTTTTGAAGGAGGCATTTCAGGCAACTTAGGATCCACTACTTCCTCAGATTTTCGATTTCCAACCATGGTCTTTAACCAATCCACCAAATGTACCTGTAATTATTTAGTCAATACCAACTTAAAATTAGCAAGACTAGGGAACTTATTAGAAGAGAGACATAATGATTTCAAGATCTACCTCTCCAGATGGTCGACTGTAATCAACAGGGCTTCTCCCAGAAATGATCTCCATGATAAGTATACCAAAGCTATAAATATCGCTCTTCTCATTCAACATGCCAGTGCAAGCATATTCAGGTGCAACATAACTAGAGATAACACAGGAATTAAGTTATTTTCCTACATAAAAGAACTACCCGATAATTATCAGACAGCATTTGTTTCGATGAACGTTTAACAATTATCACAAACAAGAACAAACATGTTTAGTAAGCAAGGAAATGGACTGACCCAAATGTTCCCATCACACGAGTTGTCACATAACTACTCTCAGAACATAAAAGCTTAGCAAGCCCAAAGTCAGAGACCTTGGGATTCCACTGGCGATCAAGTAGTATGTTGCTAGATTTTATGTCTCTATGTACAACCTTTGGTTCTAGACCTTCATGAAGATAGGCCAATCTGCAATAACCAAAAAATAAATAAATAAAACTTAACCTGCAGTTGCAAGCAATAATTTGAAAAGAATGCATGACACATTGACACACTGATCAGAAAAGATCAAATTGCAGTACCCTTTAGCCATTCCCAATATAATGTTCATACGGATTTCCCATGTTAGAGGACTGACTTCCCCTACATCCCCATGCAGCCATTGGTCCAAATTACCATTATCCACATACTCATACACAAGCATCCTACAAAACACAACCAGAAGAAAGATCATTTAAATTTTTAGATGCTTAGGGAAAACCACAAGCTCTAATTCACACCAGAAGATAAAATTTGATACCTGTAAGCTCCTTCAACGCAATATCCTAGCAATCTAACAAGATTCTTGTGTCTTACGCGCCCAATCACTTCCACCTCTACTTTGAATTCCTTCTCAGCCTGACCCCTGATAGTTCATCACTCTCATGAGCTAAGACATTTTGCTTACATGCAAGAGAAAAGGAAAGGATCCACAACCCATGTTGGGAACCATAATTTGGAAATTACAGCAGCCACCAATGATACAGTAGGAAAGAAGGCAAAGGAGAAGAGGGCAGAAAATAAATTTGGGAAAAGTGCAATTTTTACAATGTCAATGGAAGCAATCTTCAGTTATAACTATATATACAGAGAGAGAGAGAGAGAGAGAGAGAGAGAGAGAGACATCTAAGTATGAAACTCTTGTGCAAAAATCACCAAATAAGGCATGATTAAAACACAACGAGCTGACAAAGGAAGAAAACTCTTTTTTCCTAAGAAAGCAGGTTACTTTACAGAACAGTTACGAACTGACGCAAGACAAGAATAACGACCCAAACTAACCAAAGGAAAACCCACATAATCCGAAAAAGAAAAAAAAACACTAAAACTAAAACTCCGTTTGGTTGCCGAGAAAATGCGCAAAATGAAAAGATGGATGAAATTCTAGCTCTTAAATTTTTCATCACATATTCACATAGAACCAACAGACAAAAAGACCTCCACTCAACTGCACCTAATACAACTATTTGGCTTAATTGAGATTGAGTTTATCATTTTTAAAAACAAAAAACAAAAAATAAAAATAAGACCCAAATTTTCATTAATTCACTCTTCCTCCATTTTCTCTGGAACCAAACAGAGCATCGAGAAAATTTCCTCATATCACAGAGCATTACATACATAAATCATGTTAACATCATCAACTAATCTATGTAAGGAAATGGGTACCTGTTATTCAACAAATTCTTCACAGCGACTCTGGTATTATCCCCCAAAACACCGCTATACACAATTCCATACCCACCTTCACCAATCACATTCTCATCCGCCAATCCATTCGTCGCCGCCTCAAGCTCTCTCAGTGTATACCACCTCCCCCACCCCAGATGCGACACTTCCGGCCCTCCTCCCCCACTCGCAAACGACGCCGTTTCAGTCCCACTCGTCGCCCGGCTCTCCCCACTCGCCTGCGACCTGTCAGAGAACACCACCCGGTGCTCGACCTTCCCAATATCGATCTGGATCTCCGGCACCGCCGGCGGAGCCGCATCATGGTAGACAATCTCCTGGATCTCTTTCGAGACGACGGGAGTCGTTTCTCCGGCGGCGAGTTTTGGGTGCCGGTGGTATGGTCGACGGCGGCGGGAGGTTATACAGAGTGAGAGGAGGAAGAGGATGAGGACGATGATTGCTCCGACGAAGATTCCGATCACTACCCATAGGCGGAGGCCGAAGATTGAGGTGGGCTTTGAGAGCTCACTGTTCACGAAAGCTGCGTCGTATACCGTCATTATAGAGAGAGAAGGTATATATATAAAGAGAGAGATAGAGAAGGGAAAAATCACAGCTTCTGAAATTGGCTGGACTTGGAAATTTGTATGTTCAACAGCATTGTACTCGCCAGAGAATGACTATTTAGGGGGACTATATATATATATATAGAGAGAGAGAGAGAGAGAGAGAGAGAGAGAGGGGTAGGGAGAGAAATTGAAAAGAGATCACAGCTGCCGAAATTGATTGAAATTGGCAATTTATAAGCTTAGTACAGCATTGATTTTGCCGGTAATGTTTTTCCGGCCAGTACGTATAGAGAGAGAGAGAGAGAGACAGAGAGAGGAGAGAGAGACTGGTACAGTGAGATCTGTTTGTTTCTCTCTCTTGTTTCTCTCTCTAGGTGTACATATATGTACTGGTATAGTCGTGGAAGGGGTACAAGAAAATGACGTATATGTCCTGGTGAAAGAGCGAATTGGGCCTAGGGCTTTTCTGGAAGGGAACTTCTTGGGGGCCCACTTTTAACGGGAATGTGACGGAAGGGGGATTATGGAATCTGCATCGGACGGTTAGATTGACTCTATTGATGATCTGGTTGCCACGTGGCGTGATATGGGTGGGTTGTGGTAGATGGATGGTTGAGAAGGGGAAAAATTCTGGATAGTTAGGTTTGGACAATTGAAAGCCTTGAGGAGAGGATATTACAGGAGAGATCAGGACAAAATGAGTGGGTACCCATGATAGATACTGTGGAGACGCACTCCTCACCGTCGGATCATGATGATGTCAATATTGAGATAACAAATGAGTTTAGGACAGAGAACTAATGGGAATGCTACCTTTTTATGAGTAGACAGCATAATGCATGCCATATTGACTTGGGAGTCCTCCAATGTCCTCTTTCATTTCTCAGCTATTTTAGACATACCATTAAATGATAAGCCATATCATCATACAATACCCACACGCATAGGTCAAATTGATAGAAACTTTTGATCAAACAATATTAAATGAGAAAATATATATATATATATATATATATATATCAAACTTTAACCAAGTGATTTGGCCCACAAAGCATTTTTTGATGAAAATTTATTGGTAGAACACTTGTAGAGTCCTTTTTCAAAAATGTCCTAGTATTATGGTAATATCTTCTAAGATAGGGGAGTTGCACGTCGGTATAAACCAAGAGGGCACCTTCATCATAGATTTTCATTTTATACTCTTTTCACTTTAATTGTTTATCAGTAAGTGACCATTTTCACTTACTAAAGATTCAAAAGATTGGTTGTTGGTATAGTGCGTCGTGACAGTTGGGCTTTTCTTAAAGCTTTTGAATACAGGGACTGTAACCTGATTTATTTATTTTCCTTTTTCATTTTAAAATCACTTTTCTTGGCAATGATGGTTTCTCCTTTTGAATTATATACCAGTTGGATTATGAATGGGGATTGGAAAGTTGGTCAATTATTAAAGTAGCTATGCCATCATCCGGACAATAATATACCTAAATCCATCATGGATTAAGAGTTCACACACTATTTTTTCGCGGCTGCATGGCAATAATGCTTCCACAGTTTGGTAAATATCAAAGCCTCCCCTCACATTTTCATACACACATATATCACTCATCTCCCTCAGGTTGTGAAATTGTTTCATATACGTCTTGGGATTAAGGACTATACTCCAACCTCCAACCTCCAACCTCCAAATCTAGTCAAATATTATTGACTGAACAAGACCATCAAATCTTGGTATAGATAATTAAATCCCAGGATATCTTATGATAACATTTTGTATGTGAAGCCCTCAAACCAAAAATATACCATATCCAACCTTAGGGCACATGTCTTGGAATTCATACAATATAATGTAAAAAAGAGGGTAAAACTTATCAATACAACCATGAGGATGCCCACATAAGAGCTTCTCTCTCAATTTCTTAGGCTGGTAACCTTCTAGGGCAGGGCCCATCCATTTTGTCCCCACCACTACACATCCAGGTAATGTGCTTAACAAACTGACGAAGCAATTCCCCTATTTAATTTGCCCAAGTGGGGCTCCAACTTAGGAAAGAACCTCTAATGTCAAAGTAACTTGCATTTGAGTAGAGAGAATTCAACAGAATATATGGGAGTGCTTAAAAAACTGACAAAGCAATTCCCCTATTTAATTTGCCCAAGTGGGGCTCCAACTTAGAAAGAACCTCTGATGTCAAAGTAACTTGCATTTGAGTAGAGAGAATTCAACAGAACATATGGGAGAGATGCTATAATAGAGGGAACAAAGCCATCTCTGAAAATCCAAATCTTACCATAGTAAGATTCCAGCCAGCTTGTGACAATATACATGCGCTTCAAACTCATAACCTTGTTCAACCACAAGAGATTAAAACATCTACCCATGGCCTACCCTACAGGATAGGATGCAAAGTTCTAAAATGTCCTCCGATGTTTTTATATTCACACACACACACAAAAGGTAACCAATGGTTAAAAGTTCCAGGATATTCACAGGCCTATTTACCAGGGTGGCACCCAGCAAATTAACCTAGAATTGCTGGCATGAATACCAGATACCAAGTAAAATAACCACTTCAATTGCACAAGAAAAAAAATACAGGGCAGAAAACAAGGGTTAGCATAAATAGTTCTTTGACTGACACACAAAAATAATACATGAAAACATACAGTTTCATCGTGATTTTTCTGGTTCCATTTCTTTTCTTTTCTTTTTTTTCCCTCTCCCCTCTCTCAATAATCCTATGGTAAACTGAGTTCCGCCTTAGGGTATAAAAACTATGGTAGTAGAACAAGAGAAATGTAAATTCTAACAGAATTCACATGGAAAATTAAAATTACAGCTATTAATGGTCATGCTTGAAATGCTCTGTGACAATTAACGAGTAAAATAATTCTATGCTCACAGTCCCCTTGTTTCTGTCAGTCTTCCTTTTTATCAGGCTCATCAAGTGCAGCCAGTCTTTCAACAAGGGGAGGATGAGAATAGTGATACGCTGAGTACCATGGATCTGTATTCATAGCTGATAGATTTTCTTCCTGAAAATTCATTAAATTCCAATCAGTATTGCACATGGTTACACCATTCAAATAGTTTTGAACTCAAGATATTAAATTATTTCTATAAAGCATAAAATTATTTCTATAAAGCATAAAATCTACTCTCAACAAAGCCTTATTCCAACTATCTTGTACCCGCTGAAATACAACAATACATGAAAGAAGTCCCTAAGTATTGTAATGACTAAAAATGGCAAGGCCTCTCACACCTACAAGTGAATATAATATCTTTTTATGCAAAACTGACCACACCACGACCATATTTCAAACAAATTAAACCTACGAAGCCCTCATGAACAAAAATTTAGTCCCCTAACCCCCTCCCTCTTCCTCTTTCCCTCTCCCTTTTTTTTTTTTTTTTTTTTTTTGATCAACAACAAAGAAAGAAAATTTTTTTATAAAGACAAAAGGTACAAAAGAAATACAATGGAGGACACAAGGTCCACCAAAAGGAATACATGTATCAAAAGGAATTATATTAGGTTAGATCACCCAACAATCTGAATGCAAGGATTCTAGGAGTCAATCCTCCCATCCCTGTTTCCACAGGCAACAGGATAAAGACATGAAAGATCAATATGAAGATAAATAAAGAAAACTAAAGATCAATTACCTGCAGTTTCACAAGACCAGCTCTAAGTGATGATGTATAACCAAGCTTCTTAGCAAAAGCATCAGCCTATGTAAAAAGAACACAAATTAGAAAGGGTCAATCTTCGAAAGGACTCACTGTAAAGTAGAGTTTAAAACCCACAAATCTGGCCTAGGCTGCAGAAAATAACCTGAAATTCAAAAGAAAATAACCTGAAATTCAAAAGACCGGCTCACAAGGTTAAGACCAAAGTTCACAAGGTGCTGGAGAGGAATTACCGTGTGCTGCAAGAATGAATCCAGTTAAAACATTACCCAAAATCTCTTGTAAAAATATCTGTTTTATTTTCCCGAAACAAATTAAAATTGCAATGTTAAAATGGCAACAGATTCCCTACATCATTCTTTTTCTTTTCTTTATTCAAAAATATATATTAATACCTGAAATATAATGAGTCCAATGAGCACTGGCTGTGTATCGAACCCAAAGCTTTGAAACAGATCACTTGAGTTCCTCACAAGAGTATATCCTCCAAATTGCAAGAACGTGAGAATCTGCATTAATGTAGAGGAATAATAAATGAACATATCAAACATCTGCCTAGACAAAAATTTGAATATCTTCAGTCATTTATAGAAGGAAGGTTAATAAAATAGAAGAAATATACATCTGAAGATCGCACATGGCATAACTAGAGGAGAAAGAGGCTACAACTGAACTGTATGCTATGATATGAACATTTGATTTCTGACACATTCAAGCACACTACTGCTTTCATCATAGTTATAAAAATGAGGGGTGTAGGAGAAACTTTTTATCGTCCTGCAATGCAAGGCAAGCTGGAGGAGCATCGGTTTTAAGTGTAACCATTATTTAAAATTAATTATTAAAAAAAGAAAAAGAAAAAGAAAGCCAAGTCAACATATCCATATAAGTAAAATGGAATACAAGACCCTAAGTATGTTTCCAATTTAAATAGAGAATGTCTTCCTAAATTTCTTCACAAATGTTGTTGCCAAATCCCCAATGATTGTCCTTTCTGCAGGTCAGATGGGGAAAGCAATGATTATCTATACTACTACTAAATGTATGAATGTGAGAAAAAAAATTGATTCACTAAAATAACCCTAATAAAAACCTAAATGCCAATACCGCCCTCTTTTCACCTTAAGTGACCATAATTCCTTCCACGAAATCAGGAAAATTGTAAACCATTATTACCATCCCACAACCCTACGTTTCCTGGCCCACATCTTCTCCTTCTCTTCTCCCAACGTCTCTCCTTGTTTGTTAGATTCTTCATCTTCCCATTCTTACAGTTAATGCACATGATGCATGTCCTTAAACCCCCACCCCTTCTCTCTTGATAGGATTCGAAACATTCAATATTCATCCCACTCTCACTCACATTAATCTCCAAGACATTCATGTCCTTAAACCCCCACCACTTGCACACCCCGCCCTTCATACTTCTGAGATTTAAATGGACTCAAATTCAATATTGAGTTCTCCCAGCTTGTTCCCAAAGTTTTATCACATAATTGCTGTTTCTAATCATTTTTTTTTA
Organism: Liquidambar formosana; assembly: GCA_039720395.1. NCBI lineage: Eukaryota > Viridiplantae > Streptophyta > Magnoliopsida > Saxifragales > Altingiaceae > Liquidambar > Liquidambar formosana. Next base: position 4,866,037 of record CM077827.1, on the reverse strand, counting down.
TCAGCAACAAAAATCATAAGAGAAAAGGAATACAAAAGAGTACGAGATATCCAACTGAAGAAAGGAAAAAGAGGAAAAGGAGGAGAAACCCAAAAAAGCCAAACACTAAAGGCTACAAATGGCGAACCAATTATATCAAAATACAAAGGAATTCCGGGAAACTCCTTCGTCACCAAAGCCCAAAACGAAGCCAAGGAAACAGCTCTATCCCACAAATACCCAGAGTTATCAGTTTCTAATCATTCCCCTCAAAAAATTGCCAATTCCCAACATTGATCCCATGCTCACAGAGCCACAAGACTACACCTCAAGGTTGCCTTGAACTCAGTTAAAGCTACACCTCCATTTATTACCTCACTCACAAGTGCCTTACTTTGATCTATGAGCCCCATAACAACTAAGCCACGAGTTGTCCTGAAGCCTCATCACAAGACAAGTTTCCAGGCATAAGCCTCAAATGCCTTTTGGCTCCCATTAAGTGTGTGTTTGGCACACCGCTTCAAAATAAAAAGGCCTTTTGGAGAAAGGCATTTTCAAAAAGTTATTTTTAAAAAGGTATTTGAAAAAAAGTTGATGTTTGGTGAATGCATATTTTGAAAGTCATTAATGTGTCAAAAAGGTAGGAAAGTAAATATAAATTTGGCAAATAAAGATAAATTTGGATATGCCTTTGGCCTTTCGCAATTGGCATTTTACAAAGCTACCAAGGTAGCTTTTCCCAATATGCCTTATAGAAGAAATGACGTTTCGTAAAAGACCTTTTAAATGGCCCACCAAATACTCTTGAAATCTGTAAACTGACTTTTAGCTCCTAAAAGGCCTTTTGGACTCTCCCAATCGGTGTGCCATAACGCACACTAAATCAATTATAACATATACATTAAGCATGCTGACACCACTACCCCACACATTTGTAACAGAGATTTATAGAGTTTGCAGAGTATTATAAACCCAATAATACAATAAGTCATTGAGCATCAATCAGTTTCCCAGAGAACAATTACACCATACCTGCACAGCAATGAAAGAGTACATTGTATGATTGAGTTTCCAATGCCCCAGTTCATGGGCAATGACAGCAACAACTTCCTCTTCGTTTTTGCACTGCAAAAGAACACTCACTCAAATGAAAATTATCTTTCAATATAACAGAAACATGACTACATAACCTCAATAATATGTATATAATGTGTTCATTTCAAAGTTCAATTCAATGAGTATTACAAAATGAACAGATCTTCCACAATCATATTGAGGCAAGTATGATTAGGGGTGTATATGGGCTGAGTGCCAAGTAATAGGCTTCTTAAGCTTGGCTCTTTAAATTAACGAGCTCAAAGTAAGGCTTGAGTTTGGCTCATTTTAGTTCACGAGCGAGCTTGAACTAGCCTTTTATTGACTCAATCTCAAACCGAGCTTGAGTAGTTCGGTTATCTAAAGCATTAACAAGAATATCAAGCCAAGTGGTAGAGGTGTTAGTGGTTTGGTTTGAGACTAAAATTCAAAACCAAACCAAAAATGCAAACCAGACCAAACCAAAAAAAAAATATTGATTTAATCCGGTTTGGTTTCAGTTTTCTGAACCATAGTTATTAAAGGCGCAAGGCACACCTAAGGCGCAAAGGTCTCCTCGGGCCTAGGCGCAAGGCGCAAGAAAAAGCGCAGGGCTTTAGGGAAGTGAGGCGCACAATTTAAAGAAAATAAATAAAAACTATTTTATCAAATGCAGCTAACAAAAATAATCAATTTAAACATATAAAATTGAACACTCTTATCTTATGGCCTATAAGCTCAAAGCATACAAAGTCACAAATCACAATATATAACCACAAGTGATTTACCCACAAAGCATACAAGCATACAAAGCCCACAATTAAACTAAAACAGGGCCAAAAGACAAGAAGTAAAGCAAAAATCAGAAGAAGCAAAAGCAGGAGAAGAAGACGCAGCCGGGAATCTGGGATAGCAAATGAGGAATTAGAAAGAAAAAAAAAACAGGAGAAGAAGACGATGAAGAAGAAAGATAAAAATTGAAACAGGGTGAAGAAGAAGAAGAAGAAAAGAAAAAAAAAAAAGGAAGAAAAAAACAGAACAGGAGAAGAAAACGATGAAGAAGAAAGATAAAAATTGAAACAGGGTGAAGAAGAAGAAGAAGAAAAGAAAAAGAAAGAAAAAAAAAACAGAACAGGAGAAGAAGACGATGAAGAAGAAAGAGAAAAACAGGAGAAGAAGACAATGAAGAAGAAAGAGAAAAATTGAAACAAAGTGAGGAAGAAGAAGAAGAAGAAGAAGAACTGAAGAAGAGGAGATACATACCTGTTCGATTAAGGCTGGACCGTTGGAGCTTCAGGACTGGACCGCCAGAGCTGGCGCTGGAGGCTGCCGCTGGAGCTGGAGCTCTTTGGTTGAACCGTGAAGAGGGTTAGGGCTTCAAAATGTCTACTGTACTGTCCAGTAGTCTTTTTTGTTTTAAAGTCACTTATTCCTTGTTTTTTTCTTTTTTTTTTTCATAAATTTTCATGAATCTAACGGCTATATTTAGATCTCACTTAAAAAAAATTATATTAAATCGATTTTTTCATAAAATAGGCAGTGGGTCACTAAGGTGCGCCTTATAAGGGCCTTGAGCCTCACATAAAAGCCCAAAAAGCACGCTTTAAGCGCGCCTAAGGGATATCGCCTCGCCTAGTAGGTTTCGAAGCCCAAAGCCCGCGCCCTGCCTGCGCCTTGCGCCTAGGTGCGCTTTTAACAACTATAGTTTTCTCATTCAAGTAGCAACAAATCATGGATAATTGGATACACATAATAAAATGGGAAAAATGACAATCGAAACTAAAATTGAAGTTTAATATTTAATATTTAATATTTAATATACTATATATAATAATATAATAAATTATATATTATTAGGTTTTTTCAGTTTGGTTTGGTTTTTTTAACATGCAAACCAAAACCAAACCAAATTAATTTGGTTTTTAAAATTGGAACCAAAACCAAACCAAATGGGGAAAAAAAACACAAAAAACAAACCAAAAAAAAAAACCACACACACACACAAAAAAACAAAAACCAAAAACCTAACCAAACTGGACAGTTTGGTTTGGTTCACGGTTTAAAACCAAAACCACGAACACCCCTACCAAGTAGTATTCTACTCAAGTTGGCTCAATAAATTAACAAGCTTGAAATGATGTTTGAGCTCAGCTCATTTATCCCACGAGCGAGCTCGATCGAGCCGATCTTAAGCCAAGCCCAAGCAGCTTGGCTCATCTTACAGCCCCAAGTATAATTGACAGCATCACGATTTATTAAATCTCATGGTTCATTTAAACTCAAGCTCCTCAGAATGATTCTCTCAAAGGTTATCAAGAAACATTTCAACTGAAGAATTCTTATTTTACATACCATAAGAGTGATCTGAACAACATAAAGCCATAGTGCATGTGTGAAACTGTGGTTCTTTTTTTCCTCCTTTTTTTTTCCTTTTTGTTTAAAAGGTTCTATTTTGCTAAAACTAAGAAAATCAACACTTCTACCATTTTATTTGCACACAAACAAAGAGCAATAATTTCAACAGAAAAAAAAAAAAGAAGCTTTTTTACTTATGCATGCATTGAAGGAGTTAACATAAAAATTCTTATCCATATTACAAAATGATATCTCATAAGTGAAACAAATAGAAATAGAATATTCATAAAATGGAAAAAGAAAAATCAACAATTCAAGACCTTAATGAACAAATATTTTTCCAAAAGGAAAATGATTTGATACTTTCCAATAAGATGGCTACAGACCTGCTGAATCAATGTGTCATAAAGGACGATACGTTTGTTCTTAAAAAAACCGTACATATAGGCCTGCAGGATGTTGATAAGATGAATTAGTCAACAATGAAAAATTACATCTTAAAAAAGCAGCATGCATGTAGTAAGAGAGCAAGCAGAATATTCTCAATCCCTGTTGCCCAGTAATAATTGGTAACCGCATAGCATAAAATAATGTGAGTGCAACCATGCCCCATTTCAATGGTCTCTGGCATGCAGATATACCCTTTAAGATTTTAGCTGAGATAATGTCATTACTATTCTACACTACATTCTATGAAACCTATATAACACAACTTTGCCCTTGAGGCCACTATTTGCAAGTTCTAGTCCTCCCTTGCCCCTTGGGCTATGAAGTGCCATATTTTGAGAAAAAAAGCACAATGCCCTTTTCATTCAGCCAATGAAAGCGGAAACTGTTATCTAGCTTATGGATTACAATACATAAATTTGGTCGCTAGGGGCTAACCTAGAAGTACTCTGTTGGAGTTGATTCTCCACTTTCAATCTGAAAGGAGTATAAAAAAAGAGAATGAAATTGATCCAGCCCACAATTCCACCTCCCAACCATCATTATAATGCACATAGATCTTGAGGACATGTTGAAAGAGGATAAATAAACATTAAAAAAAGCCAACAAACGGTAGAAAACAACAAACAAAATTGAAGATATAAGAGCCTAAGAGGGCCATTTGTAATACAAATGGGTATTCTACAAAAATTTTGAGTACCATTTCTGTATCTTTAGAATTGTAAATGGTCCACTATATTATCTAGTTCTCTTTAACTTCGTACTTAGCTTCTAAACAGAGGTGATATGACCTAGAATCAAGTATTTTTATGAAATTAAAGAAATGATAATTATAATTCAAGGTCAGAAGCATCATTTCACCTTCAAAGTTCAGTGGCATGATGAAATAATCAAAGTTCAGGGCTTTGTTTTGAAGTGAAGTAAAATGCAATGACACGTGTGCACAAAACACAATATAATGTACGGAGAAGAATCCTCACATTGCTATGGCTAGACCTTGTAGATCCATCAACAACGAACAGCTTCTTCAAGGGAAACTTGAGGGAGGAAGCAAGATTCTCAATTTTTACCCTGAGCTCTCCATCTGGAAGCTACTCTCACAACAATCCAGGGAATGAAGGTCATTAAGCTAAACATGGGCCTGAATGGGTCTGTTCAGTAAAAGACCAAAAAAATAAAATAAAATAATTACTCACAGGGGTGAACTTATTAAAAAGTGGGGCTATAAGAACAGGATACACCGTCATCATCACAATAGACAGAACAAACATAAATGCCCAAAGATATATAGCTAAGTAAGGACCTCCTTTCTGCAACCAAACAAATTGACATTATTAGTCACTGGGGCAATTCCACAATAAAGTAAAGAAAAAGAATATGGATTCAAGGACTTCATGTTTAGGGAATAATCAAACACTTATTCCAATTCTACAATATATTTTGAAAGCGCACAGTGATACATATGGGTCAATAGCAACCAAGGGCTGCAATAAACCATTAGCTGCGTCAATACTCAATACTAGCAAAGGATAGTACCTGTACTATTACAATGATTGCAGCCACAATGGGCGGCCCAATCAAAGTAGCAAGGCAGATTCCTTTAACCATGTCCCTCAAGAATAACCATATGGTTTGCTATAAAACATAGAGAAAAGAAATTTTAGGGACAATACTTCGGCAAGTAATGATAAACAAAATGAAGGGAAAGTTAAAATAAGAGAAATTTAAACCAGAGCCAGAGTAGTGAAACCTCAAAATTCCAAATGACAGTAAGTAAACCAGAAAATAACAAGTAATAAAAATGACTTCAACATGGAAGTAAGAATGCAAACTTTATTGAAACCATGGCGGGCCTCAATCACAAAAGTTGAGTACAGAGAGAATGGCAAATCTGTAACCTGCACACAAAATTTCCAAATAAACCATCAACACCAATTTGTGAAGTATGAGAAGTATAGAATGACTTCAACATATCCACTAATGAGAATTATAATAACTTCAATTCATCCACTTATGGAGCTACCTATATATGCTCATAAAGCAATCATAATTCACACAACATTCAAGGGGTGATGCAAAAGAAATGAAATCTATCCAGCTTCAGTCTAGCCATGAAAACTATCCAACTTGAGTCCAACCATGAAAACTATCCAGCCAAACCAAATCATTTATGAACAAATCAGTCTGTAGACCCAAACTGAAAAAGATGACATTTAGAAGATTTTCAAAGGCCATGTGGGCCCACCAATGCAATAGTTGTTTCAACGTAGATGCCACATGAAGAGAAGTATGTTCGGAAGATATAGTTATATATACTTAGTTCTTCCTTAAATTAGAAGAAATCTGAAATTTTCATTTTTTTTAAAAGGTATTTTGGTAATTTTATAGTTTTCTGTTGTTCAGTGTCAAAGTTAGTACGTGTTTGGTTGAGTTTTCTTAATACTTAATCTTGTTTGAGTTAGTTTGATTCTTATTTAGTTTTGTTGATATTCCAAATAAACTCAAATAGCCCCTTTCTTGTTAATATGCTTCGCATCACTTTTTTTTTAAGGGTAAAATGCAAAAAACCCCCCTCTATTTATACCCATTTTGCAGGATACCCCCCTCTAAAAAAAAAAACTCAACAAAAAACCCCCTTATTGTCTAGGGTTGACAGTTTACCCCCTACCATCCATCTGCCGTCAAAGAAAGTAACGAAATGACATCACGTGATACGCACGTGATGTTATTTCTTGATTTTAAGACAAAAATGCCCTTTGCTCTAATGAAATGACATCATGTGGCCATCACGTGATACTCTCTTTCTTCTTCACCAGCGAACCACACCGGCGTACCAGATCGACCACAACAATCCAGGAAACAAAACAAAAAAGGGAAAGAAAGAAAGAAAAAGAAAGAGAAAAAAAGGAAGGAAGGGCAAAAGAGAGTGAAAGAGATGAGAGAGAAAAAAGATCTCCATCTTGACGACATCATCGCCCATGGAGCCCGCCGGTAAAGAATGACGGTGAGACGGTAATGGCGCGACAGCGGAGGAGGTGACGGTGACAACGCGACAGCGGAGGTCTTCTCCACCACAGTGGTTATTTTGCAGATCTGAACCGACGGTGGCTATTTTGTAGCTAATCCTTCATCTCGCCATCCATGGTGGTGCCGGTGAAGTGAAGATGATGGTGTCAATAACAAACCCCTATGTAACAAACCCCCATATAAGCACCTGTAACAAACCCCCATTTGACTTTCGTGAACATCCATTCAAAGACCCATCCAAAAAGGTCGGCGAATAATCCCAATCGTACCAGTCTATGGTTGTGCCAGTGAAGATGATGGTGTCGCCAAGACCACCGACAGTGGGTATTTTGCAGCTGAGGGTTGATTGCTCCACCGGCATGAATCGATCCAATTGTGGGTATCCAACTGGTCCAGATCTGAACCTTTATCCTTCTCATCTTCCACCGGCGTTACCCAAACCACTGTAATTAGCCCTTTCATCTTCATCTCTGTCCATAGGTTATGGGTAGTTAGGGTTCTGATCGATTTATGGGTTTACAATGTGTTTGAGCTTTCCTTAGTGCTTCAAATCGAGAATATCCGTATAGGGAATACGATCGGCGACAATTGGGAGTCCGCTGGACCATGATTTGAGCTGGGTTTGCCCTTTCTAATAAAAACCCTAACCCTCCACACCACCATCATCGCCGTTGCCTACGCGTGGGTTTTGTCCACACCACCATCGTCGCCGTTGCCACTACACCTCCGGATGGGTATTTGGAGATAAAAAAAACAGGTGTGTTAGTAAAGTGAAGATGATGGTGCCAGTGCTGCTGCATCTCTAGTGCGCAATTGTCGTCACCGTTACAATCGAGATCCAACGCTGCACCTCCACTATTGCCGCTGCACCTCCAGTTGGCCACTGTTGTCGTTGCACTTCCAGTGGGCCACTGTTGCCGCTGTTGGTGGTGTATATGTGTGCGCCGATGAAGATGACCGGAAAGTTCGCCGAAGGAATGGAGAGCATTTTTTAATTTTATTTTTGTTTCTTATACGACACCGTTTCATATATAAAACAAAATTAATTTTTATAACATTTTAAAAATCATTTATAAATATCAAATATTAATTTTTTAATTTTTTCCATACAGGGGTATAATGGACTTTTAACATTGCCGTTAACGGCTTACCCCCCGGCATAATATGGGGGGTTTTTTGTTGAGTTTTTTTTAGAGGGGGGTATCTTGCAAAATGGGTATAAATAGTGGGGGGTTTTCTGCATTTTACCCTTTTTTTTATGAAGTAAATATTGTATTAGAAACAAAAGGCATAGCCCAACTACATAAGAAATATACAAGTGCTATCCAATAAAGAAAATGGGAGAAACCCAAAGCTATAACATAAGTAAATCAAAAACAAAACAAAACAAAAGAGGTGTTGTGATCATAAGTGTAACTATGTTTAGTTGTCTTTACTAAAGTAGATTTTAGTTCAATGATTGTAGCTTCCTTATCTTCAAAAGTTCAGAGGTTCCTTTTTCACCAAAGACACCAAAAAAGCGCATGTGGAACCATATTCCATACCACCTTTGCTTTTTTGTTCCCCGATTTGATTCGCAAACTCAAAAGAAAGTTATGAGGATGTGAAGGCAAGACCTAATGAATTTCAAAAAAGATTAAATATGCTTATTCATAAGCTCCACGCCACGTGACAATGCAAGAAAAGATGATCAACTATTTCCGTCTCATCGTTGTACATAATGCATCTATTGGCCATAATCCATCTTCTTTTAATCAAATGGTCCAATGTATGCAATGTCATACATTTGTTTCTACCAGGGTTTAAAGTCTCAGCAATCTTGGACGAGATCTCGCCGAGACAACACGATCTCGCCCTCAACCGATCCGAGATTTCCCTCCAGTACAAGAATATAAAGGGGATTACCATTCTCGGCCGAGAATGCTGTGAACTTGTATGAGACGAGACGATATCGACATCTCACTGCGAATCGGACGAGATATGGTCTGGAACGATCGAGACATGCTTTTGCCCAAGTGATACTGCAAAAAGCTACCTGAATTTAACCAAAAAATCCTACGAAACATACGGCCTACCTCGATTTCTCATCGACAGTGGATACCTAGCTCTCAGGCTTCCCATATTTCTCTCTCTTGCCTTTATTTTGCCTTCGATTAGTTCTCCATTCTCAGCTGAGTGTTGTTGTCTCCATTGGAGGAATCCAGATCTGGTGGTGTTGCCGGCATCGTCTTCTCTATCGTCTCAGGTGGGCTGTAGCAGCGGCGACGACGGCAACAATTAAGGTTGACGTTTCCAACAACGGCGACTAAGGTCGGCGGGAGTTGAGGTTGACTGTGCCGGCAGTCGAGGCTCTCGATCAGGGGAACCTCCGTCCCTCCATCCCTCCCTTCTTCCCTCCATCGCACTCTCCTTCTCTGCCTCTCAATCTCCCTCTCTTCTCTTTTCTCTTCTCTTTTCTCTTGCGGGTGGGTCGAGGACAAATCAGTCAAGGTCCACCAACTTCTAAAAGGTAAGAAATATATGTATTTTTTTTATTATTTGTTTTTGGTTTTAGGCTTTTTTTATTTGTTTTTTTAAGACTTAAGACTATTAGTTGATTTTTTTTTTTTAATTTTTTTTTAAAAAAAATCTTATTGATAATTTGATATGGACAATGGAGTAAAAACCTATAATCTTTTCTTTTCTTTTTTTATTATCATGAATTTATAAATTTGAATTTTTCTCTATAAATGCTAAATATTTTTTTATAAATGATAAAAAAATTACGAAAATCCTTTTTTTTTTTTTTTTAAATTTAGAAAATTGTTACACATTTTTTTTACTCATCATCAACTTATAAATATGCTTAAATAATTTGGAACTTATAGATTTGAATTTTTATTTATTTATTTATTTTTAATAAATGTTAAATCTTTTTGATAAAATACAGATTTTAAAAAAAAAAT